>CM055128.1:246620208-247222708 GCA_029206835.1 Rana muscosa | reverse complement strand
GAAATACCTGGAGAATAAAACATTTCTATTTGTTTGGATTCATGTTAAGAAAAGCACTTGCTCTATTCCGCCAGCCTCTAGAGAGGTCACCTATGATACTGAATACCCTCTCTGCAAAGGCTTGAGAAGATCACATAGCCAGCAGGTTGTTGTGCTTTTTATGGACAGTTTGCCTGCACAGTAATTTTTAACGAAATACATTTTTAAATACAAGTCAATCTATATGATACAGTCTATGCATATGAAACTTATTCACAGAGACATGTGATCATACAAAATAGTTACTTTTATTGGTTGATAAAAAAAAAAATATTTACATGAAATTAAAATACCAATTGCGTTACATGAACGACTTGAAAATCAATAAAAATACCCGCAAAATGGGCATGCAATCCCTTTGACATAATGCCGCCATTATAACTTCTCAGCATAATCAATACCTTTGTGAAAATGACAATTAAACAGAACGTCTGTATTTTACACGTTTAACCGTTACTTTACTGCAGGTAAGTGGTTCACAATGTGAAATAAATTGGACGTTTGTTTTGTCAATAAATTGGCAACTATGTAAAAAGAAAAATATAATGAAAAATTGAATCCTTAGAGAAAAATCTACCAGCGGTTATTGATTAATGAGAACAAATCATAATGGCAGAATATTCAATACTTCAATATTTTAGAGAACACAAATGAATACAAGATAAAATCAAAAATGACATAATTATCCATTCCAAAATGGCCATTTCCTACTGGCTGTTGACAAGAGTTAAGATGGCTGCCGTGGCTTTCAGGTGTCTAGGAATCTTCATGAATGTAAAGATATGTCTTCATGCATGGTGCATGTGTCCCTGAGTGAGTGTCCCCCCCTCAGTGTCTTCCGTCCTCCCTGTGGGAGTGAGTGTATCTATCAGGGTGGGTCCCTGAGTGTCTCTCGTCATCTTACTTTTCTTCTCTTAAGTACTATTTCCGGACAATAAGTTTATAAAAATTGTATTAAGTTCTGCCCAAAAAGTATGTGTCCTTAACTCATAGGTTGGTTGCAAATATGGGAGTAACTGCCTGACTCTCACCACCCCTTTCCAGGAGAGTGATGATTTTAAGGTAATATCACCTCCAGGTGTCTCACATGTGTTTTGAGTCTAACTCTTTAAGTTAATATATTATATTTCCATAATGTGTATAATGGTTTATATAATGCTGGGAAGAATATATATTTTTTTAATATTCTGGTAATTGGTATACATAACATACGATTAATATACTTTTTGATTCATTTAAATAAAATAACATGGTTCTATATTTCTGTATAAATGTATCTCTTTTAAAACAGTTTTTTCTAAACATGACACAGATTATATAATGTTTTAAAAGAGATACATTTATACAGAAATAATTATTTAATCTGCCAAAGATCTACCAGTAAGAAAATTGCATCAATAATAGACTAGATCTTTTGATCAATTACTTTGATAGAAATACCTTTTACTTGGAATTTTTTGTTTTTGCATTATTGGTAGAGATGTCTTATCTAATTTAAGTACATAAGATGTAGGAAGCAATCACCAATTTATTAACAGTGCACATCCCGAGATCCCTATTCCTCCCTCTGACCCACTCTTCCCTTCAGGTTCAGCCTGTGGATAAATTGCACCCATTTGACGGTAACAGTGCCCAATGCACATACTGATTAAATTTGTCCCACATCAGGGAAATAATTTGGGTATTTCCCAGTAGGCTGTATATTTCCTTTGGCTGAACTGTAGCGTCCGGACCTGTGTCTTTATGTTACATGTTTGTCTGAGTATGTCCTGTCAGTTAATATGTGTGAACGGTACCAAGCGGCACCTTTTTATTGTTTGATAGCACTCTGGTTTTGAAAATGATCCATTTAATAATGATATTTAATAAAACTAGCCAATTAACTCAACCCATTTTCTTACAAAATGCATGGCAACATTGTAATATAACATTTTATATATATATATTTTGTCATTTTACTTTAGTTTCTGTTTCACTGGCTGTTAGAAGTGGACTTTGGACTGTATTCTCCTGAAGACGGGAGACCAGTCTAGCTGTATAAAAAAAATCTTCTTATGGACTCTTCTTGGTCAACATCATCCATTGTCTATATACAGCTAGAATCAACATTGTTGTTTACTAAAAATCTACTCCACAATGGGTTTATTTCTTCTGGTTTAGACTGTTAGCTATCTGTAGAAATATTCCCATGGCAGAATTGTCTCCCTAAACATCTCTTGTTTGGTTACGGAAACCATCATTGTTTCTGATTCAACACAAGGCTTGTAAAAGTTTATAGATAGCTAATGTATTGACGGCTTTGCAAAACATGTGAAATCATCTGTTTTGCTCTGAAAGATTTTAATTTGCAATAGTTCACTTCATTTTTGAGGCTTACTAGACTTTTATATTTCTGCCAGTAAATATTAAATGTTATTATTATTTTTCCTTTAATTTTCTGTGCAAATGTGGCAAGGTCTTGGTAGCTAGTATTCTCTTTAAAGTCCTCAAGGTGGCTGAGTAGATCAAAGGGGCAGGGACAGCCAGGGAGGGACACTCAGGGACATGGACATGGTCTCACTCAGGAGGGTTTAAGTATGTTCCGCAAAAGGCAGCAGTAGTTCATGCAATGACCTTTTGCCATTCACTGTAATTCTGCACTTTGTGTGCCTGGAGTCTAAACAGTAGTCTGAGGAGGCCTGTGATGCTGCACACAGTGAACAGTGCTCTGGACAATGGTCTTGTCATGACCTTGCAGTAACACTTTCATGACCTGTCTGTCTCTTACCTGGTCTGTGTATCAGCCTTAGGGATTGCTCTCTCACACCTGCATGGTTAAGTAATCTTCCCTCAGTGTGGCTCCACCCTAGCCTCAACAGGAACCACTATTTAACACCTGCCTTGCCGTGCAATATTGTGTGTTTGGTTTCCTGTTTCCTGCTTGCCGTGTGCTCTACGTTTGTCTCTGTTACCGATCTTGGCGTGTTCCCGACCATCCCCGCCTGCTTGTGACCCTGACCTTTGGCACATTTCTTGACCATCCCTGCCTGCTGGTGACCCTTGACCTTTGGCTTGTTCACCATTTATCCTTGTCTGCTAGTCGCCCCAACCTGTAGCTTCCTCCTATAGCCTTCCGTGAGCGTGAGCTGGGAGACCCTGGGGGCCGCGACCTGGAGTCAGCTGCAGAGTAGTCCATCCTCACCACTAGAGGCTCTGGTGAACTCCTGCTGGCTCTTAGACTCTGTGCCCTGGGGAATCTTATGTTCTAGCTCCCTGTGGGATTCGTGTTGGTGCCCCAGTGGACCTGCCGTCCTGTACCACCCAGGGTTCCATCCGCAGCAGTCAGCCATAGGGTCCACTATCATAGCGGTGCACTCCTGACCCCAACGGTGTGCATCTGTCACCTGGCCTTAGTTCTGCACAGTACGCTAGACAAGTGAACACTGGACAGTGGTCTGAGGAGGCCTGTAATGCTGCACAGTGCTCTGGAGGGTGGCTGCAATACTACACAGTGCTCTGGATGGTGGTCTGAGGAGGCCTGTAATGCACAGTGCTCTGGACAGTGATCTGAGAGGCCTGTAATTCTGCACAGTGCTCTGGACAGGGGATGTAATGCTACACATTGCTCTGGACAGTGGTCTGAGTGGAGGCCTGTAATGCTGCACAGTGCTCTGGACAGTGGTCTGAGGAGTCCTTTAATGCTGCACAGTGCTCCAGACAAGTGGACAATAGACATTGGTCTGAGGAGGCCTGTAATGCTGTACAGTGCTCTGAACAGTGGATGTACTGCTACCCAGTGCTCTGGACAGTGGTCTGGGGGGCCTGTAATGCACAGTGTTCTGGACAGTGGTCTGAGAGACCTGTAATGCTGAACAGTGCTCTAGACAGTGGTATGAGGAGGCCTGTAATGCTGCACAGTGCTCTGGACGGTGGCTGTAATGCTACACAGTGCTCTGGACAGTGGTTTGAGTAGGCCTGTAATGCTGCACAGTGCTCTGGACAGTGGTCTGAGAAGGCCTGTAATGCTGCAAACTGCTCTGGACAGTGGTCTGAGGAGGCCTCTAATGCTGCAAAGTGCTCTGGACAGTGACTGTAATGCTACACAGTGCTCTGGACAGTGATCTGAGGAGTCCTGTAATGATACTCAGTGCTCTGGATGGTGGTCTGAGGGGTCCTGTAATACACAGCCTTCTGGACAGTGGTCTGAGAGACCTGTAATGCTGTACATTGCTCTGGACAGTGGTCTGAGGAGGCCTGTAGTGCTGCACAGTGCTCTGGACATGTTTGCGGTAAGCTTCTTGGGTATTTTTTCTGTAATGAGCCGATCTTCCTCCCTTTCATCCTCCATTTGATTCCACCATGCCCACCCCCCCTCCGACTTCCCCACTTCAACCATTAAAACCACCTCCATTCCATCTCCTTCCTCACAATCCTAGTGACCACTCTCGGCCACCGAGAAAAATCCTGCTTCACACCTTTCACTCTCAATCCCACTTACCTCCTATTTCAGGCAAAAAATTTGGACAAACACTGTTAAAGTCTACGGGACATGAAAATTTAAAATCAAAAGTGCTAATTTTAAAAGCTTATATGCAAGGTATTGTCATAAAAAAGTGTTTGGGGACCCGGGTACTGCCCCAGTGGACATATGTCCCCTGGGGCTGGTCCAGGCTTGAGACCGGCCCCAGGCTTGGGACTGGCACCCAGCTTAGCCTCTCAGCGCCCCACTGAGAGCCTGAGCCGGCTGCTCCCGCCCCCCCACAGCCCAGCTCTTTGCTCATGGAGCCCTGAGAACTGAGCCATCAGCAGTGTTATATTGCTTGGTTCTCAGTGTTAGAGCCGGCGGGGGACAGATGCTGCATCCACCTAGGTAAGTATGATTGTGGGAAAAAAAATCCCATACATCAAACTCTGGGCAGATGGAAAAAAATCACGCAGTTATGTGTTCAATAAAATTATTACATGCACTGAAGACAGGATAGGGTTGTAACATGCCAGTCCTGGAGTGGTTACATTTTGTAATGGGGCCCTGTGATTTCTAGGTACTCCCCTGAGCAGAGTTATTGGTAAAATCAATAGAAATTAATAATTATGTTTATATTACCATATAGCAGGGGGCTCAAAACTTTCTAAACGAAGGGCCAGTTTACGGTCCTTCAAACTTTAGGGTGGCCGGATAATGGCCAGTGAGTGTAGAAAATTACCTAGTGTCAATGAGAGTAAACAGTTCCCCATTTTTGGTATTAGATGAAGGAATATTGGCCCTTTGTTGGGAGGAATAGTGCCCCACTTTTGGTGTCAGTGGCAGGAATAATGCCCCATCATTGGTGTCAGTGGCAGGAATAGTGCCCCATCATGGGTGTCAGTGGCAGGAATAGTGCCCTATCATTGGTGTCAGTGGAAGGAATAGTGTCTCATTATTGGCATCAGTGAAGTGAATAGTATCCCATCATTGGCGCCAGTGGGAGGAATATTGCCCCATCATAGGTGTCAGTGGGAGGAATAGTGCCCCATTATTGGTGTCCATGGGAGGAATAGTGACCCATCATTGGTGTCAGTGGGAGGAATAGTGCCCTATCATTGGTTTCAGTGGGAGGAATAGTGCCCGATCATTGGTCTCAGTGGGAGGAATAGTGCTCCATCATTGGTATTTGTCGGAGGAATTGTGCCCCATCATTGGTGTCAGTGGAAGGCATAGTGGCTCATCATTGGTGTCAGTGGGAGGCATAGTACCCCATCATTGGTATTAGTGGAAGGAGTAGTTTCCCATTATTGGTGTCAGTAGGAGGAATAGAGTGGCAGGCACTATGGCTCACTGTTGCTGACAGTGGGGGGACTAATGCCACAAGGGCCGGATAAAAGCAATTAAAGGACCACATCCGGCCCTCGGGCCGCAGTTTGGAGACCACTGTCATATAGGCATATACAGTGGGGCAAAAAAGTATTTAGTCAGCCACCAATTGTGCAAGTTCTCCCACTAAAAAAGATGAGAGAGGCCTGTAATTGTCATCATAGGTATACCTCTACTATGAGAGACAAAATGTGGAAACAAATCCAGATAATCCCATTGTCTGATTTGGAAAGAATTTTTTTTGCAAATTATGGTGGAAAATAAGTATTTGGTCACCTACAAACAAGCAAGATTTCTGGCTCTCACAGACCTGTATCTTCTTCTTTAAGAGGCTCCTCTGTCCTCCACTCATTACCTGTACTAATGGCACCTGTTTGAACTTGTTATCAGTATAAAAGACACCTGTCCACAACCTCAAACAGTCACACTCCAAACTCCACTATGATGAAGACCAAAGAGCGGTCGAAGGACACCAGAAACAAAATTGTAGACCTGCACCAGGCTGGGAGGACTGAATCTGCAATAGGCAAGCAGCTTGGTGTGAAGAAATCAACTGTGGGAGCAATAATTAGAAAATGGAAGACATACAAGACCACTGAGAATCTCCCTCGATCTGGGGCTCCACACAAGATCTCACCCCATGGGGTCAAAGTGATCTTAAGAACGGTGAGCAAAAATCCCAGAACCACACGGGGGGACCTAGTGAATGACCTGCAGAGAGCTGGGACCAATGTAACAAAGGCTACCATCAGTAACACACTACGCCGCCAGGGACTCAGATCCTGCAGTGCCAGACGTGTCCCCCTGCTTAAGCCAGTACATGCCTGGGCCTGTCTGAGGTTTGCTAGAGAGCATTTGGATGATCCAGAAGAGCATTGGGAGAATGTCATATGGTCAGATGAAACCAAAGTAGAACTGTTTGGTAGAAACACAACTTATCGTGTTTGGAGGAGAGAGAATGCTAAGTTGCAACCAAAGAACACCATACCTACTGTGAAGCATAAGGGTGGCAACATCATGCTTTGGGGCTGTTTCTCTGCACAGGGAACAGGACGACTGATCCGTGTACATGAAAGAATGAATGGGGCCATGTATCGTGAGATTTTGAGTGCAAACCTCCTCCCATCAGCAAGGGCATTGAAGATGAAACGTGGCTGGGTCTTTCAGCATGACAATCATCCCAAACACACCACCCGGGCAACGAAGGAGTGGCTTCATAAGAAGCATTTCAAGGTTCTGGAGTGGCCTAGCCAGTCTCCAGATCTCAACCCGATAGAAAACCTTTGGAGGGAGTTGAAAGTCCGTGTTGCCCAGCGAAAGCCCCAAAACATCACTGCTCTAGAGGAGATCTGCATGGAGGAATGGGCCAACATACCAGCAACATTGTGTGACAACCTTGTGAAGACTTACAGAAAACATTTGACCTCTGTCATTGCCAACAAAGGATATATAACAAAGTATTGAGATGAACGTTTGATATTGACCAAATACTTATTTTCCACGATAATTTGCAAAAAAAATTCTTTCCAAATCAGACAATGTGATTGTCTGCATTTGTTTCCACATTTTGTCTCTCATAGTTGAGGTATACCTATGATGACAATTACAGGCCTCTCTCATCTTTCTAAGCGGGAGAACTTGCACAATTGGTGGCTGACTAAATACTTTTTTGCCCCACTGTAGGTGAGAGAGAGAGAGATAAACTTGCTCTTATACAAAGCCTTACCGTGCACAGATCGCAGGTTTTCCACACCATGTTCTAGCGTGAACAAGCCCTAAGGTCACTGACAAGATCTATAAATATCAATCTCGAGTTCAGTTCCATTCCTGAAGAAAGAGATTTGACCCTATAAACAAATACTTCCTTACAGCAACAGCTGTGAAAATGTGGAATACATTTGCCTAAGAACTAGTTCTAGTCAACTTTATAGATTGTTAAAAAAAAGTGTTTATAAATGCACAAAATATATCTGGCTACTTGTATTTATAAAAAATAACACTGTAGATTGTTGATCCAGGAAATATTCGATTGACTTAAGGGGTAAGAAGTAATTTTTTTTCCTATTGGAGCAAATTGGACCACAACATTTTTGCCTTCAAGGTTTTTAATAGATTTATGTTTGTCTATTGGATAAAATCAATGAACATGCATCTTTTACGAACCCAACTAGCTATGTAAATATATTCAGTCTGTATATTTAACAGAGGTTAAACAGCACAGATCTCAGTCAGTCTCCAAAAAAATATATCAATTAGATCTCAGTCAGACACTGACAAATGATTTATTAATTAAAAAATAAATAGTCATAATAATGCAACCTCTACTTTATCTGATGTCAGCATTCAATGATTCTGTATTATATTTATATTACAGATATGTAAATCAAACTGAGCTCAATCCAATTAGTCAGTAAAGTGTTGCTTTAGTCATTGTTCATAAAAAGAAGTGTAAAATATTAACTGCATCCTTATTTCTTAGATGTTACCACAAGTCAAGGCTTAGCAGTACTTTCATCTATGATTTTATGCAATGTATATGGGTGGGAAATGTGTGATGCACAGCTTTATAAGAAACATACCATCCCTCCACCTGTCTATAGCACACTTTTACAAACACACAGTAACAAACAATCTCTGGTTGTTCAGCCCAATAATTAATTATCAATAAAGCCAATGAAGCGCAAGACAGCAGAAGCACATAAAGGTTGCCCACATTTCTACAACGCCTCATATTTTTACTATAAATAGAAAGACAAAGCAGAAAGCCTTATACTGAATTCATAGACGGAGATCTAGTAAGTCGTATTTCCATCTATATCACTCTCAATCATCATTATGAGACCTAGCATTAAGCACGGTTGCTCCTCTTTTGTAACCATCAAACGTGGTCACACAAGTGGTCATTCTGCCAACTTGTCTGGCCATTTGTCGGCAGGTCATCATGGAGGATCTCATCTGACCTCTCATCATGGTGGAGCACATGTATCCCATCATGGCATGACCCATCATCATGGAGGTTCTCATCTCCCTCATCATAGAAGTTCCCATCTCTCTCATCATGGAAGTTCCAACCTCTCTCATCATGGAGGCTCCCATCTCTCTCATCATGGAAGTTCCCACCTCGCTCATCATGGAGGCTCCCATCTCTCTCATCATGGAAGTTGCCATCCCTCTCATCATGGAGGCTCCCATCTCTCTAATCAAGGAGGCTATTTTCTCTCTCATCATGGAGGATCCCACATCTCCCACCATGGTGGATCAAATCTGACCAGTCATGGATCTTCAAATATGTCCCATCATGGAAGCTCCCACCTGACCCATTATGGAGGAGGTCCTCATTTAAGTTTTCATAGGGGATCACACCTTTCACATCATAAATCTCATCTTAGCTCTTCTCATATTTCTCATCATGGAAGCCCTAAAAAAATGCATCATGGAAGCTCTCATGCGTCCTGTCATGGAGGATCTTTTAAGATGAATCATGGAGGAAGTCACATATCCCATCATGGAGGTCATCACAAATCAATGAGTGCCCATGGAGGATCAAGTTCCAAATCAGTTTCATCCTCCAAGCATTCCTCTATGAATCATCACAAAGGCCATTGTCATGGTTCACACTTTAGTAGCCATGGCAGTTGGAAAAATGATGGTTTGCTCAGCATCAATGAGAAAGAAACCATGCAAATGCTGAATGAGCGCTTGTCTACCTATCTGGACAAAGTTAGTGCTCTAGAACAGGAGAATGCCGAGCTGGAAAGGAAGATCTGTGAATGGTATGCAAACAATGCTCCTAGTTCACTGCCTGACTCAAGCCAGAATTTCAGGATAATATCAGACCTCCAGAATCAGGTAAACTCCAAGACTGATTGACTGATTGCCAATTAAAAGCAAAAAGTTCTAAAATTGTAATAACTGTTGTCTTAGGCATAGTTAAGTTAATGTAGATATTCCCTGCTATAGATTGATTCAACATATCTTCTACTATTTTATTAAAAATGTATTGAATACCAAAACATACACTCACACACACTTTCAGACAGCTCCCCCTATTTCGTTCTGAGACTTTACATACAAGACATCAGTTTGGACAGGTTGTAATGGGTTAAATTGCCAACAAGCTTGTTATTCCACTTGGAGACTTGACAGTAGTTTTCATCTCCTCTCAAAAAACATGATTTTGAAGTCTGCATCTTATAATTGGAATCTCCAATTATTTGTTTATACTGCATCATGAATGTTGAATGCAAGAGAACCAATTACTACCGTAATTTGTTTTTATTACTGTGGACACTGATAGGCAGACTGGTAAATTCTAGTGGAAACAAAAACCCAAGTAGCAATTGCAAGAGATATCTGATTTCATGAAAACTAGATTACAGTGCTAGTGCCACTTTAACCTCTTTCTGACCACAGAACTCATGTGCCACAGAAAGGATGGTGGGCCTTAATATCCACATACTGCACATATGCGTTCATGTTGGCTGAGGTATTGGGCTGCTTATTGCATGCACCCAGCACAATGACTGAGCTGTCAACACAACTCCAGGTCTCTCGCTATTATCAGGAGCTGGCGGGATGGGACTTGTGATCATGTGACCACTGTAACAGCAAATCACATTCAAGTTTCAAATAAATTTAGATAATTATTTTAGAAGGCATTTTGATCAATTGTTACCACTGCAGCACTTCTAACATGTTGGTTGTTTACCTGTTATGTCTGGTTTGAATTCACAAGCGAAAGAAGCTTGAAAATGTTTATACGTTAACTAGGTCTTGTTTGCGCTATATCATTGTTCGCAAGTCATAATACACATGTAAGTAATGATATAAGTCAAACTCCGAATCCACGAGCAAGTTACTAATTTCTTTCTCAAAGAAGAATACTGTGTCTGCCACCAAATGCCCACTTTCTGTTATGTCATACCTATCTAAAATATATCTTTCAGATTGCCGCAGCTACTATGGAGAATGCCAGAATTGTCCTGCAGATTGACAATGCTAGACTTGCTGCTGATGACTTCCGTGATAAGTAATATTTAAATTCTACTATACATATTTGATTTATTCAGGTCATCTAAATTGGTAGGCCAGTAGCTTAGGGTGAAGAGATGTTCACTGCCTTAAGGAAACACAAACCAAGATTAAGTATGGGGGTATATAAACTCTATTCAGTTTCAGAATTTAAATAAAGGTTCATATACTATTTACTTTACAAGGGGATTATCCTCAGAGCTTTGTGAGTGAGGTGAAGCTCTGCTGACTTCCATCATCTAATCACTTGCAAGCAAAAAAATAAATAAAAAATTTGCATGTGATTGGGTGTTTTTTCAAAGTGCAATCTCACCACATTTACTAAGCAGTGGGTAAAATTTCCTTGTAAAGTCAAAAGGCTATTTGTCTTTAGTAAATAATTTCTAGTGTGGCTTGGTAAAGGAACATTTGCTGTTGGTTAAAGGGTCCCTTAATATTTAAATATCTCAGCACATGCCCCAGTATTTTACAATGTGGGAACTATTTTATCACTCTTAAGCTTGTATTTTTACTTTTGTCAAGGTATGAGATGGAACTGAATATAAGCAATAATGCTGAGGCTGATGTGAATGCTCTGCGCAGAGTCCTAGAGGGACTAAACCGTGAAAACTGTGACTTGGAAATGCAAGTTCAGAGCCTCCAGGAGGAACTGCAGGAAATGAAGAGGAATCATGATGAGGTAGTGATCATTACAAGGGACTTTCTAGTAAAATTAAAATCTTTTTATTGGGGTTTCTCGATGTAGAAACCTGTAGGGGCCCATAATGTAATTCTTTCCTGCTGAGGTCAATATTACTTGGGTGGTAAGAAACCACTTTAACTATTAGTTAAATTGGAATTAAACTTACAGTAGAATGTAAACATGTTAGCAGGTAGAGTTTTATGGCAGAAGAGACTCTGTATGCCCCTTTTTCCTATTTTTTTTATGAGTTTGGATGTAGGGGGAAAGATTAGAACTCCTGTTTGGTTTTTCTTGCTATTGGGTGCTTCATTAGAAAATGTTACCCCTTATTTACTGTCCTGATGACAATGATTTCATGAGACAGGAAATTAGGAAGACTCTGCAATGGTGATACAGACAAAATTAAAAGTCTGACAAGGGTTCTAGCATTTTTGTATTCTACTAAGGACATCAATCTCTCTGAGACTTGGGCAGTAGTAATAAGCTATCAAGGGCTTTAACCCTTACCCTCCCCTTCCAAAACTAAGAAAAACTTTTTGGCTGGACACTGATTAGAAGATTGTCTATCGTGCAGGTAGAATGCAGTGTACTGATGCTGGGAGTACGACCCCAGTGTTGGGACGATGTAACTTCCCTAGACATGTGTAGGAATTACATCATGTGTGGCCAACCAATGGCAGAAGACAGAAGACTGGAGGCACAGTAGAACAGGAAAAGGTAGTAATGGCAAAGACGGAACCAAGTATGGACCTTGCATCACTGAAAGAGCAAAGCAAAAACACATTATTTTACCTTATAAAATTCTCTCCAAAAAATTTTTGGAAAGCTATCTTAGTTCACTGGCTAACTTTTCTAAGAGTGAGATATCCAAGAAGATTTTATTTAAAGCTGAACTCTAGAAAAATGGCTAAATACACCACTGAAATACATGGATACATATAAAAATTGCATTTTAGTCAAGCTAGTCCTGAGACTTGTAAAAGACAAGAGAGTAAGCTGAGTAATAAAGATAAATTGCCTCCTTACTTCCTCCCTGTGATTGGATAGTGAACAAGCAGTGGATGACTAATGAGGTCCTTATTTCTTACCATTTAATATGTTTCTTGTGAATAGATGTACACTCACTAATACAGCCCCTCTCTCTCCTAGTTTGAACTCTACTCTATAGGGTAACCATTGTCAACCAGGGTTCAGTGGAACTCTAGGTTTCCTCCAGAGGTTTTTAGTGGTTCCTTCAGCTGTGGACTGACCTTCCATCTGATGATACCTGCATAGTTCTAGGGTCAATGCCACTTGGCAGAGCCAGTTGCATAAAACCAATGATTTTTTTTAGCTGTCTGTAGAGGTTATATTTTGACCACTAATGTAGGGGAGGCATTCTTCCCACCAACCACCAATGTAAGAGGCACTGACCAACAATGAAATTAAAATACTTTCAAGGGTTCCTCTGGGGTAGAAAGGATGAAAATGGCTTCTATAAGGGATTACAAGAGTCTAAAATCAATCAAAATGAAGGTACTTAAACTGTCTTAAAAACTCAATATAATAATTTTGTAATGAATAAAAAACAAATTTAATGATTTTGTAATTAATATGTTACTGCATTCATCTGTCTTTGTTATTTGCCCATAGTTTGGCTTTATTTAAAATTTGCTAAAAAAATACAAATATTTATTTTTACTGTACTATTTATCTTCACATTACATCTCCCACATCAATCACACAAATACATTTTTGCTTTAGGAAGTAAACTGTCTCCGTGCTCAGTTGGGGGCCAGAATTAATGTGGAACTGAATGCTGCTCCATCTATTGACCTTAATAAGGCCCTGGCTGAAATCCGTGATGAATATGAAAACCTAATGGACAGGAACCTAAGAGATGTAGAAAATATGTTTAGACAAAGGGTAATGTGTTTCATATACATATGGTTTAAACTTGCAGCTATATACATGTCTGTTCATTATTCCAGTAGTTTAGCACTCCAGTCTCTTTAAGCATATTGCCTAAAAATCCATAGCTGGAAGGAAAAAATTCTGTGCTAACCAAGTGATAAAGGAAAAAGGTGCTGCTGCTTGTGAATAGCCTAAATACTAAAACCCAAAAACATATGATACAAAAAACAAGCCCCCATCCCATCCACTAATTGACTACAAATTCTCAGAAAATTAATTAATTTTCTGAGAATTTGTAGTCAATTAGTGGATGCGCGCTTGTTTTTTGTATCATAAAAAATTCATAGAACTAAACACATAATAATTTAATACTAGGTACGGGACAATTTTTTTTAAATCATATACTAACGCAATCTGACATGCAGCCTATGAATATGTTAATTACAGAGAGTGTTTGTATGGGATTAAAACTTAATAAATATTCCCGCCCATGACACCACCACAACTTTCGAAACTCGTGAAACTATTAAAGTTATATAATTGACAGCACAGGCACATATTGGGCACAAGAGCATGTACAAGGAGGAGGGCAAAAGGAATTACACAGGCAATTTTGCAAGTTGAAGAGACCATGCTGCACTAGTTGTCTAGACAAAGTAGTAATTCTGCTTATTTTGTTGCTCTCAGAGTGAAGAGTTGAATCATCAAGTAATTTCTGGTTCTGAGCAACTTCAGTCTGTACAAACTGAGGTCATTGAGCTTAGGCGTACTGTGCAGACCCTAGAGATTGAACTGCAGACCCAGATGAGCATGGTAAGATCATACAGCCATTATTATTTAAATGTTCTTTGGATTCTAAGCGTTCATCCTTAAATTCCATTTAATTTTAATATTGTTATAACTTTTGTAATAGACATCAGCTCTAGAAAACACATTGGCAGAGACACAAGCTACCTACTCTTCTCAAATTGCTCAGTTACAAGCTATGATCAATAATGTTGAGTGCCAGCTTGGCCAACTTAGATCTGACCTAGAACGCCAGAACTATGAATATAAGATCTTGATGGACCAGAAGACCCACCTGGAGATGGAAATTGCTACCTATAAACGCCTCCTCGAAGGACATGACATCCAGTAAGTTCATACCATTTTTATTTAATTGAATATCACATCATCACTTATACACTTACAGGTATCCACCACATGTTGTTCCTCTTCGCATGGAAGCTTCTAACAATTCCATATCCATGGGCAAGGGCCAGGGAATAGGGTAATAGAAGCTTTTGAAAGCACAGGGAAAACATGCCCAAGACACTTGGTCTCAGAAGTTCAAAGTGAGATGTAATAGCTTGGACCATTCCAGTTTCAGGTACCATCAGGGAATAAGTAACACTATAGACCTGCACATACATTACATCTGTCACAGATACAGCAGTTACCTTTTCTTGTGTGCCATATACAGTAAATGCTATTTGAACACACACATAACGGATGTATAGTTACCACAAAGAGGGCAGAGCGGTATCTTGTATAAATGTAAAAGAAAAAAAACACTATGTTATATTTGTTTCATACAAATATTCCTGTATACATTATTGGAACTCAAGTAAGCTTTAATCTCTCTGGACATTCACATTCTTTTTAAATAGAAATACAAAATATAAAATTTTAGGGTCCTTTCTTAAGAGTAACAAAATTAGGAAAATGGAATATGATTGTATATATTACTTTGTACTCTGTCAGTATACAATAAAGCAGCATTATGATCAGTATTTGGGAGATGCAGATTGGGAGATGCAGAGAGGTTTTCTTAGAAAAAAGGAAAGTCATCAAAAGTTTATAAAATGTCCAACTATAGGTCATTTCATCTTCAAGATTTCACACCAATTACATACATACAATGACTCCTCAACTGAGCAATGAATTATCGACACTTTGATTAAATAAAGCCTTAACAGGGAATGTTAGAAATCAAACTTATTTTCAATTTCATTTTTTTTCAAAAGTATGATGCCTTAAATTAAAATGTAATAGAATTTTAAAGATGCTAAAAAAATTATCTTATTTATTAAAGTATTAACATTTTAAGGAACTTCTTCTTTATAGTATTGAATTAACTTTCTCTTTTGTTTTATAGCGTTTCAGACTATCAGATGTCAAGCGGAAAACATGGTAAGCTGTGGTATATATGATACAAAATTGCAAAACTCTCATAAGATCGACATAAAAAGTATAGTATGCATAGTAATTCTGCTGTCATTGGTAATTATGTAGCAGCTTTTAGTATCAAGTTTATTAGAGTATTCTTTCATTTGCTGAAACACACTAATTACGCAGGGGTGGTGAGATGACACTCTTGGAAGTGGTTATTTTGTTATAGGATTCCAAAAAAGCTATATCTGCTGATTGGAGTCACATCACTGCAGCAAGAAGAGTTTCTATGTGCTCCTAATGCAGATTCCCTGTTGCCTTGGTTTGCCAATACCAGGTCTTGACAGGGTCTCTTTAAGTTTTAATATTTCAAGTCTAACAGGTCAGGACTAACATTTACAAGGTTCAATTCGCATTGTGAAACATTCTCCTCCACGTTATGCACTTGGTCTATATATGCATAAAGTTATAGCAAGTAGTTCCACCAGGGCAGTTAGTGTGGAAACGGCTGACATTGTAGCCCGTAATTGTGTAAGGATAAGTATGATCATTGGAGGAAAGCAGGCTGACTTCCCAGCATAGCTAGAGAACTGACCATGCTGTGTTCTCCTGCTCAGTGTGGTCAGTTTTTAATAGAAAAGCAGAGGGACTGGCAGGAACACCAGGGATTTCACACAAAGGAAGCAGTACAAAGAAAACAGGATACTTTTTCATACAAGTACATGGTACGTACAGCAGCCACATATCAGGAATATGAAATGCTGGGTTTACATGCTCTTTAATTGTGATTTTACCATCTTCCTGTGTTCTAAAGTCATATCTCTTTTTCTCTCTGTAACAGATAAAATATGCAAATTAAAAGAATATTAAAAAGAATATAAAGAAAAAGAACACAAAGAAAAAAATACCTTCTATATTAGTGATTTACTCAAGGATAGTAAGGTCTTCTAAAGTGAAGTAAAGAGATTCTTATCTTCAAACTAAGAGATCTGTTGTCCTGCTTTGGGCAGAGTAAATAGCTTTTCTACAGTTAATAAAATACACACTCCCTTTATTTGTTAGAGTCACTTGCCCTTTTTTGGTAAGCTTGCTGCCTTATACATTTTGCACTTTATTTAAATAGTCCTAAAAGTTTCTTTAAATACAGTTAGGGTCAACCAGACACAGATGAAGTTGCTAAAATTGCAGATGCTACTTTTCTGTTCAATATTTTTTAACAGAAATTTTGTAAATTTAACAATAAGTCTGCCCTTGCCCAGTGGATGTAATGGTACAGTACATTACTCAGTAAAAAAAAAAAAAAACACTAAAAGGGTTTCTGACATCAGGAAGCCTCTCTCAATAATGTTTGAACCATACAACTATCCATTGGGGCATGTAAGAAGAAAACTAGGGGAAATAGTAGAAGTAGGAAAAAGAAAAGTGGGGGAAGTGAAAGAAGGAAAAAGGGAGGATTTATGGCTGGGGAGGGTCAAATGTCTCCAGCCCCCATTAGAAAAATTCAGAGAGAATTAGAGGTATTAAAGTTTGTGGTCAAAATTTAGACGGAAGCAGGCAACTTTTATAAACATATAGTCAATTACAAGTTGCCATGTCACATTCTATCAAGCGCAGTTATGGTGGGAGGGGGGTGACCCTATTAGGTACAAGCCTAGCCAAAATTATTTTTTAGTTTTGGATAGTTGGAAGGGAGGTTAGTATTGCTGGCTACCCATCAGAAGATTAACCTTAAAGTGGAAGTTCAGCCAAGACCTGTCTAATGCTAAACCTACTGTCAGCCACATTCTAAACATAATCTATCTAGCCATGTAAAGAAGAGATCGCTATACATACCTATTCTGCAGCCGCTCCGGTCCCATCTCATGTTGAGCTGTTAGTAGCAGTTTCAGTGTGTAGGAGAGCCAGCCGACAATGGAAGCCCCATAGTAACTCTATGGGTGATGTCAGTTTCCAGGCATTCCACAGCCATTGTTGGCTTTCTCTCTGTACATACCAGCCACCGTAATGCCTCATACGCATGATCGGACATTCCGACATCAAAACCGTGGATTTTTTTCCAATGGATTTTCCAACGAATTGTTCACTCAAACTTGTCTTGCATACACACGGTCACACAAATGTTGTCGGAAATTCCGAACGTCAAGAACGCTGTACATGCATAGGATTTTTGTGCGTCGGAATCGGCTACAGACGATTGGAATTTCCCACAAGAACTTTTGTTGTCGGAAAAATTGAGAACCAGCTCTCAAACATTTGTTGTCGGAAATTCCGACAGCAAAAGTCTGATGGAGCCTACACAGGGTCGGATTTTCAGACAACCAGCTCACATCGAACATTTGTTGTCGGAAATTCCGACCGTGTGTACGCAGCATTAGAGCCTGGAAAGGTTTGGTTCAGAAAAGGTAAGTATAATGATTTGTAATGTAGCTGTGATTAAGTTTAGCCTTCGATTTTTGTGTTATTGGTGGCTAGATTGGAGGCTAGTTATGGATTTTGGGTTAACTTCCACTTTATTTCCTATACTATGAATAAGATAAAAGCTGTGTGAAAATCTGCTAAAATTGTCACCAGAATAGATTTTTCCACTACTCCTGTTGGGGTGGCAATCATAACATGATTACCCCTTACCTTTTGTGACTGTGACACTGGTTACCAGGACAAAAAGAGGGAAACCATTGTTTTTGTATGTGTGGCTCTAAATCTTCTCTTTATTTTCATAATTTCCAGATTCTCACCACAAAGTGGTCCATCACATCACTGAGCATCACCATGAAACCAAATGTTAACATCTATATCGGAACTGTTTCGGAAAAACACGAAGACCTTAGAAGATACAAAAAATTAAAATGAAAAATATTTCTTTCTTATATGTAACATCTATCTTATTTCCTTTATATACTGTAATTATTTAATGGGGGAATGTAGAATGTGATTCATAACATGGTTTTCGGGGAGATAAACATTTAGCAATTACTTATTTCTTCCTAGGAATATATTCTGCTGATTCTAGACATACTTTAAATATCACAATGCAGGTCTTTCCATGGACTAACATTTTTCAGCCATTGACATTTCTAGTTAAAGTATAGGTGTACATTTAGGCACAAACTGTGAATAGTTTCCCCCTACTTAATCCTATTAAAAGGTTCATGCAGACTTTGGATGCAGTGCAAACCTGCTCTCTACTGCCCCTCTAGGCAGCATTTACATCCTTCTTCATCTGAGAGCCTCCATTGCAATGCAAGCTATGGACATGAATGGAAGAGCCATCTAGCTGGGCAGTATAAGGTGGGTTTGCACTGCATCTGAAGCCTATGTTGGGCTGGAGGGGCATTCACAGTTTAATGCAAAACAATTATCAAATTTTTTAATCTATACCTTGAATATCATTAGTAAAATTTATAAAACAAACTATGCTTTTAGTTGGTTTAATGTTGTCTTTTGGAAATATTGGATTTCCACCACCAGGCTTCTAATTGATAACTGAATTTGGAGACCCTGAAAATTAGTCCTGGATCTCATGTGGGTACTATTGCATTGGCTGAGATCTTAACCTTATTGGGTCAATTAGGCCACAATGCATGTTAGAGATAGTTAGTCAAGTTGAAAAACAACAATCTATCTAGATCAACCAAGAGAAAAAAAAAGAATAAATTATTAGATAACATCCATATACACAATTCTATACCCACAGTTGATCCAGATGAAGGCATTAAAACCCTATAATGCATGGTCCAATTTGCTGTAGCAGGGGAAAAATACATTCCTTCCTGATGCCCTAGAAGGCAAATAGATATTCCCTAGATCAACAATCTCTGGTGTAGTAACCTATAAATGTTAATATCCAATTATAATCTGTGCATTTAGTATTGGCCAGAACTAGTTCTTAAGGGAATCTATTGCACATTTTCACAGCTCTTACTGTGAAGAAGCATTTTCCTTATGTAGATCTAGATGTAAAGAGTGCCCCCTTGTGATGTTTGCCATAACAATCTTTAGATTTTATACATGTCACTCAGTCTAAATTGGCAATAATTTAGTTATTTAAGCAGCAGAAATTTTCAGTAATAGTAAGTAGGACTCTTTGTAAGGAATGCCACCCCTAGCTCATAATGTTGCTGACTCCTCCATTATGAATTATAGGAAAGAATATACAAAGTTTTTTTATTTTTTTAATCCTTATATGGACAGTGTTTAAAGTGGTCAAGGACTGATGGAGCAGCAGATACAATCCAGTGAGAGCGCTTAACCAAGGTCCAAGAGTCCAAGGTAATATAATGATAAGATTGATTCATTGCATGATAGAGCTCTATTCCGCTATGAATCAATTGTATCAATAAATTACCTTGGACTCTTGGATGTTTGTTTGGTGCTCTCATTTGATTGTATGTGTGTGGCTTCTCAATTCTATGTAGGTCCTATCCCTTTCTCCTGACGGTGGTCCCTGTTTTGTGGAGAGATGCTAAACCAGAGCCAATGTGACAATTTCAGTGATCCCCTAAAGAAATCAGAATCCAGTGCCCCATTTGTTCTTGTGTTTGAATATGGAGGCAGCAAGGCATTGTGGGTCAGGACGTGTGGTGTTTATTTCATGTCTGCCTTCCCTGGAAAGGTGATGCCTAAGATGAATTTTTCATCAGGCCTCAAGGTTGAAATACCCCTGAAAATAAGAAGCTATAATGTAACCTAATATCCCAAAACCATCACAGTGTATGTGATTACTGACGCCAGTAGACTTAGTCGAGTTTGTGCGTCACAAATGATGTTGGCTCTTGGACTGTGTTGTCAAACTATAATGTATTTATTCTCTTCATCATTTATTTATTTTCCCTAATATACTGTATTTCTTTAAATAAACTCTGACTTCTGACCATGCAGATATATCTTATATGTGTATTTTTTTCCATTTTATATTACAAACAGTCAACATAGCAGCTGCCATGTCATAATATGGGGAAAATAATTTGGTTATAACAACTGGTAATTGTTAAAAACACAAACAATTCAAGCATACATACAGAACACTCATTCTTCCTAATATACCAGCTCTCCCACCATCTCAACTGCCCATTAAAAACTTGTAAGCAGAGTAACAGGATCCTATAAATATGGAAAGGTAATGTGGGTTTACAGAGCCCAAAGATCAATCTGATGTATAAATATTCTTAATAGAAATGTAAGAACAAAGAAAATCCCACAACTTTTTAAAGCTAAAGACAAATGGCTAAATACACAGATGCAAAACACTGTAAAAAGTTGTTTGGCCAGCAAAAAAACATTTTTCTGTCTATCCAATTCTGAAATTTACACAGCTCTACCAAACAGCCCAGCCTTGTCTGGCAGGGCAGGATACCTGATTTTTCTCTGCTGTTTAGTAAAACCTATAGGCCTTGTCACTCCCCTAGCCTGTGATTGGACAGTAAAAGGAGAAGCAGCAGACTTCCCTGCTCTCTCCTTCTATTATCATGTTCCTTGTTGAAACAGGAGGGCATTGAAGTTGAAAGGTGGCTGGGTCTTTCAGCATGACAATGATCCCAAACACACCGCCCGGGCAACGAAGGAGTGGCTTCGTAAGAAGCATTTCAAGGCCCTGGAGTGGCTTAGCCAGTCTCCAGATCTCAACCCCATAGAAAACCTTTGGAGGGAGTTGAAAGTCCGTGTTGCCCAGCGACAGCCCCAAAACATCACTGCTCTAGAGGAGATCTGCATGGAGGAAAGGGCCAACATACCAGCAACAGTGTGTGACAACCTTGTGAAGACTTACAGAAAACGTTTGACCTCTGCCATTGCCAACAAAGGATATATAACAAAGTATTGAGATGAACTTTTGATATTGACCAAATACTTATTTTCCACCATAATTTTTAAATACATTTTGCTATTTTGAACCTATGGTAAAGGTCCAAGTGGAGGCTCACTGGGGTGATCATCTTCCCCTTTGTTTAACCACTTCAGCCCCAGGAGGATTTGCCATTTTTTTGCGATACGGCACTGCGTTGCGTTAACTGACAATTGCGCAGTCGTGTGACGTTGTACCCAAACAAAATTGACGTCCTTTTTTTTCTCACAAATAGAGATTAGTATTGGTGGTATTTGCTTATCTCTGCGGGTTTTTCTTTTTTGCGCTATAAACAAAAAAAGCGATGATTTTGAAAAAGAAAAACAATATTTTTTTAATTTTGCTATAATAAACATCCCAATTGAAAAAAACAAAAACACATTTCTTTATCAGTTTAGGCCAATATGTATTATTCTACATATTTTTGGTAAAAAAAATATCGCAATAAGCGTATATTGATTGATTTGCACAAAAGTTGCAGCGTAGGGGATAGATTTATGGAATTTTTATTATTTATTTTTTACTAGTAATGGCGGCGATCCACAATTTTTAGCGGGACTGCGACAGATCGGACACTTTTGACACTTTTTTGGGACCATTGATATTTATACAGCGATCAGTGCTATAAAAATGCTCTGATTACTGTGTAAATGTCACTGGCAGGGAAGAGGTTAACACTAGGTGTGTTCCCTCATGAGTGTTTCTAACTGTGGGGGGATAGGACTGACTAGAGGAGGAGCCAGATCGCTGTTCCTACTTAGTAGGAACACGCAATCTTTCTCTTTTCCCCTGTCAGAACAGGGATTTGTGTTTAAGCTCTCATGCCTGCGTTCGCGGGTGGCTCGCGCACCTGCTATAGCTCTTAAAGGAGCCGCCGTACATATACGGCGATTCACGCAGGAGAGCCAACCTGCCACATTAGCTAAGGTGAATCGAGTGTCCTCGCTCACCCATGGGCACATATCATGGTCAACATATGTATATTCCCCAGGGTTGTTTATTGACACATAGGGTAGGGGTGTAGGGACTCCGGGTAAATTTGTTAAGGGAGGCATTTTTTTAAAAGACAATCTCAGGAAAGGGTCTGATATATTTAGAAACAATAGGATAACCTATAACCAAATGCCAATGTTTATGTAAAAGTTGGCGCAGATCATGGTGTTAGGAAGAGTATTTTGTAATAAATTTGACTGTGGGGGGGAACTGGCTCCGCATTTTGCTGTATTGCTTCTATATACAAGTGTGTGTCTATCCTGGGAGAGGAACTTGTTATGTGCTTTCCTGAGTAGAGATTTACTGTAGCCTCGCAGCTATAGCTGTTGCCTACGTAAGGCTGCTTGTGATTTGAAATCCCGTTTGCTGGCCAATCAAGCAGTGATACCATGATAATTAAACCAGGTATTGGTACTTTTGGCAGTGTGGGCAGGTGCCAAGTCCTGCTGGAATATGAAATCAGCATCTCCATAAAGCTGATCAGCAGAGGGAAGCATAAAGTTCTCTAGAATTTCCTGGTAGAGGGCTGCGCTGACTTATGACTTTGAAAAAAAAAAAGGGGACCAACACCAGCAGATTACATGGCTCCCCAAATCATTACTGACTGTGGAAACTTCACACTGGACCTCATGCAACTTGGATTCTGTGCCTCTCCACTTTTCCTCCAGACTCTGGGACCTTGATTTCCAAATTAAATGCATCGTTTCCAACAGTCTGTGATGATTTGGGGAGCCATGTCACCTACTGGTGTTGGTCCACTGTGTTTAATTAAGTCCAAAGTCAGCGCTGCGTCTACCAGGAAATTCTAGAGCACCTAAACTGAAGGCCGCTATCAAAGCATAAACAACAAGAAAGACACAGGAAAAAACGAATCCCTAGAGAACATTACCACCAGTTAGAATTAATCTTATATAAATCATTATACCATCGGCCCGTATTGGCACTGTTGTTGTAGCAAAAGATTAATGGGAAAAAGAAAAAAGAAAACACCCCCAAGGTTGGTTAATGGGGTGTAAAAAGTTGCTACTTTATACAACAGTAGGTATAGACTGTGACTGGGGTATGTTAAAAAAGTATAATTTAATAGTATCAAAAGGATGCAAGGAACATTTCACTAATGCACTTATTCACATAAGGTACTGCATACATTTAATACTGACAACCACCAGGATTGGTGATCTCAGTATGGTGACATGATCAACCAGACAGGACAAGACTAACATACACAACAATTTACAAATAAAGGGGGGACACACAACACAAAAGGTCCGGACGTCGGCACAAAAATTCAGAGTGAAGCTGTCAAGGTGTTACCTTAAGTAGGAGTATAAAATAGGAAATATAAACAAATACTGTTAAGTCATATGAAAAGTAACAGGTAATCAGCTTCACTGTGAATCACCCTGGGACTAACTGGAAACTATTGCCAATTGCCAATCCTTAATAATAATCTCTACCATATGATTATCAAATAATAACAAAAGTAGCATAGGCCTTCAAGATCTTGATGTGGTATGAATAGTTGTTACACTTGGTTATCCATTGAACAGCAATGTCTGAAATTATTGTTTAAGTTTATATAAATTTCAACATCAACCCCCGTTCAATACAGCCATGGAGTAGAGAGTGGCGCTCTTCAGCGTGGATGTACAGCTGACGCTGACGCCGACATCTAGATCAGACGAACCATCCCGGAGGAGCTGAAGAGGTGATCCGCAGTAAGGATCATACTGCCGTCGAGGGTAATGTTACTATCATCATAAATCTCCCGTTGTGGAGTACAGCGCTCATAGCTTACAGTTGATTGAGCAAGCTGAGCAGATTTAAAACTGTCCTGTCGGAAAGACTTGATCCAGCACAGCAATTAGCATAGTTGCCCTCTGCAATATAAAAACCAGATCCCGGGATGGTAACGTATTGAACGGTTTCTACTGACTACTATTGTGTAATCTTAGGCTACACTAGCCTAATCCTTTTCATACCATATGGACAGCGGCTTCCCTTTTTCCTTGTGGAACACTGTTCTCCCCTCCGGAATGAATATTGATCACATATGATCCTTAGACAATGTGGCTGATGTTGAAATTTATATAAACTTAAACAATAATTTCAGACATTGCTGTTCAATGGATAACCAAGTGTAACAACTATTCATACCACATCAAGATCTTGAAGGCCTATGCTACTTTTGTTATTATTTGATAATCATATGGTAGAGATTATTATTAAGGATTGGCAATTGGCAATAATTTCCAGTTAGTCCCAGGGTGATTCACAGTGAAGCTGATTACCTGTTACTTTTCATATGACTTAACAGTATTTGTTTATATTTCCTATTTTATACTCCTACTTAAGGTAACACCTTGACAGCTTCACTCTGAATTTTTGTGCCGACGTCCGGACCTTTTGTGTTGTGTGTCCCCCCTTTATTTGTAAATTGTTGTGTATGTTAGTCTTGTCCTGTCTGGTTGATCATGTCACCATACTGAGATCACCAATCCTGGTGGTTGTCAGTATTAAATGTATGCAGTACCTTATGTGAATAAGTGCATTAGTGAAATGTTCCTTGCATCCTTTTGATACTATTAAATTATACTTTTTTAACATACCCCAGTCTCAGTCTATACCTACTGTTGTATAAAGTAGCAACTTTTTACACCCCATTAACCAACCTTGGGGGTGTTTTCTTTTTTCTTTTGCCCGCTATCAAAGCAACCTAGGCTTCCATAACACCTCATCGGTGTCACATGTTGATCGCCTCTATGCCGTGCTGCATTGATGCAGTAATTCACGCAAAAGGAGCCCCGACCAAGTATTGGTATAGTGCATACTATGCTACACAGGGACAATTGAATAAATTGAATTACTGAAATAAAACAACTTTTTGATGATATTCAAATTTTTGGAGATGCACTTGTATATGCCATAATATATCTTGAATCACCAACAACAGAATAAAGTAATCCTCATAGTGCAATATTTATGATGACTCATGGACAAAATTTATGATAAAAACAATTTAAAGAAATTATATATAAAACATCTCCACAAATAAATAAAACACGCCAAATTAGTATAGAGTGGCGGCAGGACCTCAGGCAATAAACCGTGCTCTGCAGCTGTTTCACGTGACCGCCTGTCCTCAGGAGCTTGTATACATTTTATATGGGGTGGCCATTATTATGTAGCCGTCACAACAACTCCATATCATCACTTCCTGGTATTGACCAGAGTCCGTAACGTCATTTCAGTAATCATTCACGTGAACAAACCCAAAGATAAAAAAATTTGCGGTGTTAATGCTTGTTAAAGTGGTTGTAAACCCTCTGTCACAACATTGTCTAAAAAAATTCCCCATAACACAGGCAGCTGATCGCTGCCTGTGTAAGTGTACTCACCGCTGTATTTCCTTGCTAAATGTCATATTTTGTTTTTAATGACGTCACCGCGCATTCGCACATTACAGCGTTAAAACCGGCAAGTAATGCTTGCCGGGATTTCATTCACAGTATTTCCGGAATGCAGTGTGCGAGAACTTCTCCTCTGTCCGGCACAGAGGAGAAGTCTCGCGCTGTTTACCTCCTTTCATCTCTTCCTGATACTCCCCCTTGTTACTCCCCCTTTCCTTGTATATTGGTTGCCGCGGTAACGGAAATCCAGATCGAGGCTTGTTTACAGCGCTACAGCGCATGCGCGAGATTTCTAACAGGGACCTAGTAAGGGCGGAAGTGACGTCAGAAATTGAAGCAAATAACAGGAGTAAGAATGGCGATTGCTATACCCGAAAACATAGAGAGAGAAAATGCTAGACAAAAGGTCTTTGCGGGCCTCGTTTTAAAAAAAAAAATATGTCATAAGCATTGAAAGAACTTTGGGTAACAGAATAACTGAAAAATAGGAAAAGTGGGTCGGGGTTTACTTCCTCTTTAAGTCTAGTGGAGAGAGGAAAAGGCTGTAATACTTACATTATTCTTTGCTTCCCTGGCTATTAGCGCTGTTCTCTCCAACTTTTCAGGCTGTGGGGGGCCCTTGGCTTTCTGAACAATGCTGCACTATTGGTCTAGCATTGTATTTGATGCTACCACCACCTGGAGTGCCTTGGCAAAGAAGCTTTGGGAGGCGAGGCACACAAAGGGAGCGACCCTGTCCAGGAGAGGAATAAGGAAAGTATTACATCCTATTCCTCTACCCTTGGACTTAAAAATGTAACCCTTGCAATATGACGGGAGAGGGGCTCCACTGTATTAGTGTTATTTTTCGCACAGGAGTGGAGCATTAATGTACACTCACCGGCCGCTTTATTAGGTACACCTGTTCATTTGCTTGATAACACAAATTGTTAATCACATGGCAGCAACACAATGCATTTAGGCATCTAGACGTGGTGAAGACAACTTGCTGGAGTTGAAACCAAGCATCAGAATGGGGAAGAAAGGGGATTTAAGGGACGTTGAATGTGGCATGGTTGTTGGTGCCAGACGGGCTGGTCTGAGTATTTCAAAAACTGCTGATGTACTGGTATTTTAACACACAACCATCTCTATGGTTTACAGAGAATGGTCCGAAAAAGAGAAAATACCCAGTGAGCAGCAGTGTGAGCAAAATTCCTTGTTGATGTCACAGGACAGAGGAGAATGGGCAGACTGGTTCGAGATGGTAGAAAGGCAACAGTAACTCAAATAACCACTTGTTACAACCAAGGCATGCAGAATGCCATCTCTGAATGCACAACACACCGAACCTTGAAGCAGATGGGCTACAGCAGCAGAAGACCACACCGGGTGCCACACCTGTCAGATAAGAACAGGAAACTGAGGCTACAATACGCACAGGCTCACCAAAATTGGACAATAGAAGATTGGAAAAATGTTGACTGGATGAGTCTCAATTTCAGCTGCGACATTCAGATGGTAGGGTCAGAATTTGGCATAAACAATGAAAGAATGAATCAATCCTGTCTGTACCAATGATTCAGACTAGTGGTAGTGGTGTAATGGTGTGGGGGAAATTTCTTGGCACACTTTGGGCCCCTTAGTACCAATTGAGCATCATTTAAACACCACGGCCTACCTGAGTATTGCTTCTGACCATGTCCATCCCTTTATGAATACAGTGTACCCATCTTCTGATGGCTCCTTCCAGCAGGATAATGCACCATCTCAGAAAGCTCAAATCATCTCACCACTGGTTTCTTGAACATGACAATAAGGTCACTGTACTCCAAAGGCCTCCATAGTCACCAGATCTCAATCCAATAGTGCACCTTTGGGGTGTAGTGGAACGGGAGATTCGTATCATGGATGTGCAGCCGACAAATCTGCAGCAACTGTGTGATGCTATAATATCAATATGGGCCAAAATCTCTGAGGAATGTTTCCAACACCTTGTTGAATCTATGCCACAAAGAATTAAGGCACTTCTGAAAGTAAAAGGGTTTCCAACCCAGTACTAGCAAGGTGTACCTAATAAAGTGGCCGGTGAGTGCATAATAATACAGTAAAAACCTGCTTTTATTATGGCCCTCTCACAAGTGTTTTGTTTTGTTAAATATTATTTTTAAACAAAGGTTCAGTAAAACACATTATATAATGTGAGGTTTACACCAGTTATAAAAGTAAGTATTATGTTTATTGTCTAGATCAATATTGTAAGATGATCTGAATACTTCACTAACCCCTTTTCAATGGTTGCAGGTGGCTTTTTAGATGGGCTTTAATGCCAGGAGGCGGAACTCCTTCCCAGTCTCTTGACCACTGCGATTGGATCTCACAGCAGTCACATGATCAGAAGTATGTCCAGCTGGCTTCCTATCAGAAGCCTTGTGTGAGCTGTCGAAGACAGCTCTATTAGTGAGTTGGGAGCATGCCCTGGGCATGTCTTCAGCAGGGCTGGTGCCACCACTAGGCAAACTAGGCAGCCGCCTAGGACGCACTGCTGCCTAGGGTGCCCGGCCACTGATGTTCCTACTCTCTTATCTCTGCAGCAAGCAACTAAGTCTCAGCATCAGCAGGTAGCCGCTGCTCCATTAGCACATAGTGTCAGAGGCACAGCGGCCATGGAGGACTGTGTCTGTGCCCTGACTTCCGAATGAATGGAAGCAAGCAAACATTGATGGGTGCTGTGATGCTGCATTTGATGGGCACTGGTGAGGCTGCATTTGATGGGCACTGGTGAGGCTGCATTTGACTGGCGCTGGTGAGGCTGCATTTGATGGACGCTTTATTAAAAAGGTGGGGTATACAAAGGCAGGGCAAAGGGGGTGGAGTCAGGGGTGGGGTCAAGGGGGGCGACAGCAAAATGAGGTTTTGCCTTGCACCAGCCCTGGTCCTCAGCATACAACCTCAATTTGTTGCAGATGGCTGGGCGTTAAGGCCCACGTTTTCTGCAGTTAAATACATGGTCAGGAAGATATTAAAAGCGCATTCCAAATTTTGAATTTACAATGAAATATTTTGATCAGCTCAGCTGTACAATGTTGGCACATTTTGATATTGAATGTGAAACTTTGCCCTTAAAACCTAAGCAAGATTTATTATAAACAATATTTTAGGAATATTTTACCACTCAGCATATATAATTTACTGTCTGACAGAGCTGCACTTTCTTTTGAAATGTTTAGGCTAGGCTTCTGAAAGTATTAATATTCATCATGAAGAAAATGATTGATGTGCATTTATTTTGTTTTTCTTTTCTGACACATCAATTGGTGTCTCAATTTTTTATAAGCATCAGACGTTTTGTTTACATAGAGAAACATCATTTTTAATTCTCCATCACTGGGTTCCTCCCTGTTATATGAAAACATAAACTATAGCTTCAACTTGCTTATTAGGAGGGTTAATTCATTTAAATATCTTCAGGAAACCCCCTTTTGCCTCCACCACCTTCCCCCAAAGTCTTAAGCCCCACATCTTCTATACTTTTCAGGCTAACAACCCCACGAAACAAAGAGGCATTCTTATAGCCATTTCAAAAAGGCCTCAACTTTTTCTGTAAAAAAATAATTTTAGCCCCTTCAGTATGCAATCTTGTGATCCAAGGATGCTCCAAGATGCTGCCATAGCAATCCTCTCTCACTATGAACCTAATTTGAAACAACTCCTCTTTCTCGTCATATATGTTCTATCTTACAAAGGCACCAGAAGGGAATTACCTTTTTCTGAGGGGAATTCGACCACTTGGCAACTCCCTTATAAGCTGTGCATCCCCCAATGATGCCCCCCGTTCTAGATTCCTTGACTTCCTTGATGGCATGTGTCAAACACAAGGCTTGCGGGCCGAATCTGGCCTACCAGGCTGTGGCACCCCCCTCATCTTTACCTCCACTTTGCAATCAGCAGCAGAGAGAAGGACAGAACTCCTCTGCCAGATCCTGTGCTTTTCCATGCAGCCGCAGAGAGGTTCCTCTGTTCCCCCCGTCTAAGCAGTCGACAGCAGGGAGGAGGACAGATCTCCTCCTACAAATCCTGCGCCTCTCTGTGCAGCTGCAACACCACCTCATCTCCATCTCCCCTGGTCCCAGTATTCAGCTGACTCCAGCCCTCCTCTGGTCCTCCGCCAGACCATGTACTTTCTGCTTTCCAGTTCGGTCATCATCGCTTCTTCCAAGTTGCAGTACAAGGTTGCACTGTAATGTAAAGGATGGTGGATGACTCTTGACTTCTAAAAATGGGGGCGGGGACTCTTGACATCTGATGTAAGGAGGGTGGGGCACTCTGGACTAGTCTTACAGACAGAACTGGTCATTTGAGAGCAACCATAATGCTGATGAGGCCGGCAATGAAATTGAGTTTGACACCCCTGCCCTAGACCATCACAGTCTAGTTGATGTATGGAGAGACATGCACCTCTATACCAAAGACTTACTACTCAGCTCCCTATCAAATACATATCAGAATTGATTACATCTTTCTTCAAAGGCAATGCCTTACAGAAATTACAAAAGCCTCTATCCTAGCCACATCCCGGTTAGATCACGACTAGGGTTGAGCGGACCCGAACTGTAAAGTTCGGGTCCGTACCGAACTTTTGGGTTTTTGGGTCCCAGACCCGAACCCGAACAATTGACTGTATGTTCGAGTTCGGGTCCGGTGTTTAGCAATATGCAATATGAATATACCCGCCCCTTCTCACGTTCCGCATCATGTCCTCAGCCTTACACCTACATCATTGGCTGAATACACCCGCCCCTTCTAAAGTTCCCCATCAGGTCTGCTCAGCCAATGACGTAGGTGTAAGGCTGAGGACCTGATGCGGAACGTGAGAAGGGGCGGGTCTATTCATGTATTACACCGTGGAGGAAGTTCCCCGGCAGGTCCGCCCCCTCGTATGTCAGACCCCGCCTACATCATTGGATGAGCGGACCTGATGGGGAACTTCCTCCGCAGTATAATAAATGAATAGACCTGCCCCTTCTCACGTTCCGCATCAGGTCCTCAGCCTTACACCTACGTCATTGGCTGAGCGGACCTGATGGGGAACTTTAGAAGTGGCGGGTGTATTCAGCCAATGATGTAGGTGTAAGCCTGAGGACATGATGCGGAACGTGAGAAGGGGCGGGTCTATTCATATTGCATATTGCTGAACACCGGACCCGAACTCGAACATACAGTCAATTGTTCGGGTTCGGGTCCTGGACCCAAAAACCCAAAAGTTCGGGGCGGGTCTATTCATTTATTACACTGCGGAGGAAGTTCCCCATCAGGTCCGCTCAGGCTCAGCCAATGACATTTCGTGTGGACAGCGCCGGACATCGGATCGCCGTGGGACACTGGATTTCATTGCTGGAATGTTTTTTTTTTTTTTTAATAAAGGACTTTTCCAACGGTGTCTGTGTATTTTTTTTACAATTTTTTACACTTTCTTTGTGAAATGGTAGGGGTACAATGTACCCCATTACCAATTCACATAGGGGGGGGCGGGATCTGGGGGTCCCCTTTGTTAAAGGGGTCTTCCAGATTCCAATAAGGCCCCTGCCCGCAGACCCCCACAGCCACCGGGCAAGGGTTGTGGGGATGAGGCCCTTGTCACCATCAACATGGCCTGGTACGGTTCAGGAGGGGGGGGGGCGCTCTCTCGTCCCCCCCTCTTTTCCTGCGGCCTGCTAGGTTGCGTGCTCGGATAAAGGGTCTGGTCTGGATTTTTGGGGAACTCCACGCCATTTTTTTTAAAATTTGGGGTGGAGTTCTCCTTAAAATCCATACCAGATCTGAAGGGCCTGGTAATTGAATTTGGGGGAACCCCCACACATTTTTTTTTTTTTTATCAATGACTTTTCTATGTATTGCCGGGAGCCGACAATTCATTATAGCCGCGAGTGAGTTTTAAATTACTTTTTTTCCTTCAGAAATGACACTTTGTGCAGGGACAGTACTAAGCATGGGAAACAAGCGCGAATAGTCCTCAGAAGTTCGGGTCCCCATTGACTTCAATGGGGTTCGAGTTCGGGGTCAAGTTCGGGTCAAGTTCGGTCCCGAATAGTGTTGAGCGAACCCGAACTGTAAAGTTCGGGTCCGTACCGAACTTTAGCTTTTTCCCGAACCCGAACCCGGACTTTGCCCAAAAGTCCGGGTTCGGGTTCGGCAATCTAATAACGCATTTAGAAATGCTTCAGGGGCCAGCCAATCACCTTTTGATTAGCTGGTGTACCCTTAGAGGCCATCATAGCCATGCCTACTAATGGCATGGCTGTGATTGGTCAGTGCAACATGTGACCCAGCTTCTATATAAGCTAGAGGCACACAGCACACATGTCACTCTGCTTCAGAATAGATAGGGAGAGGATCTAGTCTGCTGCTGCTGCTTTTAGGGAGAGATAGAAAGATAGATGAGGTAGTCCTGATTCTACAATCTGAGGGAAAAGATAGAGAGATAGTATAGTGTAGGGCCAGGTTCCTGTGTTGGTGCTTTCAGGGAGAGAGAATATTATATAGGAGTCCAGTTTCAGAGATTAAAATCAGCGATCTGCATAGGTCTACCTATTTGTGTTGCAGTGCAGTCTTTTTACACTGCCATGAGCCCAGTGTCAGAGAAAATCTAACTTTTAGGGGGAAAAAAAAGGCACTTTATTGTTCTCTTTTCCAAAAGACCCATAGGGCAAAAAAAAAAAGCATTTTATTTTGCTCGTGCAAAAAAAGACCCGTTTAGGGCAAAAAAAATAAATAAAAAAAATTTGCACTTTAATGTACGCTTGCAAAAAACGCCGTTTAGGGGCACAAAAAAAAGTTTGCAGTGTGTTATACATATTTTGAGGTGTGTGAAATAAACAATTTCTATATAGTTTTCTCCTACTGTGCTATACTAAAAAAACAACATTTTTTTTGAATAGCATTTTCTGCAGTTCTGTAGCTGTGCGATTCAGCGGTTACGTACTGTGGGTGTGTTCTGCTCTTCCAAAAAACGCCGTTTAGTGGCACAAAAAAAAGTTTGCAGTGTGTTATACATATTTTGAGGTGTGTGAAATAAACAATTTCTATATAGTTTTCTCCTACTGTGCTATTCTAAAAAAACAAATTTTTTTTTGAATAGCATTTTCTGCAGTTTTGTTGCTGTGCGATTCAGTGGTTACGTACTGTGGGTGTGTTCTGCTCTTCCAAAAAACGCCGTTTAGTGGCACAAAAAAAAGTTTGCAGTGTGTTATACATATTTTGAGGTGTGTGAAATAAACAATTTGTTCATAGTTTTCTCCTACGTTGCTATACTAAAAAAACAACATTTTTTTTGAATAGCCTTTTCTGCAGTTCTGTAGCTGTGCGATTCAGCGGTTACGTACTGTGGGTGTGTTCTGCTCTTCCAAAAAACGCTGTTTAGTGGCACAAAAAAAAGTTTGCAGTGTGTTATACATATTTTGAGGTGTGTGAAATAAACAATTTCTATATAGTTTTCTCCTACTGTGCTATACTAAAAAAACAACATTTTTTTTGAATAGCATTTTCTGCAGTTCTGTAGCTGTGCGATTCAGCGGTTACGTACTGTGGGTGTGTTCTGCTCTTCCAAAAAACGCCGTTTAGTGGCACAAAAAAAAGTTTGCAGTGTGTTATACATATTTTGAGGTGTGTGAAATAAACAATTTCTATATAGTTTTCTCCTACTGTGCTATACTAAAAAAACAACATTTTTTTTGAATAGCATTTTCTGCAGTTCTGTAGCTGTGCGATTCAGCGGTTACGTACTGTGGGTGTGTTCTGCTCTTCCAAAAAACACCGTTTAGTGGCACAAAAAAAAGTTTGCAGTGTATTATACATATTTTGAGGTGTGTGAAATAAACAATTTCTATATAGTTTTCTCCTACTGTGCTATACTAAAAAAACAACATTTTTTTTGAATAGCATTTTCTGCAGTTCTGTAGCTGTGCGATTCAGCGGTTACGTACTGTGGGTGTGTTCTGCTCTTCCAAAAAACGCCGTTTAGTGGCACAAAAAAAAGTTTGCAGTGTGTTATACATATTTTGAGGTGTGTGAAATAAACAATTTCTATATAGTTTTCTCCTATTGTGCTATACTAAAAAAACTAATTTTTTTTTTGAATAGCATTTTCTGCAGTTCTGTAGCTGTGCGATTCAGCGGTTACGTACTTTGGTTGTGTTCTGCGCTTCCAAAAACACCCATTTAGGGCAAGATCCTAAATTTTGAAAATATGAGGAGAAGGTCAAAGGGACGTGGTGGCCCCGGTCGTGGTGCTGCTGGTGGAGCTCCTGTTGCAGGGAGAGGACGTGGTGGATCTGTGCCAGATACACGCACAAGTGAAACACCTTCCTCAGGTGCGAGTAGGCGACCGAGCCTGCGGCGGTATTTTGTCGCGCCTAATGAGGCTGTACGAATGTTTAGGCCAGGACAAGTACAGGCAATAGTAGATTGGGTTGCTGACAGTGCCTCGGGTTCCTTCACATTGTCTCCCACCCACTCTTCTGATGAAAGAACAGAGTTGGCACCTGAAACCCATGTCCATCAGTCTTTCACCTCACCCCCTTGCAAATCAGCCAAGCAGTCTGAGCCCCAAATCATGCAGCAGTCTCTTCTGCTTTTCGATGACTCTGTTAGCAGGGTTTCCCAGGGCCATCCACCTAGCCCTGCCCCAGAAGTGGAAGAGATTGAGTGCACCGATGCCCAACCACTTATGTTTCATGATGAGTACATGGGAGGACCATCGCAGTACGTCTCGGATGATGACGAAACACAGGTGCCAACTGCTGCTGCTTTCGCAATTGTGCAGACAGACAAGGAGGGCAGGGGTGAAGACTGGGTGGAAGATGATGTGGAGGACGATGAGGTCCTCGACCCCACATGGAATCAACGTTATGCAGGTGACCAGTGTAGTTTGGAGGAAGAGGCGGTGGTCGCACAGAGCCACCAGCACAGCAGAAGAGGGAGCAGGGTGCAAAAGCGGAGCGTCTGTCAGCTAGACAGTATGTCTGCTACTGCCCAACGCAGCAAGAGACCGAGCACACCAAAGCCAGGTCCAAGGAGTTCCCCAGCGTGGCAGTTCTTCACACAATGTGCTGATGACAAGACACAAGTGGTTTGCACGCTGTGCAATCAGAGCCTGAAGTGAGGCATAAACGTTCTCAACCTGAGCACAACCTGCATGACCAGGCATCTAAGTGCAAAGCACGAGCTGCAGTGGAGTAGACACCTCAAAAACCAAGAAAGGTCTCTGGCTCCTCCTGCTTCCTCTTCTGCTGCAGTCTCGGCCTCTTCATCCACCTCTGTAGTGACAGTGGCACCTGCCACCCCGCAAACAGAGGATCTGCCAGCAACACTACCACCTGGGTCACCAACCATCTCCACAATGTCCCATGGAAGCGTTCAGCTCTCTATCTCCCAAACATTGGAGCGGAAGAGGAAGTACCCCCCTAGCCACCCGCGATCCCTGGCCCTGAATGCCAGCATTTCAAAACTCCTGGCCTTTGAAATGCTGTCATTCTGTCTGGTGAAGACGCAGAGTTTTAAAAGCCTGATGGCATTGGCTGTCCCACAGTATGTCGTGCCCAGCCGCCACTATTTTTCCAGGCGAGCCATCCCTTCCCTGCACAACCAAGTGGGGGACAAAATCAGGTGTGCACTGCGCAACGCCATCTGTGGCAAGGTCCACCTAACTACGGATGCGTGGACCAGTAAGCACGGTCAGGGACGTTATATCTCCCTAACAGCACACTGGGTAAATGCAGTGGCGGCTGGGCCTGAGGCAGATAGCAGTTTGGCGCATGTCCTTCCACCACCGAGGATTGCAGGGCGCTTCAGTTTGCCTCCTGTTGCTAACTCCTCCTACTCCGCTTCCTCATCCTCTACCGCCTCCTCATCCGGTCAGCGTAACACCTTCACCACCAACTTCAGCACAGCCAGGGGTAAACGACAGCAGGCAGTTTTAAAACTTTCCTGTTTGGGGGAAAAACCCCACAACGCGCAGGAGTTGTGGAGGGACATGGAACAACAGACCAATGAGTGGTTGCTGTCAGTGAGCCTCAAGCCCGGCCTGGTGGTGTGCGATAATGGGCGAAATCTCGTAGCAGCTCTGGGCCTAGCCGGTTTGACGCACATCCCTTGCCTGGCGCATGTGCTGAACTTGGTGGTCCAGAGGTTCCTTAAAAATTACCCCAATATGCCAGAGCTGCTGCAGAAAGTGCGGGCTGTGTGTGCGCACTTTCGGTGATCTCACCCTGCTGCTGCTCGCCTGTCAGCGCTGCAGCGTAACTTCGGCCTTCCCGCTCACCGCCTCATATGTGACGTGCCCACAAGGTGGAACTCCACCTTGCACATGCTGGCCAGACTGTGCGAGCAGCAGCAGGTGATAGTGGAGTTTCAGCTGCAGCAATCACGCGTGAGTCACTCTGCGGAACAGCACCACTTCACCACCAATAACTGGGCCTCCATGCGAGACCTGTGTGCCTTGTTGCGCTGTTTCGAGTACTCCACCAACATGTCCAGTGCCAATGACGCCGTTCTTAGCGTTACTATCCCAGTTCTATGCCTCCTTGAAAAAACGCTTCGGGCGATGATGGAAGAGGATGTGGCACAGGAGGATGAGGAGGAGGAGGAGGAAGCGGGATCATTTCAAAGGCTTTCAGGGCAGTCTTTCACAAGTGGCTACGAGGGTGGGTTCCTGCACCAACAAACGCCAGGTACACAATTGTCCGGCAGAAAGGGCACAGTTCTGGAGGATGACGAGGTGGAGGAGGAGATGGAGGAGGAGGAGGAGGAGGAGGAGGAGGCATTTTCACAGCAGGGTGGCACCCAGACCAGCTCGTGGCCATCACTGGTGCGTGGCTGGGGGGATACAGAGGACACAGACGATACACCTCCCACAGAGGACAGCTTTTCTTTGCCTCTGGGCAGCCTGGCACACATGAGCGATTACATGCTGCAGTGTTTCCGCAATGACCGCCGAGTTGCCCACATTTTAACTGGTGCTGATTACTGGGTGGCCACCCTGCTGGATCCCCGTTACAAGGACAACGTACCGTCCTTAATTCCCTCACTGGAGCGGGATCGTAAGATGCGCGAGTACAAGCGCACGCTGGTAGACGCGCTGCTGGTGGCATTCCCACCTGACAGCGGGCGTACGGTGGAAGCACAAGGCGAAGGCAGAGGAGGAGGAAGAGGTCGCCAACGCAGCCGGGGCACCGGCAGCACCTCAGAAGGCAGGGTTAGCATGGCTGAAATGTGGAAAAGCTTTGTCAGCATGCCACAACAACCAGCACCACCAGCTGAGATGGAACGTCTTAGCAGGAGGCAGCATTTCACCAACATGGTTGAGCAGTATGTGTCCACAGGCCTACACGTACTGGATGACGGGTCTGCCCCCTTTAACTTCTGGGTCTCCAAATTGGGCACATGGCCTGAGCTTGCCCTTTATGCCTTGGAGGTGCTGGCCTGCCCTGCAGCCAGTGTATTATCTGAACGTGTATTTAGCACGGCAGGGGGCGTTATCACAGACAAGCGCAGCCGCCTGTCCAGAGCCAATGTGGACAAGCTCACGTTCATTAAAATGAACCAGGCATGGATCCCACAGGACTTGTCCGTACCTTGTGCAGAATAGACATGTATACCGGTGTTGTGACAAAAACTGTCCGGCCATCGGATTGTGTCCGGTCCATACTGCGAAGGCGCAGCGCTTGCGCAGTACAGAGGACAAGGAGATTCACTGAATCTCCGAAGATGAACGGCGCCTGCGCTGTGAGTGCAGGTTCAAGCCCCACCATCCAAGTGGACATACGGTAGCACATAGTAACAGGGCCCCTCACGGGCTCGGTTCGATCGCCACGCTTCGGGCACAGCCTCACTTGGCTCGGCTTGAACCACGGATGATGTGGCCTTCACCTGAACTCACCACGCAGGCGCCGTTCGTCTTGGGAGATTTTAGAAATCCCCTTGTCCTACATACTGAGCAAGCGCAGTACAGGGTGGACACTATTTGACGGGGGACAGAATTCGACACATCACCGGCATTACACAGCCATTGTTGTATTTTTGAATCAGTGTTGGCTACCTCGTCCTCCTCCACCGCCGCTTCCACCTACACAGCCACATCCACCGCCACCTCAACCTCCTACTCCATATGGACCTCGTCCTCCTAGGTCAAGATTATTATTTTTTATTTTTATTTTTTTTATGTTATTTTAAGTTATTTCCCTATCCGCATTTGTTTGCAGAGCACTTGCCATACTCTTAACAACATTTTACTGCCATTTGCAGCCCTCTAGCCCTTTCCATTACCTTTTTAGAGCCTTTTTAGTCCTTAGAAGTCCGGGTCCCCATTGACTTCAATGGGGTTTGGGTTCGGGTCCGGGTTCGGGTTAAAGTTCAGTCCCGAACCCGAACTTTTTTCCGAAGTTCGGCCGAACCCGTCGAACCCGAACATCCAGGTGTCCGCTCAACTCTAATCACGACCCATCTATAATCTCCTGTTCCTCCTTCATTACCAAACCTTAATGTTCTTCATGGACCTTAAATTACTCTTTACTCACAAGTAGGATTGTTGTCTATTAATTAGTTAATTAATTATTAATCTCTACACAAGCTAGTGTCTACTGAATACTTTACTCTTAATACCTACTCAGTCTCAGATCCCGTGTAATCTGGTGAGCATTGAGTCCTGTTCTCAAAGTCAACCTTATCCAGAAAGCTTAAAAACAAAAAAATATCCAAACTAGAACATTTCCTCTGGATATTTAAGTCCTCCCCATCTACAAGCATCAAGGCTGAATTGAGAAACCACAACTAGTCCTAAACCTATACTCATATTGTTACTCATCCTTTTTTTTTTTTTTTTTTCATGAAAAATGTGTAGACATTATTGCTTTCTACCTAGTGATCCTATTCAATAATAAAAATAGGCAATCCCTTCAAATTCAATATGTTGCGTGCTAATGTAGTCATGGCTACCAAACCAGACTGAATCAGCTCTTAGCAAGAGGGTTTACCTTTGAAATGCGTCAGCATCAAATTCACATTACTGGGTGTCACCTATCCCAAGCCACAGGCTGATGTTATGGATGAAGTTCCTTCTATTTTATTCTATAGGCCTAATACAAATCCATGTTTGTGAGGAAAATGGTTTGTCACTTTTATTATAACAAATGGTGCCATTGGTAATGCACTAGGCTGGTGCGCCCTTTTTGCTTTTGCCATTTAGACCCCTTTCACACTTGTACGACTTTTCCCACAATTTGGGACTGCAAAGTAGCATAAGTCATTCCCTATGATTTCCATTGACAACCATTCATATTAGTACAACTTCAGGTCGTGCCTACTTCAAAGTAGTCCCTGCACTACTTTGGTCCAACTTTGATGCTAGTTACACAGGCATTCCATGAAATCACGTCAAAATTGTGACAAACACATTTTCATGCTTGTTGATTTCTGTTTTATGTACGTAGCTAGTATTAAGGGGTCTTCTAATGTATGGGGAGTTTGGTCATAATAAACAAGATTACGCTATGTGCAACCATTCTTGTGTTTTATGACTTGTGTTGGAGCCCCTGTACCAGTGGACCTTGATTGATGGTGAGGATCCAGAGAAAATTGGCTGATGAACACCTATCTTACTGCTTTGATAGTGTGGAGTGAGATGTCTGCCCCTAACTAGGTGAGAGAGGGAGTCAAGCCACGTGGAAATAGTGAGGGGAGAGATGGGAAGGAGGGTGGAAGACAAGGAGCAGGGCACATATAGGAGAGGAGGGACTTAAAGTGAATGTGGATAGAGATTGTACACGGTCACTATGGGGATATCAGAATATTTTTTTTTTGGGGGGGAATTATGGGTTTGTTACTTAAAGTTGGGGGAAGAGCAGGTCAGGAGAATCGCCTGAATGTAAACACGGTTAAAGATATTTTTATCACAAGGTATAATTATTTATTTTTAACACCATGGCCATTAGTGGCCTCTTATGAGGTCTTTGTAGAGGGGGAATCAATAAATAAACATGTGGAAGAGGGAGAGGGGATCCCCCCCTCCCTTTCTTCCCCATTTTTCTTTTTGTTTTGTTTTTTGGTTGCTGTTACCGAAGTTGGGGAATTAGGGGCCACTATACACAATTACGGGTAAATAATTAATATTTAACCGTGAGGCACAAATGTATATGAGTATGTCTGTGTATATATGTATATATATACATATTTTTTTTTTTTTTTTTGCCACATAAAAAGAATAAGTTACCATGGCCATTAGTGGCCTCTTTGGAAGTAGGAAGGGCTTTTTTCTCTTTTTTTTTCCCTTCCCTTTGCTTAAGTGACACAGAAGGGCACAGTAGGAGAATATATGACTCAAGTAGAAGGTATGGAGTGGGTAGGGACAGAGCGTACTCACTCCACCGCATCCGGGGATGGTGTGGAGCGGGGGAGGTGAGGGAATTAGCTATCAATTCCTTTCCTTTTTTTTCATGTTTTTTTTTCTTTCTTCTTCTTTCTTTTTCCCTTTCTTTCATTTTGGGGGTGGGGGGAGTATAATTGATAAACTTTTGATAAGACAATGTGGTACCTAGTTCTTTCCTGTAATGTTCATTTGTGTTTTTTATGTAAATGATGGAATAAAAAAAAAATTGATTATAAAAAAAAACACCTAACCTAAAGGCTTCTCTCAGAGGTTCTGGTGAGTTTGACCAACTGTGGGAGTGTGCATCACAAGGTGGATTACGTATATTGTTCTCTGGTGGAAGGTGCACACTAGGACAACCGATAACTGACACTTGACGTTTTTGGAACTGCTCCACGCTATCATCTACTACTCAGAAGACTTTTAACTTCTGGTGCTGGCCACATGCTTATCGTTTAATTTTTTAGCGCTGTTTTCATATCTTAATGATCCAGGGATTGGCCTGTTTTATTTATATACTACTGTTTAATATATATATATATATATATATATATATATATATATATATATATTTTATTTATTTTTTTAAAGCCAGCTGAAGGTTTTATTTTTCTCTTCATGGCTACTGGTATCAAATGAATCCTACTGTTTAAAGGTAAGAAAAAAACTATAAGATATATACATTTTTTAGCAACTTGGAACATGGTCATTGTCACCAGACCAACCCCTAAGAAAACGGAACTGTCAAAAAAATTGCCTAACATACTTATTATTTTTCCTACAATATTTTCATCTGCATCCCTTTACAGATGGAAGGTTGGCTGTAGAAGACATCATTGACTAACAAGTTTCTCTTAGATCTTTCAATTTAAGAAAAATACCACACTAAAAAGTTCCTTGAATTTCCACAAAAATGAGACATCCCTCCTAAACAAAGTTTAAGCATCCATGTTTTGTTTATTAGAATAATATTTTGTTCATATTTGCTTTCTTACAGGACCAAAGAGAGATGCTTTGATTGGCCATGCTATGATGATTATGCCCTGTCTGATCCACTGTATAGAACTATCCATTAGAGAGATCCTCACTTTCTGAACCTCTGGCAGCTGTTTCACCACACAGGAAATAAGGGAATGTCTTAAAGACACATACAGATTTTTTTTTTTAAATGATTCTAGCCTCCCCCCCCCTACTAACACACCAGTCATATTTCTGGGTGAGTTGCTGTTGATAAGTCCTCCTCACTTCCTATCTGGTAAAATGTTGCAAACAGGACAGGAAATGAGAATAAATTACCATAATCCTTCCCCACTTTATCCAAAACTAAGAAAAAACATTTGTGTCTTGACATAAATTTAAAGTTCTCAGAAAGCTACTTATTCACCATGTGTAGTAAGTAGGAGGCACACCAAACCTCATAGAAATCCTGTCTTTTTTTATTGTGCCCTATTGTGTTTTTCTATTAAACCTAATCTGTTTTAAATATTACTTCTTTATAACTATTCATTCAATTATAAGCCTCACATTAGGCCATTGCATTTTAAAAAAAGCACCTTAAAATACAATTAAGATACAATTAAGATTGCCAATGGCACCTTAAATACAATTAAGCATGTCTTGTATTATTAGATTCTTTACTATTTATTTGAATTTTCTCTAACTTTTTTCATCTAAACTAGTTAAGTTGGACAACTAGGAAGGTTCAAAATAAATTGAAAAGGAATTAGATGCTAATAAAATAAGATTAGTCAACATTCTCAGACGCTTGCTGAACATGTTATAAAATAAAATTCCACTGAAGCTTTTGTAGTTTATTCATAGGCTTGTCTGGATTCAGTGACTTGCCTGGACTCACTCTTACAATTGCCATGAACAAAGGAGAGAAACACAGCTATTCTTCAGCTAGGTCCCACAAGAATATATTTCACATGGGTTATCCTGTGCTTCAAATGTCAAGACACTCACGCCAAGGATGTTTTACCAGATCCAGGCATGGAGGACCCTCTAAAACTTCCAGACAATCACAATTTTTTGGTTATGGAGGTCTCCACGAGTCACATCATAGAAGATCTTATATGTACCATAAAGTAGACCCTAAAGAATTCTCTCATGGAGGCCCCATTGCTTTTCTGCATAGTGGTCACTGGAAAACATCATACAGATGTAAAGCTATCCCAGTCTTGAAGCCTTCATCTGTGAGCCGTGGATATAATGTACATTGTCATAATAATTATTTAAGAAGCTCTAGGGTTTATGATAAGCATAAAAATGATAATCCATTTGAATTCAATCAAACAAAGACCATGAGACATCTAAATGAAAGGCTGTCTTGCTATCTGGAAAAAGTAAATTACCTGGAGCAGTATAATGAAAGTTTTGAGAAGAAGATAGCAAAATGGTATGAAAACAATTCCCCCAGCATGCCTGCAGACCGCAGCCAGTACTTAGAGGAAATTCAGGAGCTCCAAAACCAGGTACAGTATAAGCACCTATTACTTTTATACCTAATTCAGAACAAATATGCTACAATATATACCATTACTTTTTTTTTTGTATTTATATAGCAATTTCAATAGAGCATATGAGCAATAGTAATACAAATAAATACAGTTATTTGTATTTAAAACAAGTTTTGGAGGATAAGTATGCCATAAGGGGTACATGTCATGAAGATTTTTTAGAGAAGTGAGAAGGTACAAACGTCCATTAATTGAAATAAAAAATTCACAATAAAAATGCAAAAAATGCCATACAGATTAAAACGGCGTCAAACTAACAGAGACTTCCGGTCACGGCTGTAAGTCTCTGTTAGTTTGACACTGTTTTTATCTGTATTGCATTTTTTGCCTTTTTATTGTGAATTTTTTATTTCAATAAATGGACGTTTTGTACCTTTTAAATCTACTTCACTATGGGGATCCTTCTTTCTTGCTTTTAAACCCTGAATCCGGAGATATACCTTCCAGGAAACCTGTGCTGTGTTTGGAGGCAGTATTGCACTGGTGCCCTGCTTAGAAGTTACTTAGGAGAAAGGAGCCCTCGCTGTTGGCCTGATGGATATCGTTCCATGCTCCATTAGACCCAGTGGGGTCTTCGTGTGAGGTAAGGGGCCACTACTACAGGGGGAGGATACGAGGAATCTGCCGTTTTCATCTGTATATCTCATAGATTTGGATTATAATTCCTGTTCCTTTATCCATTTGGTCATCTTGGTCATACATGTTACCACCCTGCTGGGACAAGGATTAAGTTGCTCCTTGGATAATTGGAATTCTCTGGATGTACTCTATTTCAGCAACTTTATATGGACTTGTTTTAGCTTTATTAGTATCAAGTTTATGGACTTTTTTTTTTATCTCATCATGATGCATCTTAGTATATTTCATTAATTGTTTGTGATGCACTTTATTATATTATTTTATTTAGATTGCATATATTCACATATTATTGTGTTTTAAAGTAATTAGCACTACTTCACACTATTTAAATACTTTCTTTGGGTGTTGGACGCACTACAGAAGTTAGCTGCTGTTTATGCCCCATATAAATATATATATACTTTGTTTTGGATCTTATTGCTCAAGCACCTTTTGTTAGCGCATTAGCACCTTTACTTGCACTTATCACTTATATAAACCACTTCCCGCCCGGCCTATAGCAGAATGATGGCCAGGCGGTGGTTCTGTTATCCTGACTGGGCGTCATATGATGTCCAGCAGGATAAAATACCGCCGTGCAGCGCGGCGATCTGAGGTGCTGTGTGTCAGTTTGACACACTGCATCTCTGATCGTGGTATGAAGCCTCTCATGGAGGCTCCTTACCACGTGATCAGCTGTGACCAATCACAGCTGATCATTGCGTGAACCAGGAAGTACCGGTAAACGGCATTCCTCGTACGGCGGCTCTCACTGTCCGAGGGGGGGTCTGTGCTGATAATCAGCACATTATCAGCGCAGCTCCATCAGATGTGCCACTACAGCTGCCAAAATGTGCCCATTAGCTGCCAGTCAGTGACCCATCAGAAACGGATGTCAGTGCCAATCAGTGCCCACCACAGTGTTAATCAGTGCCCATCACAGTGCCAATCAGTGCCCATCAGTAACACCTGTCAGTACCTCATCAGTACCTCATCATCAGTGCTGCCCATCAGTGCCACCTGTAAGTGCCAATCAGTACCGCCTATCAGTGCCAATCACAACAGCCTGTCAGTGCCCATGACAGCTGCCTTTCAGTGCCACCTATCAGTGCCCTTAAGTGCAACCTATCAGTGCCCATCAGTGCTGCCTATCAGTGCCCATCAGTGCTGCCTATCAGTGCCACCTATCAGTGCCCATCAATTCCTCATATTAGTGCCTCCTCATCAGTGCCCATCAGTGCCCCCTTTCATCAGTACCCATCAATTCCGTCCTCATCAGTGCCCGTCAGTAAAGGGGAGAAAACAAAATGATTTTTTAGTTTGCTAAAAAAAAAACAGTGGTGATCAAATACCACCAAAAGATAGCTCTGTTTGTGGGAAGAAAATGATAAAAATTTAGTGGGTACAGTGTTGCATACCGCACAATTTTTATTCAAGGTGCGATAGCACTGAAAGCTGAAAATTGTCCTGGGCAGGAAGGGGTGAAAGTGCTGGTATTGAAGTGGTTAAACTAATGATCATAAAGATGCAATAACTATGAACATATGCGTAACATGGCGGCAAAATAAATTAATAATAATGAAAAAAACTCTGTAGCTGTCCTTTGTTTTAATTTCCCATGAAACGAATCAATGGTAGGGATACAAGCAAGCAAAAGTTAATCACGATTCATAAAATGTGTTTAAATCTTGTTAGGTAAAGGAAGTGGGGTTCCTGTCTATACAAGAGTACAATTAAAGGTGTAATCATCTTTATGGATCCATGAACTGTGATTTTTGTTTTGTATTTATTTTTTTTTTTTTTTACAAAACATTTCCTATTTTAATATTTTGATTGGTTTCCGGTTTCATATATGGACATTTGTGCACATTAAGCATGCTGAGCAGGTTTATTTTTTATTCATTCGTTTCCTATATTATGGACTATTTACTTGCACATAAAATTATGGACTTTCCTTTTTTTGATATAACTTTCTGATATATTTGATGCAGTCTCCATTTATGGCAGTGGTTTTACTTATGTGTGCGCATATGCAAATTTTATGATTCAAAGAGATACTACACTTATCTTTTTACATTTATATGGGTTATTATTATTTTTTCCATACGTATATGGTTTGTTTCTCTTAAGCACTGCACATCAGGTAGCACCACCTTTTACCTCTCTTCGTAGGCATTTGTATAAGGTGACAGTTTGTATCTTATCAGATAAAGGTGGAATTGGTGTTGAATTATTACTAAAGAGTACAGTGGCTGGTTACTTAACTGTTCTCTGCTAATTGGTTAGGCTCCTAGATAAAACCTATAAGATGCTTTTGAACCATATGATGCAGATCCTTTACAATATTAATTAATCACATAGTCTATATAATCTAAGCTGTTTTTCACTAGCTATGATTGGATCATCACTAAAGAGATACATTGCTGAAGTGACACATTTAGCACCATACAGAAAAATCTGCTGATTTAACGAATGGCTATCCAAAAACTTGATACAAGGCATATTTGATAACTAAGGCACCTGTAATTTGGTCATATCATTTTGCTCTTAAAAAAACTGAGCATAGCTAGCCTTATCTGTAATTGGAAAATGTGCATTAACTGCATGAATCATATAAGCTTATGTCTTACAGATCTCTAAAGTCTATACAAACAATGTGGGTATAATCAGGAATATTGACAATGCTAGATTGGCTATTGATAACTACAATAACAAGTAAGTTGGTGCTATAAAGGTGATAAGTAAACAGTAATAAAAAAAGACAGCATTAAAATAAAATTTGAATTTCAACATACAGACATATGGTTAGACTAAATGAGAAAGATTACTGATAAGTAGATCAATCTGCTGAAACCATAAACCCCTAAATCAAGTCAATTTACGGCAAGCCAATGTTCATTGTGTATGACTGATTTGATGAGAGTTTTTTTTTTCTCTAGACACATAGAAACTTGGTTCTTACAAGTTCCATTCTATTTTAGGAGAATGGTAAAACCTTGGGGCTGATGTACATTATAGAGCAGTAGTATGGCCTTACCCCATCCAAACCACTTGCTTAAAAAATAAATTGTCCAGGCCAACTAAATATTTTACAAACATGCCTTCCACTTATTTTGCTATGAGACTCTAAAGCAAGCAAAAATTTAACTAATATGGGAAAAAGTACCATGAGAAGGAGAGCTCAGTCACATGACCTGTCAAAGTCATGGGACAAAATTGTCTTCCTATCACAGAGTGTTCCCTGCAGCGTTTTGCACAGAATACCCCAAAGATCATGCAGACTCTACACCATGGCCTGCATTTTATTAATGACATGCAGGAGTAGTGTGGAGTAAACATTAAGGTGCCCTGCAGACATATCGATGCTGAACTTATGTATTAAAATACCTTCTATTAGCCAATTGGCTTGGTGGCTTGAGAACAGTGAGTATGGTTGTAAGACTTAGATGAAAATTTGTGGAGGTTAACTGGTAGAAGGTCCAATGAACCTTTTTACCAGTTAACTTAATTGATGACAGATTACCAAATTGTCTTCTCTGTGAATGGATCACCAGAACAGCAAATCTGGATACATTTACTCATTAGTAAAAAAAACATGCTAATATAGTTGAGCTTCTTTTAAACCTTTGGACATAATACCTAATTTGTTATATACTTAGAGATTTAAAAACCCAGTGGAACAAATGGCTAGAGTTTAAAAACACATCAGTCTACAAATCACTTAATATATAGTTGCTTAAGCTAATATACAGTAGCTTATAAGAAGATTTGATGCTACATGCTTCATTACTCTCACATCATTGCCCCCCCCCCCCATGTTTATTTATTTTTTATTATTTTTTTCTTCCCCCTCTTCCCTACACCCCCTTACTCATAATACTACTTATATATCATATAACTAAGTATTTGAAAAAGATACATCTATATCTATGTGAAACATAGGTTTAAATAGTTTATTTATTTTTCATCAGGTACAATTTTATTGATATGTCAATAGTAATGTCCTAACGCGAATTGTATTACATCATCATCGTAATAATATTACATTCAAGAGACTATGTCACTGTTTTGTTGCTTGTATTTGATTTTATGTTTATTCAATAAAAAATTTATGAAAAATAACCCAGTGGTGATTCAATCATTTGAATTCAACTGAAAACTAGAATGGAAGTTTTGTAAATGTAAATTTAAACCATCCTTCTTTAAACTGTTGTTTTATGAAGACCCTTTTTATATTTTGTTAAAGGTATGAGATGGAGCTAATTTTGAGAAGCAGTATTGATGCTGATGTGGTTGGGCTGCGTAGTATTTTGGAAGGGTTTAATGACCAGTCAGTTCAAATGGAATCTGAAGTTGACAAACTTCAGCAAGAGATGTTGAAGATGAGGAGGGACAGTGAACAGGTGATGTATGAATTACACTTGTTGACTTCTGGACATGCCCAAAAAAAGCTGACTGGAAATAGAACTTGCATGCACATTTTTGGTTATAAGTTCTAACCTTCTCTGATCTTCTCTTCTTTAAATAGGAGATAAACTCTTTAACATCTCAGCTTGGGATTAGAGTCAGCGTGGAGGTAGAAGCTTCTCCATCTGCTGATCTCAACAAAACATTGTCCGGTATTCGAGAAGAATATGAAAAAGTAACAGAGAACAACCTGAGGGAACTTGAAAAACGTTTTCAGCAACGGGTAACTCGCTATACTTTATGTCTTAAAATACAATCATTTTAAACGTTTATTTCATAAAATATATTTTTGACCAAAAAGCCCTCTGGTTGAGAACACACTACCTAGGTCTACTTTGCATTAAAGTTTACTCAGAGGTTGAATTTTTCATTGTGTCTGAAATGATTTTGGTGGAAATAATATCATGGGCTTCTGAGTAACTTGTGCTTTCTATACCCATAACTGTAAAGAATATGCCTGAATAAGAAGCTTCCTTATCATAACAAAAGCACAAACCTTTTGGACTTTTTCAATTTGACCAGTATTGCCAGCAAGATATGTCGTATTTGAAAGTACCCTAACGGGGGAAAGATAACTAAAATATGCCAGAGTAAAGAAATCCATGAGTGTCAAAATTGCAGAATAATTCACTGACAGTTTAATAGTGGATGGAATTTAAATGTTTGCAGATAGATATGGTACAAGTACAGGGCAGTAGATTGGCTGCTACTGCTCATCACCACATTTGAGGATCTTCTTTCGGTAATATTATTCTACCTAAATGTTGTGTTTTTTTCAATTGGGAAAAATGTGCCAGAACTTAATACAATGCCATAACCATAAGAAGTTACAGCAAAGCATACACCAATTATCATATGGTATCTCAAAGTAATAATAAAGCAAAAACCTAAGAAAGCAAAGTGAGAGGTATCACTATCCACAGCCTCACACATACAGTACTTTAGTTATTGTCAATACTGGTAGTCAAAGGAAATGGCTAGTGCTTCATGCCATAGAGAAGCCTGGGGAAAAATAATGCCACTATTCCACTAATAAGAGTTCATACAGTGGGTGTGGGACTTCTGACTTCCATCCTGGTCAATGATTGGGAACACCACTGCTAATGGTCGGATGAAGCACAACCTTGTGGCTCCATCTTTCCAAATCCAACTCCAAGTCGATATTGCTATGCACATATGCAGGGAGTGCAAAGCATTATTGATCCATATCACCAGAGGTAGATGTGTACCCGCACATACAATGCAGGTGTACCAAGCTGAAGTTGCTGAGAGGATCAAGGTGGGCATGTAAGGCCTGTACGTTTTTAAAGCCAAGAATGTATATATTGGGAAATACTGTATATTACAAATACATTTTTTTTTAAAATCTTTATTTCTTTATTAGGTTTTTTAATTTACAAACAAATTATAAAACCGTCTTCCCCGTGATGTCCCGGCCCTCCGCCCCAGTTTCTCTCCCCTAAGTCAATAAACCTTACGTGTCCTATATATCTTTGGGGAAGTGCCTGGGGAGGGGATCCTCTGGGGTTGTCTATAGGATCTGCTATTCTAAAACTAAAATTTTCACCCATTCACATTACCTTCACAACTTTGTTTTTCCCACTCATTTCCTCAACTTCCACTTCCTCATCATTTGGTTTCTCTTAGGTCGCTGCTCATCCTTTAATAGTTTTTTTTCCGCATTTATTAGGAATTACATACTGATCCCTCTTGCTTCCCACCAGGGTTTTTCAGATCATATCGTATTTCGTTGGCACACCTTGCTTTATATATACCGATTTCTCTTTAAGGATTACCCCATTCATACTATTCAGCCATTCCTTACTGGACGGAGGCAGTGTCGACTGCCATCTACGGGCAATCGGAATCCTTGCTTGGAATAGGCATCTCATAGCTGCTATTCAGGAGTTTCCTAGTTCACCCACTTCCCCCACAAATTCCAGTAGGCATTGGTTCAGCATCAACTCAATGGAAATGCCAAACAGCCTGTCAATGGTTTTTACCACCTCCGTCCAATACCGGAAAAGCTTCGGACACCTCCAAATCATGTGGAGCAAATCCCTTTTTGAATCCCCACATCTGGGACAACTAGGATCTGGCCGACAGCCAAACTGAAAAAGTCTATAAGGGGTATAATAGGTTCTGTACAGTAAAAAAAGATGTGACATCCTCTGTGAGGGAGACAACAAACCAATGGGGCCTGTTCATGGATCCTATTCCACTGGGTATCAGAGATAACTCCTACATCTTTTTCCCATTTAGTTTTGTACAAGGGGGGTTCTAGCCTGCTCAATCTCCCTTTATTAATATGTGGAGATACTTTATTTTAATTTAATTTAAGTCTTTCACTGAGTCTGCGTTAATACATTTTTGGAGTACAGGAATTGTGCTCCATTCTAGAGGCTGTCCTTTAAACTGTACCTCTAGTGCATGCCTGACCTGCAAATATTTAAAAAAGGATTTATTCGGTAAGGCATGTTGGGCTCTCAATTCCTGAAAAGTTTTCAAGGTACCTTCTTGATATAACTGTGAAACAAATTTTATTCCGCATCTCTCTCGTTCCCTTATTGTCCCTATCTTCTGGAGCTCTCCTAATTTACTATTATCCCACAGTGGAGTGAATTCCGTAAAGCCTCTATAATCCAGTATTGTATTCGCTGTGTCCCAAACCCTCATCATTAGATTCAAAGTTGGGAGTCTTGGGGAAAAGGACCCTGCCTCCAAAGCTTCAGGTATGGATTCATGTGGAGTGTTTTGAAGGAGTATCCTTCTTCCTACTTCTTGACCAGCTACATTGCTTCCCCCTAAATACTGAAGTTGTGACGCCAAGAAATAACTATAGGGGTGTGGGAGCGCTACTCCTCCTTCCTGTTTCTGGAGTTGCAGGGTACTTAGCCGGATTCTTGCTGGACCACCTTTTCATATAATTTCCCTGAACAGAGTCTCTATCCTTTGAAACCAATTTTTGTAGAGCCCAATTTTGCGAATTATGTAATACATAAAGGAGCTGAGGCATCCAAATAATTTTAATCAAATTACACCGACCTGCCACAGATATTGGCAAGCGTTTCCAGACTTTTATTTTACCCTTGAATTTAATCAACAGAGGATCAATATTATCTGAGGTGTATTGTTGAGGGTCTTTAGAAATGTTTATACCTAGATATTTAAATTTATTCACAACTGGGATCTGAGCTACCTCCTCAGGCAAAGAACCTACCAAAGGGTCCAGTGGTAACAAACTGGACTTTTCCCAGTTTATCTTTAGTTCGGAGATTTGACCAAAACTATTAATAATGTTCATGGCTTTCCGAAGGGAGTCCTGTGTATCTCCGAGGAACAGCAGAAGATCATCTGCATATAATGCAACTTTTTCTTCCAGATCACCTGTTCTAAAGCCCCTCACCTGGTCGGATGATCTGAGAGCGATGGCCAGAGGTTTGATTGCAATGGCAAAGAGGAGGGGTGACAGGGGACATCCCTGCCTCATCCCCCTCCCCAGTCCAAACTTGTCGGACTGCTCCCATTCACCCTTACTCTAGCCTCTAGTGCTTTATAGAGTATTTTAACCCAATTGATGAAGCCCGGGCCCAACTGGGCCATTTCCATAGCATTCCACAGGTACTGCCACTCTAAACTGTCGACGGCCTTGGCGGCGTCCAGGGACAAAATAGCCCTCTCCCCATCCTCATTTGTCGGGACCTGGAGGTTCAGATATAACCGCCTTATATTAACACTAGTTGTTCTTTCAGGTATAAAACCCGACTGGTCAGGGTGGATAAGTTTTGATATTACCCTGTTTAATCTAGCCACCAAATCCTTTGCCAGGATCTTCATGTCAGTATTCAACAGGCCAATAGGCCTATAGGAGGCTACATCAAGTGGGTCTTTGCCCTCCTTGTGTATAACAATTATGGTGGAGTCCATCATTGAGGAGGGAAGCTCACTCTGTACTAGTGAGTTATTCAGTACTGTCAGCAGCTCGGGGAGTAACACCTTCCCATAGTGCCGATATATCTCGGCTGGAAGGCCATCCGGTCCTGGCGATTTCTGCCTTGCCATCTCATTAGTGATACACGTCATCTCTTCTAAGGTTATAGGGCGATCCAGCTCAGCTCTGTCCATCTCACTGAGGAAAGGTAAATTCAAATCCCCCCAAAAATGTCCATTGCTTCACTCATCTCCCTCTACCGTAGTCTATAAAGATCTTCATAATATTCTTTAAACGTATCCAATATTTCTGGAGTGTATGAGGTCACTCTCCCATCCTCCGAGGTAATCGTAGGTACCACGGAGTTGAGGGAGTTTGCCCTGACTAGTTGTGCTAACATCCATCCCACACTTTCCCCTTCTCCAAAGGCAGCTTGTCTCTGAAAGAGATATTTATTCTCTACCCTCCGGAAAGTCAACCGATAATTCTGTTGCTCCTCTGTCCAGGTCCTAAGTGTATCGGGTGTCGGGTTGTTAATATATTGTTCTTCCGCAGTTGTTACCCTCTCTCCAATTATTCTCTCCCAGTCCTTAGTCTGCTTCTTAATTTTTGAAATCTGCTGTATCATCATACCTCGCAAAAAGGCTTTCAGCGTATCCCATACCATTCCTACCGAGGCAGTACCCCTGTTCAAGTCAATAAAGTCCCCCCAGGGATATCAATATATCCCTCGGGTCTCCGATTATTTCAATCCAAAAGGGGCTCAGCCTCCACTCCCCAGGACGATTACACTTACCCAGTTCCAATGACACTGTTATCAGGGAGTGATCTGATAAGCCCCTTGGTTTGTTTGTAACTCACATTTTTTTATTAAGGGCATCATCTTCTCATTTCCCAAAACTAAATCGATCCTGGAATGTGTAGAGTGAGTCTTGGAGAAGCAGGAGTACTGTTGAACCTCTGGATTTCACATTCTCCAAATGTCTCTCAGTCCTGTTTCTGTCAAAAAGTCAGATAGCCGGCTATCCACTGTTCTACTTGTATCTATCCCGGGGGGGGGGGAATCTATCCACTTTCCGATCCATTGCCATATTAAAATCCCCTGTCACTAACACCGGTACCCCAGGTTTATCTAGAGCAAACTCAGTGAGCTTGCATAGAACTGAAAGATCAAAAGGAGGGGGAAGATACACATTTGCCAGTATGCAGGTTCTGTTTTCAATCCTGCAAAATAAAAAAATGTATCGCCCCTGTTCATCTATCTTAACCTGAATACAGGTGAAAACCACCCCAGCTCTGATAAGGGTACTCACCCCTCTGGAATAGGAGGTATGGACTGAATGGAACTGTATGGGATAGTCCCGCCACCTCAATTGAGGGCTAGTGATTTTTGTAAGATGTGTCTCCTGTAGGCAAAGCACCGCTACCGCATATGTTTTTGCAATCAGGAGAACTGCTGCTTTTTTCTCTGGATCCCCCATTCCCCGCACATTCCAAGAACATAAATTCAAATTTTTAATCTGGGTGCTTCCAAGCATAATATTTTAATTTTCTATGTGACGTGTGACCATTACTTTTTTACATCTGTATGTGTTTCTTGTGCTAGTTTTATAATTTTTTTAACCCAATATTGCCAAACTCCGAAACTGTAATTAGTTTCAAACAGCCTTCTGTACCAAGCACACCACTCGTGCCACTTCTGCAAACTCATACTCTCATACATCCTTTTCACTTGCCCGAACCTTGTGTACCAATAGTGCCAAACGTGTCCTTTCTTCAAACTCATACTTCCGTGCATCCATCTCACCTGCCTGTTAGGCCTAGTTGGGGGCATTCTAATGTGACCATTACCTATTCCTGTAATTTTTTGTGTTCTTAGTGTCTTTAACCTTGTTTTCTTACACTCTTCTCTCCCTAACCCACCCCTCCCCATATCTCTATAAACCCCACATCTAGACCAACGAACAAACCTAACAACACAAAAACATTCAACAAAAAACACACACATGGAGAGTTCTTCGTGATGCCCCTTAACAACCAGGGGCAATACGCTCATTACTCCCTCACACCCAAACCTTCCCCCCCCCACACTCTCTATTTATTCAACATTGTGCTTATGTGATTTAGTTTAATTCATTGCATTAATAATATTCTAGAATAATACAGTCAGAGTATGCTACAATCTCCTCTTATAGGTTACAATACAGTCCTCCACCCCCTCTGGGGCGTCGAAAAAAACAGCCTCCCCAAAGCATTTATTCTCAGTCTAGCAGGGTATAACAAAGCATAGTTCAGTTTTAATTGTTGCAGCTTGCGCTTGACTTCTCCAAACTTAGCCCTTAATTTTTGTAGGTCAGGTAAGAAGTCAGGGTACATCGATACCCTATTGCCATTATACAAAATATTACCCATTTCTCTAGCTTTGTTTAAAATAATAATTTTGTCTTTGTAATGAAATGTTTTTAGCAAAAGAGATCTGGGGGGGCGCCTGATTGAGGAGGTCTAGAGGGGACCCTGTGGGCTCTTTCTATTGAAAAGAAGAGTGAGAAGGACTGGTCCCCGAATAGTTCCCTGAACCATTTTTCCCAAAAAATAATGGGATCCGGGCCTTCAGTGTGTTCAGGGAGCCCCACTATCCTAACGTTCTTCCTTCGCATCCCATTCTCCATTTCATCAATCCTTGTCTGGTAGTTGGTCATCTGGTCCCTCATGATTTTAATCTCCCATTTCAGGGGGTTCAGATCATCCTCTATCAGACCCACCCACCCCTCAAGAGCAGTAGTCCTTTCCCGCACTTTTTGTATATCGTGCCTGATAAAAGACAGTTCTTCCCGCACTGACTTAATTTGGTCAGACATTTCAGTTTTACAGAAATGAATTGCTAGCAGGATTTCCTGTAAAGATGGTTCTGTTACTCCCGGGGTGTCCAAATTAGGGGGTGTACTTAAATGTCCCTGGGTTTCCACCATCCCCTTGCGCGGCAATTTTCCAGAGGGGAGAGTTGCTCCCTTCACAGGGGTTGCCTGGCCCTTGCCCAAACTCTTTCTAGTGGCGTTAGCTCCAGATTGCGGTTTAGACAACATGGTGGCGTGTTGAGCTTGTTGACTGTTTTTTGGGGGGTCTGTCCCGGCGTGTGAGAAAATTCCTTTAATCTGGCAGCAGCTGCCTGGCTCACTTTTGTGGTGCGCTGCGATGTCATAGTCCAAAAAGGAACAATAGGAAAAAAAAGGGGAAAGGCCAGGCAAGAAGAAGTGAGCAGGCAACTTCACAATGTCAAATCTAATCAGGTCTCTCAGCTTCACCCCTAATGGCAGAAATGGGGGGAGGGGTAATAGGGATATACTGTCACTGCTTTTGCCTCCCAACCCTCTTTCCCCATAAACGAGGAGCCAGTATTTAAGTGTTTTTGAGATAAACGGAGCAAAAATGTCCTGAGAAGATGAACACTGGGATAGCCGCTCTTCTCTACTCTAACCTACCGAGCTGTAATAGGTTTTCTATATGCTGTCTTTGCTTTACCACCTACTTTAAAGTTTTTGAATATTCCCAGCTCTTCCTGGAGTAAATAGGTGGAAAGCTCTCACCCAGCTGGGGTTCAAAACTCAGGGCTCTACGGAAGGTATAGCAGTCACTCTTCCTCCAAACTGTGTCCTCATTCCAGCACACAGAAAAAAGAAAAAAGGAGCAATCCACCACAGTTCAATAGAAAATTATACCTCACAGTCCAGACTCCTAATTTCATACCAGGAGACAGGGAGATTCAGGAAAATAAAGAAATTCACTGTCTCTGTAGCATAGCCTTCCCTGTCTTCCCAGCTATACATAGAATCAAAGTATCTCACCCAGCCGCAGGTCAGCCGCATTTCAGATGTCAGGTTCAAATTGCTGGGGAGGAGGGAACCATCACTCCTCCTCTGTGCTGTGCGAAATCCAGGAAATCCAGGGAAGATCTCAGACACAGCTATCCACACAGAGCATTAGCCTGGTGCCTCTCGTCATGCAGGATAAAAAAAAGGAGGGGCGGCGGGGGCCTCTCACACCACTGCCGTCTCTTCTCACTTGAGGTCACCTTCGTCAGAGGGACAATGCTGGACTGAGCGTCTCTAGGGTCCAATGTTGTTCTGAGCCTTGGGGGGATCACTTCCTCATCTGAGCTGCCGTTCGGGATGCTGGAGATTTACAGGGTGATGACATTAGGTCATACAAGCGGCCCGCGAGTGACGCCGGCTTGCTTGTCCCTCTGCACCAGCTCTCGCACATCGGTCGGCTTGTGGCGTCCGGAGCTACCCCCGGGGGTAGAGATTAAGGGTAGGGGAGAAGCGAGGAGAGGAGAGGGGGAGAATGCTCGCACTCTCACTCCTGCATCCGCATCCGGTCAGCACAAATAAAAATTTCACACACCTGCTAGGACATTGCCTTACAGATGAAGGGGTTCTTATGGGAAGCTTGTCAACTTGGACTTCTGTTTATAGCTTAATTGCCTTTTACAGTTTACATGCTCTGACTGAAATGTGAAATTTGGCTTTTGATCCTTGCAGAGTAAGAAGCTAAACCAAGAAGTGATCTCTGGCTTTGAGCAGTTGCAGTCAGCACATACTGAATTTATTGATGTGAAACATTCTCTTCAAACTATGGCAATAGAACTGCAAAGTGAACACTACATGGTAAATATATTGTTTATCTGACGATACTGTAGGTCAGTACAATGTTGGAAAATGTTGCATATGAATCTGATTAAGTAAAATAGGAAGCTCATGATTCATGGTGCTATGCTGGTAAGGAATGCAAAAAATAAAAAATATACCATAATGGTCCATGATACTGGGAATGCCTAGTATTGATATTCTGACCATCCTACCACCTTGAACTGTACATCACCTGTACACTAGGCACCCCTGTTCATATCACAAACTTCTTATCACTTATAATATGACAATATGTACCTCTTTGCCTCATTCATTTACTGTTTTACAATTTTATAAATGTACCATTTGATTGTTTAATCTGTGCATTGCCTCTTGTTTCCTTTTAAAATACAAAAAAAAAATTAATTGCAAAAAAGCATTTAAAACCAAATATTATTTCTATTAATGCAAAAGCTATTCGTATTGAAAAAAAACTTCTACTTCTATGCTAATCACACTAGTTGTGACAATATTGTGAAATATTATACTGCAGTCACCTAGTGTATTAAATATAGACCTCATGATAACTATTCTAGATATCAACGCTGGAGGACACCTTACAGGAGAAACAGACTTATTATGTCTCAGAGCTTTCTCTGCTACAGGAAGTAATTAATAATGTTGAAAGCCAATTGGATCAGATTCTAAGTGAGCTTCAAAATCAGAATGAGGAGTATCGACTTCTCATGGACAAGAAAACTCATCTGGAACAGGAGATTACAACATATCAATCTCTACTGGATGGAAATGGCATAGAGTAAGTCGTTTTACAGCAAACCTTTTACAAGCCTGGGCAATTCAAATTGAACACAGACTGAAATTATGCCTAAGCAGAAATTCATTTTGGGCAAAGCCATATGTCAAAATGATCAGTATGTTCCAAGATATAAGTAGCAGAACTTTGAGGTAATGTAGATGGATCACAATTTTTCATTGTACCCATGCAAAGAATACAAGCATTCACCTGCCATAGCCTTTTTGACTGTGGGTAACTTAATATGTAAACTTTTCATTAGCAATTGGCAACTACCATGGGTTTGAGGTGAATACTGCTGGTTAGAAATATGTGGTCCTTGGTTTAGAAGTTTAAAAGGACCAAAGGGGGGACTGTTGGATAAGCCCACTCCCTCATAAAAGGAGGAGGGGGGCACAAAGTAGCCATAATGTCAGTGTATTGGAAGCTGTTCTAGGGTTGATAAGGAAAAGCTGCCAAACTACATAGGAAGAAATTGGGGTTAGAAAACTGTACTTTTATTCTAAATGCTAGTTCTTTATGAAATCAACCCCTTGCTGTCTTTTTCTTATTACTGGGGGCTTTTTGTCTTTAATTTTATCCTGTGATGAATTTGAGGTCAATGGTCACTTTTAGCTGCTGTCCCTTTCATAGTACATCTTTTTTTGCTACCAGATTTTCCTTTGAAAAAAAGGGACTTTAGTTTCAGAGGGTTGTATTTGGTTGTTTTTTGTAATATCTGTGTTATGGAATGGACAATACCACTGGTCAGCCCATTATCTCCTTTATGTGTAGTTGCACCTCCTGCCAATATTCCTGTATCTTCGGGCATTCCCACTATAGATGGGACATAGTACCCCTCTGGTTACAACCTCTCCAACACAAAGGAGATTTCTATGGCTGACATTTTTGTGCCTTAAAGGAGTTGTAAAGTCTCATGGATTTTCACCTTAATGCATTCTATGCATTAAGCACCTTCTGTGCTGCAGTTGCCCCCCGGAGCCCCCCTTTTTCTTATCTGACCTTGATCGTTCCAGTGACTAGCATGTACCCAGCAGCTCCAGCCGCTGTCTTGGTTCCTCATTGGATAGATTGATAGTAGCATAAGCCATTGGCTCACGCTGCTTTCAATCAAATCCAGTGATACGGGAGTTGAGGACGTGGCCGAGTTTTGCTGTCTGTGTCAATAGACGCAGCAGCAGGACTCGGGAAAGTATAACGTATTAAAAAAAAAAAAAAAAGAACCTTTACAATCACTTTATTGGACGTTATGTACCATCTTGACAAACATTTCTAATTCATTTCTATTGTGTTTGTGTAGCACCCTCTAGTTAGTGAGGTGCTAGAGTGAGGTTTTTCTCTGGCAGTGTAGGTAAATTTAGGCAGGCCTAGCTGGTTGATAGGCTTGTTTGTTTTCATTCTGGGCTGGGAGTGGTTAAGGGTAGCAGCTGATGACTCACAGGCAGTGTCACTTCTCGGTTTCTTCCCTCTTCCTTCTAGCATTTTCTAGAAGGAGAAGAGGGGAAGAGAGGTGGAGCTTCCTGTGATATCTTAAGGAGCCCTGACGATTCCCCATCTTGGATTGGCAGGGGACATGCCCCCTTAAATAGATGGAATGAAAGAGGTATGGAGGCTGTCGGCCCCCCAGTCTGGGGGGGGGGGGCCTGGGCTGGGCTTGGGTGCATCCAGGAGGAGTGTCAAGATCCTGGAAGGAGAGGCACATGAGAGAGCAAGTAGAGGACAGTGGGAGAAAACACTTCTAAGAGTCTCCATGGAGGACAATTGGTCGCAGACAAGGGGCTGGTGAGTGGCTAGGGGGTTGGCACACCCCAATTACACCTAGGACATAAATGGGTATCTCTATGTTTCTATTTAACCACTTGCGCACCGCTTTCCGCACATATGCTGTGCATGTGGTATAGCGCCCGCTGTGGGAGCTTGCCCGCGATCACAGGAAAGAGAGACAGAATGGGAAAAGCCGCTCCAAGTGAGTGAGTCTCTGGTTAATCCCCACACACACTAGTCAGGTGCTAGCCCAGCTTGCATGCTGTGTAACATGAGGAAATAATTCCAGATGGCTGCACTTCCAAAAATCCTTTTATTGAAGCTTCATATGACAAGTGGTTGACAGATGGAGCAGGGGACAAAGAGGTAGACGCGCTTGGTGCAAATGTTAGCGCTTAGTCATTACCAGATGTAAAGCAGATCCCCATTCTGACAGGAGAGTACAGTGTGATTGTCTGTTCCTAGTGATCAGGAACAGTGATATCTCTGTACTCCCAGTCAGTCCACTCCCCCCCACAGTTAGAAACACCTCCCTAGGACACACTTAACCCCTTGATTGCCCCCTAGTGTTAACCCCTTCTCTGTCAGTCTCATTTATACAGTGCTCAGTGGATATTTTTAGCTCTGATCACTGTAATAATGTTACTGGTCCCAAAAAAGTGTCAAAAGTGTCTGATCTGTCACAGTTCCTCTAAAAAACACTGATACCCGCCATTACTAGTAAAAAAAAAAATAATAATAATAAAAATGCTATAAATCTATCCCCTATTTTGTACAAACCAATAACTTTTGCTCAAACCAATCAATATACACTTAGGGTACTTTCACACTGAGGCGTCGCGGGCGTTGGCGGTAAAGTGCTGCTATTTTTAGCGGTGCTTTACTATCGTTTTTGCCGCGATTTTCGGACGTTTTTAACCCCCGCTAGTGGGCGGAAAAGGGTTAATACCGCCAGAAAAACGCCGCAGCAGCGGCGCTTTGAGGGCGGTTCGGAGGCGCTGCCCATTGATTTCAATGGGCAGGGGCGCTTTAGGAGCGGTATATTCACCGCTCCTACATCACCTCAAAGATGCAGCTGGCGGGACTTTTTTTTACCGTCCTGCCAGTGCAACGCTCCAGCGTGAAAGCCCTCAGGCTTTCACACTGGAGATAAAGGAGCTGCTCTTTCTGGGCGCTTTGCAGGCACTATTTTTAGCGCAATAGCACCTGCAAAGCGCCTCGGTGTAAAAGCAGCCTTATTGCAATTTATTTTACCAAAAATATGTGGAAGAATACATATTGGCCTAAACTGATGAAGAAAGACATTTAAATTGATATGTATTATAGCAAAAAGTAAAAAAAAAATATATATATTTTTTTCAAAATTCTCAATTTGTTTGTTTATAGCGCAAAAAATAAAAACCGCAGAGGTGATAAAATACCACCAAAATAAAGCTCTACTTGTGTAAGAAAAAGGACATCAATGCGCCACGTGACGTCAGAGGAAGGCGGGGTCACCCGTTTACGTCACCGGGCGGCCCCGTCTTCAGCTATAAAACAGCTGTCACCGAGAAGAAGCGTCACTCAGCGGGAGCCTCCCATGGAGGCGGAGCTGTTGCAGCTTTTTTTTTTTCAGTTTGTCGGGCGGCGTGATAGAAGATGAATGGACATCGTGGGACATTTTTATTTTTTAATAAAGGATTTTTTACTATTTTTGAAATATTTTTGTGAATTGGTAGGGGTACAATGTACCCGTTACCAATTCACATGGGGGGTGGCCGGGTGGCCGGGTGCTGGGGGTCCCCTTGTCAAAGGGAGTTTCCAGATTCCGATAAGCCCCCCGCCCTCAGACAGCCACAACCACCGGGCAAGGGTTGTGGGGATGAGGCCCTTGTCCCCATCAACATGGGGACAAGGTGTTTTGGGGGCAACTCCAAAGCACCCTCCCCATGTTGAGGGCATGTGGTCTGTTATGGTTCAGGAGAGGGGGGGGCACTCTCCCATCCCCCCTCTTTTCCTGCGGCCTGCCAGGTTGCATGCTCGGATAATGGTATGGTATGAATTTTGAGGGGGACCCCTACGTCATTTTTTTAAATTTTGGCGCAGGGTTCCCCTTAAAATCCATACCAAACCTGAAGGGCCTGGTATGGATTTTGGGGGGACCCCTACGCAATTTTTTAAAAATTTTGGTTCGGGGTTCCCCTAAATATTCATACCAGACCCAAAGGGCCTGGTATGGACAGGGGGGGCCCATGCCTTTTTTTTTCAATGAGTTTTATCTATTTTGCCGAGAACCGACAATTCATTACAGCCGCGATCAGTTTTAAATGACTTTTCTTCCTTAGAAATTTCATTTTGCTGTGGGACTGTTCTAAACACGGGAAAAATGTGCCACTTTACAGGCATACTATAGACACCCCCCAGGCATGATATTTAAAGGAATATTTCATTTTTATTGTTTCACTTTAAGCATTATTAAAATCACTACTCCCGAAAAAACTGACCTTTTTAAAACTTGTTTTTGCACTGATACATGCCCCTTGGGGCAGGACCCAGGTCCCCAAACACTTTTTATGGCAATAACTTGCATATAAGCCTTTAAAATTAGCACTTTTGTTTTTTCATGTTAGTGTCACATAGACTTTTAAAAGGTGCTCTGCGGCTTTCTAATTTGCCGCGAACACTGCATAATGTTCGCTGTTCGGCGAACAGGGCTCATCCCTAGTTAAGAGTCTCCAGGGAGGACTGGTTGCAGCCAGGAGGGCTGGTGAGTTAGCACAGTTGGGAGGACTGGGGAGGCACACCTGAGAGAACTGGGAAATTGCAGTTTGAGATAGGTGCAGAACTAGAGGAGAGGACTGTGGAAAGGGCAGTGGAGAGGTCATTGCAGCCGGGCTGGCTGGCAGGGCCTGAGGAGAGCTATCTGGGAGTGGTATCTGAATAGAGGATAGCTAGCACCAGAACTTTTTCTACACCACAGGGGCCCAGGGTCTCTGTCCACAAAAGGCAGTTCATTGAGGCCTGGCTTAAGTAGTGTCCAGCCTACCCATGTGGTGCTAGCTCGCCTGGAGGAGTAACGGTCTGCAGCAAGTAAAAAGTGCTGGAGGAGGAACTGTCTGCAAGCAAGGTAAGTGCAGGAGGAGACTGAAGTGGTAATATGTACGGGGAGGGTACATAGTTTGTCCCAATTGATTGTTCTAAAATTCACCAATTGATTGATCTAAAATTTGCCAATTGGTTGTTCTAAAATTCCTGGGCATCCCATAATTCCCAAATCCCCATCCGAGTTTAATCCCCCCAAATAAAAACAAAACAAAACAAAGTGTAGCGATACCCCCAAACTAAGGGAGCCACTGGTTCTCTTTTTGGGCCCTGTACACAGCACAGCCAACCCCCGGCAATCTACTCAGCCCTTCTCTGGCACAGCTAGTCTAGGGGTGGTATTTCTATATAGCTCTGTACCAGTTTATACACAATCCCACAATACCTTTCTTCTAGTGATAAGATATATGTGTATATATATATATATATATATATATATATATATATACTCCAATACCAGATTGATAAAATGTAAAATGTTTACTTGTAGATAAAAGAGGTGAGCAATCAATATCACAGTAATACTAGTTAACTATAGTGCGCAATTAGTTCTAACACACACTAACATATAGCTTGAGTCCCCGTTAGCAATATGGCGCCCAACAGTACTATCAACTCCCAGTCAGGCCTGACTCAGTTAAAGCTCAGTCTCTAGAGAAGGAGTCTTCGCATGCCAGATGATCGGTGGTGCACATCAGGAACAATATTTGTAATCCAACAAGGTCTAAGGTAATGAAAACAACTCCTCGGAGACTATGTAACTCAGTCCTCCAACTAGTCTCCTGACAGGAGAAAAGGGAAAGTGTAACCCGACGGCCAAGGCAGTCAATAGGCCTAATAAAGTACTCGGTTATGGTTGTGAGCAGGTGCTCTCTCACCCCTCCGGACTCGATCCCAGTCCAGGACTCCCACCGCTGTGTCCACACACACAGGATCTGCCACCACCTGATCTCCGGTCCACTGACGTCCGCGAAGCAGGTAGATGTCTGCAGCCGCACAGGCTCCGCAGCGTGGTGGAAGGCTTTCTGGAAGTGCGCAAGGCCCAGGCCTCGGGCCTTACACTCGCAGCAGGTCCGCACAGGAAGTCCTCTTGCCAGCCGCGCAGTGTCCAAAGAGACCGGGCTTAACCTCGCCCTCCCCTTTTATACCCCACCCATGAGTCTCTGCGGCAGCCCAATGCACCCTGGGTGCCAAACGGAGTTCTGGGTAACGTAGTCCATGGAGCCTCAATGGAGACCCCGCTACAAAAGCTATAGAGTGGTCTGTGTCTTTGAAAGAATGAGGTATGGATGTCGGGCTGGGCAGGGTGACAGGTGAACCACAACATTCAGCAACCCCTACGGGAGCATGGCTACATCAGCATATTTCACATTTAACACAGTATACTGTAGTGTGTCAGTGGAGTGTGTCTGTGTAGTGAGTACTCAAGTTCAAGTGCATCCAAGTACACATTTCCCCTTCTCTATTACATTTCGGTCATAAGCCCCCCCCCCCATAATGTCTGGGAGGCCAATAAGAAGAGGCAGACGTTCCCATGGCACTGTGAGGGGGCCAGCAGCATCTGTGTCCACAAGCAAAGGTGGACGTGGCCTGTTTTCATGCAGGGCACCATTTAGTGATGTTGCCTGTGCTATCCAGCCACAGCATGCAGAGGAGGGGGTGGACTGGCTTACTAAACCACCCTCATCCTCCTTATCCTATATCACCCAAGCTGATACTAGTGCGCAGTCCACCGCAGCTGCCAGAGCGGCTTATTCTGCCTCCCTGTTTGCAGCTACTCCTGCCATAGCCCCAGCATCAGGCATGGGGGAGTTAGCTAAGGTATTTGAACACAGCATCAGCCACTTGCTTCTTGACGATGCACAGGCATTACTTCATCAATTCATCAACAGAACCTCTATAGCAGGGGTGTCAAACCGGTGGCCCTTCAGCTGTTGTGGAACTACAAGTTCCATCATGCTTGTAACTATCAACCTGTCTGTAGTTCTGCAATAGCTGGAGGGCCGCCAGTTTGACACTTGTGCTCTATAGGGTTATGGTGTGTAGGCGCCACCAACACCCAAAGTCCAATTTTTACTTCTATCCAAAGTCTGTGGTAAAGACACCAGAATTTAACCAAAAAATCTCTAATCTTGTTCCTAGTGCACTAAACTGTGGCCTCATCATACATTCAAAATGGCTCCCCAAGCCATTTTTTATAACATAAAGAAAACTTGCAGGGAAAATTTTAATTTTTGCTGCAGCAGGTTCTAGAAATGGTACAACTACACCACTTTACGGGCAGAATAAGGGGACACCCCAGTCACTATATTTAAAGGAATATTTATTTTCAATTTTTTCACTTTAACCACTCGCCTACAGGGCCCTTACACCCCCTTCATGCCCAGGCCATTTTTCAGCTTTCAGCGCTGTCGCACTTTGAATGACAATTGCACGGTCATGCTACACTGTACCCAAATTACATTTTTATCATTTTTTTTCACATAAATCTTTTGGTGGTATTTAATCAATGCTGGTTTTTTTATTTTTTACAAAAAAAAGACAAAAAAAATGGAAAAAAAAAATAGTTTTTACTTATTTTCTGTCTGTAAATTTTTGTAAATAAGTAATTTTTCTCCTTCACTGATGTGCGCTGATGAGGCGGCACTGATAAGCTTAACTGGTGGGCATTGATGAGGTGGCACTTATGGGCACTGATGAGGTGGCACTTATGGGCACTGATTAGGTGGCACTGATGAGGAGGCACTAATATGCTGCACTTATGGGCACTGATAGGTGGCACTGATGAGCACTGATAGGCGGCACTGATGGGCACTGATAGGTGGCACTGATGGGCACTAATTGGCACTGATTGGCAGCACTGGTGGGCACTGATAGGCAGCACAGATAGGCGGCACTGATGGGCACTGATGAGCATTGATGGGTGACACTGATGGGTGACACTGATGGGCATTGATGGACAGCAGTGATGGGCATTGATGAGCAGCACTGATAGGCAGCACTGATAGGCAGCACTGACTTGCATCACTAATGGGCACTGATTGTGGGCACTGGTATGCCCTGTGGGAACTGATTGCTGGCACTGGTGGGCAGTGATTGCTGGCACTGATGGGCAATGGTGGGCACTGATTTCTGGCACTGATTGGTAACACTGTTGGTGCTATAATGTAATCAGAGCACTGATGATCAGTGCCCTGATTACATGTTTTGTAGTCCCCCTGCGAGGAGATGCCGCTGATCGGCTTTCCTCGCCACACACTCTGTCAGTGTAAGGCGAGGAGCGCCGATTACCGTCATCTCCATTGTTTACACGTGACCGGCTGTGATTGGACACAGCCGATCACATGGTTAAAAAGCCGCAGACATGGCTCTTTACAGAGATCGGGGTCGCACCGTGTCCTAGCAACGCATGAGGCACGCGAGAGCAGCCATTCTGGGACGCCGTCATATGACGGCGTCCCAGAACGAGAGCCATACTTCCCCGCCATGACGGTGGGCGAGCGGCAACCAGTTAAGCATTAGTAAATCACTTCTCATTTGAAAATTATGCTTTTTACAAGTTTTTTTCATTAACACATGTCCCCCAGGGCAGTACCCGGACCTCCATACCCTTTGTATACCCAATAACTTGCATCTAGGCCTTCAAAATGAGCACTTTTGATTCTTCCAGTTCGGGTCCTATAGACTTCAATAGGGTTCGTTATTCATTTCTGAACTTTCTCGATGTTCGAGAGTTCTGGTGCAAACTGAACAGGGGGTCATTCGGGCCCATCTCTACCTATATAATAATAATACTTCTTTAACTAAACCAACCTTAGTGAGTCAATTATTGAATACCAGCATTTACAAGACTTTGTTTTCTCTTGTCAAATTGAAAGGATTATGACTACAGTATAATGTAATTAGTGGTATGTAGCAATGATAATAATTTGTGCATTTTTAATTTGCAGTGTAACTGGACATCCTCCCTCAATAAAGCACATTGGTATGTAGGAGTGACTTAGCAAAAGCAGCCTATAAATTGTATGTTTCTCAGCTCTTATTTATGATTCTTAAACCACCGTATATACTCGAGTATAAGCCGAGTTTTTCAGCACATTTTTTTGTGCTGAAAATGCCCCCCTTGGCTTATACTTGAGTCACCTTTTTGCGCCTGATCTCTCAGATTTTGGGGACCCGGTACCGGCCGGCCGTAGGTCTCCTGGACCCCAAACTTGGCACACATGTAGCCTCACTCTTCCTCTACAAGTGTGCAAAGATTGTTGCCTGGGGGATCTACGGCCGGGGAGCACCGATTTTCAAAGCTGGGTACCCCTTCCATAGACTCCCATGTTAAACAGCAATTTCTCCAGTGATTTTGGGGACCCCCATGTTAAACGTCAGTCTAGTCATGGGCACAGTGAGGCATGGGCACAGTGAGGCATGGGCACAGTGATGCATGGACACAGTGAGGCATAGTGAGGCACAGTGAGGCATGCACATGGACACAGTGAGGCAAAGTGAGGCACAGTGAGGCATGCAGATTGACACCCTAGGCTTATACTCAAGTCAATACTTTTCCCAGTTTTTTGTGGTAAAATTTAGTGCCTTGGCTTAAATTCGGGTCGGCTTATACTCGAGTATATACGGTACTTTGTTAAGCATCTGCTTTTGAAACAGCAAAGTAAAACAAAAAAAGCAAATATATATCTTTATTTTTGCAGATCAGAATGCCAATGATGAACAGAAAGACAAAGAAAATCCAGAAGATTAAGACAATGGAACTTGTCAAGGCATTCATCATCCATTCAACTACAACCAATCCTTTTCAGACACGTACAAACTACAATGAACTGGCAAGCCAACTTTCCTCTTCATTATCCTTTCCTATCTTTATTTTTTGCAAAGATGGCACCTAGTATGTGATAATTGTTGTAGTGGGTTGCGTAATCCACTTCGTAGTTAGGGAAACACGTTCCTACTTGCTCAGTGCAGTTCAGGCCTGGTAAAGGATCCAAAAAAGATGGACAAGGTCAAATTGTCTCTTTTAGAAAAGAAAAAGTCAAGGCTTTGTACGTTGCAACCCAACAGCTTGCTCGTATTTTTCAACCAGCACTAGAAAAATTACAGCTGTTGGTTGCTACACGTTTATCTACTGTATCTTGATGCCTGATTCCTGGAGGTTTCATAGCACTGATTTTTCAAACATTTAGAAGCTTGGGGGCAGAGTTTGGGTGAATCAAAGTTGGGCTAAACAATGTCCAAAATTTTAGTTCTAAAATTACGGTTAGTCAATATGGACGAACATGACACATGGAAATTTATTAGCAATTAGCAAATAGATCAGGGCTATTAAAGCCACAAGGATTTATTGGCTCAATCATAAAATCAGTGGGCCATTAAAAATTCATGTGAAGTTTGCATCCCACTAGATCAGTGGTTCTAAACCTTTTAGTGCCGTGACCCCTTGATAAAATTTCCCAAGTTGTGGGGACCCCTAACAGTAAAATTATTTTCGTAGCGTGGGTTGTCAGCACCCAAGGCAAGACAAGTAATTTGCGCCCCTAACCCATGGAAATTTAGCGCTCCCTGAGCTCCTCCACTCGTACAATATTAAAACCTCATATGGTACATTTTAGGATATACCACTCTCTCTTTGTTCTCCTTTCTTTCCCTTTTATCTCTCGCTATCCTAATTTTTTATTTTATTTTTTTCTCCCATCCCTCTCTCTAACCTTCTTTCTTGTTTTTTCTGTTATTCTTTCTCTCCCTTTTTCTTTCTTCCTCCCCCTCTTTTCCTCTCCCTTCCATGTATTCTCTATTTTTATTCCTTCTCTTACTCCTTGGTGGGGGAAATGGGATGAGTGGCAGTGTTGGGGGGGGGGGGGGGTTCTGATCACACTTAGGTGCTCTTGAGCAAGGTCATTTGCTGATCTGAGAACTGTAGTGGGGACTTTTAATGGCAACTCTAATCACAGGTCGTGTTACCCACTGTGTCTCCAACTTTGTGGTGTCTCATAGCAGTGACTCCTATGCTGAAATCAGGAGATAGGGTCTCCTCCAGCCCTTCCCACTTGACATTCCTCACCAGTCAGTGGACCTCTAGTCTCTGCTTCCCCAGCCATGCCGTGAACTGCGAAGAGGCTGAGTGGGCTCCAGGAACAGCCCAGCTGGGCAGCCGCAAAAAGGCTGGGAGATCGGTGCGGGCTTCAGGAACAGCCCAGGATTTGGTGACCCCTGGCAAATCATCATTTGACCCCTGAGGGGGTCCCGACCCCCAGGTTGAGAACCACTGCACTAGATAAATGTGACAAGTTTCTCAATAGAGATGCACAGCAACTGCATTATAGCTGCAAACAGAATATATTTAGCGTAATACTTTAATTAGGTAGGAAAATTTTATTTCTATTAACGTAGAGTTCAGATTTGTTAAAAAACGCTAGTTGGGTCTAAATATAGGCTTTAATGTGACTCTGTCACTTTGCCCATTCAGGACTAAGTGAAGGGTTCACTTGAAAGAAGAAGTCTCCACCCAGTGATACTCACCTTTTATCAAAGTTTTAGCCTTGTTATGGCTCTATGTTTAACACTGTTCGGATACAAAAAACACAGTCACTTCCAGCGCTAATAGGTCTTCAAAGGTGAGGAGTAAAATATGTCAGATAAAATGGTGGTGTGAAAGGTATATATGGTATCCCAGAACTAGGTGGATGCTGCCCTCCTCAGATGGGGTAATCTGAAAGGAACTACAAGAAAAACAGAAATGGAAGGCGCGCACACCTAGTGCATTACCAGGGATAATTTAATAATAAGAAATTGGTGTATAAAAATGGGTACTCACAAAATGCAACTGACAAAAGGCCATAAACAAAGTTCATGGACATGCACAGAACACGGGGTACAGCTAACGCGTTTAGGGGGCGCACCCCCTTCCTCAGAGCTAGCTTAGCTCTGAGGAAGGTGGTGCGCCCCCGAAATGCTCATCCATGTCTTTATGGACCTTGCTTTGTGCACTGGTGCGCAGCCATGTTGAAACAGGAAGGGGCCATCCCCACAAAGTTGGGAGCATGAAATTGTCCAAAATGTCTTGGTATGCTGACGCCTTAAGAGTTCCCTTCACTGGAACTAAGGGGCCAAGCCCAACCCCTGAAAAACAACCCCACACCATAATCCCCCCTCCACCAAATTTGAACCAGTGCACAAAGCAAGGTCCATAAAGACATGGATGAGCGAGTTTGGGGTGGAGGAACTTTACTGGCCTGCACAGAGTCCTGACCTCAACACAGTAGAATGCCATTGGGATGGATTAGAGCAGAGACTGCGAGCCAGACCTTCTCATCCAACATCAGTATCTGGCCTCACAAATGCGCTTCTGAAAGAATGGTCAAACATTCGCATAGACACACTTTAGGTAGGTGGCGCTAATTGTCTGTTTATACACGATCCCATAGACATACTATACCTTGTGGACAGCCTTCCCAGAAGAGTTAAAGCTGGTATAGCTGCAAAGCATGGGCCATCTCAATATTGAACCCTACAGAATAAGAATGGGATGCTATTAAAATTAATGTGCGTGTAAAGGCAGGCGTCCCAATACTTTTGACAATATCGTGTGCATAATTTGTCCAAGCAGGAAAAATTGCCAGGTTTTAAATATAATCCTGGTCAGGGTCACACCTAAAGACCAGAAATACTTTCTTTATAAAGATAATCATAGGATGTGACTGGCATTGTGAAAAAATTGGAGACCCTTTACCATAAAATTCCACTAAGGTGCTCCCCTCTCTGGTGTAACTGGTACTAGCTCCCTTGCTATTCCTCTTTCTTAAAATGGCCCTAGGATAGTTGCTATTCATAGTCATGACTTCTGGGTTGGATATAAATGTGTACTATAGGTAGGGTGGATGGACATACCATTGCCTATTTCCTTCTGCCCATTGTTTCAGCTCTCCAGCAGTCACAATTCAGACACAGTCAACTTCCTGTAAAACTGAAGGAGAAATGTTCATAACCATTAGGAACGTGGTTACCGGATGGAGTTGCATGTGTTGTTTTACACCTATGTTGACAGGCTTGTGTCAATGGCATCAGTTTGCTGTTTTATGGCTAAAGCATGACGTTGGACATGGGTTATGTAGATGTGCACATGTGGATAATAAAGACTTGGTTTATCTATCTCAGTGTGCATTTCACATAGAGATGGATTTTGTCTAAGTACTACCATACACAGCTAAAGCAGCTGTCTTGTAGCCAAAAACAATGGATCAGGGTATGTAGCCTGTCATTTACTTGAAAAGCAGAGGGACTCCAGTCAAAAAACAGCAATTAGGAAAGAGGTTGAGACTTTAAATGAGGCATATATGAAAGGCTAAAAAAATATTCAATGTTGGGGAAATGTAGCAAAGAAGCAACTGGCCTTATTTGCATGATGATGTAAAAACTTGAATGTAATAAAGTAAAGGGTTTACAAGCCATCAGTGTTAACATAATGCATCAATTTTAGGGCCGACGCGTTTCATTGGGTATTACCAACTCTTCAGGGGCAGATGCAATGATACTCTGGAAAGAGAAAACATAAATAAGCAAGGGTCTAAATTACATAACGATCGGACAAAAATTGAATGGATAAAGGGACAAACTTATTGTCCCTTAAAGTACTCACATATGCCATGTGCACAAGGCTGGAGGACCAAGGCCATAGAGGGCATCTGGCAAGGGAGCTGAGGCAACCGAGACACACAGGAGCAGCCAGAAGCATAGGTGGAATGCCCAAAACAATTGTATCTGAGTGACGGTGAGTATGGGCTCCACAACTGTGGATGTAGGTGAAAATGAAACTATATAATCAATATGTGATATATGAAAGACATAATTGGTAAATTAAAATCCCAAAAGAAAGGAGCCTTAAAAAGTATTAAAATGAATATCAGTGAAGGTGATGAGGTGAAAGACAGACCCCTGAAGCTGTGAGGTGCTCAAAACACCATGGAGAGAGTGAAAGAGTTCCCAAGGTAATTTACCTTGAGATTGCAAAAGAATGTGATGCATTAGCCAAGTGCGTGTGAATGCTGAATGTGCAGCACAGGGGACTGACTAGTGCCAAGTGAACGTGTTAAATGCTCCCAGCTGATCCCAGCATGACCCGCACCAGTGTCAATCTTGCGGCACTATGGAGTGGGAGGGGCATCCTTGTTGGAGTGGCATGAGCCGCCCACTTGGGCATATTATAATTAAAATACAGACAAGCCAGTTGTCAGTCTGTTGTGAATGATGAAAGAGCAGAGGGTTGCAAATTGCATATTAGCCAGTCATAATACCTCCATCCCTGATTCAGTTAAAAAATAAAGTTTGGGACTTTAGATGAGGTACATGAGTAATACACCTCCATCTCTATATGAAAGTAAAGGGGCTGGGACTTTAAATGAGGCATATATGTAAGGCTAAAAAATATTCAATGTTGGGGAAATAAATAAGTTTATTGTTCCATGGATGACAAAAACATCACATGAAAGGTACAGTAGGTGCCGCCGAAATTGTGTTAATCTCGCCGCTTCTAGCGGCGAGATTGACACCCTATGAGCTCCGTCGCGAGAGCCAGCGCCGAGCTGTCTCGTCATCGGGAAAGGAAAAATGTTCCTTTCACAATGAGCGACACGCATTGCCAATAGACGTAGATCCGACGTGGATTCCCGCCAATACCAGGCACTGCGTTTGGTATGAATCCTGAGCGGGAACTCCACGTCAATTTTTAAAGAAAAAAAAACGGCGTGGGTTCCCCCTCCAGGAGCATACCAGGCCCTTGGGTCTGGTCTGGATTTGAAGGGGAACCCTACGCCGAAAAAATGGCGTGGGGGTCCCCCTCAGGGTCCAAACCAGATCCCTTATCCGAGCACGCAACCTGGCAGGCCGCAGGGGGAGAGTGGGGACCGAGAGCGCGGCCCCCTCCCTCCTGAACCGCACCAGGCCGCATGCCCTCAACATGGGGGGTTTGGTGCTCTGGGGCAGGGGGGCGACCTGCAGCCCCCCCACCCCAGAGCACCCTGCCCTCATTTTAATGAGGACAGGGCCTCTTCCCGACAACCCTGGCCGTTGGTTGTCGGGGTCTGTGGGCGGGGGGCTTATCGGAATCTGGGAGCCCCCTTTAATAAGGGGGCCCCCAGATCCCGGCCCCCCACCCTATGTAAATGAGTATGGGGTACATCGTACCCCTACCCATTCACCTGGTGGAAAAAAAATGGCAATAAAAACACAACACAGGTTTTTTAAAGTATTTTATTGCACAGTTCCGGGGGTCTCTTCCGTCTTCGGTGGTCTCAGGTGTCGTCGCCGCGTTCTCCGGTTCTTTCTTCTGCCGGGCCACCGCTATCTTCTTCCAGCTCTTTTGCTAGTGGGGCCCGGTCTTCTCCGTCGCCTTCTTCTTCTCCCGCTCTCCGGTTCTTTCTTCCGCCAGGCCTTCACTATCTTCTTGCAGCTCTTTTGCTAGCGGAGGCCCGGTCTTCCCCGTTGTCTCGTCCGGTTCTCCGTTGTCCTTCTACCGGCACCTCCACTACCTTCTTGTAGCTCTTTTGCTAGTGGAGGGGCCGGTCTTCTCCGTCGTCTTCTTCCCTCTTCTCCTCCTCGATGTTGACTCGTCGCTTCCTCTCGCAGTAATGCTAAATCTTCGGTCCGCAGAGATTTATATAGGCTTATCATGACGTCACAGTCACATGCTCCGGGTGGCCCTGGAGCATGTGACTGTGACGTCATGGGAACATGTGACTGTGACGTCATGATAAGCCTATATAAATCTCTGTGGACCGAAGATTTAGCATTACTATGTTGAGGGCATGCGGCCTGGTACGGTTCAGGAGGGAGGGGGGCCGTGCTCTCGTCCCCCCTCTTCCCCTGCGGCCTGCCAGGTTGCGTGCTCGGATAAGGGTCTGGTTTGGATCTTGAGGGGGAGCCCCACGCCGTTTTTTCGGCGTAGGGTTCCTCTTCAAATCCAGACCAGACCCAAGGGCCTGGTATGCTCCTGGAGGGGAACCCACGCCGTTTTTTTCTTTAAAAATTGGCGTGGAGTTCCCGCTCAGGATTCATACCAAACGCAGTGCCTGGTATTGGCGGGAATCCACGTTGGATCCCCGTTCAATACAGTGCCGCGTCTCCTCGCCATTGCAGCGAGCGCGACATGTGTCACCATCCTGTTGCCGAGATGTCGGCACCCCTGTCGCCGAAAATCTCTGTGATAGGATCGCGATGAATATACAATGTCGGCGGCACCTACTGTACATACATATAATTTCAATCCTTATATAGACATGCAACAAACTAGACATGTGCACTGCCAAAAAATGTGTTTGTTTTCGTTTTATTTGATTGTTTTTTTTCTATTTTTCGGGTCAGTCATTATGATCGAAATTCGCAAATTCGTAAATTTGAAAATTCGTAAATTTAAAAATCCGAAATTCATAAATTCGAAAGTCATGAAATCCGAAAACTCGAAAATTTGAAAATTTGTAAATTCGGAAATTAGAGAATTTGTAAATTCAAAAATTCAACAATTTGAAAATCAGAAATCCAGAAATTAGAAAATTTGGAAATCCGAAGATTCAAAATAATAACTAACTAACAATAACTAACTATTAACCACTTGCCGACCGCTCACGGCATATATACGTCGGCAGAATGGCTCGCACAGGCACAATCACGTACCTGTACGTGGCCCTTTAACTGCCGACGTCGGGGTCGCGCGCGCGCCGCCGGCGGCGCGCTCGCTACCCCCCTGCCTTCCCTGTGAGTGCGACCGCGGGTCCCGATCATCTCACGGAGGCTCGGAGTGGGGAGATGTGTGTGTAAACACAGCATCTTCCCGCTCCTCCACTGACACTGTCAGCGATCTCCGCTCTGTGTAATCAAAACAGAGATTGGTGACGTGTCAGTCGTAGCCACGCCCCCCCTCAGTTAGTAACACACCCCTAGGCACACTTAACCCCTTCAGCGCCCCTAGTGGTTAACCCCTTCACTGCCAGTGTCATTTTCACAGTAACCAGTGCATTTTTATTGCACTGTTCGCTGTGAAATGACAATGGTCCCAAAAATGTGTCAAAAGTGTCCGATGTGTCCGCCATAATGTCGCAGTCACAAAAAAAAACGCTGATCGCCGCCATTACTAGTAAAAAAAAAAATATTAATAAAAATGCCTTAAAACTATACCCTATTTTGTAAACGCTATAATTTTTGCGCAAACCAATCAATAAACGGCGATTGCGTTTTTTTTTACCAAAAATATGTAGAAGAATACGTATCGGCCTAAACTGAGGAAAAAAAAAAATTTGTATTTATTTTTTGAGGATATTTATTATAGAAAAAAGTAAAAAATATGTAATTTTTTTCCAAATTTTCGCTCTATTTTTGTTTATAGCGCAAAAAATAAAAACCGCAGAGGTGATCAAATACCACCAAAAGAAAGCTCTATTTGTGAGAAAAAAAGGACGCCAATTTTGTTTGGGAACCACGTCGCACGACCGCGCAATTGTCAGTTAAAGCGACGCAGTGCCGAATCGCAAAAAGGGGCCTGGTCATAATGGCCTGTATTGGTCCGGGGCTTAAGTGGTTAAATTATAGATATTGGAACTTCCTTTCAAATTTGGCTGTTAGTGATCGTAACTAATGCAAATTTATCCGAAGTTACAAATGTCACATCTAACCAAATGGAACGGAATGAATTAATAATTAATAATAATAATAATAAAAAGTTTTTCTTATTATTGTAATTTATTAATGTTTATTAATTACGTTCCATTCGTTTATATATATTCGTTATGTTGTAAAATTTGTAACCTTGGATAAATTTGTATTCGTTACGTTCACTAACAGTCAAATTTGAAAGGAAATTCCAATACATATAATTTAATAGTTAGTTATTATTATTTAGTTATTATCTAGAATTTTCGAATTTCGAATTTCCAATTTTTTTTTTTCTGATTTTCGAATTTCCGAATTTTTTTATTTCAGAAATGTATAAATTCGTAAATTTGTAAATTTGAAAATGGGAAAATTTGTAAATTTGGAGTTTTCGAATATTCAAATTTAAGAATATTCAGAAAAATTTGTTAAAGGGGTTTTCGTAAATTCAGATATTTCTGAATTTCCGAATTTGTCGAAATTCGATGTAGGTGTGAACCTGTGATTGTCAGATATAGTTCTTAGAAGGCAGACTGTTTTTTACACATTGGGAAATAATTTTTTAACCTACAGAATGTTTTGTAATTACTGCGACTGCATGCAACTACTAGGATCACGCCCCAGCAATTTCAGAGACAAGAAAAGAAGTGTTCAGGATGTTTTCTGATATGTGTGATGTTTTGTAAAGACTTTTTTTTTGTTTACAAACGTTTTTATTGGGATAAAGAAAGCATACAGTCGTAGGACAGCATACATCTTATATACAGAATCACAAGTGTATATGAAAAAAAAATTAAATAAAAAAAAAAAAAAAACAAAGAACAAAAATTTTTGAAGCACATTAAAACAGACATTAGAGAATATTGATCATTATTTTAGAGACCACAGGGACATAAGGGGAGATGAAAAAGTACACCCAGGGAATTCCAGACATATAGTTAGGAAGTGTAAATTTAAAGCTAGGTTTGTGACAGTAAAATTTGTGAAGACTTTTAATAGTACTCTTTCTGCAACTGGTAATTGCACACATAATTCTCTGTAGTACACTTTCTGAATGCAATTATCTTCCTCACACTTTGATGTCATAATGCGTAAACTGCAATAAAGAACTCATTCTCTATCTACTAAATGTGTTTGTTTTATTTTGCAATAATGGAGTAATATCTTGGTGTCAAAGAGAAAAAAGTTTTTTCTGTGGTAGAGGAGCTGCCACCTCACTGGCAGTCCCTTTCTCCTATCTTTCCTCCTACTTGAGTGCTACAGCTTCCGTTAGACCCATCATTCAAAACTTCTTTAATGTTGGGTGCCTGACAAGTGTGTTTTCCTTTAATATCTATTCTGAGGTATTGTTATAGCATATTTCAGTTTTGCCCATAGCAACGTTTTGATTGGGCCCACCAGCGACCTCTCTGTATGGCACCTGGTAGCGTAATTTGGGACGATAGTTTAACGAGTTCCAGACCGCCTTCCACACATTTACTGCGGCAAGGCGGCCCGGCTGCGTGAAACGACATACCTGTACGTCAGATTCGTGCAGTAGGTCTGGGGGGGCACGTGCGCGCTGATTGGCCAGAGGGGAAGCCGATGTCTCCCGGCCACCCGGGATGGCAATCTGCCTATGTAAACAATGCAGTTGGCCGTTCTGTCAGAGGGAAAGAGAGAGATCCTGTGTTTCTGCTAAGCAGGAACACAAATCCTATTTTTTACCCCAGTCAATCCATCCCTCACACAGTTAGAAAGCACTCTCTAGGGACACACTTAACCCTTTGATCACCCCTGGTGTTAACCCCTTCCCTACCAGTGTCATTAGTATACAGAAAGAGAGGCCGCTCAGGTGTGGCTATCTTCACATATGATGGTACTCACAAACACCCCGGGTGTTTAATAGCTATGATTAAACACTAGTACAGTGTGAAACGCGTCAGTATGACCAGGTGTGCTGTGACTTGTAGTGCTGTGGTGGATTTACAATAAAGGCAATTTTATTCAGAGTGCGGCTGTCCAGAAGGAATTTCGTTTCTAGTGTCATTAGTATAGTAGCAGTGTATATTTTTAGCACTGGTCCCCAAAAAAGTGTCAAAAGTGTCAGTTAGGTGTCCATTTTTTTTGCCGCAAAGTCGCAATCCTGCTAAAAATCGCTGATCGTCACCATTACTAGTAAAAAAATAATCCATAAAAATATCCCCTAGTTTGTAGATGCTATAACTTTTGCACAAACCAATCAATATACACTTATTAGAATTTTTTTACCAAAAAGATGTAGCTGAATACATATTGGCTGCAATCTTTCTTTATTTTGAAAACAACAGCTTGTCGAGCCAGTCTGTATGACGAGGCCACATTTTAGTGCACTCGGAACAAGATTAGAGATTTTTTTGATAAATTCTGGTGTTTCTTTGGCAGACTTTGGATAGAAGCAGTGGCGTAGCGTGGTGGGGGGTAAATTATTCCTCTGCCATCCCGAGGGTCTGTGCTGCAGCTTAATGCCTCCCCTGGCCCCTACAACTCTGATGAGGCATTTGGGCATTCCTCTCCGCAGCACTATATTCTAACACCCCCCCCGTGCTGGGACTCATTTGGTCCAGCTTGTCCCTTGTCCCTAGTGCGGCCTGTGTGCGAGAGCAGCGGAGGGGGGGCAGTGCTCGGTGCAGATCATGGGAGATGTGCAGTGGCTGTTGGCTGACCTCCCAGCAGGGGACACCAAGTACTGGCTGGATGGCGGGTACTCCTAAACAATACTGCCTGCCCGGTGCTAGGGAGAGCTATGATCAGATGGTTGATGAGTGAATAGTGCAGGAAGTAGGAATCAGGTAGGTCAGTGTAGGTCAGTGTAGTGAGCAGGTAGGTCAGTGTATTCTGGTAGGTTAGTGTAGTGAGCAGGTAGGTCATTGTATTCTGGTAGCTCAGTGTAGTGAGCAGGTAGGTCAGTATAGGCATCAGATAGGTAGGGGTCAGGTAGATCAGTGTAGTGGGCAGGTAGGTCAGTGTAGGGGTCAGGTAGGTCAGTGTAGTGGGCAGGTAGGTCATTGTAGGGGTTAGGTAGGTCAGTGTAGTGGACATGTAGGTCAGTGTAGTGGGCAGGTAGGTCAGTGTAGGGGTCAGGTAGATCAGTGTAGTGGGCAGGTAGGTCAGTATAGGCATCAGGTAGGTAGGGGTCAGGTAGATCAGTGTAGTGGGCAGGTAGGTCATTGTAGGGGTTAGGTAGGTCAGTGTAGTGGACATGTAGGTCAGTGTAGTGGGCAGGTAGGTCAGTGTGGTGGGTAGGTCAGTGAAGGGGTCAGGTAGGTCAGTGTAGTGGGCAGGTAGGTCAGTGTAGTGGGAAATTAGTTCAGTGTAAGGGTCATGTAGGTCAGTGTAGTGGGCAGGTAGGTCAGTGTAGTGGGCAGGTAGGTCAGTGTAGTGGGCAGGTAGGTCAGTATAGTTGGCAGGTAGGTCAGTATAGTTGGCAGGTAGGTCAGTGCAGTGGTCAGGAAGGTCAGTGTAGGGGTCAGGTAGATCAGTGTAGTGGGCAGGTAGGTCAGTATAGGCATCAGGTAGGTAGGGGTCAGGTAGATCAGTGTAGTGGGCAGGTAGGTCAGTGTAGGGGTCAGGTAGGTCAGTGTAGTGGGCAGGTAGGTCATTGTAGGGGTTAGGTAGGTCAGTGTAGTGGACATGTAGGTCAGTGTAGTGGGCAGGTAGGTCAGTGTAGGGGTCAGGTAGATCAGTGTAGTGGGCAGGTAGGTCAGTATAGGCATCAGGTAGGTAGGGGTCAGGTAGATCAGTGTAGTGGGCAGGTAGGTCATTGTAGGGGTTAGGTAGGTCAGTGTAGTGGACATGTAGGTCAGTGTAGTGGGCAGGTAGGTCAGTGTGGTGGGTAGGTAGGGTGCAGGTAAATCAGTGTAGTTGGCAGGTAGATCAGTGTAGTGGGAAGGTAGGTCAGTGTAGGGGTCGGGTAGGTCAGTGTAAGGGTCAGGTAGGTCAGTATAGTGGGCAGGTAGGTCAGTGTAGGGGGCAGGTAGGTCAGTGTAGGGGGCAGGTAGGTCAGTGTAGTTGGCAGGTTATCCTTGGCAAATGCAGAATTGGATTCTGCTCTTTATATTTCAATAATTTTATTGAAACATAAACAAAGTTTGGTATGAACAGACACAATAATGCAGCAAAATCGACTCTCAGGTCGTCAACATAGTAGCACAGAGACATAGAAAATATGGCCACAATATATATTCATCTCTTATCCTTACATCCAAAAAACAATAGGCCGAACAAACACCTGAGTGCTAGTGGGACTGAACAGGTACTTCCCATCAACGATCATGAATGCCATCACGTACGGTGAGTGATGGAGAACCCGAATACGGGTTTGAGTCAGAGAAAAGGGGAAGGGGGAAAGGGGAAAGGAAAATGATGGTTGGGAAGCCACCGAGTAGTCTTGGTTAATTTCCCTGAGACTATCTTAGGGCTCACTATGGTGAGAGGCCCCATAGGCTATCAAAAGTATCATACCTGTTAATACCAGAAACAGAAAGAAATAAGAAGGAAATGGAGAGAAAGGGAAAAAAAAAGAAGCTAAAACAGATAAAAGAAAGAAGAAGAGAAAGAGAGGGTCATCCTGGAGTTCCTTTGCGGAGTCGAGTTATAGCTGATCCATGGGTCCCATATCTTATCAAATTTTTTGGAGCTATTACAGAGTATATGGGTGAGCTTATCATTAATCATGACCCAATTGATTTTACTTTTAACGTGATCTAGAGGAATGATGAACTGTTTCCAATGCCTAGCAATCCTAATTCTCGTTGCCAGCAGTTTATAAGTGATCAATTTTATTGATTTTTTGGGTACCTCATCTAGTAGTTTGTGAAAAAGGGCAGCTTCTGGAGATCTATGGATGTTTACCCCCGGTATTGAGTTTATGAACGTGAATATCCTTATCCAGAATCTAGTAACAAGGGTGAGCTTGTCATTAATCATGATCCAATTGAGTTTAATTTTAACGTGATCTAGAGGAATGATTGACTGTTTCCAATGCCTAGCAATCAAAATTCTCGCTGCCAGCAGCATATAAGTGATCAATTTTATTGATTTTTTGGGTACCTCATCTGGTAGTTTGTGAAAAAGAGCAGCTTCTGGAGATCTACGCATGTTTACCCCCGTTATTGAGTTTATGAACGTGAATATCCTTATCCAGAATCTAGTAACAAGGGGGCATTTCCACGATATATAATACATCGTCCCCAACTGGCCGCATCGCCGAAAACAATTCGGCGAGTTAGAGGGATGCATTTTAACTACCCTAGTCGGGACCAGGTACCATCGTAGGAGTGTTTTGTAATTAGCCTCTATAAGAGTGGTATTGATGGATATTTTGGATAGGTTAAAGGCGATATCCTGCCACTCACTCAGATCAAAGGTAAAGTTCAGGTCCCTTTCCCACTGATCCATATAGGCAAGTTTGGAGTCTGGTTCAACCAGAGAGGTGTATACCACAGATATACGCCCTCTCTGAAAGCTCCTGTTTTGACATGATAGTTCAAATGTTGTGAGCGGAAGGGGTCCCACCCGTAAGTTGAGTTTAGATCTGATTAAGGATGTGATTTGGTCGTACCAGAAAAGTTCGCTAGGAGGCAGTTGCAGCGTGTCTTTAACCACTTGCCGCCCTCCCTATAGCGGATTGACGTCGGCAAAGTGGTTGCAGAATCCTGACAGGACGTCATATGACGTCCTCAGGATTTTGAGCCGCTGCGCGCCCCCGGGGGCGCGCATCGCGGCGATTGTTGCTGCGGGGTGTCAGTCTGACACCCCGCAACACCAATCCAGGTAAAGAGTCTCCGACGGAGACTCTTTACCACGTGATCAGCCGTGTCCAATCACGGCTGATCACAGTGTAAACAGGAAAAGCCGGTCATCGGCTTTTCCTCACTCGCGTCTGTCAGACGCGAGTAGAGGAGAGCCGATCGGCTGCTCCTCTGACAGGGGGGGTTTGTGCTGATCGATTATCAGCACAGCCCCCCCGAGGATGCCCACTGGACCACCAGGGATGCCACTAGACCACCAGGGATGCCACTAGACCACCAGGGAAGCCCACAATAAGGTATGCCACCCTAGACCACCAGGGATAATGGATGCCAATCAGTGCCACAATAGATGCCAATCAGTGCCCACAATGGGCACCACTGATTGGCAGGCATTATTGTTTGGCACTGATTGGCATCCATTAGTACAGTACAGTGCCACCTATCAGTGCCAACCCATGCCACCTATCAGTGCCCACCCATGCCCACCCGTGCCACCTATCAGTGCCCATCCATGCCGCCTATCCGTGCCTATCTGTGCCCACCCGTGCCGCTTATCTGTGCCCACCCGTGCCGCCTATCTGTGCCCACCCGTGCCGCCGATCTGTGCCCACCCATGCCACCGATCTGTGCCCACCCGTGCCGCCGATCATTGCCCATCCGTGCCGCCGATCGTTGCCCATCCGTGCGGACGATCGTTGCCCATCCGTGCCGCCGATCGTTGCCCATCCGTGCCACCTCATCGGTGCCCATCCGTGCCGCCTTATCCGTGCCTGTCAGTGCAGCCCCATCAGTGCCCATCAGTGAAGGAGAAAACTAACTTATTTACAAAGTTTTGTAACTGAAACCCAAAAAAAACTATTTTTTTTCAAAATTTTCGGTCTTTTTTTATTTTTTAGCAGAAAATAAAAATCGCAGAGGTGATCAAATACCACCAAAAGAAAGCTCTATTTGTGGGAACAAAATGATAAAAATTTTGTTTGGGTACAGTGTACCATGCCCGCGCAATTGTCATTCAAAGTGCAACAGCGCAGAAAGCTGAAAATTGGTCTGGGCAGGAAGGTGTTTAAGTGCCCAGTATGGAAGTGGTTAAAGTGATGTAAAGAATATATTTCCATCGAGAAAGTCGCCAATTCTTAAAAAAAAACTTTATTAAGCCACCATTGAAACACTCATGGCGTCAAACCAGGTGGGAACTCTGGGTTACAAAAAATGGGTGCCAGTGGTGTGTGTGGGGATGATAAAGGGCTACAGTGGTGTATTCTGTCCCAGATTGCTAAGGAATGTGATAGAGCGGGGCATAGTACAGGCGGGCGTAGATGACTGGGAAGCCACATTAATGATCCTATAGCAAATGGATGGCAAGAAAGAGCCTCAATGGAAACCCAAAGGGGAACTTAACCTTTGGCAGTGGTGTAAGCCAACTGGGCAATCTTGGCTGCTTGGAAATATGCCTGCAGGTTAGGGAGACCGAGTCCCCCCATAGGTTTAGGTGTAGAAAGTGTCAGTTTTTGCATCCGAGGCCTCTTGCTACCCCACACAAAGCGCAGGTCTTCAGCTTGAAGATGTTGCAATTCTCCCCTCGGAATTGCCACTGGTAGAGTTCTGACGTAATAAAGGAGTCTGGGCAAGAACGTCATTCTAATTGGATTCTTGGATTCTGCTCTTTAAAATGTCACACAGGTTCAGGAAAATTGGGCCTTGGGTGTTGGTGGTGCCTGCACCTTATAACTCCTTGCAGTTACTCTTGGAGGGCGCAGGACTGACGCCATGTTCAAATAATTCAGCTGACTCCTCCATGCCTGGTGCTGGGGCTATGGCAGGCGTAGCTGTGGACAAGGAGGCAGAATAAGCCTGGCAGCTGCAGTGGACTGTGCACTAGTCTCACCTTGGGTGACGGAGGATGAGGAGGATGAGGATGAATTAGTAAGCCAGTCCACCATCTCCTCTGCATGCTGTGGTTGGATGGCACGGGCAACATCACTAAACAGAGGAAATGATGCCCTGCCCGAGGACTGACCACGTCCACATTTGCCTGTGAAAACATACTCTCCCTTACAGTGCCATGGGAACGTCTGCCTTTCCTTATTGGCCTCCAAAATGTAATAGATACTGGGAAATTTGTAATTAGATGCACTTTATTTAATGGAAAGTGGTGTTTGGTGCACTTTAAACTGAGGACTGGCGATAACAGAAATGTAAAAACTATAAAAAAAAATTAAAAGGGGGAACAACAGGATCGCAGTCAGAAAAACTGATAAGAAACTGATGTAAACTGATGGTTTTCCAGCATGCCAAATGGCCAGCTTCTGTCGGACACACCGAATATACACACGGGCCGAATGTCGGACGTTTTTTTTTTAACCAGGATTAGGAATTGTGAAAATCTGGAATAGACTCCCGGAAGAATTAGTTCTGGCCAGCTCAGTAGGTTGTTTTAAAAAAGAAATGGATGCATTCCTAAATGCACAATATATAACTGGATATTAACCTTTATAGGTAATAACACCAGAGATTGTTGATCCAGGGAACATCCAATCAGTGGCGTAGCGTGGGTTGTCAGCGCCCGGGGCAAGCAAGAAATTTGCGCCCCCTAACATATGGACTTTTAGCACTCCCTGAGTCCCTTTCCTTCCTACAATAGTACTGACCAGCCAAATTCCTACAATGACCACTACACTAACCTACCTGACCACTACACTAACCTACCTGACCACAACACTAACCAACCTGACCACTACACTAACCTACCTGACCACTACACTGACCACTACACTGACCACTACACTGACCACTACACTGACCACTACCCTGACCTAACTGTCCACCGCACTGACCTACCTGATTCATATACTGACCACTACACTGACCTACCTGTCCATTACATTGACCATTACACTACACTGTCAACTACACTAAACTGTCCACTACAATAGACACTACACTGTCCACACTACACTAAAGTGATCACTACACTGTCCACTGACCACTACAATACACACTACACCACACACACTACACTGACCACTGCAACACACACACACTACACTACACTACACTATACTGACCACTGCAACACAGACTACACTACACTGACCACTGCAACACAGACTACACTACCCTGACCACTGCAACACAGACTACACTACACCGACCACTGCAACACAGACTACACTATACTGCACTGACCACTGCAACACACACACTACACTGACCACTGCAACACAGACTACACTACACTGACCACTGCAACACAGACTACACTGACCACTGCAACACAGATTACACTACACTGACCACTGCAACACACACTACACTACACTGACCACTGCAACACAGACTACACTACACTGACCACTGTAACACACACACTACACTGACCACTGCAACACACACACTACACTGACCACTGCAACACAGACTACACTGACCACTGCAACACAGACTACACTACACTGACCATTGCAACACAGACTACACTACACTGACCACTGCAACACAGACTACACTACACTGACCACTGCAACACAGACTACACTACACTGACCACTGCAACACAGACTACACTGACCACTGCAACACAGACTACACTACACTGACCACTCCAACACACACACTACACTGACTACTGCAACACACACACACACACACACACTACACTGACCACTACAACACACACACTACACTGACCACTGCAACACAGACTACACTACACTGACCACTCCAACACACACACTACACTGACTACTGCAACACACACACTACACTGACCACTGCAACACACACACTACACTGACCACTGCAACACAGACTACACTACACTGACCACTCCAACACACACACTACACTGACTACTGCAACACACACACTACACTGACCACTGCAACACAGACTACACTGACCACTGCAACACATACTACACTACACTGACCACTGCAACACACACACTACACTGACCACTGCAACACACAGTACACAACACAGACTACACTACACTGACCACTACAACAAACACTACACAACACAGACTACACTAAAGTGACAACTGGAAGCCTACAGGCATGGAGAGGTAACCAGCAAGGCAGCAACATCCAGAAGGTTTGCTGGTGTAGCATGGAAGTGCACCAGTGACCATGCTGGGGAGAAGGACAGAATCCCTGTCTGAAAGTGTAGCACTAGCACCCGATGGCTGCAGCCAGGCTATGGGCAGAGACGCCGCGTGGCCGTGTTTAGTAGATGGTGTGTGCATGCATGGTATGGTACCTGCAGTGCGGGAGGATGTGGGGCCGGTGCTGTGAAAAGAAAAGCCGCGGCGGCCGGCCTAGGCCAAGCTGGTGTCCGAGCGGGCCCGGGGTGTCGCGGTCATCCATCAGGGGAGCCGAGCTGAAGGTGTCCGGTGCACTAAAATGACGTCAGTGCGCGCTGAGCGGTAGGTGGAAGAGGAAAGAGGCACATGACCCCATTCGCCCAATCACAGGGGCAGTCGGAGACCAAACATGGCGGCTGGATTTCATTGTTAAAAAAAAAACATGGCGGCTGGAGCGCAGGCCGCGGGGACACAGGAAATAAAGTTTGGGGGACAGAGCCAGGATTGCGCCCCCTAAAATGTTGCGGCTGGGGCCACGGCCCCCCTCGCACCCCCCACGCTACGCCACTGCATCCAATTGCCTCCTGGGAGATCAGGAAGGAATACATTTTTTATTGTTCCCTCTCTACCACAATATTTCCTATATTCTAGCATTACCTTATCTTGCTACACCTGCAGGTGAGATCCCTACATGTTTCTGATCTGCATTACCATAAGAAGTCCACATTGGATAAGGGGGAGGAAAAAATAGGAAAGTTACATCCTATATCGTTTAATATGCAACATATATCCAAAATGTTTATGGTATTGCTGGTCTTCTCATGTCTTGATTCAGCCTTGTCAATAAAACTATAAAACAATAAAACAACACTTATTTGGATTCCCGGTAGTTTGAAGAATATTATCATTTTGAAGTCATTTAAGCCTTTTTTACAAGTGTTATGGATACATACAGTAAATGTAGGATCACCGGCCACTTTATTAGGTACACCTGTTCAATTGCTTGGTAACAAAAATTGCTAACCAGCCAATCACATGGCAGCAACTCAATGCATTTAGGCATCTAGACGTGGTGAAGACGACTTGCTGAAGTTCAAACCAAGTATCAGAATGGGGAATTAAGGGGATTTAAGCGACTTTAAATGTGGCATGGTTGTTGGTGCTAGACGGGCTGGTCTGAGTATTTCAAAAACTGCTGATCTACTGAGATTTTAACACACAACCATCTCTAGGGTTTACAGAGACTGGTCAGAAAAAAGAGAAAAAATATCCAGTTGTGTGGATGAAAATGCCTTGTTGATGTCAGAGTTCAGAGGAGAAAGGGCAGACTAGTTAGAGATAATAGAAAGGCAACAGTAACTCAAATAACCACTCGTTACAACCAAGGTATGCAGACTACCATCTCTGAACACATCGAACCTTGAAGCAGATGGGCTACAGCAGCAGAAGACCACAACGGGTGCCACTCCAGTCAGCTAAGCACAGAAAAATGAGGCTACAATTCACACAGGCTCACGAATATTGGACAATAGAAGATTGGAAAAATGTTGCCTGGTCTGATGAGTCTCGATTTCAGCTGCGACATTCAGATGGTAGGCTCAGAATTTGGCATAAACAACATGAAAGCATGAAGATCTTAGGAGAGACTGATGAAGTGGAGCTTATCATCAAGCAGAGAGACAGGAAGTTGGAAAAAGACAAGAAAATAGTAGGCGATTGTAAGAAATCCATTCGACACTTTGCCACTTGCTGCCGCTTTGACAAATAGCACCAAGTCCTTGATGAGAATATCAAGAAATTTGAGGACTTGTTAGTGCACAAAGTCTTGGCAAGTTTAAGTGTGACCTGGGAGATTACAAAGAGGGTAATATCTTCCACTGGAAGAAATCTCAGGGATCTGTCAATCTAGAACTAATAATAGGAGGAAATATCCTAATAAAAATATTAGTAACACTAAGGATATAAAACAGTCGAATAAGCATAGTATTAATAACAATAATAACAAAACAAGTGGCAGGTATAATAATTCAATTCCCCTTTCCTCTTTAAACTCTCAGGATACTATCCAGCCCAAGGATATCAACTCCGACCCGACTCTGGTCCTAGTTGACTCTCAGAATATCTGTCCCACATCCAGGTCTCTGCCTAAGTCCAAATCTGCACCACACAATTAAATAGTGGCCCCCAACATACCATCCTAGGGGATGACACAGATAGTCCATTTACCTCCATGGAACCTGACATATGTCACGGTCTGCTAAATTCCTTGAAATCTGGAGGTTTAGGTACATCCAATACTGATGTGGTCTCTTTTTCAATCCCTACTATAAATAGGTTCAGTTCCCTGACCTTGATTTTGGATGGTACAACATCAGTGCCTACTTTTGTGGATTTTACACCATCCTCATCTCCTGGTAAATTGGTTCGGGATCCTGATCCCATTATTGAGGATCCTTCTTTTTTAGAGAAGTCCCCCACTACTCCTCGAGAAGGAAAAAGAAAACTGAACTGAACTGAAGCTGAACTATCCTTACTTAAAAAAGGGCCTTAGTTTTGCCCCTTGTGCCTCTGCCAATAAATTTAATCTCTTTAAGGACCTAAATCGGTTCATTAGGAACTTAACTTTCAAACGTCATTATGCCAAAAATACCAACATGGATTTGCCTAGACAGGTTGAACCACCTCCTGAGTCATATCTGGGGACTGTCGATAATGCCCTTACCCTCCAGAACCTTTGGGGACTCTGGGAGGAGAGGCTCATCGAGAGCCAACCCCTAGAGGCTTGTTTTGATCCACCAATAGAACACACCCATTTCCGTCCCACCTCTATTTTTTATCCATTACAGTCTAAAGGTCCTTACATAGACACATATTATCAGGTTGTTTATAGGGATTTGATCCATATGTGTAAAAAACCAACCCCGTCCGAAACCTAATTTAACTTACACTGAACGTCAGGCCATACGCTCGTTGGAGAATCTTTCCAGCATCACAATTAATCAAGCAAACAAGGGTGGCAGCCTCGTTATACAGGATTGTAAAGACTATCTTGAGGAATCATATAAGCTCCTCTCAGATGCTGACACTTTTAAGGTGTTGCCCAAAGATCCCCTCCCGGAATTCCAACTTGATCTTAGGGATCTAGTGAATGAGGCCAGCAAGGAGGGGGTACTTAATAAGAGGGAGCTAATTTTTCTCCTACCTACCAACTGTAGTACCCCTTACTTTTATCACTTACCCAAAGTGCATAAATCTCTCCACAACCCATCTGGGAGACCCATTTTGGCAGGTACCAATAGTTTCACTATTACATTTTCTAACTACATTGATTGTTTCTTACAGCCCATTGTCCAACAACTCCCCTGTCACGTACCTGGTGGAGATCGAGCTGTAGAGAGGGCTTCTTTTGCACCTCCTGTCCAACGCCCCTGATAGAGATGATAGGGAGTGAAGGACACAGAGTGGCATGGGGGGCCGGTTTAGCAGGTGACACCAGCTGAGGCTTGACAGGAACCCAATGGCCGTAGATTACTGGATGGGTACTGGAAACTGGAACACTGTCGCTGGATCAGCAGGCAGAAGCGTTGCCGTAACATAAGCCAGGGGGTCATCAACAGCCGGGCAGAGCAGGTATAGAAACGTGAGGCTGAAGTGGAGACAGGATACAGGCCGGATTTGGTACACAGTCGGGCAGCGAGGTATAGGAGCATGAGACAGGAGCAGAGTCAAACACAAGCCGAGGTCACAGGTAGGCAGGCGGAAGTCCAAAGGCAGGTACAGGGAAAGCCGGGTCAAACACAGGTAACTGGAGCAGATCAAGGCACAGATTAACAGGAACAAGCTGAAAGACCACTCTGCCACCTAACAGCCTCATATTTAGATCTTTTCGCAGCAAACTTTCCCCCACTTCTCAAACAAATTACAAAACTTTTACAACAATGGACACATCTCCCGATCTCATGGCTAGGTAAAATTAATGCAATCAGAATGAGAATTCTCCCAAAACGACTTTATTTATTTAGTCTTGCCAATCCCATCTTATTACCTTAGATTACTTCATAGAAGAACAATAACATATGTGTGGGGTTCCACTAAACCCTGTATATCATTACATAAGCTACATTTACCAAAACTCAAAGGAGGTCTTGGCTTTCCGAATTTTGCTAACTATTATAGAGCTGCACACATTGCCAGCCTCTCTAAGTATCACGCTACACATGAAATACCCCTATGGGTAACAATAGAAGCAGAATACGACCCTCTCTCTATTTTCAATCTGTTATGGCTCCTCCCCAAGGAACGCAAAACCCTGAGCAACCCCATCACCAAATATTTTTTATCTCTATGGGACAAACTTAGATTTAAACACCAGCTACAATCTTCTCACAACCCTCTATTGTCATTTCTCAAAACCCCCCTTTCTACCCAACATGGGTCTCACCCAAATCATTTAAGATCTGGAACTCACAGAACATTACACGGCTTAGTAACCTAATTTCTTCTACATCCTTTCTCACATTTCCTACCCTTTGCGACACCTAAAACTTACCAAATTCCGAACTTTTTAGATACCTCCTGTAACGCCGAGTGCTCCGGGTGTCCCATCCATCCCGGAGCGCCCGCGGCGTCTGTCCCCCTGCAGCGCTCCGGTCGGCTCCTCTGACCGTGAGCGCTGCTCTGATGCTGGCGGGGATGCGATCCATGCGGCGGCACCTGTCCGCCCGCGGATCGCATCCCATCCTGCTCACCGGCCTCCTTCCCCTGCTCCGTCCCGGCGCGCACGGTCCCACTGCTCTCTAGGGTGCGCGCGCGCCGGTCTTCTTAAATTTAAAGGGCCAGTGCACCATTGATTAGTGCCTGGTCCAATTACTGTGTCACACTCCAAAACACTTTGGCGGGACAGGACCTCACGTAGTGTCCCGGTTCGCCACAGTAAAGGCAGAGGTTGTTGTTCCGCCGGCGTTGACGCTCCTCGGGAGTAAGCGAGGGTCGAAGCAAACCAAGCTGCATGGGCTCTGGAACGTCGGTGGGCGTATGAGCGAACGCCGGAGGAGCGGAGTGAGGAGGGTTTGGGTTAAACACACGGGGAAGCATCCAGACAGGGCGAGAAGGGCCCGTGGTGCGTTCTGCCCTTCGTTCCCTTAGCCGTCTGTCGATTTGGGTAGCCTGCAGAATCAGAGCGTCAAGCGTTGCAGGGATGCCCACCCGGGCCAGTTCATCCTTAAGAGGTTCCGAGAGGCCTAGGTGGAACTGGTGACGCAGGGCAGCGTCATTCCAGTTAGTATCCGCGCTCCAACGCCGGAATTCGGACACGTAATCTTCCACGGCCCTGCGGCCTTGTTGTAGGGAGCATAATGCTGCTTCTGCAGTGGCCGCCTGAAGGGGGTCCTCATAGAGGAGGTCCATCGCTTGAAGGAAGGAGCTCAGCAGGTTCAGGCAGACGTCCTTGTGTTCCAAGAGGCGATGGGCCCACGTCTGGGGTTCTCCTGAAAGTAGGGAAATGACAAAACCCACCTTGGTGGACTCAAGCGAGAATGTCCGGGGCTGTAACGCAAAGAACAGTTCGCAGGCGTTACGGAAGGCCCTGTACTTGCTGCGGTCCCCCGAGAATCTTTCCGGAGTGGGGACCCTAGGTTCTGGTGGCAGCATTACCACAGATGGCGCAGGAGAAGTTCCAGAGGCCGGGGTGGATAAGGTCCGGACTTGTTCCTCCAGACGGGTGTACCCCTCTTGCAAACTTCTGACGGCCGAGGTAAGTCCGTCCAGGTGGCGGCACAAGTCCTCCATTGGAGAGGCTCCCTGCGTGGGCTCGGACATGGCTGTCTGGTACTGTCACGTACCTGGTAGACGAGCCCAATGTGCAGGGAGTGGCTTCTCGTAGCCTCTGATTCACGAGGCCCTGGTAGAGGGAACAGGAGCTCGCGAGGGCAGAGGGCACAAGTGCCTGACTGGTAAGCTGAGTAGGGGCCTTGAGCAGAAGCTGTAGTCCACGGCAAGGTGCAGTAGTAGAACACTCGTTAATGAGCAGCAGAGCAGGTGAGGGCAGACCGGGTCAAACACTGGCAGGCTGGTTCAGGTACAGAAGCGGGATCCAAAATGGGAGTCAGAGTCCAGGCCGGGTCAGTTCGTTGGGCGGGCAGCAATCAGGTTAGAGGGATAAGCAAGAGAGTCGTCAAGGCAAGCCGGGATCAGAAGGGCAGGCAGCAAACAGGATACACGGAGGGAAGCCGGATCAGGTGGGAAGTTCAGCAGCGGGGTATCAATCAGCAGGGGTCTCAGGAAACGCTGTAGACCAGACAGCACTGGGCAGCATGACAGGGGAGTTTAAATACCTGATTCTGGCGCCAAGCGCCGTCACCGTGCGCGCGTGCGCGCGCACCCGTTGCGCTATCGCGCACGCGCATGCGCCGAACAGTTCTTCCAAAGGCAGGCATTCTTCTGATGCTGCTGTTGCCGGGCAGATTACGTAGATGCCTTTCCTGACAAAGGGTTTATCCGGCCACATCAAGGATTGTCTGGCCGCACGAGAGATACCCTCTTCCTTGACGGAACTCATCCATTTAGCTACCCGCATCGATATGCGTTACGTCGAAAGACGCCAAGAGCTTCGCCAGGAGAAAGATCTTGTTCGCACCAGGCGCGCCTGGCTCCTCTCTTTCTGAATCCAATGCATCCTGTTACCGTGCCTCCAGCCGAGGAGGCCATGCAAGTGGACCGGTCTCGCCTGACCCTACAAGAGAGGTCTCGCCGTAGGAACGAGAACTTATGCCTTTATTGTGCAAGCTCTGATCACTTCCTAAAAGACTGCCCTATTCGTCCTCCGCGTCAGGGAAACGCCCGCACCTAGTGAACGTGGGAGAGGCGTTACTGGGTGTGAATTCTTCCTCTCCACGTCTGACTATTCCTGTGCGGATTTCTCCTTCTGCTGGCTCCCTCTTCCCTGCGGTGGCCTTCCAGGACTCTGGTTCTGCAGGAAACTTTATTGAAGCCTCTTTCATCAACAGGTTCAACATTCCTGTTACCCGTCTCATCAAACCCTTCTTCATTTCCTCTGTAAATGGAGAGAATTTGGATTGTACCGTGCGTTACAGCACCGAACCCCTGCTCATGTCCGTTGGTGTTCTTCACCAAGAAAAGATTGAATTCTTTGTTTTGCCGAACTGTACTTCTGACATCCTTCTTGGCCTACCCTGGCTCCAGCGTCACACTCCTACCCTCGATTGGACCACTGGGGACATCAAATCCTGGGGTGACTCCTGTCACAAGCATTGCCTTAAGTCTGTACCGACCTGTCAAGTCCCCATCACTACTCCTTTGCCTGGCCTTCCAAAGGCCTATCAGGACTTTTCTGATGTCTTTTGCAAAAAACAGGCGGAGGTCTTACCACCACATAGACCCTACGACTGCCCCATTGACTTGCTCCCAGGTACTACACCACCCCGTGGCAGAATTTACCCTCTCTCCTCTCCTGAAACCAAGGCCATGACTGAATACATTCAGGAGAACCTCAAGAGAGGTTTTATTAGGAAATCATCTTCTCCAGCCGGAGCGGGCTTCTTCTTCGTGGCCAAGAAGGACGGATCTCTACGCCCTTGCATAGACTATCGTGGTCTCAATAAAATCACTATTAAAAACCGCTACCCTCTGCCTCTCATCTCGGAGCTCTTTGACCGTCTGCGCGGAGCAAAAGTTTTTTCTAAATTGGACCTCAGGGGAGCTTATAACCTCATCAGAATCCGTAAAGGAGATGAATGGAAAACCGCATTTAACACCAGAGACGGTCACTTTGAATATCTCGTCATGCCGTTCGGACTTTGCAACGCCCCTGCAGTCTTTCAAGATTTTGTCAACGAAATCTTCCGGGACCTACTGTATACCTGTGTGGTTGTCTATCTTGACGACATCCTAATCTTCTCTGCCAACCTTAAGGAACATCGGCTTCATGTCCGTCAAGTGCTCCAACGCCTCTGCGTAAATCATCTTTACGCTAAATTTGAAAAATGCCTTTTTGAGCGCAGCAGTCTTCCTTTCCTAGGTTATCTGGTCTCTGGACAAGGTCTTCAAATGGACCCTGACAAACTCTCCGCAGTCTTGGGTTGGCCACGCCCCTCTGGACTTCATGCTATCCAACGCTTCCTTGGTTTCGCCAACTACTATCGTCAGTTCATACCCCACTTCTCCACCATCGTTGCTCCTATAGGGGCACTGACCAAAAAAGACGCGAATCCTAGGTCCTGGCCGCCTCAAGCGGAGGAAGCCTTTACTCGCCTTAAGACCGCCTTCTCCTCTGCACCTGTCCTGTCTCGGCCAGATAATCTAAAGCCGTTCTTCCTTGAAGTCGACGCCTCCTCGGTAGGAGCCGGAGCTGTGCTTCTTCAAAAAAACGCTAAAGGGAAAAACGTCACTTGTGGTTTTTTCTCTAAAACTTTCTCCCCTCCGGAAAAAAACTATTCCATAGGTGACCGTGAACTGTTGGCCATCAAGTTGGCATTAGAAGAGTGGAGACATCTCCTGGAAGGATCCCTTCACCCTATCTCCATCTACACTGACCATAAAAATTTGTCCTACCTTCAGTCCGCTCAGCGCCTAAATCCTCGCCAGGCCAGGTGGTCATTGTTCTTTGCCCGCTTCAACTTCCAGATCCATTTTCGGCCTGCAGACAAAAATGTCAGGGCTGATGCTTTGTCCGTTTCTTCGATACCTCTGGAACCGAGACTCCTCCTCAACACATCATACCCCCTGAGTGTCTGATTTCCTCTGCTCCCGCTTCTCTCATGCCAATTCCTCCAGGAAAGACTTTCGTTCCTCCACGCCTTCGGCTTCAGATACTCAAGTGGGGCCATTCCTCCCATCTAGCCGGTCACGCTGGGATCAAAAAATCCATACAATTGATTGCCAGACACTATTGGTGGCCTACCCAGGAGGAAGATGTGACTGACTTTGTACGGGCCTGCACTATCTGTGCACATGACAAGACGCCTCGCCAGAAGCCTGCAGGTCTTCTCCTTCCCCTACCTGTGCCTGAACAACCATGGTCCCACATCGCCATGGATTTCATCACGGACCTCTCTTTGTCTCGTAGTAACACTGTCATCTGGGTGGTCGTTGACCGCTATTCTAAAATGGCTCATTTTGTCCCGCTCCCTGGTCTGCCTACTGCACCTCAGTTGGCGAAGCATTTTTTTTCTTCAAATTTTCCGCCTCCATGGGCTGCCCTCACATATCGTCTCGGATAGAGGTGTTCAATTCATCTCAAAATTTTGGAGAGCTCTCTGTACTCAACTAAAAATTAAGTTGAATTTTTCTTCCGCTTATCACCCGCAGTCCAATGGACAGGTGGAGAGAGTTAACCAGGTCCTTGGCGACTACCTACGACATTTTGTCTCCGCCCGTCAAGACGATTGGGTCGACCTATTGCCCGGGGCAGAATTCTCATACAATTTCAAGAACTCTGAATCTTCCTCCAAGTCGCCTTTCTTTGTGGTCTACGGCCGTCACCCATTGCCCCCCCTCCCCATTCCCACGTCTTCTGGAGTTCTGGCCGTGGATGAATTTACTCAGGACTTTGCCTCTATCTGGAAAGAGACTCAAAAGCCGCTCTCACTGGCCTCTGCCCGCATGAAGAGACATGCAGATAAAAAAAGAAGAATCCCTCCTGTCTATGCCCCTGGTGACAAAGTGTGGCTCTCCTCCAAATATGTTCGGTTTCGGGTACCTAGCTACAAGCTGGGCCCTCGTTACCTCGGGCCATTTAAAATCAAAAACCAAATCAATTCTGTTTCTTACAAGCTCCACCTTCCTCCTTCTCTTCGTATTCCCAACTCTTTTCATGTGTCTCTTCTTAAACCCCTCATTCTTAACCGATTTTCCCCTAAGGTCACTGCTCCTGCTCCTGTCTCTGGTTCTTCTGATGTCTTCTCGGTGAAAGAGATCCTCGCCTCCAAGGTCATCCGAGGTAAAATATGTTTTTTAGTGGATTGGGAGAACTGTGGTCCTGAGGAAAGGTCCTGGGAACCTGAGGCCAACATTTTATATAAAGAGCTCATCCGAAGATTCTTGGGTTCCAAGAAGAGGGGGAGACCTAAGGGGGGGGTACTGTAACGCCGAGCGCCCTGGGTGTCCCATCCATCCCGGAGCGCCCGTGGCGTCTGTCCCCCTGCAGCGCTCCGGTCGGCTCCTCTGACCGTGAGCGCTGCTCTGATGCTGGCGGGGATGCGATCCATGCGGCGGCACCTGTCCGCCCGCGGATCGCATCCCATCCTGCTCACCGGCCTCCTTCCCCTGCTCCGTCCCGGCGTGCGCGGTCCCGCTGCTCTTTAGGGCGCGCGCGCGCCGGTCTTCTTAAATTTAAAGGGCCAGTGCACCATTGATTGGTGCCTGGTCCAATTACTGTGTCACACTCCAAAACACTTAAAAACCCACTCCCCCTTCCTGTCCTTGCCGGATCTTGTTGCCTTAGTGCCCTGAGAAAGCGTTTTGTACTTGCCTTTCCAGTGTATCTGACCTTCTGCCGTTGCCCCTGACTACGTACCATTGCCGCCTGCCCTGACCTTCCGCTACGTCTGACCTTGCCTCTGCCTAGTCCCAGTGTACCGTGCCTATCTCAGCTGCCAGAGAAGTCGAGCCGCTACTGGGGGACAAGACCTGGTTGCTACCGCCGCAGCAAGTCCATCCCGCCTTGCGGCGGGCTCTGGTGAAAACCGGTAGCTGCTTAGAACCGGTCCTCCAGTGCGACCCGTGCCTTCGCCTCTCTGGCACAGAGGATCCACCTCCTGTGTCCTCACTAGCCGCCAGTCCGGGCCCTGACACCTCCAAATCAAAATTTTTTATGCTCCACTGTTAAGTACTGATACCTCTCTGTCCCAAATTACGAACTTTGAATCAGCTTGCCTGAAAGACCCTCATTTAAGAGGTATTATATCTTCTATTTATTCCCACATTTCTATTTAACCTGGTCTAGATAAACCACCTTATGCACGTGTAGCGCCCTGCTCCTGTTGACCAGGCGCTTGCATGTAAATTTAGTGGGTTATCTGTTTTGTACATAGTTCAGATTCAATATTATGGCTAAATTAGCCTCTGCTCCAGCATTTGCTGTGTTGTGTGCAGTTCCACACTGTTGTCTGTAGGTGTCGTTGTCACCACAGGCCAGTGATGGAAGAACAACAGGCTAAGGTGTATTGGGTGTCTTTTTCCCAGAAACAGCCCAGTGGGAGTGGTTCACCACTCTGCATTCTGGGAGAGGATACTTAAGGGGCAGACGCCATCTTTCTCTCTCTCTGACCTCATGGCCCGCCTGGCCTAAGGTATGTGACAACTGCTCTTCTGCCTTGGGGCCTGCTGGCCCGAGGCCACGTGACTGCAAGTAGGCCCAGAAGCCTCTCTGGGGCCTACTGGTTCAGAGGTGGTCCTGTGCTGTCTTACCTGTGGGGAGAACCCGAGCAATTGAAGGATCCGGGGGAGGACTCATCTTGGAGAGGACCGAGCGAAAGGCTGGTATCTCAAGAAGGGCCTGGTGACTCAATTGGAGGATGCATCCTAACCAATCTACCTCACAGTACTGCCGGATGGCTTAAAAGGACTTTAGGTACTGTGTAGCTGTTTTCGCTTGTCTATTAATGATCACCGAATCCTGTGGCAGAGGATTGTACAAATAGTTATTCGTTTCACTCAAGTCTGTGGCAGAGACTTTTGTCAGTGCATCATTCCGGTTGCTAGGCCAGTGAGAGAGGCCTATCCGGGTGAGCAAGATCCGCTGACAAGGAGTTGTATTTGTCTTCTGGATCTCAAGTTCCTTAGTGATCTGAACAAGGTATCTGAACTTTCCCCTAACCCTCCATCCCTCTACGGCTACAAGTTGTGTTAAATAAAAAGCATTGGAAAAAAAGACTAAGTGACTGGTAATGCATCTGTGGGCTCATTGCCCAATTTAGAGCCAAGTAAGTTTGATACATTGAACTGTGGGGTAACGGCAGGACCAAAAATAACCAGCAGCTCCTACGGGGGTAGTGCTACACACGTAAATGGGAGGAGGACCTGGAAAGAACATTTGATATGGATGATTGGTCTAAAATCTGGTCTGCAACAAAATCTTCGTCACCAAACAACCTGGCGGTAGAAACCAACTACAAAGTTTTAACTCGTTGGTACCTTGTTCCCTCCAGGTTGGCCAAATTTACGCCAAACCAAACAGCCCAATGCTTCCGGGGCTGTCCTGACCCGGGCACCTACTTACACATTTGGTGGTCCTGCCCTTTAGAACAAACATATTGGGAAAAGGTATTTGAAACTTCTTCCAGAATGTTTAATGTCACCGAGCAACCATACCCAGCCACAGCCTTGCTTAATCTAAAACCAGATCTCATTACATATAAGCAATTTAAACTCCCTACTCAACTTTTTACGGCGGCTAAGCAAACAATAGCAAGGGCATGGAGGACCCCTAACCTGGAGATATCCGAGACCGAACATAGAGTAAATGACTTCATGTCTCACACCAAAATGTTAGCAATAGAAAGCGACCAAATTCCTGTCTTTGAAAAAGTCTGGAACCCTTGGATTAATTATCACCTACCATCATTCCGCGACAACTCAATTCTTATGCCATGGTAGCTGAAAGCCTCACTCAGTAATAAGTCACTTACAAACCCAAAATTTTAAAGGTTGAGTGTTACCCTACTCATTATTGTGAACTTTATAATGTTCTTTTCACGCCCTCAGGGTGTAAGCCAGCTTACTTGAACCATCTCAGTGGACTTCTGCAATTCTTTCTCTATTTCCTACTACTCTATCCTATCCATTTTTTGTGTTTCTCTTTTTTTGTCTATCTTTTTATTTTTTATTTTTATTTTTTATAATTCATTCTTATTTAAACAGTAATAAAGTATTACTTTGCATACTTAATCTTCAATATTCCAGGTCCAAGTAAAATAATTTATACAATAGTATAATTTCTCACTACAGTTACCAATATGTTGCTGAATTAACTACCGTATTTATCGGCGTATAACACGCACCGGCGTATAACACGCACCCCAAGTTTAGGAGGGAATTTTAGGGAAAAAAACTTTTGCCCAGTGTCCAGTGCAGCCTTTGCCCAGTGTCCAGTGCAGCCTTTGCCCAGTGCAGCTTTACCCAGTGTCCAGTGCAGCCTTTGCCCAGTGCAGCCTTTGCCCAGTGTAGCTTTGCCCAGTGTCCAGTGCAGCTTTACCCAGTGTCCAGTGTAGCCTTTGCCCAGTGCAGCCTTTGCCCAGTGTCCAGTGCAGATTTGTCCAGTGCAGCCTTTGCCCAGTGTCCAGTGCAGCTTTGCCCAGTGTCCAGTGCAGCCTTTGCTAAGTGCAGCCTTTGCCCAGTGTCCAGTGCAGCCTTGCCCCAGTTTTCAAAATTGGCGCCGCCGAGATCGCCGCAGAGACTGGGCGGAGCGGGGCGAACGCCGCCGAGAACGCAGGGACGCAGAGACGCAGGGACTGGGCGGAGCCGCCGCCGAGATACACATAGCCGAGTGTACTCGGCTATACTCGGCTTTTCTCGGCTCCGCTCACAGTCACGCCGAGTCCCGCCCTATGATGGACATATCACAGGTCCAATGGTGGGACTGGGCGTGACTGTGAGCAGAGCCGAGAAAAGCAGAGTATAGCCGAGTACACTCGGCTATGTGTATCTCGGCGGCGATCGCTGCGCTCCGCTCAGTCAGCGGAGATCGCCGGGATCAGTGGGTATCGGCGTATAACACGCACCCACGATTTTCCCCTGATTTTAAGGGGAAAAAAGTGCGTGTTATACGCCGATAAATACGGTAACTTACTTTTCTCCTTTCTGTTGAGATTATATAACCTATCTATCTGTAGATATATAGTGGACCATGAAGTTTTTTTTTTTTTCAAATCTGTTGTAGTTGTATTACTCATTACAAAATGTATTACACAAGATTTGTACTTGATTCTCATGTTCAATCAATAAAATACTTTGACAAGGAAAGACCACTCTGCAATATATGTGTGTCATTGCTTGGTTTAAATAGGCTCAATGGCGCCAATGCATGCACGCGTGTGCGTGCGCACCTGCTTGCGCCCGCGTGTGCTCACGCATGCGTCAATACATGCCTCTTATTGTGCATAAATAAAAAAAGGGAGGGAAGGAAGGGGGGGGATTGGCCTGATTCAAATGGGAGATAATGGGAAATTTGAATTAGCTGGCTGGTACGGTAGTAATAACAAACCGGGATCCTCCTAAACAAATTACTGGACAAAAATAGGAAAAGGGGGTTGGGAAAGAGTCCCAACAGAAAGTTTAAATGGTGAATCATTAACAACTCAGCTATCTATATAAATGACTTTATTGGTGAACACAAAGTATACGCTTTATCCCAGGGTTGCAACGCAACCTATAGGAGAAAGGGGCAGATCCAGCATATGTACATACCATAAAAACATAGAAACATGCATGCAGTGGGCTAAAAAGGACAGACAAGACGGTCCTGCTACCCTTTTATATACTCCCCAGCTGACCCATACGTGTATACATGTACATTCCCATCACCCAACACTCATGACATGAGGGAAACCTCGGCACTTTTAAAATAAATTCCTTGAAGAAACCACTAGATGGTGCTATTCGGTGATTCAACGTGAGAAAGCCCCTAATTGGCCAATCTTGGCTATTTAAGATAAGCATTGATCAAACGTTGACACATCCAGATGAAGTGACGGTTCACGTCACAAAACGCGTCATGTCCGACAGACGATTCTAGGACTTCCTCCTCTATACCTTCACATGACCCGTGTCTCTCTTCCCTTTCCCCCCATTGACCTCATGGACAACAGGCTCACCAAGCCTATGACCTGCACGGCTTGAAGGAACTCACTTTGCCCCCAGTGGTTGGATCTTCACACCACGTCCTGCTAGCCACCTCTTGCTGACTCCCAGTCCTGGCCCCAACTCCCGTCCCTTAACGCCGGTCTCGCGATACCTTACCTGGAAATTCACGCTGAGACTACATGTGACCTGATCACAGACGCTCGACACTCTCCGGAGACGGTGAACGGCCCCCTACACGAAGTGGAGGGACCGAGAGCGATAACCAGGACATCAGAACACAGGGGTCATGTAGATTGAGGCATTGTAAGGCTCTTGGACATTTCGGACTGGTTGCACCGCGGTACACAAACATCTGACAGGGTAAGCTTCCGCACTGACTAAAGCTACCCTATATCTGCAATACATGTCTGTGTCATGAGAGACTATGTTATTCCTGACATTCATTACACCGCGGTAGATTACCCCCTATCCACAGGCATAGTCAATCACTGCCTCACCAGTCTTCCTTACCAGCCATCCAAATCATATGAATGATAGGTACCTATCTCAATTTTGAATGTAGCCACTCTCATTTTCTACCATCTGCATGCAGCAGCCACTGTGTTCTCTACATGCTGGTTTCTAGACTGCCAACATTGATGTCAGATTTGATGCTTTAGAACCAATATTCTATGCCATAGCAAGCTGCCCTGGACTTCCTTCTCCTATTTCACGAATATTTGAATTCATATTTCCAGGCTATTTTCTCCTATGCTAACCCCCAGGGTTTTGGAGAATATATATACATACACCTCATACGGGTGTTTTATATATGTCCAATTCACTGCCAAGGTTTCCCTCATGTAATGAGTGTTGGGTGATGGGAATGTACATGTATAAACGTATGGGTCAGCTGGGGAGTATATAAAGGGGTAGCAGGACCGTCTCGTCTGTCCTTTTTAGCCCACTGCATGCATGTTTCTATGTTTTTATGATATGTACATATGCTGGATCTGCCCCTTTCTCCTATAGGTTGTTTTGCAACCCTGGGATTAAGCGTATACTTTTTGTTCACCAATAAAGTCATTTATATAGATAGCTGAGTTGTTGATGATTCACCATTTAAACTTTCTGTTGGGACTCTTTCCCAACCCCCTTTTCCTATTTTTGTCTTATTGTGCCTGCGCGCCAATGCATGCTTGTCAACCGGGCTTCTCTTACATCCCCTCTTACATTAGGGACTCAGGTCATGTTCTAGAGCAGGGATATACAATTAGCGGACCTCCAGCTGTTGCCAAACTACAAGTCCCATGAGGCATAGCGAGACTCTGACAGCAGAAAGCATGACACCCAGAGGCAGAGGCATGATGGGACTTGTAGTTTTGCAACAGCTGGTGGTCCGCTAATTGCATATCCCTGTTCTAGAGGTACTTTGGGATTACAGGCGGAAGAGTGATTACATGTGGGCATCGCTCGATGTGTGCTCACTCTACACCTCTATCCCTCATGATGTGGGTTTAAGGGCTTTAAACCATTTTTGTGTACAGAGTCACAAATCAATTCCTGACAGACCCAATTTTTGGTGGAAAGCACAAAATTTTGTTTAGAACACAACCATTTAATTTTTGGGGATAAATTCTATTTACAAACTAGGGGTACGGTGATGGGCGGTAGTTTTGCCCCGTGTTATGCGAACATCACTATGGGGTTGTGGGAGGAATTTTTTATTTGGAACAACAATCCCTTTCTCAGACACATCATCTATTATGGGGGGGTATATTGATGATGTGCTTCTGATATGGAATGGTGGCAAAGATTCGTTCATGTCATTTGTTGCTCATTGCAATGGTAATGAATGATCTGGGTCTGAGTTTTACTCATGTGATAGACCCTGACAGTTTGGTTTTCTTGGACCTTGAGTTACTGCATGATGCTGATTCTATTTTGACTAGGAGCCACACTAAGCATGTTGATGGCAACTCTCATCTCCATTTTGATAGTTGCCACCATTCAGCCTGGAAAAATAATATACCCAAAGGCCAGTTCCTGAGACTAAAGAGGAATTGTTCTAAGCCTCAGGATTACACACTCCAGAGTCAATCATTGATTGACAAATTTAAGGACAAAGGGTACCCCAAGGACCTTCTCACAGAGGCTTTTTTTAAGCTAGTTTGGGGAACCGTTCCACAGAAATACCCCTTCCAAATGAAGTGCTAGATTCATCACAGAGTTTATCAAAATTTAGATCGATTGGCAGTGTTGTGAGAAAATACTGGCATATTCTTTAGTCTGATCCCACCTTAGGCCCTCATCTTCCGGATGCACCCCAAGTGGTTTTTAGAAGTGCCCATACACCTAAAAATATGGTGGCACCTAGTATCCCAAAAATTTCCTCCAATAAACCGACAGATATAAGAGGTTATTTTGATAACTGGGTAAGCATCTTTCCGTGTAAAAAGAGAGGTTGATTTACCTGTCAATCTATTCCTCGCGGCCACGCCTCACTTTCAGATAGTTCCGGAAAAATGTATTGCACTACCTGAGTATTGTTGCTGACCATGTGCATCGCTTTATATGTACGGTGCACCCTTCTTCTGGCTTCTGGTGGCTACTTCCAGCAGTATAATGCACCATGTCACAAAGCTCAAATCATCTCAAACTGGTTTCTTGAACATGACATTGAATTTACTGTACTCCAATGGCCTCCACAGCCACCAGATCTCAATCCAATAGAGCACTTTGGGATGTGGTGGAGCAGGAGATTTGCATCATGGATGTGTAGCCAACCAATCTGCAACAACTGCGTGAAGCTATCATGGCAAAATGGACCAAAATCTCTGAGGAATGTTTCCAACACCATGTTGAATCTACGCCATAAAGAATTAAGGCAGTTCTGAAGGCAAAAGGGATCCAACCTGGTACGAACAAGGTTAAAGTGGCCGGTGAGTATATATGCGACATGTGATTCTGATCTGATTTATGTAATAAATCATATGTTGTTATGACTTGTTTATGATAATAACCTTGCTTCTTTGTAGAGTATATATTTAATACTTTGCATGGGGGCACAATACCTGCAGGCTCTTTATCTTGCTTAGTAGAACTGTAAAAGTACCTCTTAGTACATACATTCGTTTTTTTTCATTCAATCTTTGGATGGAACAAAAAAAAACTGACATTATTTCCCCGTTCACACATTCGTGGTGGATGCGGAAATCTTTCAGCTGGGCTGTTGTATTCTGTCTTACCCAGTATCAGAATACACTGATCAGTGTTTTGCGTGTAATAGACTTCAATGGAATCGCACCAAAATTGCAGGTGTTGTGTTTGTAATGCGATTTTTGATGTGTTTTGCGTTTTTATTTTTCTGTTAAAAACACTGTATATAGCTGGTTGCTAAGGAGGGTCGGGAAACCAGCTGCCACGTCCTTAACAACTGATGAGTCAGTTGTTAGGGTAATTTACTGAATGTAAATAAAAAAATCGCAAAAAAACTGTGCAGGGTCCCCCCTCCCCAGATCCATACCAGGCCCTTATCCAAACATGCCACCCAGCAGGTCAGGAAAGGGAGTGGATGAGCGAGCGCCCCACCAAACCATACCAGGCCGCATGCCCTCAACATGGGTGCTTGGGGGATAGGGGCATGTTGATGGGCACAGACAAAACATCTTGCACCCAGATCCCCCCCATCCATTCACCCCAAAAAGCAGTGAAATGGAAAAAAAACAAGAGCCTTTTTAAAAAAAATATAGCTCCGAGTCTTCTCCCCGAGCCATCTTCTCCCGCTGCCATCTTCTTCTGATTTTGTCTTCTCCTGCTGCCTTCTTCTCCCGATGCTTCTTCTCCCGATGCTGTCTTCTTCTGCTGCTGTCTTTTCCCGGTGCTGTCTTTTCCCGGTGCTGTCTTTTCCCAGTGCTGTCTTTTCCCAGTGCTGTCTTTTCCCACTGCTGTCTTCTCCCGGGGCTGTCTTCTCCCGGGGCTGTCTTCTTTCTCGCCGCCGGTTACCCACAAAAAAAACCGCTGTTCTTCTGTGTATGTCTTCCTCTGTTGTGTTGTCGCCCGCTGTCTGGCATCTCTTATATAGCCATGGGGCGTGGCCATCCGATGATGTCACCTGGAGAGCCTGCCCCTTGTTACGTTACCTCTGTGCTATAGACAGAAAAATGACAGACAATTTTGAAAAAATATATATATTTTTTTTCTTTCTGCTATCATACAAAATTAAAAAAATCTAGTTTCTTCTTCAATTTAGGCCAATTTGTATTCTGTTACATATTTTTGTTAAAAAAATCCCAATAAGTGTATATTGATTGGTTGCGCAAATTTTATAGCGTCTACAAACGATGGGATATTTTTATAGAATTTGTATTTATTTCTTTTTTTACTAGTAATGGCAGCGTTCAGCGACTTATAGCGGGAATGCCACATTGCGGTGGACAAATCAGACACCTAACTGGCACTTTTGACACTTTTTTGGGGACCAGTGACACTAATACAGTGATCAGGGCTAAAAATATGCACTGTTACTGTACTAATGACACTGGCTGAGAAGGGGTTAACATCAGGGGCGATCAAAGGGTCAAATGTGTCCCTAGGGGATGCTTGCTAACTGTGGGGGGGTTGTCCTGACTGGGTGAAGACAGAGATCAGTGTTTCTACACAAGATCTCCATCTTCTCACCTGTCAGAATGGCAATCTGCCTTGTTCAGATCGCCGTTCAGCCTCTCCTGGGAACAATCCCGGGTGGCCGACGGACATCGGGTCCAATCAGCGTGCAATCGTGCCTCCAGCGGCACACGTGCGCCCCCCCAGTGTCTATTGTGCGAAATGACCTACAGGTAGGTCATTTCGCGCAATAGAGGCGACCTGCCACAGTACATATGTGGTTTAATCACTTTTAAATCCTTTAAAATGTAAAAAATTATACATATAATATAAAAGTATAAATAAAGATAAAAATAAATATAAATTTATAAATAATACAATTAAAAATAAAGATTTTAAATAAAAATTTTAGTTTGCTGGTGCAAAATTGTAATTGGGTTTCCAACCTCCTAATTGTAGCTTTTAAAGTATATTAGTAGTTAGTAGTCAGGTTGCAAAGTATATTAGTAGTCAGGTTGTATAAGTAATTTTGATGTTACTAGCCTTTAACACATACTGTACGTACATACTTATGTTATTCAGACATAATAATAAATATGTAATTTAGGGGTGTTACCAATAACTCAACACAAAAAACAAGTTAAAATGCTTACACAGTGAGCCCGTTTGACATTCCTTAAATGTATTCAATATTGCCTTTGTTGTATGGGTCACCAATAAGGTTTTGTCAGTTCATTCCTTTGTAGTTGAGTTTTACGAACAAATTATGTGGGAAGACTGTTAATACTGATTAAAAGCATATTAAATGGACAATATAATGCTAGATGGAAATGCTATTGGATGCTTGTAAAATGCCTATAAATATTACTCATTTACCTATACTGTACCACCCAGTTCTCTTCTTATAGAAGTAGAATCAGGAGTAAGAAAACATTTGATATAGTTGTTCGTAGTTAGAATTGTGGCTCTGATAGGGATCCAGCTCTGAAGACACCATGAGCCACAACGCTAAGCACTGCCATTTTTCCGCTGGATCTCATATGGGAAGCCACCATACTGGTGGATATCACTCAGGTCAACTGACTTCCCACCATGGAGGGTCACACATGTCACATCATGGAGGATCTAGAATGTCCCACCATGGAGGATCTCATACATCACATCATGGAGGTCACAACAATTCCCACCATGGAGGCTCGCACATGTCAAGTCATGGAGGTCACCATATGTCCCATCATGAAGGCTCCCACATATCACATCATGGTGGCTCACACAAGTCACATCATGGAGGACACCACATGTCACATCAAGGTGGTCACCCCATGTCTCACCATGGAGGTTCCCACATGTCAAGTCATGGAGGTCACCATATGACCCACCATGGAGGCTCCCACATGTCACATAATGGAGGTCACCTAATGACTCATCATGGAAGCCATCACAAATCACATCATGGAGGTTCCCAAATGTCCCACCATGGAGGCTCCCACATGTCAAGTCATGGAGGTCACCACATGTCCCACCATGGAGGCTCCCACGTGTCACATAATGGAGGTCACCTAATGACCCATCATGGAGGCTCTCACATGTCACATCATGGAAGCCATCACAAATCACATCATGGAGGTTCCCAAATGTCCCACCATGGAGGCTCCCACATGTCAAGTCATGGAGGTCCTCATATGTCCCACCATGGAGGCCACCACATGTCCCATCATGGAGGCAACCACATGTCCCATCATGGAGGCAACCACATGTCCCATCATGGAGGTCACCATGTGTCCCATCATGGAAGCCACCACAAAAAAGAAGTGTCTTTCTCAAAACATGTTAGCCATGGTCATGAACATCATCATAGCACCCCTGGAGGTCATGGTGGCTGGAGTGATAGCCTATTTGGTGTTAATGAGAAAGAGACCATGCAGCTTTTGAATGAACGCTTGTCATCCTACCTCAACAAGGTTCGCTCTCTTGAAATGGAAAATACCCAGCTGGAGAGAAAGATTTGCGAATGGTATGCAAACCACCAACCAAAAACACCTCCTGATGGCACTCATTACTTCAGACTCATAGATGAGCTCCAGAACCAGGTAACTCATAGTTCACTCCAATAAATACAAATTTCACGAAAAGAAAGTCATTAAAGTATATGACAGGAATCATAGTTTATCAGAGAGCATACTATATGTGCATACACTAAATAAAATAAATCTATTTGTAAACTAGAAGGCCAACATATAATTAGAAATAGGGTTATTATTAGGTTTTAAAAATAGTAATGCATACTGGTAAGATTATTAGCATAAACTGGTTAGATTAACTTGTTTGTCTAAAACACTTAAACTGATCACATATGTTTTATGTTTTAACTATTAAATACTATATACTGTATTTTGACATATTTTGAAATCCGTTGGATAGATTGCTGAACTTGCTATAGAAAATGCAAGGATTCATCTTGAGACTGATAATGCCAGGCTGGCTGCTGACGATTACAACAGCAAGTAAGTGTTGACAATGGTATGATTTGTATACAGGCTTAAAGCTCAGTTGAAACCTCCTTATTGAATACTGTATTCAATATTGAATATTTGCTGCCTTTACAGTAGCAAAAATTCTGCTTTTTTAGGTATGTTACAGCAATGGTTAAAAAATACCCAACTATATGACTCTCTGCACACTGTTTTAACACACAACGCTGCTCAAGGAGCGAGAACTCTTTCAATTAGAGAAGTGTACAACGGGGGATATATCAGATCTCAAGAGAACCAGGCCACAGTGTGACTCTTCAAAGTGTTTTCAGGAAAGTGTATTTTAAACCCTTGCTGCAGTACATGGCAGCTAAAAATAACCCTTAAGAACAATATATTTATTGACTTTGTATATCGTTATTTCTATTTGCAAAGGAGGAGGCTGGGACTGTTGTGAGTGAGTGGGGAGGGAGGCAAGAAGTGTTTGTGGATTTCTGGGGCTGTGCATCCTGTCATCTTCAGAATGGATTGAGGTGGACAATGGTATAAACAGCTGAAGAGGTGGGTATTTGTTTAGGGCAGTGTTTCTCAACTCCAGTCCTCAAGGCGCCCCAACAGGTCATGTTTTCAGGCTTTCCATTATTTTGCACAGGTGATTTGATCAGTTTCACTGCCTTAGTAACTACCACAGCTATTTAATCTGAAGGAAATCCTGAAAACATGACCTGTTGGGGCACCTTGAGGACTGGAGTTGAGAAACACTGGTTTAGGGAATAGAGCACAGCATTTTAATATATTCGGGACACTGTGGTGCATAGGGACTTTTTAGGCAAGCATGTGAAAAGATCAACTTGCTCTATAAACTCAGAAAGTGTACGCAGTTAACATAAATATAAAAGCAAGATATAATGGATGGGACTTTGTAGCTACTAAAGTAAAATGCAAAAAGTTTATTGCACATCACAATAAAAACAGGTACAAAGATGAAAAACATGTAAATCCCATGTACAAATTAGTCACATGTGTAGATACATAGATACCCCAAAATCACACTGGGAGTAGAAGTGAACCCTAACGTGTTTCAAGTTTAATTGTCTTTGTCGGAGGGGTTAGTGCGAAGGGGTAGGTTAATGTTGGTGATGGAGTCGTCCAACTCAACTATAGTAATGTTTCATATTCCCATCGCACACGTTCCTGGTATAAGCTCTCAGAAATAGGGTGCTGTAGCAACAACCAGCTGGATACTGGTTCAAGTCACAAGGTAGATATTTGCCAGCACACCAAGTATTGGCACAGAGTGGAGTCCAAACGGGAAGTTTATTGCATGATCACAACACAAGAAAAGTGCAACGTTTCAGAGTCACGCAGGACCCCTTCATCACATGCCTGACGAAGGGGTCCTGCGTGACTCTGAAACGTTGAACTTTAATTGTGTTGTGATCATGCAATAAACTACCTGTTTGGACGCCACTCTGTGCCGATCCATGGTGTGCTGGCAAATATCTACCTTGCAACTTAACTATAGGACACCCTAAGATCCCATTAGGAAATCAAGAACAGCAGGGGGTAGAATTCAATGGAATTTTTTTTGACACAGACACATCCAAGAACATCTCAAGGCAGATAGGATGTCTATGAGGACACTATAGATCTTGCAAAGTAGTATAGAAGAAGGGATACAGCTTGTCCCTAATCAAGACATATCCAGAAGTGTAGATCTTAATGATGTGCCCTTCCAGGAAATTATGAAAATCCCAATCACAAAAAGGAAGTGAGAACGCCTTTGAGTGAAACAAGCTGGAAACACCTATTGCGTTGAGAAAAAAGGACATGTGTCACATCAATATAGCCTTCATAAATATAAGTTGCTTGTAATTGGCTGCAGCTAGATTTCACAGTGAACCTCCCAGGTGTATTTTCTGAAGTATATGCTGTGTAAATCCCTGATTTTTTGGTAATTCATTTCTTACAACACAAGCAGGAGTTCTTAGATCACTTGGGTTTCCAACAAAAGGGTTTGAGTGCATTGGTGTATTAAAGCAATGTCTGGATGGAAATGTAAGTATTAGATCTGGTAGGCAGTGCTTCCTAGATAATTTAAAGTTAATTTTAAATTTGGACATTTTAGTCTGAAACCAGACATTGTTTAATGTTTAATAAAAGTAACAAAAACATCAGCGCTAAAGGAGAATAGAAGCCCCAAGTCTAATAAAATCGTGACAATCATGGGTGGTAGAGCTCTTCCATTCGCATCAGGGAAAAGGTTAATCTATGAAGAACTCTGCAATACATATGCCTTGCTTCTCTCTTCAGATAGAAAATCTGCAACAAAGACAAGAAGAGAAGGCACATCATGCTTGTGCATTTCCATAAAAATGATTTACTGAGGAAAGAAACTCCAATATACTCACAAAAGTATAAAACTTCAGGCATAAAGAATCCAATTCAGATACTGAGACGGTACCCATCTGCAAGGGAATGGGTTGAATTTCCATTTGTATCTTACTCATTTGTTTCTCAAGAACTGAAGAAAGTGATGTATTATCTTCATTTAAGTTCAAAATGTTTCCCTTCGTTAGTGCCCACTTAAACTTCAGAGAGGGAGGGAGATGTCAACAGCGGTGTCCCACCAATGCCAATGAGTGCCATGAGTGCCTTATCTCACAGTTGTCCACCCATTGACATTTTCTGTGAACTTGTTTTTTTATTATGTTTGGTTGGTCATCTTAATTTTTTTTCAAAGATCCAAATTGGAAGATGCTCTGGCCAGTAATGTGGAGATGGATGTCAAAAATCTGGGAAGAGTGCTGGAAGGACTTAGTGGGGAAGCATCAGAACTGGGGATGCAGGTCGAAAGCCTTCAAGAAGAAATGGACAGTCTGAGAAATAACAGTGAAGCGGTAATATACCTTAAAAATGTATAACTATAAAATTATACAGATGTTGTTACTTCATTTTCTGAATCTTTTAATCTCATGCATTACCCACTATAGGAAATAGAATCCCTCCTCTCTCAACTGGGTGCCAGAATCAACATTGAACTGGATGCTGCTCCATCCATCGATCTAAATGAAGCCTTGTCTGAGATTCGAGAGGAATATGAAAATCTCATGGAAAGAAACCTTCAAGAAACCGAAAGTTTGTTCCTTGAAAGGGTAAGCTGATTTTTTTTTACTGTAATGCCGCTCACACACGACCGTTATTCATGTCATGGAAAAAAACAAAGTTTTTCTCGACTTGATTTTTTGTGTTTCCTCTCAAGCCTGCCTTCAGGGCCGTCTTTACCGGAGGGCAAATGGGGGCAGCTGCCCAGGGCCCTGTCACTGTTAGGGGCCCAAAGCAGAGCCGCCCGTTAAGCCTGCGTGCTGCCCACAAATCGGCGCTGAAAATAATCAGCGGCGCGCAGCCAGTGTCAGTACTGCTTCCCTTGTCAGTGTTATAAAATGTACAGCACCCCTGGCTTCCCTCTAGACGTGCACTTCTCCCTTCCTGCCACTGGGTGCTGCTTGTGAATTAGAATGTGATTTCAGAGCATCCCCAGCTTGCTGTACCCGAGGCTGACTTCCTCTTCATGTCCTACACCCCAAGGTATGCCACTGTTTGCTAATGTATATTGCAAATAGAAGTTTTCAGTAGAGTATTTCTAAAGTCTTTATATTTGATGTTACAATGGCAGTCCTAGCATATTCCTCTGTGAAGAGCTGAGTGCTGGGGATATGGCAAGAGAACTTGCCATAATAGGACATTATACATTTTATTGCAAATTTAACTTGAAGTTTCCATGTTCCAGCACTCACAGTTTTGCACTCTCCCTTCTCTCTGAAGCAGACAGTACTCATTCAAAAAACATTTACTAGTAAAAAATAAAATAAACATAAGAGACACAGAATGCCTATGTATTTCAGAAACTGCAAACATTAAAGGGGTTTAAAGGAAAAAGTTTTTTCACCTTAATGCATACTATGCATTAAGGTGAAAAAATATCCGACAATACCCCCCCCCTGCCCCCGTTTTACTTACCTGAGCCCTCGAAAGTCCCGCGCTCACCCCCGACATCCTCCTTTGCTGTTCAGCCTGGCCGTTGATTGGCTACAGTGGATAGATTGAAATCAGTGCAGCCATTTGCTGGCGTGGTGTCAATCACATCCTATGACGCGGCGCCGGGGGGCAGGGCCGAGTGATACAGTGAGCGGCAATTGCCGCTGGCTGTATCACTGGAACACGCCCGCAATCACTCACCACCAGGCTCGCTCGCATATAGGTGGCGAGTTATTGAGGGCAGGAGCCGAGACAGCCGCCGAGGGACCCCAGAAGACCAGGTTCGGGGCCACTCTGTGCAAAACAAGCTGCACAGTGGAGGTAAGTATGACATGTTTGTTGTTTTTTTTTTTTTTCTTTACAAACCTTTTAATTGCCGCTGATCAGGCTGCATTTAATTGGGGGGGGGGGGGAGGTGTCGGCGCTGGCGTGGAGTGTCACCGGCCTGAAATGAGTTTGCCACCTCCCTGAAACGAGTTTTTGCAGGTTGGGATGTCTGTATTTTACACATGGCATGCGGCCTGGTCAGTGTTTTAAAAAGTTCTTCTATTTTACACATACCATGCCATGTGTAAAATAGAGGAACTTTTTAAAAAACACTGACCAGTCCTGCATAGGGATGAGCTCAGTGTTCGAGTCGAACATACGTTCGACTCGAACATCGGCTGTTCGATCGTTCGCCGAACAACGAACGATTTGGGCCGTTCGCGCCTAATTCGCGGCCCACAATGCACTACGCCATCGCAGTGTCATCCAGGCGCTGTGATTGGCCAAGCATGCACTGTGACCCCGCATGCTTGGCCAATCACAGCGCCGGCAGCGAGGAGAGCAATGATTGGCCACAGGCAGGATGCCTGTGGCCAATTATTGCTGAGGGTGTTTAGTACACGCCCCACACTATAAAAGGCCGCCAGCACGGCGGCCTAGTGTAGTGTGTTCCGGAGCAGGGAAAGAGAAGCATAGGCAGGGACAGTGACATTTTTTTTCTTGCTTAACCTGGATTCCTTTAGTTTAGGGAAAGAGAAGGATAGGTAGGGAGAGTGTCAGTGTGTTTTACTGTGCTAATCCTTGTTTGTAGGGACAGGGAAGGACAGTGAGGGAAATTCTCCTTGTGCTATACTGTGCTAAAGCATTCATCATCAACCATCTTTAAAAAAACATTTTTTATAGGGACAGAAAACTATAGGTAGGGAGAGTGTCAGTGTGTTTTACTGTGCTAATCCTTGTTTGTAGGGACAGGGAAGGACAGTGAGGGAAATTCTCCTTGTGCTATACTGTGCTAAAGCATTCATCATCAACCATCTTTAAAAAAACATTTTTTATAGGGACAGAAAACTATAGGTAGGGAGAGTGTCAGTGTGTTTTACTGTGCTAATCCTTGTTTGTAGGGACAGGGAAGGACAGTGAGGGAAATTCTCCTTGTGCTATACTGTGCTAAAGCATTCATCATCAACCATCTTTAAAAAAACATTTTTTATAGGGACAGAAAACTATAGGTAGGGAGAGTGTCAGTGTGTTTTACTGTGCTAATCCTTGTTTGTAGGGACAGGGAAGGACAGTGAGGGAAATTCTCCTTGTGCTATACTGTGCTAAAGCATTCATCATCAACCATCTTTAAAAAAACATTTTTTATAGGGACAGAAAACTATAGGTAGGGAGAGTGTCAGTGTGTTTTACTGTGCTAATCCTTGTTTGTAGGGACAGGGAAGGACAGTGAGGGAAATTCTCCTTGTGCTATACTGTGCTAAAGCATTCATCATCAACCATCTTTAAAAAAACATTTTTTATAGGGACAGAAAACTATAGGTAGGGAGAGTGTCAGTGTGTTTTACTGTGCTAATCCTTGTTTGTAGGGACAGGGAAGGACAGTGAGGGAAATTCTCCTTGTGCTATACTGTGCTAAAGCATTCATCATCAACCATCTTTAAAAAAACATTTTTTATAGGGACAGAAAACTATAGGTAGGGAGAGTGTCAGTGTGTTTTACTGTGCTAATCCTTGTTTGTAGGGACAGGGAAGGACAGTGAGGGAAATTCTCCTTGTGCTATACTGTGCTAAAGCATCAACCATCTTTGAAATCCTTGTTTTTTGGACAGTCAGGGAAATTGTCATTGTGCTATTCTGTGCGAAAGCAATCATCCTCAACCATATTTAGAAATCCTTAAGTAAAGGGACAGAGAAGGACACCTGAAGGTAGCCCTTATTGCTTTTTTCCCATCTCCCTGCAGGCCATCCATTAGAATGTCTGGAAGGCAAACAAGGAGAGGAAGACAGTCAGGAGGCAATAAAAGAGGGCAAGCAGGCTCTGTGTCTGGGGGCAACAGTGCTGGTCGTGGACGCGGTGCATTGTCATCAGCACATGGCCATGGGACACGCTTGTCCTTCTTTTCGGCAGCTGGACATGTTGAGCCACATCATGCCGAAGACTTGGTAGAGTGGATGACCAAGCCCTCCTCCTCCTCCTCATCCTCTCTCACCCAGGCTCAGGGTACTGGCAAAGCAGCTGCCAAAGCGTCCTCTTCCCTGGTATCAATGTCAGACTCATCATCAGTCACTCCTTCCCTAGACCCACCATGTCCTCCTCCTGAGGAGTCCCCCGAACTGTTTGAGCACAGTGTTGGGTACATGCTCCAGGAGGATGCCCAGCGTTTCGAAGGGTCTGATGATGAAACCCAGCTACAGGAAGACAGTAGCGTGAGAGCAGACAGAGGGGATGCTCAAGAAGGACACCAATCTGGCAGTCATGTTCCAGCAGCTGCAGCATACTGCCAGATTGGCTCCAGTGATGAGGAGGGAGGGGATGATGAGGTCACTGACTCCACGTGGGTGCCTAATAGGAGAGAGGAGGAGGAGGAGGATGAGGAGGAGGCACATCTCCAACGAGGCAGGATGCCCTTTGGTGGCCAGCGTAAGGGCAGTACACCGACGGAATCACACCGCAGAGCTCCGCCTGTGCAGGGCGCTGCCTCTGCCCGTCATTCAAAAAGTTCTTTGGTGTGGGCCTTTTTTGAGGCTAGTGCATCAGATCGCACAGCTGCTGTTTGCAACATATGTCTCAAGCGTATATCGCGTGGCCAAAACATCAGCCGCTTGGGTACCACATGCCTGACCAGACATATGTTGACCTGCCATGCAGCTCGTTGGCAAGCCTACCTCAAAGACCCACACCAAAGAACAAAGCGGACCTCTCCTTGCACCGCATCAGCTGGGATCTCCAACCCCACTATAACTTCAGTCCTCTCTGAAACATGCACTGAGAGGAATAAAGGTGTAGAATTAGGTGTGTCACAGCCAAGTACTTGTGGCCACTCTGCTAGCAGTACACCGACGTACGATTCTAGCAGGCAAATTTCCCTGCCCCAGCTGCTGGACCGTCGAAAGAAGTTCACTCCCAGCCATCCACATGCCCAGCGGTTGAATGCTAGCTTGGCTAAATTGCTAGCGCTTCAACTGCTGCCTTTTCAGTTGGTAGACTCGGCCCCCTTCCGTGAGTTTGTGCAATGTGCGGTTCCTCAGTGGCAGGTTCCCAAACGCCACTTTTTCTCACGGAAGGCTATTCCGGCTCTCTACCGGCATGTGGAAGGCAATGTCTTGGCCTCGCTGGACAGGGCGGTCAGCGGTAAGGTGCATATTACCGCTGACTCATGGTCCAGCAGGCATGGACAGGGACGTTACCTTTCTTTCACGGCCCATTGGGTCACTCTTTTGGCAGCTGGGAAGGATGCAGGACAAGGTGCAGTAGTGTTGGAGGTTGTTCCACCGCCACGCCTCCAAAATGCTACTACTGGTTGTGACACACCTCTCTCCTCCACCCCCTCCTCTTCTTCTTCCTCCATGGCCTCTTCCTGTGGTTTGTCCTCGGAACCAGCGATGCACCGTAGGCGTTCAAGGGGCTACGCAAGTACGCAGGCAAAAAGATGCCATGCCGTGCTTGCGCTGGTGTGTTTGGGGGACAGAAGCCACACTGGGGCAGAGGTCCTGTCTGCTCTGCAGGGCCAGGCCGAGAGGTGGTTGACGCCACGCCAGCTTAAGCCAGGAATGGTGGTTTGCGACAATGGCACCAACCTCCTCTCCGCCCTCCGACAGGGACAACTGACCCATGTGCCATGTGTGGCTCACGTCCTTAACCTGGTGGTGCAGCGGTTCTTGGGCAGGTACCCGGGCTTACAGGATGTCCTGAGGCAGGCCAGGAAAGTCTGTGTGCATTTCCACAGATCTTATAATGCCAGTGCTCGCCTGGCTAAGCTGCAAAAGGAGTTGAACCTGCCCAAGAACCGCCTTATATGTGACATGCCCACCAGGTGGAACTCAACGTTGGCCATGCTGCAGCGGCTGCACACGCAGCAGAGGGCCATCAATGAGTACCTGTGCGACTACGGCACCAGGACAGGGTCAGGGGAGCTTGGTTTTTTTTCTCCACGCCAGTGGGGCATGATCAGGGATGCATGCACTGTCCTGGCACCATTTGAGGAGGCCACGAGGATGGTAGGCAGTGACAGTGCATGCATCAGTGACACTGTACCTCTTGTCCACCTGTTGGAGCACACGCTGCGTGGAATAATGGACAGGGCACTTGAGGCAGAACAGAGGCAGGAAGAGGAGGACTTCCTTGCCTCTCAAGGCCCCCTTTACCCAGACAGTGTTCCTTCTGTCCCACCCATCGCACAGGAAGAGGAGGAGGAGGAGGAGGAGGAGGATTGTGTCAGCATGGAGGTGGAGGCTGGCACTCAGCATCATCAGCAGCAGTCTTTTAGGGATGATTTACAGTCCCAAGAAACCAGTGGACTTGTACGTGGCTGGGAGGAGGTGGCTGCGGATCATGTCGTCCTTAGTGACCCAGAGGACTCCGGACCGAATGCCTCAGCTAACCTACGTTGCATGGCCTCCCTGATCCTGCAAAGTCTGCGGAAGGATCCTCGTATTCTTCGGATCAAGGAGAGGGACCATTACTGGCTGGCCACTCTCCTTGATCCACGGTACAAGGGTAAGGTTGCGGACCTTATGTTACCGTCGCAGAGGGAGCAGAGGATGAGACAACTCCGGGAGGCCTTGCAGAAAGGTCTGTGCAACGCGTTCCCAGAGACTGGGAGGTTACAAACTCCTGGTCCTGGACAACGAGTTGCTGAGGCTTCGGCCAGTCAAAGAAGGAGCGGTGGGGAAGGTGGCCGTCTGACCGATGCGTTCAGACAATTCTTTAGTCCGCAGCCCCAAAGTATGATCGGTTCCAGCAACCATCGCCAGCGTCTGATAAACATGGTGCAGGAATATCTAGGGGCAAGGTCAGACTTGGACACCTTCCCCACCGAAAATCCTCTGGCTTACTGGGTCTTGAGGATGGATCACTGGCCAGAGCTTGCACAGTATGCAATTGAGCTACTGGCCTGTCCTGCATCCAGCGTTCTTTCGGAACGCACATTCAGTGCTGCTGGAGGATTTGTCACGGATCACAGGGTGCGCCTGTCCACCGACTCGGTTGATCGACTGACTTTCATCAAGATGAACCAGTCTTGGATCACCACCAGCTACCACACACCTGATGCTGATATAACAGACTAATTGATTTTAACATGTCACATCCCTTCAAGACTGATGCTGATGCTGAGTGCCTGTGCTGTTATGTTGACTGGCTATCCTCCTCCTCCGAGTCCTCAATGATACGATTGATGATGATAGCTTGGAAGATCATTTTTGTTTATGGGTGCCGCCACCAGTGGCTAAGGCCCAATTTTTCAGCCCCTGTTTAACAGGGGCGTGTAATTACAATCTTTGAAGCAATACTTTGCAACAGGGCTCATTGCTGTGCTCCAAGTACAGTATCTGTGAGGGGTTGCAGTGTTGTGCCACCAGTGCCTAAGGCCCAATTTTTCAGCCCCTGTTCAACAGGGGCATGTAATTACAATTCTTGATCTAATAATTCACAGCAGGGCCCATTGCTGCACCCACCAAGAGTAACTCTGAGGGCTTACAGTGTTGTGGCAACGCCACCACCACCACCACCACGAAAGGCCCAATTTTTCAGCCCCTGTTCAAAAGGGGCATGTAATTACAATTCTTGATCTAATAATTCACAGCAGGGCCCATTCCTGCACCCACCAAGAGTAACTCTGAGGGCTTACAGTGTTGTGGCAACACCACCACCACCACGAAAGGCCCAATTTTTCAGCCCCTGTTCAACAGGGGCATGCAATTACAATTCTTGATCTAATAATTCACAGCAGGGCCCATTGCTGCACCCACCAAGAGTAACTGTCAGGGCTTACAGTGTTGTGGCACCAGCACCACCATCAAAGGCCCAATTTTTACTACCACTGTTCAACAATTATATGTAATTACAATTCCTGATATAATAGTTGACAGCAGGGCGTTCCAGCACCAACCAAGAGTAACTGTGAGTGCTTACAGTGTTGTGCCAACACCAACAACTAAGGGGCCTATTTCTGCAGAGTATATACGGCAGGTCCCTACTTTCAAACATCCAACTTACAAACGACTCCTACTTGCAAACGCAAGAAGACAACAGGAAGTGAGAGGAAATCTACCCCTAGGAAGGAAAATTCTCTCCTGTAAGAATTAATATGGGAGAAAGGTGTCTCCTCTGTACTGATGCTTTATCACCAATCCTTGTTTCAAGAAAAACACCACATTTCAAAAACAGTTGTCATTGGGACGGAAAGTGAGGTGAAATGTTCTGAACAGGGGCACAGACAGCAAAACAAATGTTACAGGGGTGATAACCCTTACCTATGTTTTCCAAAAAGTTTAAAAATAGATTTTTGGGCTGGAGCTACACTTAAACAATGTACCTGTTCAAAATTACAAACAGATTCTACATAAGAACAAACCTACAGTCCCTGTCTTGTATGCACCGCCTGTATACGGCTGTTCAGAGTATATAGGGCCTTTTTTATTTTGTGTGCGGTGTTCCCCTTAATATCCATACAAGACCCAAAGGGGCTGGTAATGGGCTGGGGTAGGGGGGGGGGGTCATGGGGTAGCTATGCCATTTTTCTTAAAGATTTTCATCCATATTACCGGGACCAGACATTACATTAAAGCCGCAAGCAGTTTTAAATGGCTTTTTTTTCCTTTAGAAGTGTCATTTTGTGCAGGGACAGTTCTAAACACGGGAAACACGTGGCACTTCACAGGCATACTTTAGACACCCCCCAGGTACGATATTTAAAGGAATATTTGACTTTTTTTTTTCACTTTATGCATCATTAAAATGACTGCTCCCGAAAAACGACCGTTTTTAAAACTTCTTTTTGCATTGATACATGTCCCCTGGTGCAGAACCCGGGTTCCCAAACCCTTTTTAGGACAATAACATGCATAATAGTCGTTATAATTAGCACTTTAGAATTCGAACGTTCGCATCCATTGTATTTAATAGGGTTCTAATGTTCGTACGAACTTTCGGTCCGTTCGCGGGTTCTGGTGCGAACCGAACCCGGGGGTGTTCGGCTCATCACTAGTCCTGCAGTCCAGGCTGAGTGAGGCCTCAGAGGACACAGCATAATTTACAGCACATGGCATTACTGTCTATTTAACTGCTTGATGGGATTATTTTGGGCCTGGCTGGTTCACATGTATGTGTTTTGGCGGCCCACATTTGCTCAGGCACAGCAGCCCATTCATTTGAATGGGCTGCCATGCCTGCGTTTCCTGCAAAAAAAAAAAAAAGTGTATGCATCATGTAATAGGCTGTGCACACGGCACACCTCTGCCCATCAAGCAATGAAATACAGCACTGTCTGTCCATTCTGCTTTAGCACCATGTGACTTATCTGCAGTTCCTACACCGGCAAACATGCTGCATTTTTAGATGTTTAGGTCACTATTTTAAAAACAGTGCATTTGTGTGTGCAGGAACTGCAGGTAAGTTGCACGGTGCAAAAGCAGAATTGATTTCAAGGCAACTGCATTTTTAAAATGATGCATGCACCTTTTTTTCTGCAGGAAACAAAGGCATGGCAGCCCATTGAAATGAATGGGCTGCTGTGCCTGCGCAAATGAGGGCCGCAAAAACACATACATGTGAACCAGCCTGGCATGAAAAACGACGAGAAAAAATAGAGCAGGTTCTAATTTTTTTTTGGCCATTTTTCTCATCGAGAAAAATGCTCTGGAGCCTACACACCACCGTTTTTCACGACCATTTTTAAAAATGGCATTTTTCTCGTCATGAAAAAGATGCGGCATAAGAATATAAATCCATTGAGTTAAAGGCCAAAACATTAAAAATGTATGAAACAATTAATCTGTAGGAGTGTAGTATATGTAGGAAAAAGTGTTTGTGTACTGCAATGTCATTGCACTCTGCTGGGCTACTTGCCCTGGTGCATTTAACTAAATATGTGGGCATACATGGGCTTTCTTTTGTGGGCAGAATTTGGGAGAAATGCCAATAGAACATATATGCCCAGGTTCCTTGTGTCCTTCAATGAGCATAGGTTTTAACAGACAGGACAGCCAGATCTATCCCACCAGAAGTGAAAAATTTAAATATAAGGCCTGGTTTACACTAGTGCGATTTCAGATGTGACTTGAGTCACACAGAATCGCATGACAATGAAAATACAATTTATCTCTATAGTGCCCATTCACTTCTTTGCAGCACAGCATGAACTTCTGTGACTGTAGTGCGATTTCGGCCCTATAGAGATCAATGGATTGTTTGTAACATTTTTTGCAGGTTGTTAGGGCTCCTTATGACCCAGCATCCAGTCTCCTTCCCCTACCAAAAAAAAAAAAAATGTAGTATCAAAAATAAAAGCGCATCCAAGTTGTACTACATAATTGCACTGAAAATCAGATAAAATCACAGCTGCACGAGTGTGAATCTAATTGAAAGTAGGTGTTAAGCCCTGTGCACACGATCAGATTTCTGATGGAATAAAATCCGATGGATTTTTCCATCGGATTTCCGATGAAGCTGACTTCCATCAGTCTTGCCTAGACACCATCAGTCAAAAATCCTACTGTCCCAAACGCCGTGACGTAAAACACTCCGACGAGCCGAGAAAAATTAAGTTCAATGCTTCTGAGCATGCGTCGACTTGATTCTGAGCATGCATGTTTTTTTTCTCCGATGGAGTTCCACACAGACGATCGGAATTTGCTATAGTTTTTTTTTCCATCGGATAAATTTGAAACATGTTCTATTTTTAATCACTGATGGAAAAAACACCATCGGACTGTTTTTATCGGTAAAACCGATCATGTGTACAGGGCTTTATGCAATTTGGCTGAAAAAATGGAAATACACTTTAAAAAATAACAAACATGTCATACTTACCTGCTCTGTGCTGCGGTTTTGCACAGAGCAGACAAGATCCCAGATCCTCCTCTTCTTGGGTCCCTCTTCGGCGCTCCTGGCCCCTCCCTGCTTCTGAGTGCCCCCACAGCAAGCAGTTTGCTATAGGAGCACCGAGCCACAGCCCCTCTCCCTCCTCATTGGCTCACTGACTTTGATTGACAGAAGAGGGAGCCAATGGCTGTCTCGGACAGCCGAGTCTCTTATTCAAAATCGTTGGATCGAGATGGGGCTCAGGTAAGTATTAGGGCCGGCTCATTGGGGGCTGCTGCACACAGAAGACTTTTTATCTTAATGCATAGAATGCATTAAGATAAAAAAACATTCTGCCTTTACAACCACTTTAAGGACATATTTGAATTGAAGCTTGTTGCGCACCATCTGACAGTTTTATTATGTTCCACTAAACACATAAGGGCTCACAAAGCTTACCAGAAGCATATGTTTTTATTTTAGCCATGTGACTGTGAATGTCAATGTGAATTTTCAAAAACCATTGGGCTCTTTGACGTTGAATCTTTATCATTGTGTATTATGTTTGCGAATTGAGCTTATATGCTTTAACCAGTGTTTTCCCTGGCATAACAACTTTCGAGATTTTACCTGTTCCATGTGACTTGAGATAAGACTCAAGAAATACTGTACTAAGACGCTTCTTCGCAAAGGTAATGCTTCTTGAGCTTAATAAACAAGCAATAAATCTTCATTCACTTTTAAAACCCAATCATGTGCAAATCATTTTTTGTTGGAGTATTATGGCCACAGCTTTTAATCAACAGAAAAACAGAAGTTGTTAAGGTTTCTGGACATGGTCCAGGGACATTTAGATGAAATGAAGGTGAATAAAGAACCTGGACCAGATGGCTTACACCCAAGGATCCTAAAAGAGCTGAGCTCAGTTATATCTAAGCCACTGTTTCTAATTTTTAGAGACTCTTTAACCACTTCAGTACTGCGCTACTTTAACTGACAATTGCGAATGCCCTTTATTTTGGTGGAATTTGATCACCTCTGCGGTTTTTATTGTATGTGCTATATACAAAAAAAAGACTGACAATTTTGAAAAAAATATATATTTTTTACTTTCTGCTATTAAACATTCCCAATAAAAAAAATAAAAAATCTAATTTCTTCATCAGTTTAGGCCAAAATGTATTTTGCTACATGTTTTTGGTATAAAAAAAAATCCAATACGTGTATATTGATTGGTTTGTGCAAAAGTTACAGCAAACTATGGTATATTTTTATTTATTTTATTTTGTTTTATTTTATTTTATTAATAGTAATGGCAGCAATTAGCAACTTATAGCGGAACTGCGATATTGTGGTGGACAAATCAGACCTAACTGACACTTTTGACACTTTTTGGGGACCAGTGACACTAATACAGTGATCAGTGCTAAAAAATATGCACTGTTACTGTACTATTGACACTGGCAGGGAAGGGGTTAACATCCGGGACGATCAAAGGGTTAAATGTGTTCCCTGGGAGTGATTGCTAACTGTGGGGGGGTGCTTTGACTGGGGGAATGTAAAGATACCGTATATACTCGAGTATATGCCGACCCGATTATAAGCAGAGGCACCTAATTTTACCGCAAAAAAATGGGAAAACTTATTGACTCGAGTATAAGCCTGGACGGACATTGGTCACACTCCAGCCTCCACTTCATACCATACAGGTTTAATCTTCCTCTATATGTGATTATGTGTTAGGGAGGAGGAGAACACTGGATCTGGCTGGAGCATAGAATCAGGTAAGTAAAAAAAAGGCTATACCCCCTTCCCCCCCTCCCCCACACTGCAAGAGTGGACTTCTGTACTTTCTTGGAGTTGGGCTGGGATAAGAAATCACATCCTTTGCTGTGTATTCTTATGTTCTTGAATAGGTTATGAATTAGTGTGACATTTCAGGTGCTACATAGATGTAATCCACATACACATTATATCTAATTACAAATCATTATTTTTAGAAGATATAAAGTGTATGTGGATTACACCTTATGTAGCACCTGAAATGTCACACTAATTCCTAACCTATTCAAGAATTTTACTTTAACTTTCAATAAACCTGCACTGAAAAGTACAGAGCAGGTTCACATCACAGTATACAGAGCAGTGGAGACTTACAGTAAGTAGCAGGTGATCCAGTCTCCCTTCCGTGCAGTACACAATCTTCACTCTGCCCTGCGGGAGGTCTCTGCTGTGTGCTGGGCGGGACCCAATGATCGATTCTGCAGTTTGAGGTTCTTCCTGCCCCACAGGGACTGTACCAGCTCCGATCTGGGGACGACGACTCAGGAACTCAAGAAGGGAGCCTGGAGGGGGGGGATCTTCTGCCACAGAGCAACAAGCAGGGGCACATAATCTTGGTTTTGGGCTGGCAACAGGGACATACAAGTGGTATAACTAGATTTTGTGGGCAGATTTTCCTGTTTACAATCTGGTGCCCCCTCCAACCCCTTGTACCGCCCCTGCTTGCAGTCATCCATCGCCCAGCCCGAGCCAGTGAGTCACTCGCCTCTGTCTGCCTCTGAAGACTACAACCCTCAGAATGCAGCACGGGAGCAACACAGCCAATCGACAGATAAGTGGGACCCTCACTCAAGTATAAACCGAGGGGGGCTTTTTCAGCATAAAAAATGTGCTGAAAAACTCGGCTTATACTCATGTATATACGGTAAGTACATTCCCCTCTTGCAGAACGGCGATCTGCCTTTCTCCTGAACGATCGGCGGGTCCCGGTTGCCATCGCTGATTGGCTCCTGCTGTGTCCAATCACAGCGGGAGTGGGTTGCTGATGCTGCACACGTGCCCCAGACCTGGAAGGGACAGATAACGTACCAGGTACATGATCTGGCAGCCGTCCTGCCGCAGTATATCTAGGATGGGCGGCCGCTGAGCGGTTAATGACTGACATGGTATCACTGGATTGATAAAGAGATATCATTTTGCCCCTGTACAAATCATTAGTGAAACGGCACCCCAAATATAAGGGGGGTTAACGCCGTATAAGATGTTCCCCTCTCCTGGACACACATTCAAAAACCAATCTTCCACAGCCAGGCGACCCTTTCCCATAGGAATTAATCCTTCTGGAAGAACTAGACGCACGCTCTGTATCTTCCACACAAGTAGACTGGCTTTATTGAGAAAAACATTGTAACTTTTATATACATCCAATACACATTAGTTTAACATGAACAGTGGCCCAGCTCCACCCACACATTACAAGACTCAACACATTATTTTGACGTCTGTTAGGAGACAACAGACTTTACACAATAGACATAACGATCTTCAATACACATCTTAAATGACTTGTATAACCTTTGTGTTCCCCCAGTCTGTCTTTACAATACACACAAGTACAGACTTAATTATCCCTTTCCACAATGAAAGGGTCTCCAGAAGCCATCCTAGATTAATTTACAACACAAGCAGGCAGGTGATTAACCTGTCTGCTGCTGGTTCCAAAACCTATAATTATAGGCTTAATTCCTACCAGCCACAGTAGACAATAGAATGCAAATTACCTTAATTCCTCACAGCAATGATTACACAACCCCCCTCACAGTACACATCCAATCTAGATACAATGTATGTGCAGCATTGAATATGGCCATCATAGACCATATTGGGGTTTTCATTCACCCTGTGCCCCTAATAGAGACACAGGGTGGTTGACACATAAGAGACATTGGGGAAGCTGAAGCAAGGGTATCTCATACTTTCTAAGCGATTCTGAGTTCCCCGGGCCTTCCCGTTACATCTAGTAAGACATCATCTGGAATATGAAGTCCAATTTTGGGGACCAGTTCTCAGCAAGGATATCGGGGAACTGGAGAATGTGCAGCGAAGGGCAACCAAACTGATAAGAGGCATGGAGGAGCTCAGCTATGAATAAAGATTAGAGGAACTCAATTTATTCTCTCTTGAGAAGAGGAGATTAAGGGGGGATATGATCAACATGTACAAATACATAAGGGGTCCATATAGTGAACTTGGTGTTGAGTTTTTTACTTTCAGGTCATCAAAGAGGACAAGGAGGCACTCTTTACTTCTGGAGGAAACAAGTAACCTTGAGATATAGAAAGGCTTCTTCACAGTAAGAGCTAAGAAAATGTGGAACAGACTCCCTAAAGATCTGGTTTTGGCAAGCTCAGTAGATTGTTTTAAAAAAAAGAACTGGATGCATTCCTAAATGCACAAAATATAAATAAATAATATTATTATTTAGAGGTAGTAACATCGGGGATAGTTTATCGAGGGGACCAGGGAATATCTGATTGCCTCAAGGGGGGATCAGGAATAATTTTTTTCCCCTGTTTAAGCAGATTAGATCATGCGTTATTGGGGTCTATATACCTATGTAAGATAATAACAATAACAGAATTTAGACAGAATTTTTTAAAAACATACAAAAATTCTAATACAATTAAAGCCAGGCCCTTGATAGTGCCACCCAATGCCAAGTTCCATTGTAAACCTGTACTGGCCACCAGCCATTCACAACCAGCTCAGTGGGTAGACACTATTATTACCTGGAATAAAGGTGAAGGAAGATCCCCGCTTGCTGTCAAAATGAGGGATTAGGGGGCCAGTGCATCTGTAACATGTTACATGTTACACCCTGAATATGGGTGTAACATGTAACATGTTACAAAAGGTGAACTTATCCTTTAAGGTTAAAGCAGGATTAAACCCAAAAACAAAAATGTAACACATTGCAAGCTTACCAATTTTTAGATGTGGCAGCTGCTTTTTTCCCTCTGTTTTTACCTGATGATCTGACCAGTAATCCACCTCCTGTATTACAGTGTCCCCCCACTCTGGATAAAGTAGCACAGGGGCACCTTTATACAGCATCACTGTCTGTATGTGGGAGGGGGGGTGTTAGTTTAAAAAACAACAGACTTACTGGCTGGATCGCTAGGGGAAATTAAAGGAAAGAAAGCCTTAAAAAGAAAACAAATGCATCCATCGCATCTAAGAATTTATAAGCTGCAATATAATAAATGTTTGTTTTTGGTTTTAATAGTTTTAAAGGGTAGTTCCAGCCTTTTTTATGTTTATTAAAAGTCAGCAGCTACAAAAAGTGTAGCTGCTGGCTTTTAATAAACAGATACTTACCTGCTCCACTGTCCAGCGACGTGGCCGCCCGGAGCGTCGCTCCTCTCCCCCCCTCTCTGCCGGCGCCTCCATTCAAACTGTGGGCACCCGGCCGTGACAGCTTTCGGCTTCACGGCCGGGCACTCGCTGTGCATGCGCGAGTCGCGCTGCGCCCTAGGAGTGGACAGGCGATCGCCTGGGACCTGTCACGTGTCCCAGGTGATCGCCTACAGGGAGGGGCCGCCTTAGGCGATATGACGAGTCGCCTAAGCGGTCCCTGGGCGGAAGGAGGAAGTGGGACAGGAACTCCCACTCCTACCGAAGCCCCCGCTCCCCCTAAAAAAAAATGACATGCCAAATGTGGCATGTAAGGGGGCGAGGAGTGGTTAAAGCGGAAGTTCAATTTTTGGGTGGAACTCCGCTTTAGGGCACATGTCCAAACATTACCAATGATCTTTTTTGTTTGGCACCATCAAGGACTCTCTGATACTGTGACTAAAGTATGATATGTCCCACAAGTTCCCCATCCTCGTCCCTAAGCTATGACCACCTCCTCCCTGCTCCATATATCATATCCTTAAACATTTACCCATCCATTCTTAACCCTTCTCCCAGTAAATAAAACCCAATGTGGTTCATGCATTCAATTATAATCATATATGCATTCATTTATTCATGTGTGTTCTATTCCCTTAGAGTCAGGAGTTAACTCAGGAAGTGGAGTCTGGTTCGGAAGAGCTCCAGTCTATTGAAACTGAACTAATTGAGATGAAGCGCTGTATGAAGGCCCTGGAAATTGAGTTACAAAGTGAACTGAGCTTGGTATGTTCTTAAAAAGTAGGAGTACTTTCATATACAGTATACGTTTTTGCACATAAACCTACATCTTTGAAAACCAAAGTGGATGAAGGTCCTGGATTGACTTGGATGTTATCCATTGGATTTCAAAAATGAAACCTAAGTAACAAGGCTTGTTGGTTAAAGGAGGGAAAGAGAATGCCCTATTCTGAGTTGGGTTGAGATAGAAGTACAGGCTGTCTGATGTACAATGTAGGATGTAAATTCTGTTAGGTTGAAACTGTTTTGATCGCATAAAACTTCCTTTCAGTACAAATTCAACAAAATTCACTTCTTTCTTTACATGTCAGTTATGGCACACATATCATGTGAAAATTCATGCAATTACTAGGGCTAAAGTATTTCAGTTTTTCTTACGCTTTAACAGGTTTAGTTACTGTACCTAACAATGTTTTAAGTATTGTAAACCCTTGTAGGTACTTTGAACTTTCTTCATAACTGGGATATTACTACAGGGCTAATTTTAAGGTTTATAGGTATTGTAATGACGTGGCAATATTCAAGAATGGTGAAAATCTACAACTGGGAAAGTATAGAACAGTAAACATAATTTTGTGATTTGAGATAAAATCAGCAGTGGTGTATATTATACTGTGTATATATATATATATATATATATATATACACACAGTATCGCACAAAAGTGAGTACACCCCTCACATTTTTGTAAATATGATATTATATCTTTTCATGTGACTACACTGAAAAAATTACACTTTGCTGCAATGTAAAATAGTGAGTGTACAGCTTGTATAACAGTGTAAATTTGCTGTCCCCTCAAAATAGCTCAACACACAGTGAGTACACCCCTAAGTGAAAATGTCCAAATTGGTCCCAAAGTGTCAAAATTTTGTATGACCACCATTATTTTCCAGCACTGCCTTAACCCTCTTGGGCATGGAGTTCACCAGAGCTTCACAGGTTGTCACTGGAGTCCTCTTCCACTCCTCCATGATGACATCACTGAGCTGGTGGATGTTAGAGACCTTGTGTTCCTCCATCTTCTTCAGTTTGAGGATGCCCCACAGATGCTCAATAGGGTTTAGGTCTGGAAACATGATTGGCCAGTCCATCAACTTTACCCTCAGCTTCTTTAGCAAGGCAGTGGTCGTCTTGGAGGTGTGTTTGGGGTTGTTATCATGTTGGAATACTGCCCTGTGGCCCAGTCTCTGAAGGGAGGGGATCATGCTCTGCTTCAGTATGTCACAGTTCCCTCAATGCACTGTAGCTCCCCAGTGTCGGCAGCACCCATGCAGCCCCAGACCATGACACTCCCACCACCATGCTTAACTGTAGGCAAGACACACTTGTCTTTGTACTCCTCACCTGGTTGCCGCCACACATGCTTGACACCATCTGAACCAAATAAGTTTATCTTGGTCTCATCAGATCACAAGGACATCATTCCAGTAATCAATGTTCTTAGTCTGCTTGTCTTTAGCGAACTGTTTGCAGGCTTTCTTGTGCATCATCTTTAGAAGAGGCTTCCTTCTGGGACGACAGCTATGCAGACCCATTTGATGCAGTGTGTGGTGTATGGTCTGAGCACTGACAGGCTAACCCCCCACCCTTTCAACATCTGCAGCATTGCTGGCAGCACTCATACATCTATTTCCCGAAGACAACCTCTGGGTATGACGCTGAACACGTGCCCTCAGCTTCTTTGGTTGACCATGGTGAGGCCTGTTCTGAGTGCAACCTGTCCTGTTAAACCACTGTATGGTCTTGGCCACCGTGATGTAGCTCAGTTTCAGGGTCTTGGCAATCTTCTTATAGCCTAGGTCGTCTTTATTTAGAGCAACAATTCTTTTTTTTCAGATCCTTAGAGATTTCTTTGTCATTAGGTGCCATGTTGAACTTCCAGTGACCAGTATGAGAGAGTGAGATCAAAAACACCAAATTTAATACACCTGCTCCCCATTCACACCTGAGACCTTGTAACACAGACGAGTCACATGACACCGGGGAGGGAAAATGGCTAATTGGGCCCAATATGTACATTTTGACATAAGCCTCGTACACACGGCTGGTTTTCTCGGCAAGAAAAATGCTGGGAGAGCTTTTTGCCGAGAAAACCGGTCATGTGTATGGTTTCTCGTCAGGAAAACTGCCGGGAATCTCAAAGAGAAAAAATAGAGAACCTAATCTCTATTTTCTCGTCTGGATTCTCGTCGGCCTGTTTCCCAATGAGAAAACCGTGAGTGTGTATGCTTACCTGTCCATGGAAAACCCGCGCATGATCGTAAAGACTTTGACGCATGCGCAGTAGCATACAAGTGTAGTGTAGGGTGTAGCAAGATGGCGGCGATGGCATCGAATGTGACGAGCGCCGGCTCGTCGTAGTTGATGACGTCACCGTGTTCTTGCCATTCAAAAGAACGGCGGTTCTTTTGAATGGCACATGTGTACACAGGGCCTGGCAAGACAAGCTTGCCAGGAATCCCGTTGAGAAAACCAACGTTTTTTTTTCGACGGGATGCCCGCCCGTGTGTACGAGGCTTAAGAGGTGTCTCACTTTTGTTGCCAGCAGTTTAGACATTAATGGCTGTGTGTTGAGTTATTTTGAGGGGACTGCAAATTTACACTGTTATACAAGCTGTACACTCACTACTTTACATTGTAGCAAAGTGTCATTTCTTCAGTGTTGTCAAATGAAAATATATAATAATGTGAGGGTGTACATATTTATATAGATATATATAAATAGTGTATATACTGTTTATAGTTTATATATATATATATATATATATATATATATATATATATATATATACAGTATATACCATTACACCAATACAGCAAACAGTTAACACCCATAATTTCCATTTTGTTGAAATTTATAAATGGTCCATGAAAAATATAGGCTAGTTTAGGTTGATCATGAGGTTTGTACTTAAAATAGTAAATGTTGATTTTAATCAGGGTTTATATGACTTTTTTTCCAGAAATCAGCTCTGGAGGGCACTTTGGCTGAGACGGAAGCTACCTTTGGCTCCAAACTTGCTGAATTGCAGTGCCTGATCAATGGTTTGGAGTCTGATCTGGCACAGATTCGGTCAGACCTAGAACGTCAGAACCAGGAGTATACAACTCTCATGGACCAGAAGACCCATTTGGAGATGGAGATAGCCACCTACAAACGCTTGTTGGATGGACATGACATTGAGTAAGTATGGCAAACAAGTACATTAAATAAAAGCACATCAGTTAAATATCAATATTTAAGCTCCCAAATACAACTTTCTAACGAAAGCAATGGAAAAAGAAGACCATATCCTATATTTTTTACATATTTCTTTAGTATTTTGTTAAAATCCTTCTTTACTTTTGAAAGTTACCAGCCCCATATGCCAAAATGCCTGGGGTCTCCCTACTCAGAGGGGCTTGGTTTTGTGGGACCCTTATTATGTTATCACCACCGTATGAGTTCCAAAAAATACAGTGGATGCCATCTCAAAATATTTGAGTACCGTGCTCTTCTGCACATTCAGTACTCGCAAGGCATTGTAGAACTGTGAAGCATGATTTATGTAACCTTACGTGCTTAAACTGACTTACGTTCTCAAAAAAGATTTTAGGGAACTGGAGAAAGTGCAGAGAAGGGCAACCAAACTGATAAGAGGCATGGAGGAACTCAGCTATGAGGAAAGATTAGAGGAACTGAATTTATTCACTCTTGAGAAGAGGAGATTAAGGGGGGATATGATAAATATAGTGAACTTGGTGTTGAGTTATTCACTTTACGGTCAACACAAAGGACAAGGGGGCACTCTTTACATCTAGAGGAAAAGAGATTTCATCTCCAAATACGGAAAGGTTTCTTCAAAGTAAGAGCTGTGAAAATGTGTAATAGACTCCCTGCAGAGGTAATTCTGGCCAGCTTAGTAGATTGCTTTAAGAAAGGCCTGGATACTTTCCTAAATGTACATAACATAACTGGGTACTAACATTTATAGGTAAAGTTGATACAGGGAAAATCCGACTGCCTCTCGGGGGATCAGAAAGGAATTTTTTCCCCTGCTGTAGAAAATTGGAGCATGCTCTGCTGTTTTTTTTTGCCTTCCTCTGGATCAACTGTGGGTATAGAATTGGGTATATGGGATTGTATGATTTTTTTTATTTTAGTTATTTTTTTATGGTTGAACTAGATGGACTTGTGTCTTTTTTCAACCTGAATAACTATCTAACTATGTAACGTGCTTAAACTCAGTAGGGGCATGTAAGTGGTACACCCATGAACTTGTAAAGTCTTCTGCTGGACCAATTATTGTGCGACTATGCCACAATTTACAATGACACCAATACCACTTAATAAATTTGTTCAGTGTTGTGTCCACTGTGGGAAAGTGGTAGGGTTACATTTGGGGAAAGCAACTTCTCCCCATACACACTTGATGGCTACCATTTATAATTTAATATAAATCTCACTGAAATTATCATTATTATTTAGTTGTAGCAAGAAATAATGGGGTTCCTTGAGCTTAAAAAGGGTTCTTACTAGACTTTTTCAAATAATAATGTAACTATACTATAGATAGACAGATAGATAGATAGATAGATAGATAGATAGATAGATAGATAGATAGATAGATAGATTGATTGATTTTATTTTACAGACTGGAATTAGCTATTTTGTTTCCCTTACAGTGTTTCTGAACATCACATGTCCCACGGTCAACATGGTAAGTTCATCAGTAATGTGATACATTTTATACAGTTGAATCAGACTAACTAAAATGATGACTGATAAATATGACTAGCAATCTCTCTCCTCTGGTATTGCCCAATGTGTCTGAGATTTTCTGGCCTTCTTTGGAAATTCAGCAAACTGCTTAGCACCAGTTAGTCCTACTTTGCTAAAATATCAACATTTTCATCATCTGCAATGGTTTTGCCCATGGTTCAATTAGTGTAATACAGTAAGTAATTACAGTATTTTAGTCACAAACAATAATGTGGCCTTGAAGGCTCTATAGACCAGGACATGTTTTTTGTTATATTTAGTCTACGGTAAGACCTAAATTGCTGTATTGCATCAAACACTAGAATAAAAATATTGTGAACTAAAAGCATCACCTCAGTGCTGGACTCTTATTTCATAGTTTTCTAGAGGTTTTAGTAAAAATGTATTACTGTAAAAATTGTTGTTTTGCCTATATTAAAGTAGAACTAAAGGCAAAAGTTATTTTTTTTTCATTTTGGATAGACTAAGGTAAGGGTAAGGGTTACATTTCCTGTCTTTTTTGCCTTAGATATGTCCCAAAGGGGAGATTTCACTTCCCTTCCTTTCCTGTAGCCAAAGTGAGAGGTGTGAGGGAATCCTGGGGTGTCATCAGGGTCACCAGAATTAGTATTCCCATTGAACTAGTGTCCCCATTGCAAGATTTACCCTTTATTACTGTTCTTGTGTCAATTAGGGATGAGCCGACCCCCCCCCCCCCACCCGGTTTGGTTCGCACCAGAACATGCGAACAGACAAAAAATTTGTGCGAACATGTGAACACCTTTAAAGTCTATTGGACACGAATGTGAAAAATCAAAAGTGTTATTTTTAAAGGCTTATATGCAAGTTATTGCCATAATAAGTGTTTGGGGACCCGGACATTTTTTCAGGAGCAGTAATTTTAATAATGCTTAAAGTGAAACAATAAAAATTAAATATTCCTTTAAATATCATGCCTGGAGGGTCCCCTTAGGCTGCCTGTAAAGTAGAGCCTCTTTGCCATGTTTATAACAGTACCGCAGCAAAATGACATTTCTAAAGGAATACATGTAATTTAAAATTGCTTGCGGCTGTAATGTATTGTCGGATCCCAGCAATATACATAAAAAAATCATTGAAAAAAAACGGCGTGGGTTCCCCCCCAGTCCATTATCAGGCCCTTCGGGTCTGGTATAGATATTAAGGGGAAAATAAAAAAAATGGCGTGGGGGTTCCCCCCAAAATCAATACCAGACCCTTATCTGCTTATACATCTTCAATCACAGCACCGACGGTCCAGAGAAAAAAAAAAAGAAGGAAAAACTCTGCCTACATGGGAGGCGTCCTGCCGACTGCAGCTTTTTCACAGTGACAGCTGTAATAGAGCCATGGGCAGGGTCACCCGATGATGTAAATGGGTGACCCCACCCCCTCTGACGTCACATCAGCCTTATATAGTGTGGGGCGTGGACTGGCTCAGTCCCCCTGAGCCATGATTGGCAAAAGGCACCCTGCCTTTGGCCAAATATGTCTCTCTTAGCAGAGTGTGCTGTGAATGGCCAAAGCATGCAGGTCAGGTGCATGCTTTGGCCAGTCATCATACAGAAATGTACTGCGATCTTGCAGTGCATTATGGGGCATTCTGCGGCACTCGAATTTCACGCAAACGCCCCATATGTTTGGTTCATTTTAGAACAAATGAACACCCGATGTTCGAGTCCCTCATCCCTCAAACTCATCCCTAGTGTCAATCTAAAATTTGGGATTTTCTTTTACTTTCACTTTCAATGATAATGGTAAATAGGACAAATAGAAAAAGTTCCTAATGGGGACACAGACAGCAACAAAAACTGATAGGTGTTCTAATTCCTCTCCAGTCAATCCAAAACTAGAAAAAAAATGTTTTGCCCTTAGTTACACTAAATAGCCCCAAGCTTAATTTATTTTAAAAACCTCGGAAGTAAAAGCTATGTTTTTTTGAACCAGAGAAACCGTCACAATTAGTCAATTTATGCTTAGTGGTGCTGCTCCAAGCTGTGGTGTGAATCCCTGCTGGCGCTCAGGATTACAGGGATGCCGGCGTGAAAAGTGACTCATCTAGGTAGAGGAGAGAAAACAGTCAGATACAAATTCAGATATAAATTCTCCTACACTTGTGTTCTAATGCAAGTTTGCATCTAATTATAAACACAGAAAGCTCATATTTCACAATCTTTGATCAATGAGACATATGGCCACTAAGCCTTGTACACAACTCCTCTTTGTGTCATATAATAACTTCAGCATTTCTGTGTGCCTTGGACTTTTCAGGATATCATCACAGCAGGATGCATCATCACTCAGGACACCATCATGTGGGCCATCACATGTCAGGCCACGAACATGGAGGACACCACTCGTTTGGGCAACATCGTGGTGACCACCAATTTTCTGGTCACTTTAAGGGAGGGCATCACTTCTCCCACCAGAATGGAGGACATTATTCCTCACTCCACAGTGGAAAGCATCACTCTTCTACTCACCAGAGTGGAGGACATCACTCCTCTGGTCACCAGAGTGGAGGACATCACTCCTCTGGTCACCAAAGTGGAGGACATCACTCTTCTGGTCACGAAAGTGCAGGAAATCACTCCTCTGGTCACCAGAGTGAGGAACACCATTCCTCTGGTCACCAGAGTGGAGGAAATCAATTGTCAGGACACAGTGGTGACGGGCATCACTCTTCCGACCACCACAATTAGGGTGACCAGTTTTAAAGAGTTAAGCAATAGTTTCTATCGTTGCATCGATATTATTTCTTTAGATGCTTTTCAAATATTATATATTTATATATATATATACATATATATATATATATATATATATATATATATATATATATATATATATATATATCATTTCCTTGTCCCCTTTCCTATTCATATATGTAGCAGAAGATGGAAATTGTATGTGATAAACAGTCAAGTGGTCTAAGGGTAACACATATGTTTAGTGTCAAAGTAAACACGCAGTTAGAGAAATGTAGATGAATCTTGATAATACCTTGAGATAAAAAATTTGAGCGTCTCTATAGGTATCAGATTTTAAAAGTTTTGTGGGTTATATACTGTATGTATGTGCAGGGCCTAATAGCTACTCTATTGAAAGCAGAGGCAATTTTGCCTGTAATGGCAAATTAAATTTTTTCTCTTTGCTTCCTGGACGTTAACACAGAGCAGGTCTATGTCCTAAATTTTGCTGAAGAAAAAGAGTTTCATAGCTAGAGGCCCCATACTCTGGCTGCCCGATGATAGTGAGCTGGGAATTTGGGAACATTATCAGTGCACCTGTAGCATTAGATGCCCTGAAACTCCTATTTGCACACTGAGCATGGGAATGTCATGGCTGCTACTTTATCCAGTGAGGGGAATGGTGCAACTGAGTCCTCTTTTTCGGGGTTCATTGCAGTGTCCTCATAAACTGCTATGACTGTTGTTATGTTGCTATCTAAAGCCCCCACTAATATATATTTTAAACTGTTCAAGCAAAGCTGATCATGACTATGACAGCAATGCCGGACACTATGTGGGTTTTATGTAACCCACCTACAGTATATGGTGAATATACAGTCTAAATATTGTTTCACAGACGCTAATTTGCTTCTGATGAAAATGCTTAGTGATAGTCTAAGAGTTTATGTACAACATGTCCAAATGGTGCTGAAAGGTTGTGTGGACCTCTCGGTCCAATAGACCCCGCATGCAGTGCCAATGACATTAAATGAAACTCAAAGCAGTGGGGCATGGCACATTCAATGTGCCTTTGTACAATACCCTACATAAGGCTTTGCATGGTATTCAAAAGGTTTGTAGGATAGCATTCAATAGGAGCTTGTATGTGCACCTTCGAAAAGACAGGTAGTGATCATTTTTTAAAGCCTCCCATGCAATTAGCACTTAGAAGTGGCTACAGGGTACAGGTAGAACAACTGAGTCCCAAAGAAGGTTTAAAACTCCTTTTTGGGGTACTTAGATTATTCTAATGCCTAGTATACACGACCTGGGATTCCCGATAGGAAAAGATCCGTCGGAAATCCCGAGGGGAAAACCGAGAGCCTGCTCTCTACTTTTCCCCCATACAGACGATCGGTTTTCCCGTCTGGAAAACTCAGATGAGAGCTTTTCCTCGGGAATCCCAACCCTGTGTTTGCCAAAAATTGCAGTTTTCTGCTACACACGGCTTTCTGATGGAAAAAAGTCAGTCGGGAAACCCGCCAGGAAAAAAGAGAGCTGGTTATCTTTTTTTAGCCGGCCGATTTTGGCAATTTTCCCGTCGGAAAAACTGCGAGGGAGCATACACACGGCTGGGATTGCTGGCCAAAAGCTCTCCTCGCAGTTTTCCCGTCGGGAAACCTGGTCGTGTGTACGGGGCATTAGTGTGTTGAGAGGCAAACATTCTGGAATACCAGAACAATAGCACTGACACTTGAGACACCAATAATGACTTTAGCTACTCTGCCATAAAGAGGTCCCTTAGGGCAAATTTTCAAGGAAGTCTCAATCCTCACCTTGTCTTCACAATGCTGTGATAACAGTCCTTATGACTTGGCACAGCTGAATACTAATCCTGCCATGCACAAAATGCTAAGCATCATATAATATTTGTGTTTACCCCTTATAGTATGACCATTGTGATTTCCATGTGGCCGGTGTGATACTGCCAGACATGGAGCTCTATGGCACTTATGTGACATTATATTGGATACTGGACGGTTATGTCAATGTTCTTATATTTTTTATTGTGTGTTATTATTTCTTTAATAAATTCTACTTTTTCTGTCTCATGCAATCTTGTGGATTACGTTTTGTTGGTACTCTTCTATTGTGGATAAATGGAACATTTAAATAAATAAAAAAAATAGTAGAACTAAGGTCAAAAATTAAAAATCAATATGTGATAAAACTAAGTAGAATATAAAATATGTCTTTGTTTGTCATGTAAATGCAAATATATAGAGAAATATACCTGCTCCTCCTCCAGCTTGACAGCTTTCCCTATGGCAGCTTCCTCATTTTCCAAGTAGTTCCATTGTCCCCTTTTGCCGTTATACAGTACAAGGGACTACAGTGCGGCGTTGTGAAGTCACTGGGGGGCATTGTTTTCTTTCCTTAGAAGCCCTAGGGTGTCAATCATCATTGAAGACACACCAAGACTCTTGGCACTTCTCACATTTGTTCCACCTTTGCCCCGCCCATGTCCCACCTATGCCACTGCCAAATGCCCACTGAATCATGGGAACTGTAGTTCCTTGTGGGAGTTGCAGATGCTAGCATAGTGGAAAGCAATGACTTGCTAGCTCTGCAAAACTCCTCCCACCATCACTATCAGGAGCCAGGAGTGGAGGGCACATATGGGGGGGGGGTTAGAGCAAGAAAATGCAGGTGTATGCTGAGGTAATTAAAATTTTCTTGAGTATATTTATTAAAATATGGCACTTTCATGAGCTACACTAAAAATATATAGGCTGCCTTTAGCTGTACTTTAATAATGCTTTCATGTTATCCAAAATCTAAAAACATAAACTAAAGGAAAATAATTAAATAAACCATTTAATGTAATACAGTGACAACATTGTTCGTTCAGCAGTGAAATCGCACAGTATTGTTGTCAACTTGTGGATAGGGTAGTCTTAAATGAACATGTTTTTTTGTGAAAAACAGAGAAATTAATAAATACCTTCATCTACTATTTTCAAATCAGTTACAAAGAAAAATAAAACAAAAGATTTAACCCATATAAAGAAAAGCCAATCTTTGTAAGTACCCCGTCGGTGTTGGGTAAAATGGGTAATTACAACCCCGTAACTGAAACATATGCTGGACAGCTTGGATTGTAAAATAAATTGGAAAAATAATGGAGCTAACAAAACTGTTAGGCCTTATTACTGATATATCCATCACTCATTATGTAATAAAGACTAACTGCATGGAGAAAATCGATTGTAATTGCAGGCAGGAGGCCAGATCACATGTAAAAAACAGCTTCTACTGTTGAATCCAAGGATTCCAAAATTCTATGACATCCATAAAAGTTATGCAGTTCAAGGCAGTAATATTCTTAGGCAAATAATAGGTTTAATGCTCATAAATTACCTCTCTAGTGACACAAGAGCTATTTATACTTACATTCAGGCAAAAGGTTCTTCTGTATTTTGAGAACTTCAGAACACTTCACTGGGCTTTCAGATTGGCCCTACATTTGGACAACCTACAAAAACAGTAATATATTTTTTCTGGAAGAAGCCAAAACTATAATACCGTGTGCACACGATCGAGTCGTGAAACCCGACGGGAAAAACGAGGACCGGCTTGGTCCCCTACACACGGCCGTTTTTCACGACATGTTTTCTCTTGGTCGAGAAAACCGGACGTGTGTAGGTTCCCTAGCAGTGTTTCCCTATGGGGAAACAGCAGAGGAAAAAAATTGCGTGATTCGCGACAAGAAAAATCAGAGCATGTTCTAATTTTTCTCGTCGTGATTCTCGCCGTTTTTCTCGTCAGGAAAAATGCTGGAGAGCCTACACACAGCCGTTTTTCTCGTCCAAGAGAAAAAATTAAAATTTTCCCGACGAGAAAAGTGATCGTGTGTACGCGGCATAAGGCCAGGGTCACAGAAACAGATGTCAAATTGCATATGCAAGGAACTCTCACATGGGTCTAGCTTTACAAGTTAAATATCATAGTTTCCTGCTTTTAGGTTCTAGAACTGTGAAGATCTTTACAGTGTTTTATACCATACCCATAGATTAAAAGAGTTATTACTATTGTACAGAACCCACAGTTTCCTGGTTTAATCAAATAATTGGCATCCCTCTGTTGTCTCTGACAGTTTTTTTAATGCAAATTCATTTTTATTGGATTTTGTCAGATGAGATTCAAAGAAAACAGCTGCATTTGGCCACACAGTTATGCAGTATAACATATAATAAAATACAATCAGTTTGCATAGGAGAGAACCAAAGGAACAAAAGAACCAAATTAAATCAGCAGCTGTCTATTGAACGTCAATTGCTAGAGCTATTAGACAATCAATATGTGTAAAATTGGGTTGTGTTAATCAGTGGGGCATCAAATAATATCAGCATAATTCCACAAATTAAAGTAAATAAATGAATTAAAAAGTAAAGTCCTCAAATAAATTTGCGTGAAAAGTGAAAAGTTCACATAATATGTAAAAGTCCACAAATAGTGCAAATTTACTAATAGTCCACCAAAAAAGCTCTTGTAGTCAGTGCCACAAAAAAACAGTAACCACTAGTGATGAAGAAAGATCACCGCTCTAAAGCCTCTGAATCCATGTAATGCTTCCGCCCCACTCCAAGTACACACAGGTGCTGGCTCTGCACAAAATTAGGTGAGGAAAGAAAAAATTCTGGATGGCCGCACTCTGCAAAGGATGCTGGTTTATTAATAAAATCAACAAATACAGCAAAGGCACTTAAAAGTAAACACAGAGATAGGCTTTTCACATTGTGAGATGCTTACTCATAGCTAAAAAACACAAAGGAAACAAACATATTATATGCAAGGAAAAAGCCTAAACATCTACCAATAGGGAGGATATAGGGCAGGTGTGGCCATTACCGTATAATGAAAGCATGATTGAAACCAATGAGGTCAAAAAACACATACAAAAAAGGAAAGGAAACACATGTGAAATGTAAATCAAAATCAGAGAGTAATACATGGATTAATGAAACCCACATGTGCACATGTACGCACATGTGTGCATACATATACAAATGTGCATGTAATGACATGTGAGGTATAAAATAATATATCATGTTGAATACTCAATATGTGGTGACATAAGAAATACATTTTGGATAGACCAATATAAAATATGTGTGAATAGTATGTGAGCAAGACCTATAGAAAAAGGAAAAAAGAAAAAAGATGCATGTGTGGAATAGTGTTATAAAATAGAAGGATATGATGACAAAAAAAAAAAAAAAAGGGAAAAATGAGGAAAAAGAAAAGAAGAGAAGAAAAGCAAAAGAGTGAGAATAAAGTGATATGATGTAGTGCAAAATATGTGATAAGTGATGTGGACGAGTGAAAAATTATGATGGGTGCAGAAAAAGAATATATTATAGTTGGGGAGGAGAAATGAAAAAAATATATATAATATAATTGATAAACCAAAAAACAACAGAGAGGGAGGGAAGGAGGTGTAAAAATAATAAATAATATATGTGAATGAATATATGCATGTGTGTGCGTGTGAAAATAAATAATGAATATAAAAAACGAATGTAAATATGGGAATGGATGAATAGAAAATGAATGGGGAATGTGCGGAAATTCATGTGAAAGTGAGAATAAGTAAAAATGGAATAGAAAATGAATAGGGAATGTGCGGAAATGTATGTATAGCCATCCATAAAGTACGATACAATAAAAATATATATAAGGACATATTTAAGAACATATTTTGGAAATCATTCTGCAAAGTCATATATGTGTTAAAAAGAGATTAAATGATTACAATAAATCTATCATAATAATGCTCATATGCGACTGTTACAAAAATGGGTATTAAACACAAAGGTAAATTGATTGGTCATGATTTCCCTGAAGCAGAAAACTTTCTTGTTAAAGCTGCTGTGTGAAGGCGGTGTGCAGCAATATGTCGCACCGTCTGTATAAATTCCCTATATAAATGCCAAAAAAGGCTATAAATACAGCTGTAAAGTAATAGGGTTTCATAAAGAATATCAAAACCGCCTATAAGGGAAGTGCCAAAAATATATATAAGGACATATTTGGGAACATATATTAGAAATTATTCTGCAAAGTCATGTATGTGTAAAAAAGAGATTGAATGATTGCAATAAATCTATCATAATGATGCACATATACGACTGTCACAAAAATGGGTATTAAACACAGAGGTTACTTAATTGGTTATAATTTCCCTAAGGCAGAAAACGTTCTCGTTAAAACTGCTTTGTATAGGCGGTGTGCAACAATATGTCGCACCGTCTGTACAAATTACCTGTATAAATGCCAAAAAAGGCTATAAATACATTTGTATTAGGGTTTCATGAAGGATATCAAAACCGCCTATAAGGGAAGTGCCAAAAAGAAAAAAAGAAGAAAAGAAAAAGCCAGAAAGGAAAAAGGAAAAAAGGAAAAAGAGGGTAAAAAAAAAAAAAAAAGTAAAGAAAGTGAAAAGATAAAGAAAAGAAAAAAAGGGAAAGATAATTCAGCCGAAACAATGTTACTCCACTGGATAAATATGAAACTGGATGGACCTGAGCAATAAAGTGCCAGGAAGCCATAGAAAGTAGAAAGACGGGGGGAGCACAAAAACTCCCAGTACAGGAAGACCCTTATTGGTTTGTAAGAGGAAAATTGTTGTTATTATAAGCAGGATAAAACTGGATAGAACTGTGAATGGGAGATGATGGTGTAATAATGATAACAAAAAGTGCAATGCAAAGGTATGGATGGAATACATAGAAAAGGGGGGACATGTGAAAAGATATATATATATATATATCTGCGGGCCCTATAGAGTCCACAATTATGTGTAGTGATACACAAATAATAAGTATATATAGAGATTGCATCCATACATTTTGCATCGCAACAACACATGAAGTGTTGAGTATCACATACTTAATAGAAATGCGATACATCCCATTCAAAATTAAGTCCTTTGGGGTATCTAGTATCTAAAAGAAAAATCCACCGGACTTCCTGCTTACAAAGAGAATTGAATGTATCTCCTCCTCTAAGAGGTCTGGTTATTTTATCAATGCCCTGTATGACTAAACTGGATGTGTCTTTTTGGTGGACTGTATTCCAGTGTCGGGCGACATTGGTAGCATGGTTTTTATCTATGTCATACAAATGGTCATAAAGGCGATCTTTTAATCTGCGTGTCGTTCTACCTACATATTGGATAGAGCAGATTGTACAGGTGATGGCATAGATAATATACCGTGTATTACAGTTTATAAAAGAGTGGATTTTATGCGTCTTACCTGTGGTGGCAGAGGTAACAGAATCACCTTTTTTTATGAAGGGACAATAGGCACAAATGCGACCACCACATTTATATGTGCCTTTAAATGATAGCCAATTATTGGCTTTGATCGTGCTAGAAAAAAGGCTGGGTGATAACATGTTACTAAGAGATGGAGCTCTGCGGGACACAGTGCGGATGCCCTTCTCTAGAACAAGTGAATATATGGGGTCATGAGACAGAACAGGAAGATATTTGGTAACGATTTTTTGTATCTTATTGAATTCAATACTATAGGGAGTGGAAAAGGTAGGAATGCATTGGGATTTCTCCATATGTTTGGATCTAAATTTAGACTTATGCCCCATACACACGATCGTTTTTCTTGTCATTTTTTTTCTTGCCGTTTTTCACGTCGTTTTTTTTCATGTTTCCTCTCAAGCCTGTCTTGCGTACACACGATCATTTAAAAAAACGATCAAGCAAAGCGCAGTGACGTACAACACGTACGACGGCACTATAAAGGGGAAGTTCCGTTCGAATGGCGCCACCCTTCATGTTAGTAAAGTTTGTTGAGCGACGATTCGCTCTTTTCAGTCTCGTGCTTTTCAGTCCGTGACTGCGTGACGAATGTGCTATCTCCATTACGAACGCTAGTTTTACCAGAACGAGCGCTCCTGTCTCATACTTGATTCTGAGCATGCGCGTTTTTTTTCACGTCGTTAAAGCATACACACTATCGTTTTTCACGTCGTTAAAAAAAACGACATGAAAAACGACGTGAAAAAAGAGAGCATGTTCGAAATTTTTAATGGCCGTTTTTCACGTCGTTAAAAATGCTCTGGAGCCTACACACGATCATTTTTAGTGGCCATTTTTTTTAATGGCATTTTTAACGGCATGAAAAACGATCGTGTGTATGGGGCATTATTGATGGATTTTTCACTCAGGAGACTACTGCGTGATGCCGACTTAGCAATGGCCATACCTCTATCAATAACAGATTTGGGGTATCCTCGTTCTGCAAACCTTAGTGCCATTTGACTTGCTTGTTGTTTAAATTCCGATTCTGTGCTACAAATTCTTTTTAGCCTGAGAAACTGTCCTACAGGGATGCTTTTAATTGTGTGACCTGGATGACTAGAGTCTGCCCGGAGAATGGTGTTACCTGCACTGGCTTTCCTATACAGGGTAGAAACAATGGTGTTTCCTTCACCTGACAATAGGACATCTAGGAACTCTATGGATTCGTTATTCATGGTGCCCGTGAATACTAGGTTGAGCGTATTGTCATTCATATATGACAGCCATGTATCCAAATTGATTAACGGGTCAGAAACTATGAACAAGAGGTCATCAATGTACCTACAATAAAATACAGTATCTTTGCGACGGGGACTACTAGGTCCAAAAATGCGGAGCCTCTCCCACCATCCCATGTATAGATTGGCCAAGGATGGTGAGAATTTAGCTCCCATGGAGGCACCGCATTTCTGGAGGTAGTAGACCCCGTCGAACATAAAAAAATTATGAGTCAAAAGGTACTCTAAACATATAATGATGAATTCTTGTAAGACTGGAGAAAAACGTCCTGATTTCTTCAGAAAATGGGACACTGCTTGTAGACCAAGGTTATGTGGAATGGATGAATACAGGCTGGAGACATCGCATGTTATCCATCTGTAATTTTCATTCCAAGGTATGTGTTCCAATTTAGACAATAATTGCTTGCTATCACGCAAGTAACCAGGTAGTTCCATAACCAAGGGTTGCAGTTGTTGATCCACCCATTGTCCCAAACGTTCATTTAGGGAATTTATACCTGCCACAATAGGTCTGCCTGTTAATGGAGAAAGCCCTTCATGTAGCTTTGGCAAATGATGAAATATCGGTGTGACCGGAGAAGCAGGAAGAAGCATTTCCTTATCTTTAGATGTAAAAATTCCAAGAGATATTGCTGTATCTAAAATGGAGGAAAGTTCCTTAGAAAAGGCAATGGTGGGGTCACCTTTTAATTTTATATATATATTGGGATTGGATAGTTGTCTTAGTGCTTCATCCCTATATTGTGTGGCATCTAATATGACGACTGCACCACCTTTGTCCGCATTTTTAATAACGATAGATGAGTCTTGTCTCAGATTTTCTAGGGATATTTTTTCTTGTGTAGAAATATTGCCAGATGTGTTATTGGATATACTTCTGGCTAAATTAATTAAGTCTCTTTCCACCAATTTTTGATAAAGATCCATGTCTTTACCCCTAGAATTAACCGGATAAAAATCAGATTTGATTTTAAATGGCACCGGATAAGGTCCAAGATCATGACTGTCCTTATAAACATCAGACTCTGTGGCAAGGTCCACAAGATCAGTAAGTGCACATGTATCAATGAAGAATTTAGGAGAGGGAGGGGACTCACCGTTTGATGATGATTCTATGGACAAAGATGGTTGGCTGTCATTCTCGGGATCACTGAAGTAATGCTTTTTCAGTTTTAATACACGCGCCAACCTGTTCACGTCCAATATGGTACCAAAAAGATCAAAATGATTTGATGGACAAAAGTTCAAGCCTCGTGATAGGAGTGAAAATTCTGTGTTGGAAAGAGGACGTGTAGACAGGTTAATGACATTTTGGTGTTCCATTACTTGCGACCCCGCAGTTGGTAACGAACCTCCTTTGGTTCTTTTGTGTTTCTTCCCCCCTCTTCTCGTTTTTCTTTTCTCTTTTTGTTCTTTTTGTTGCGGCCTCGGCCATCTTGGTTTAAAGCCGCCGTGTATGGTCAACTAAAGGGCTCCGGTCTGATGAGGAGTCAGATCCTGTAGCAGCAAAGGTGTCATTGGTAGGTTCGCCCTCCATATCTGAGAAACTAACTCTTTTTTTAGAGGATGGTCTTCGTGTGCGGTGATTGTGGAACACTGGTTTTTTCCATATATAAACGTTGTCGGTGTCATAGTCGAGTTGATCACGGGATCGTTTCTCCTTTTTAGTAGATATCACACTTCATTCCAGTTTGTTCAATCTTTTGTTAAGTTGATTGTCTAATTCAGTGTAGCCGGGAGCTTGCTGTTATTCAATCAAATTATTTTGTATAATGGTCATTTCACGCTGTACTCGGTCCAGTTCCTTTTGCTTTTGATCCACGATGATGTGCATTAATTTAAAGGAACAGACCGAAAGAGTATTAGTCCATTCTCGTTTTAAATCTTCATTAGAAAGGTCAAAAGTTGGAAACTTCTTGATCCGTAGACCCCGAGGGATCTGTTTCAATGATAGATATTCAGTGAGTGTGGTCACATCCCAAAAAGCCCTAATCTCCTTAGCCATAAGACTTTCTAGTTTCCGAAAGGTGGCTTTTAAAGAAAAGTCATCTGTGTCCGGAGTTTGAAACAAAATAGTCTGGCTAGATCGGAGTGGGTTATCGGATGGGGCCATTAGTGTCCGGCTGAAAACTGTGTCCATTTCTGGGGCCTCCGCCGCTGTAACGGGATTAATAAGAGGCATTCTGTGCATGGGGAGTTCCATAATGAGAAGAGATTCTTCACAAATAAGAAATAACGATGCAGGAAAACAGAAAATGCCGAGCCGGTGAGGTGAACAGGCAAAATCCAGATATTCAGTTAATGAAGAAAGATCACCGCTCTAAAGCCTCTGAATCCATGTAATGCTTCCGCCCCACTCCAAGTACACACAGGTGCTGGCTCTGCACAAAATTAGGTGAGGAAAGAAAAATTCTGGATGGCCGCACTCTGCAAAGGATGCTGGTTTATTAATAAAATCCACAAATACAGCAAAGGCACTCAAAAGTAAACACAGAGATAGGCTAACGCGTTTCACATCGTGAGATGCTTACTCATAGCTAAAAAACACAAAGGAAACAAACATATTATATGCAAGGAATAAGCCTAAACATCTACCAATAGGGAGGATATAGGGCAGGTGTGGCCATTACCGTATAATGAAAGCATGATTGAAACCAATGAGGTCAAAAAACACATACAAAAAAGGAAAGGAAACACATGTGAAATGTAAATCAAAATCAGAGAGTAATACATGGATTAATGAAACCCACATGTGCACATGTACGCACATGTGTGCATACATATACAAATGTGCATGTAATGACATGTGAGGTATAAAATAATATATCATGTTGAATACTCAATATGTGGTGACATAAGAAATACATTTTGGATAGACCAATATAAAATATGTGTGAATAGTATGTGAGCAAGACCTATAGAAAAAGGAAAAAAGAAAAAAGATGCATGTGTGGAATAGTGTTATAAAATAGAAGGATATGATGACAAAAAAAAAAAAAAAAAGGGAAAAAAGAGGAAAAAGAAAAGAAGAGAAGAAAAGCAAAAGAGTGAGAATAAAGTGATATGATGTAGTGCAAAATATGTGATAAGTGATGTGGACGAGTGAAAAATTATGATGGGTGCAGAAAAAGAATATATTATAGTTGGGGAGGAGAAATGAAAAAAATATATATAATATAATTGATAAACCAAAAAACAACAGAGAGGGAGGGAAGGAGGTGTAAAAATAATAAATAATATATGTGAATGAATATATGCATGTGTGTGCGTGTGAAAATAAATAATGAATATAAAAAAACGAATGTAAATATGGGAATGGATGAATAGAAAATGAATGGGGAATGTGCGGAAATTCATGTGAAAGTGAGAATAAGTAAAAATGGAATAGAAAATGAATAGGGAATGTGCGGAAATGTATGTATAGCCATCCATAAAGTACGATACAATAAAAATATATATAAGGACATATTTAAGAACATATTTTGGAAATCATTCTGCAAAGTCATATATGTGTTAAAAAGAGATTAAATGATTACAATAAATCTATCATAATAATGCTCATATGCGACTGTTACAAAAATGGGTATTAAACACAAAGGTAAATTGATTGGTCATGATTTCCCTGAAGCAAAAAACTTTCTTGTTAAAGCTGCTGTGTGAAGGCGGTGTGCAGCAATATGTCGCACCGTCTGTATAAATTCCCTATATAAATGCCAAAAAAGGCTATAAATACAGCTGTAAAGTAATAATTTTTTTTTTTTTTTTTTTTGTCATCATATCCTTCTATTTTATAACACTATTCCACACATGCATCTTTTTTCTTTTTTCCTTTTTCTGTAGGTCTTGCTCACATACTATTCACACATATTTTATATTGGTCTATCCAAAATGTATTTCTTATGTCACCACATATTGAGTATTCAACATGATATATTATTTTATACCTCACATGTCATTACATGCACATTTGTATATGTATGCACACATGTGCGTACATGTGCACATGTGGGTTTCATTAATCCATGTATTACTCTCTGATTTTGATTTACATTTCACATGTGTTTCCTTTCCTTTTTTGTATGTGTTTTTTGACCTCATTGGTTTCAATCATGCTTTCATTATACGGTAATGGCCACACCTGCCCTATATCCTCCCTATTGGTAGATGTTTAGGCTTATTCCTTGCATATAATATGTTTGTTTCCTTTATGTTTTTTAGCTATGAGTAAGCATCTCACGATGTGAAACGCGTTAGCCTATCTCTGTGTTTACTTTTGAGTGCCTTTTCTGTATTTGTGGATTTTATTAATAAACCAGCATCCTTTGCAGAGTGCGGCCATCCAGAATTTTTTCTTTCCTAACCACTAGTGATGGACGAATATCTGATGGGACGGTTCGCAGCGCGTCTCATTCATTTTAATGGCAGGCGAACATGAAAAACCTCCAGGTCATATTTGCAGCCACAAAATACTTACTAGCTGTGCACACATAGTCCCACAACATGGACACTGACATACCAGAAGTATTAAGCGAATCTGCGATCGACAAGCATTCTTTTTTTATCTGCGAAATTTCGTCAATTCAGGAGCGCATGAAGGCCATGGAGGAGAGGCAAGGCCAGGCTATGAGAGGGTGCAGAAGATGATCCTGCTATTGGAAAAGTTGCCATATTTTTTTTTTTTTTATAAGTTATATAAATCGTTTATACAGTTTTAACGTGTATTTTGTTTTTTGTAATATTGCTCGGTTTTAGTGTAATAGCTTGGCCTAAATCAGCCAGAACTCAAAGCAGTCGGTAAATAAATGTCAAATACATATAGGGTCCATTCACACGTCTGTAAAATGGGTCTGCATCCGTTCCACAATTTAGCGGAACATTTACAGACCCATTGATTTTCAATTCCAGTCTGAAAAATTAGGCATTTAAAGCATGGATAAAGAAGTAAGTGTTGGCCAGTACAGGCCCCAAAAATTTGCCAACAGGCGTTCACCTGACAGCAAAGAACTTTGTATTCTGTGGCTGGAGGTACATTAGGCATTCACAGGATAAATAAGTTTCGGCCATTACAGGCCCCAAAAATTAGGCATTCAACGGACATAAAAGGCCTTTTATGCTGCTGTATTTACCTAAGACAGGGACCATGAATTGTTATGGGTGGTGGCGGATATTTGTGTCCTGTCATGAGGAATTTGAATCAAACATGGTCTACTGGTCACATGTGTTGAATTCCCCCGAGATCCATGCCTCATTCATTTTTAGAAATGTGAGGTAGTCAACACTGTCGTGAGCTAGGCGAGTGCGCTTATCGGCCACAATCCCCCCTGCTGCGCTGAACGTCCTTTCGGACAGGACACTGGACGAGCTGCAAGCCAACAGTTCCATTGCAAATTGTGCAAGCTCTGGCCAGAGGTCAAGCCTGCCCACCCAGTAGTCCAGGGGTTCATCACTTCTCAGAGCGTCCACATCGGCCGTTAACCCGATGTAATCGGACACCTGTCGGTCTAGGCGTTCCCTGATGCTGGATCCGGATGACAGCTGTCGATGGGTCGGCTGAAAGAATGATCTCATATCAGAAGTGACCAACACATCTTCAAACTGCCCTCTTCTTGCAGGCGCTGTTGGATTGGTACCCGCAACTGTTTCTCTGTGAGTGGAAATTCCTCTGCCAGCGCACGCAAAAGCAGAATGCAGCATTTCTCTAAGCAAGGCCTGGAAGTGCTCCATTCTGACAGCCCTCTGTGATGGTGGTAACATTTCCGGCATTTTTTGTTTGTACCGGGGGTCTAAGTACGTTGCCACCCAGTACTGGTCCTGGCCTTTATGCTTTTTTTACGAGGTCCCTCTTAAAACACTGGAGCATGAAGGCCCCCATTTGCACTAAGATTAAAGCGGTGTGGTGGCCTGGCTCCTGCTCATCATCCAGGATAATGTCGTCCTCGTTCTCCTCCCCCCATCCACGGACAACATCAGGGATCCCAGAAAGGTTTAAAGCATGCTCTTCTTGCTCCTCCTCATCCGCCCCGGCACCATCCTCCTCTGACTCCTCTTCAGACTCCTGTTGTTGACTTGTCTCAGATGGAGTAGCCTCTGGGAATTCATCCAGCATTGTGACTTCCTCATTTTCCTGCTCCTACTCCTCGATAGTGATGAGCCGAACACCCCCGGGTTCGGTTCGCACCAGAACCCGCGAACGGACCGAAAGTTCGCACGAACATTAGAACCCTATTAAATACAATGGATGCGAACGTTCGGATTCTAAAGTGCTAATTATAATGACTATTATCCATGTTATTGTCCTAAACAGAGTTTGGGAACCCGGGTTCTGCACCAGGGGACATGTATCAATGCAAAAAGAAGTTTTAAAAACGGACGTTTTCCAGGAGCAGTCATTTTAATGATGTATAAAGTGAAAAAAAAAAAGTCAAATATTCCTTTAAATATCGTACCTGGGGGGTGTCTAAAGTATGCCTGTGAAGTGCCACGTGTTTCCCGTGTTTAGAACTGTCCCTGCACAAAATAACATTTCTAAAGGAAAAAAAAGCCATTTAAAACTGCTTGCGGCTTTAATGTAATGTCTGGTCCCGGTAATATGGATGAAAATCTTTAAGAAAAATGGCATAGCTACCCCATCAACCCCCCCCCCCCACCCCAGCCCATTACCAGCCCCTTTGGGTCTTGTATGGATATTAAGGGGAACCCCGCACACAAAATAAAAAAGGCCCTATATACTCTGAACAGCCGTATACAGGCGGTGCATACAAGACAGGGACTGTAGGTTTGTTCTTATGTAGAATCTGTTTGTAATTTTGAACAGCTACATTGTTTAAGTGTAGCTCCAGCCCAAATACCTATTTTTAAGCTTTTTGGAAAACATAGGGAAGGGTTATCACCCCTGTAACATTTGTTTTGCTGTCTGTGCCCCTGTTCAGAACATTTTACCTCACTTTGCGTCCCAATGACAACTGTTTTTGAAATGTGGTGTTTTTATTGAAACAAGGATTGGTGATAAAGCATCAGTAGAGAGGAGACACCTTTCTCCCATATTAATTCTTACAGGAGAGAATTTTCCTTCCAAGGGGTAGATTTCCTCTCACTTCCTGTTGTCTTCTTCCGTTTGCAAGTAGTAGTCGTTTGTAAGTTGGATGTTTGAAAGTAGGGACCTGCCGTATATACTCTGCAGAAATTGGCCCCTTAGGTGTTGGTGTTGGCACAACACTGTAAGCACTCACAGTTACTCTTGGTGGGTGCTGGAACGCCCTGCTGTCAACTATTATATCAGGAATTGTAATAACATATAATTGTTGAACAGTGGTAGTAAAAATTGGGCCTTTGATGGTGGTGCTGGTGCCACAACACTGTAAGGCCTGACAGTTACTCTTGGTGGGCGCAGCAATGGGCCCTGCTGTGAATTATTAGATCAATAATTATAATTGCATGCCCCTGTTGAACAGGGGCTGAAAAATTGGGCCTTTGGTGGTGGTGGTGGTGGTGGTGTTGACACAACACTGTAAGGCCTGACAGTTACTCTTGGTGGGCGCAGCAATGGGCCCTGCTGTGAATTATTAGATCAATAATTATAATTGCATGCCCCTGTTGAACAGGGGCTGAAAAATTGGGCCTTTGGTGGTGGTGGTGGTGGTGGTGTTGACACAACACTGTAAGGCCTGACAGTTACTCTTGGTGGGCGCAGCAATGGGCCCTGCTGTGAATTATTAGATCAATAATTATAATTGCATGCCCCTGTTGAACAGGGTCTGAAAAATTGGGCCTTAGGCACTGGTGGCACAACACTGCAACCCCTCACAGATACTGTACTTGGAGCACAGCAATGAGGCCTGTTGCAAAGTATTGCATCAAAAATTGTAATTACACGCCCCTGTTAAACAGGGGCTGAAAAATTGGGCCTTAGCCACTGGTGGCGGCACCCATAAACCAAAATGATCTTCCAAGCTATCATCATTAATCGGATCATTGAGGAGGAGGAGGAGGATAGCTAGTCAACATAACAGCACAGGAACTCAGCATCAGCACCAGTCTTGAAGGGATGTGACATTTTAAAATCAATTAGTCTGTTATATCAGCATCAGGTGTGTGGTAGCTGGTGGTGATCCAAGACTGGTTCATCTTGATGAAAGTCAGTCGATCAACCGAGTCGGTGGACAGGCGCACCCTGTGATCCGTGACAAATCCTCCAGCAGCACTGAATGTGCGTTCTGAAAGAACGCTGGATGCAGGACAGGCCAGTAGCTCAATTGCATACTGTGCAAGCTCTGGCCAGTGATCCATCCTCAAGACCCAGTAAGCCAGAGGATTTTCGGTGGGGAAGGTGTCCAAGTCTGACCTTGCCCCTAGGTATTCCTGCACCATGTATATCAGACGCTGGCGATGGTTGCTGGAACCGATCATACTTTGGGGCTGCGGACTAAAGAATTGTCTAAACGCATCGGTCAGACGGCCACCTTCCCCACCGCTCCTTCTTTGACTGCCCGAAGCCTCAGCAACTCGTTGTCCAGGACCAGGAGTTTGTAACCTCCCAGTCTCTGGGAATGCGTTGCACAGACCTTTCTGCAAGGCCTCCCGGAGTTGTCTCATCCTCTGCTCCCTCTGCGACGGTAACATAAGGTCCGCAATCTTACCCTTGTACCGTGGATCAAGGAGAGTGGCCAGCCAGTAATGGTCCCTCTCCTTGATCCGAAGAATACGAGGATCCTTCCGCAGACTTTGCAGGATCAGGGAGGCCATGCAGCGTAGGTTAGCTGAGGCATTCAGTCCGGAGTCCTCTGGGTCACTAAGGACGACATGATCCGCAGCCACCTCCTCCCAGCCACGTACAAGTCCACTGGTTTCTTGGGACTGTAAATCATCCCTAAAAGACTGCTGCTGATGATGCTGAGTGCCAGCCTCCACCTCCATGCTGACACAATCCTCCTCCTCCTCTTCCTGTGCGATGGGTGGGACAGAAGGAACACTGTCTGGGTAAAGGGGGCCTTGAGAGGCAAGGAAGTCCTCCTCTTCCTGCCTCTGTTCTGCCTCAAGTGCCCTGTCCATTATTCCACGCAGCGTGTGCTCCAATAGGTGGACAAGAGGTACAGTGTCACTGATGCATGCACTGTCACTGCTCACCATCCTCGTGGCCTCCTCAAATGGTGCCAGGACAGTGCATGCATCCCTGATCATGCCCCACTGGCGTGGTGAAAAAAAACCGAGCTCCCCTGACCCTGTCCTGGTGCCGTAGTCGCACAGGTACTCATTGATGGCCCTCTGCTGCATGTGCAGCCGCTGCAGCATGGCCAACGTTGAGTTCCACCTGGTGGGCATGTCACATATAAGGCGGTTCTTGGGCAGGTTCAACTCCTTTTGCAGCTCAGCCAGGCGAGCACTGGCATTATAAGATCTGCGGAAATGCACACAGACTTTCCTGGCCTGCCTCAGGACATCCTGTAAGCCCGGGTACCTGCCCAAGAACCGCTGCCCCACCAGGTTAAGGACGTGAGCCATACAGGGCACATGGGTCAGTTGTCCCTGTCGGAGGGCGGAGAGGAGGTTGGTGCCATTGTCGCAAACCACCATTCCTGGCTTAAGCTGGCGTGGCGTCAACCACCTCTCGGCCTGCCCCTGCAGAGCAGACAGGACCTCTGCCCCAGTGTGGCTCCTGTCCCCCAAACACACCAGCGCAAGCACGGCATGGCATCTTTTTGCCTGCGTACTTGCGTAGCCCCTTGAACGCCTACGGAGCACCGCTGGTTCCGAGGACAAACCACAGGAAGAGGCCATGGAGGAAGAAGAAGAGGAGGGGGTGGAGGAGAGAGGTGTGTCACAACCAGTAGTAGCATTTTGGAGGCGTGGCAGTGGAACAACCTCCAACACTATTGCACCTTGTCCTGCATCCTTCCCAGCTGCCAAAAGAGTGACCCAATGGGCCGTGAAAGAAAGGTAACGTCCCTGTCCATGCCTGCTGGACCATGAGTCAGCGGTAATATGCACCTTACCGCTGACCGCCCTGTCCAGCGAGGCCAAGACATTGCCTTCCACATGCCTGTAGAGAGCCGGAATCGCCTTCCGTGAGAAAAAGTGGCGTTTGGGAACCTGCCACTGAGGAACCGCACATTGCACAAACTCACGGAAGGGGGCCGAGTCTACCAACTGAAAAGGCAGCAGTTGAAGTGCTAGCAATTTAGCCAAGCTAGCATTCAACCGCTGGGCATGTGGATGGCTGGGAGTGAACTTCTTTCGACGGTCCAGCAGCTGGGGCAGGGAAATTTGCCTGCTAGAATCGGACGTTGGTGTACTGCTAGCAGAGTGGCTGCAAGTACTGGGCTGTGACACACCTAATTCTACACCTTCATTCCTCTCAGTGTAGGTTTCAGAGAGGACTGAAGGTATAGTGGGTTTTGAGATCCCAGCTGATGCGGTGCAAGGAGAGGTCCGCTTTGTTCTTTGGTGTGGGTCTTTAAGGTAGGCTTGCCAACGAGCTGCATGGCAGGTCAACATATGTCTGATCAAGAATGTGGTGCCCAAGCGGCTGATGTTTTGGCCACGCGATATACGCTTGAGACATATGTTGCAAACAGCAGCTGTGCGATCTGATGCACTCGCCTCAAAAAAGGCCCACACCAAATAACTTTTTGAATGACGGGCAGAGGCAGCGCCCTGCACAGGCGGAGCTCTGCGGTGTGATTCCGTCGGTGTGCTGCCCATACGCTGGCCACTCAAGGGCATCCTGCCTCGTTGGAGATGTGCCTCCTCCTCATCCTCCTCCTCCTCCTCTCTCCTATTAGGCACACACGTGGAGTCAGTGACCTCATCATCCCCTCCCTCCTCATCACTGGAGCCAATCTGGCAGTATGCTGCAGCTGCTGGAGCATGACTGCCAGATTGGTGTCCTTCTTGAGCATCCCCTCTCTCTGCTCTCACGCTACTGCCTTCCTCTAGCTGGGTATCTTCATCAGATCCTTCGAAACGCTGGGCATCCTCCTGGAGCATGTACCAACACTGTGCTCAAACAGTTCGGGGGACTCCTCAGGAGGAGGACATGGTGGGTCTAGGGAAGGATTGACTAATGAAGATAATGATACCAGAGAAGAGGACGCTTTGGCAGCTGCTTTGCCAGTACCCTGAGCCTGGGTGAGAGAGGATGAGGAGGATGAGGTGGGCTTGGTCATCCACTCTACCAAGTCTTCGACATGATGTGGCTCAACATGTCCAGCTGCCGAAAAGAAGGACAAGCGTGTCCCATGGCCATGTGCTGATGACAATGCACCGCGTCCACGACCAGCACTGTTGCCCCCAGACACAGAGCCTGCTTGCCCTCTTTTTTTGCCTCCTGACTGTCTGCCTCTCCTTGTTTGCCTTCCAGACATTTTAATGGATGGCCTGCAGGGAGATGGGAAAAACAGCAATAAGGGCTACCTTCAGGTGTATACTGTGCAGGAGGCCTAGCAACAATGACACTGACACTGTCCCCTGCCTATCCTTCTCTGTCCCTAAACACAAGGATTTGCAATATGCTTCAGCAAGATTGGTTTAGCACAGAATAGCACACTGACAGTTTCCCTCACTGTCCTTCTCTGTCCCTACAAACAAGATTTAGCACAGAATAGCACACTGATAGTTTCCACGAGTGTCCTTCTCTGTCCCTAAACTCAAGGATTTCAAATATGGTTCAGCAAGATTGGTTTAAAACAGAATAGCACACTGACACTTTCCCTCACTGTACCTCTCTGTCCCTAAACTCAAGGATTTCAAATATGGTTCAGCAAGATTGGTTTAGAACAGAATAGCACACTGACACTTTCCCTCACTGTACCTCTCTGTCCCTAAACTCAAGGATTTCAAATATGGTTCAGCAAGATTGGTTTAGAACAGAATAGCACACTGTCAGTTTCACTCACTGTCCTTCTCTGTCCCTACAAACAAGATTTAGCACAGAATAGCACACTGATAGTTTCCACGAGTGTCCTTCTCTGTCCCTAAACTCAAGGATTTCAAATATGGTTCAGCAAGATTGGTTTAGAACAGAATAGCACACTGACACTTTCCCTCACTGTACCTCTCTGTCCCTAAGCTCAAGGATTTCAAATATGGTTCAGCAAGATTGGTTTAGAACAGAATAGCACACTGTCAGTTTCACTGACTGTCCTTCTCTGTCCCTACAAAGAAGATTTAGCACAGAATAGCACACTGATAATTTCCACGAGTGTCCTTCTCTGTCCCTAAACTCAAGGATTTCAAATATGGTTCAGCAAGATTGGTTTAGAACAGAATAGCACACTGTCAGTTTCACTCACTGTCCTTCTCTGTCCCTACAAACAAGATTTAGCACAGAATAGCACACTGATAGTTTCCACGAGTGTCCTTCTCTGTCCCTAAACTCAAGGATTTCAAATATGGTTCAGCAAGATTGGTTTAGAACAGAATAGCACAATGACACTTTCCCTCACTGTACCTCTCTGTCCCTAAACTCAAGGATTTCAAATATGGTTCAGCAAGATTGGTTTAGAACAGAATAGCACACTGTCAGTTTCACTCACTGTCCTTCTCTGTCCCTACAAACAAGATTTAGCACAGAATAGCACACTGATAGTTTCCACGAGTGTCCTTCTCTGTCCCTAAACTCAAGGATTTCAAATATGGTTCAGCAAGATTGGTTTAGAACAGAATAGCACACTGACACTTTCCCTCACTGTACCTCTCTGTCCCTAAACTCAAGGATTTCAAATATGGTTCAGCAAGATTCGTTTAGAACAGAATAGCACACTGTCAGTTTCACTCACTGTCCTTCTCTGTCCCTACAAACAAGATTTAGCACAGAATAGCACACTGATAGTTTCCACGAGTGTCCTTCTCTGTCCCTAAACTCAAGGATTTCAAATATGGTTCAGCAAGATTGGTTTAGAACAGAATAGCACACTGACACTTTCCCTCACTGTACCTCTCTGTCCCTAAACTCAAGGATTTCAAATATGGTTCAGCAAGATTGGTTTAGAACAGAATAGCACACTGTCAGTTTCACTCACTGTCCTTCTCTGTCCCTACAAACAAGATTTAGCACAGAATAGCACACTGATAGTTTCCACGAGTGTCCTTCTCTGTCCCTAAACTCAAGGATTTCAAATATGGTTCAGCAAGATTGGTTTAGAACAGAATAGCACACTGACACTTTCCCTCACTGTACCTCTCTGTCCCTAAACTCAAGGATTTCAAATATGGTTCAGCAAGATTGGTTTAGAACAGAATAGCACACTGACACTTTCCCTCACTGTACCTCTCTGTCCCTAAACTCAAGGATTTCAAATATGGTTCAGCAAGATTGGTTTAGAACAGAATAGCACACTGTCAGTTTCACTCACTGTCCTTCTCTGTCCCTACAAACAAGATTTAGCACAGAATAGCACACTGATAGTTTCCACGAGTGTCCTTCTCTGTCCCTAAACTCAAGGATTTCAAATATGGTTCAGCAAGATTGGTTTAGAACAGAATAGCACACTGACACTTTCCCTCACTGTACCTCTCTGTCCCTAAACTCAAGGATTTCAAATATGGTTCAGCAAGATTGGTTTAGAACAGAATAGCACACTGTCAGTTTCACTCACTGTCCTTCTCTGTCCCTACAAACAAGATTTAGCACAGAATAGCACACTGATAGTTTCCACGAGTGTCCTTCTCTGTCCCTAAACTCAAGGATTTCAAATATGGTTCAGCAAGATTGGTTTAGAACAGAATAGCACACTGACACTTTCCCTCACTGTACCTCTCTGTCCCTAAACTCAAGGATTTCAAATATGGTTCAGCAAGATTGGTTTAGAACAGAATAGCACACTGTCAGTTTCACTCACTGTCCTTCTCTGTCCCTACAAACAAGATTTAGCACAGAATAGCACACTGATAGTTTCCACGAGTGTCCTTCTCTGTCCCTAAACTCAAGGATTTCAAATATGGTTCAGCAAGATTGGTTTAGAACAGAATAGCACACTGACACTTTCCCTCACTGTACCTCTCTGTCCCTAAACTCAAGGATTTCAAATATGGTTCAGCAAGATTGGTTTAGAACAGAATAGCACACTGTCAGTTTCACTCACTGTCCTTCTCTGTCCCTACAAACAAGATTTAGCACAGAATAGCACACTGATAGTTTCCACGAGTGTCCTTCTCTGTCCCTAAACTCAAGGATTTCAAATATGGTTCAGCAAGATTGGTTTAGAACAGAATAGCACAATGACACTTTCCCTCACTGTACCTCTCTGTCCCTAAACTCAAGGATTTCAAATATGGTTCAGCAAGATTGGTTTAGAACAGAATAGCACACTGTCAGTTTCACTCACTGTCCTTCTCTGTCCCTACAAACAAGATTTAGCACAGAATAGCACACTGATAGTTTCCACGAGTGTCCTTCTCTGTCCCTAAACTCAAGGATTTCAAATATGGTTCAGCAAGATTGGTTTAGAACAGAATAGCACACTGTCAGTTTCACTCACTGTCCTTCTCTGTCCCTACAAACAAGATTTAGCACAGAATAGCACACTGATAGTTTCCACGAGTGTCCTTCTCTGTCCCTAAACTCAAGGATTTCAAATATGGTTCAGCAAGATTGGTTTAGAACAGAATAGCACAATGACACTTTCCCTCACTGTACCTCTCTGTCCCTAAACTCAAGGATTTCAAATATGGTTCAGCAAGATTGGTTTAGAACAGAATAGCACACTGTCAGTTTCACTCACTGTCCTTCTCTGTCCCTACAAACAAGATTTAGCACAGAATAGCACACTGATAGTTTCCACGAGTGTCCTTCTCTGTCCCTAAACTCAAGGATTTCAAATATGGTTCAGCAAGATTGGTTTAGAACAGAATAGCACACTGACACTTTCCCTCACTGTACCTCTCTGTCCCTAAACTCAAGGATTTCAAATATGGTTCAGCAAGATTCGTTTAGAACAGAATAGCACACTGTCAGTTTCACTCACTGTCCTTCTCTGTCCCTACAAACAAGATTTAGCACAGAATAGCACACTGATAGTTTCCACGAGTGTCCTTCTCTGTCCCTAAACTCAAGGATTTCAAATATGGTTCAGCAAGATTGGTTTAGAACAGAATAGCACACTGACACTTTCCCTCACTGTACCTCTCTGTCCCTAAACTCAAGGATTTCAAATATGGTTCAGCAAGATTGGTTTAGAACAGAATAGCACACTGTCAGTTTCACTCACTGTCCTTCTCTGTCCCTACAAACAAGATTTAGCACAGAATAGCACACTGATAGTTTCCACGAGTGTCCTTCTCTGTCCCTAAACTCAAGGATTTCAAATATGGTTCAGCAAGATTGGTTTAGAACAGAATAGCACACTGACACTTTCCCTCACTGTACCTCTCTGTCCCTAAACTCAAGGATTTCAAATATGGTTCAGCAAGATTGGTTTAGAACAGAATAGCACACTGACACTTTCCCTCACTGTACCTCTCTGTCCCTAAACTCAAGGATTTCAAATATGGTTCAGCAAGATTGGTTTAGAACAGAATAGCACACTGTCAGTTTCACTCACTGTCCTTCTCTGTCCCTACAAACAAGATTTAGCACAGAATAGCACACTGATAGTTTCCACGAGTGTCCTTCTCTGTCCCTAAACTCAAGGATTTCAAATATGGTTCAGCAAGATTGGTTTAGAACAGAATAGCACACTGACACTTTCCCTCACTGTACCTCTCTGTCCCTAAACTCAAGGATTTCAAATATGGTTCAGCAAGATTGGTTTAGAACAGAATAGCACACTGTCAGTTTCACTCACTGTCCTTCTCTGTCCCTACAAACAAGATTTAGCACAGAATAGCACACTGATAGTTTCCACGAGTGTCCTTCTCTGTCCCTAAACTCAAGGATTTCAAATATGGTTCAGCAAGATTGGTTTAGAACAGAATAGCACACTGACACTTTCCCTCACTGTACCTCTCTGTCCCTAAACTCAAGGATTTCAAATATGGTTCAGCAAGATTGGTTTAGAACAGAATAGCACACTGTCAGTTTCACTCACTGTCCTTCTCTGTCCCTACAAACAAGATTTAGCACAGAATAGCACACTGATAGTTTCCACGAGTGTCCTTCTCTGTCCCTAAACTCAAGGATTTCAAATATGGTTCAGCAAGATTGGTTTAGAACAGAATAGCACACTGACACTTTCCCTCACTGTACCTCTCTGTCCCTAAACTCAAGGATTTCAAATATGGTTCAGCAAGATTGGTTTAGAACAGAATAGCACACTGTCAGTTTCACTCACTGTCCTTCTCTGTCCCTACAAACAAGATTTAGCACAGAATAGCACACTGATAGTTTCCACGAGTGTCCTTCTCTGTCCCTAAACTCAAGGATTTCAAATATGGTTCAGCAAGATTGGTTTAGAACAGAATAGCACACTGACACTTTCCCTCACTGTACCTCTCTGTCCCTAAACTCAAGGATTTCAAATATGGTTCAGCAAGATTGGTTTAGAACAGAATAGCACACTGACTCTTTCCCTCACTGTACCTCTCTGTCCCTAAACTCAAGGATTTCAAATATGGTTCAGCAAGATTGGTTTAGAACAGAATAGCACACTGTCAGTTTCAGTCACTGTCCTTCTCTGTCCCTACAAACAAGATTTAGCACAGAATAGCACACTGATAGTTTCCACGAGTGTCCTTCTCTGTCCCTAAACTCAAGGATTTCAAATATGGTTCAGCAAGATTGGTTTAGAACAGAATAGCACACTGACACTTTCCCTCACTGTACCTCTGTGTCCCTAAACTCAAGGATTTCAAATATGGTTCAGCAAGATTGGTTTAGAACAGAATAGCACACTGTCAGTTTCACTCACTGTCCTTCTCTGTCCCTACAAACAAGATTTAGCACAGAATAGCACACTGATAGTTTCCACGAGTGTCCTTCTCTGTCCCTAAACTCAAGGATTTCAAATATGGTTCAGCAAGATTGGTTTAGAACAGAATAGCACACTGACACTTTCCCTCACTGTACCTCTCTGTCCCTAAACTCAAGGATTTCAAATATGGTTCAGCAAGATTGGTTTAGAACAGAATAGCACACTGTCAGTTTCACTCACTGTCCTTCTCTGTCCCTACAAACAAGATTTAGCACAGAATAGCACACTGATAGTTTCCACGAGTGTCCTTCTCTGTCCCTAAACTCAAGGATTTCAAATATGGTTCAGCAAGATTGGTTTAGAACAGAATAGCACACTGACACTTTCCCTCACTGTACCTCTCTGTCCCTAAACTCAAGGATTTCAAATATGGTTCAGCAAGATTCGTTTAGAACAGAATAGCACACTGTCAGTTTCACTCACTGTCCTTCTCTGTCCCTACAAACAAGATTTAGCACAGAATAGCACACTGATAGTTTCCACGAGTGTCCTTCTCTGTCCCTAAACTCAAGGATTTCAAATATGGTTCAGCAAGATTGGTTTAGAACAGAATAGCACACTGACACTTTCCCTCACTGTACCTCTCTGTCCCTAAACTCAAGGATTTCAAATATGGTTCAGCAAGATTGGTTTAGAACAGAATAGCACACTGTCAGTTTCAGTCACTGTCCTTCTCTGTCCCTACAAACAAGATTTAGCACAGAATAGCACACTGATAGTTTCCACGAGTGTCCTTCTCTGTCCCTAAACTCAAGGATTTCAAATATGGTTCAGCAAGATTGGTTTAGAACAGAATAGCACACTGACACTTTCCCTCACTGTACCTCTCTGTCCCTAAACTCAAGGATTTCAAATATGGTTCAGCAAGATTGGTTTAGAACAGAATAGCACACTGACACTTTCCCTCACTGTACCTCTCTGTCCCTAAACTCAAGGATTTCAAATGTGGTTCAGCAAGATTGGTTTAGAACAGAATAGCACACTGTCAGTTTCACTCACTGTCCTTCTCTGTCCCTACAAACAAGATTTAGCACAGAATAGCACACTTGTAGTTTCCACGAGTGTCCTTCTCTGTCCCTAAACTCAAGGATTTCAAATATGGTTCAGCAAGATTGGTTTAGAACAGAATAGCACACTGACACTTTCCCTCACTGTACCTCTCTGTCCCTAAACTCAAGGATTTCAAATATGGTTCAGCAAGATTGGTTTAGAACAGAATAGCACACTGTCAGTTTCACTCACTGTCCTTCTCTGTCCCTACAAACAAGATTTAGCACAGAATAGCACCCTGATAGTTTCCACGAGTGTCCTCTGTCCCTAAACTCAAGGATTTCAAATATGGTTCAGCAAGATTGGTTTAGAACAGAATAGCACAATGACACTTTCCCTCACTGTACCTCTCTGTCCCTAAACTCAAGGATTTCAAATATGGTTCAGCAAGATTGGTTTAGAACAGAATAGCACACTGTCAGTTTCACTCACTGTCCTTCTCTGTCCCTACAAACAAGATTTAGCACAGAATAGCACACTGATAGTTTCCACGAGTGTCCTTCTCTGTCCCTAAACTCAAGGATTTCAAATATGGTTCAGCAAGATTGGTTTAGAACAGAATAGCACAATGACACTTTCCCTCACTGTACCTCTCTGTCCCTAAACTCAAGGATTTCAAATATGGTTCAGCAAGATTGGTTTAGAACAGAATAGCACACTGTCAGTTTCACTCACTGTCCTTCTCTGTCCCTAAACTCAAGGATTTCAAATATGGTTCAGCAAGATTGGTTTAGAACAGAATAGCACACTGTCAGTTTCACTCACTGTCCTTCTCTGTCCCTACAAACAAGATTTAGCACAGAATAGCACACTGATAGTTTCCACGAGTGTCCTTCTCTGTCCCTAAACTCAAGGATTTCAAATATGGTTCAGCAAGATTGGTTTAGAACAGAATAGCACAATGACACTTTCCCTCACTGTACCTCTCTGTCCCTAAACTCAAGGATTTCAAATATGGTTCAGCAAGATTGGTTTAGAACAGAATAGCACACTGTCAGTTTCACTCACTGTCCTTCTCTGTCCCTACAAACAAGATTTAGCACAGAATAGCACACTGATAGTTTCCACGAGTGTCCTTCTCTGTCCCTAAACTCAAGGATTTCAAATATGGTTCAGCAAGATTGGTTTAGAACAGAATAGCACACTGACACTTTCCCTCACTGTACCTCTCTGTCCCTAAACTCAAGGATTTCAAATATGGTTCAGCAAGATTCGTTTAGAACAGAATAGCACACTGTTAGTTTCACTCACTGTACCTCTCTGTCCCTACAAACAAGATTTAGCACAGAATAGCACACTGATAGTTTCCACGAGTGTCCTTCTCTGTCCCTAAACTCAAGGATTTCAAATATGGTTCAGCAAGATTGGTTTAGAACAGAATAGCACACTGACACTTTCCCTCACTGTACCTCTCTGTCCCTAAACTCAAGGATTTCAAATATGGTTCAGCAAGATTGGTTTAGAACAGAATAGCACACTGTCAGTTTCACTCACTGTCCTTCTCTGTCCCTACAAACAAGATTTAGCACAGAATAGCACACTGATAGTTTCCACGAGTGTCCTTCTCTGTCCCTAAACTCAAGGATTTCAAATATGGTTCAGCAAGATTGGTTTAGAACAGAATAGCACACTGACACTTTCCCTCACTGTACCTCTCTGTCCCTAAACTCAAGGATTTCAAATATGGTTCAGCAAGATTGGTTTAGAACAGAATAGCACACTGACACTTTCCCTCACTGTACCTCTCTGTCCCTAAACTCAAGGATTTCAAATATGGTTCAGCAAGATTGGTTTAGAACAGAATAGCACACTGTCAGTTTCACTCACTGTCCTTCTCTGTCCCTACAAACAAGATTTAGCACAGAATAGCACACTGATAGTTTCCACGAGTGTCCTTCTCTGTCCCTAAACTCAAGGATTTCAAATATGGTTCAGCAAGATTGGTTTAGAACAGAATAGCACACTGACACTTTCCCTCACTGTACCTCTCTGTCCCTAAACTCAAGGATTTCAAATATGGTTCAGCAAGATTGGTTTAGAACAGAATAGCACACTGTCAGTTTCACTCACTGTCCTTCTCTGTCCCTACAAACAAGATTTAGCACAGAATAGCACACTGATAGTTTCCACGAGTGTCCTTCTCTGTCCCTAAACTCAAGGATTTCAAATATGGTTCAGCAAGATTGGTTTAGAACAGAATAGCACACTGACACTTTCCCTCACTGTACCTCTCTGTCCCTAAACTCAAGGATTTCAAATATGGTTCAGCAAGATTGGTTTAGAACAGAATAGCACACTGTCAGTTTCACTCACTGTCCTTCTCTGTCCCTACAAACAAGATTTAGCACAGAATAGCACACTGATAGTTTCCACGAGTGTCCTTCTCTGTCCCTAAACTCAAGGATTTCAAATATGGTTCAGCAAGATTGGTTTAGAACAGAATAGCACACTGACACTTTCCCTCACTGTACCTCTCTGTCCCTAAACTCAAGGATTTCAAATATGGTTCAGCAAGATTGGTTTAGAACAGAATAGCACACTGTCAGTTTCACTCACTGTCCTTCTCTGTCCCTACAAACAAGATTTAGCACAGAATAGCACACTGATAGTTTCCACGAGTGTCCTTCTCTGTCCCTAAACTCAAGGATTTCAAATATGGTTCAGCAAGATTGGTTTAGAACAGAATAGCACACTGACACTTTCCCTCACTGTACCTCTCTGTCCCTAAACTCAAGGATTTCAAATATGGTTCAGCAAGATTGGTTTAGAACAGAATAGCACACTGACTCTTTCCCTCACTGTACCTCTCTGTCCCTAAACTCAAGGATTTCAAATATGGTTCAGCAAGATTGGTTTAGAACAGAATAGCACACTGTCAGTTTCACTCACTGTCCTTCTCTGTCCCTACAAACAAGATTTAGCACAGAATAGCACACTGATAGTTTCCACGAGTGTCCTTCTCTGTCCCTAAACTCAAGGATTTCAAATATGGTTCAGCAAGATTGGTTTAGAACAGAATAGCACACTGACACTTTCCCTCACTGTACCTCTGTGTCCCTAAACTCAAGGATTTCAAATATGGTTCAGCAAGATTGGTTTAGAACAGAATAGCACACTGTCAGTTTCACTCACTGTCCTTCTCTGTCCCTACAAACAAGATTTAGCACAGAATAGCACACTGATAGTTTCCACGAGTGTCCTTCTCTGTCCCTAAACTCAAGGATTTCAAATATGGTTCAGCAAGATTGGTTTAGAACAGAATAGCACACTGACACTTTCCCTCACTGTACCTCTCTGTCCCTAAACTCAAGGATTTCAAATATGGTTCAGCAAGATTGGTTTAGAACAGAATAGCACACTGTCAGTTTCACTCACTGTCCTTCTCTGTCCCTACAAACAAGATTTAGCACAGAATAGCACACTGATAGTTTCCACGAGTGTCCTTCTCTGTCCCTAAACTCAAGGATTTCAAATATGGTTCAGCAAGATTGGTTTAGAACAGAATAGCACACTGACACTTTCCCTCACTGTACCTCTCTGTCCCTAAACTCAAGGATTTCAAATATGGTTCAGCAAGATTCGTTTAGAACAGAATAGCACACTGTCAGTTTCACTCACTGTCCTTCTCTGTCCCTACAAACAAGATTTAGCACAGAATAGCACACTGATAGTTTCCACGAGTGTCCTTCTCTGTCCCTAAACTCAAGGATTTCAAATATGGTTCAGCAAGATTGGTTTAGAACAGAATAGCACACTGACACTTTCCCTCACTGTACCTCTCTGTCCCTAAACTCAAGGATTTCAAATATGGTTCAGCAAGATTGGTTTAGAACAGAATAGCACACTGTCAGTTTCACTCACTGTCCTTCTCTGTCCCTACAAACAAGATTTAGCACAGAATAGCACACTGATAGTTTCCACGAGTGTCCTTCTCTGTCCCTAAACTCAAGGATTTCAAATATGGTTCAGCAAGATTGGTTTAGAACAGAATAGCACACTGACACTTTCCCTCACTGTACCTCTCTGTCCCTAAACTCAAGGATTTCAAATATGGTTCAGCAAGATTGGTTTAGAACAGAATAGCACACTGACACTTTCCCTCACTGTACCTCTCTGTCCCTAAACTCAAGGATTTCAAATGTGGTTCAGCAAGATTGGTTTAGAACAGAATAGCACACTGTCAGTTTCACTCACTGTCCTTCTCTGTCCCTACAAACAAGATTTAGCACAGAATAGCACACTTGTAGTTTCCACGAGTGTCCTTCTCTGTCCCTAAACTCAAGGATTTCAAATATGGTTCAGCAAGATTGGTTTAGAACAGAATAGCACACTGACACTTTCCCTCACTGTACCTCTCTGTCCCTAAACTCAAGGATTTCAAATATGGTTCAGCAAGATTGGTTTAGAACAGAATAGCACACTGTCAGTTTCACTCACTGTCCTTCTCTGTCCCTACAAACAAGATTTAGCACAGAATAGCACCCTGATAGTTTCCACGAGTGTCCTCTGTCCCTAAACTCAAGGATTTCAAATATGGTTCAGCAAGATTGGTTTAGAACAGAATAGCACAATGACACTTTCCCTCACTGTACCTCTCTGTCCCTAAACTCAAGGATTTCAAATATGGTTCAGCAAGATTGGTTTAGAACAGAATAGCACACTGTCAGTTTCACTCACTGTCCTTCTCTGTCCCTACAAACAAGATTTAGCACAGAATAGCACACTGATAGTTTCCACGAGTGTCCTTCTCTGTCCCTAAACTCAAGGATTTCAAATATGGTTCAGCAAGATTGGTTTAGAACAGAATAGCACAATGACACTTTCCCTCACTGTACCTCTCTGTCCCTAAACTCAAGGATTTCAAATATGGTTCAGCAAGATTGGTTTAGAACAGAATAGCACACTGTCAGTTTCACTCACTGTCCTTCTCTGTCCCTAAACTCAAGGATTTCAAATATGGTTCAGCAAGATTGGTTTAGAACAGAATAGCACACTGTCAGTTTCACTCACTGTCCTTCTCTGTCCCTACAAACAAGATTTAGCACAGAATAGCACACTGATAGTTTCCACGAGTGTCCTTCTCTGTCCCTAAACTCAAGGATTTCAAATATGGTTCAGCAAGATTGGTTTAGAACAGAATAGCACAATGACACTTTCCCTCACTGTACCTCTCTGTCCCTAAACTCAAGGATTTCAAATATGGTTCAGCAAGATTGGTTTAGAACAGAATAGCACACTGTCAGTTTCACTCACTGTCCTTCTCTGTCCCTACAAACAAGATTTAGCACAGAATAGCACACTGATAGTTTCCACGAGTGTCCTTCTCTGTCCCTAAACTCAAGGATTTCAAATATGGTTCAGCAAGATTGGTTTAGAACAGAATAGCACACTGACACTTTCCCTCACTGTACCTCTCTGTCCCTAAACTCAAGGATTTCAAATATGGTTCAGCAAGATTCGTTTAGAACAGAATAGCACACTGTTAGTTTCACTCACTGTACCTCTCTGTCCCTACAAACAAGATTTAGCACAGAATAGCACACTGATAGTTTCCACGAGTGTCCTTCTCTGTCCCTAAACTCAAGGATTTCAAATATGGTTCAGCAAGATTGGTTTAGAACAGAATAGCACACTGACACTTTCCCTCACTGTACCTCTCTGTCCCTAAACTCAAGGATTTCAAATATGGTTCAGCAAGATTGGTTTAGAACAGAATAGCACACTGTCAGTTTCACTCACTGTCCTTCTCTGTCCCTACAAACAAGATTTAGCACAGAATAGCACACTGATAGTTTCCACGAGTGTCCTTCTCTGTCCCTAAACTCAAGGATTTCAAATATGGTTCAGCAAGATTGGTTTAGAACAGAATAGCACACTGACACTTTCCCTCACTGTACCTCTCTGTCCCTAAACTCAAGGATTTCAAATATGGTTCAGCAAGATTGGTTTAGAACAGAATAGCACACTGACACTTTCCCTCACTGTACCTCTCTGTCCCTAAACTCAAGGATTTCAAATATGGTTCAGCAAGATTGGTTTAGAACAGAATAGCACACTGTCAGTTTCACTCACTGTCCTTCTCTGTCCCTACAAACAAGATTTAGCACAGAATAGCACACTGATAGTTTCCACGAGTGTCCTTCTCTGTCCCTAAACTCAAGGATTTCAAATATGGTTCAGCAAGATTGGTTTAGAACAGAATAGCACACTGACACTTTCCCTCACTGTACCTCTCTGTCCCTAAACTCAAGGATTTCAAATATGGTTCAGCAAGATTGGTTTAGAACAGAATAGCACACTGTCAGTTTCACTCACTGTCCTTCTCTGTCCCTACAAACAAGATTTAGCACAGAATAGCACACTGATAGTTTCCACGAGTGTCCTTCTCTGTCCCTAAACTCAAGGATTTCAAATATGGTTCAGCAAGATTGGTTTAGAACAGAATAGCACACTGACACTTTCCCTCACTGTACCTCTCTGTCCCTAAACTCAAGGATTTCAAATATGGTTCAGCAAGATTGGTTTAGAACAGAATAGCACACTGTCAGTTTCACTCACTGTCCTTCTCTGTCCCTACAAACAAGATTTAGCACAGAATAGCACACTGATAGTTTCCACGAGTGTCCTTCTCTGTCCCTAAACTCAAGGATTTCAAATATGGTTCAGCAAGATTGGTTTAGAACAGAATAGCACACTGACACTTTCCCTCACTGTACCTCTCTGTCCCTAAACTCAAGGATTTCAAATATGGTTCAGCAAGATTGGTTTAGAACAGAATAGCACACTGTCAGTTTCACTCACTGTCCTTCTCTGTCCCTACAAACAAGATTTAGCACAGAATAGCACACTGATAGTTTCCACGAGTGTCCTTCTCTGTCCCTAAACTCAAGGATTTCAAATATGGTTCAGCAAGATTGGTTTAGAACAGAATAGCACACTGACACTTTCCCTCACTGTACCTCTCTGTCCCTAAACTCAAGGATTTCAAATATGGTTCAGCAAGATTGGTTTAGAACAGAATAGCACACTGACTCTTTCCCTCACTGTACCTCTCTGTCCCTAAACTCAAGGATTTCAAATATGGTTCAGCAAGATTGGTTTAGAACAGAATAGCACACTGTCAGTTTCACTCACTGTCCTTCTCTGTCCCTACAAACAAGATTTAGCACAGAATAGCACACTGATAGTTTCCACGAGTGTCCTTCTCTGTCCCTAAACTCAAGGATTTCAAATATGGTTCAGCAAGATTGGTTTAGAACAGAATAGCACACTGACACTTTCCCTCACTGTACCTCTGTGTCCCTAAACTCAAGGATTTCAAATATGGTTCAGCAAGATTGGTTTAGAACAGAATAGCACACTGTCAGTTTCACTCACTGTCCTTCTCTGTCCCTACAAACAAGATTTAGCACAGAATAGCACACTGATAGTTTCCACGAGTGTCCTTCTCTGTCCCTAAACTCAAGGATTTCAAATATGGTTCAGCAAGATTGGTTTAGAACAGAATAGCACACTGACACTTTCCCTCACTGTACCTCTCTGTCCCTAAACTCAAGGATTTCAAATATGGTTCAGCAAGATTGGTTTAGAACAGAATAGCACACTGTCAGTTTCACTCACTGTCCTTCTCTGTCCCTACAAACAAGATTTAGCACAGAATAGCACACTGATAGTTTCCACGAGTGTCCTTCTCTGTCCCTAAACTCAAGGATTTCAAATATGGTTCAGCAAGATTGGTTTAGAACAGAATAGCACACTGACACTTTCCCTCACTGTACCTCTCTGTCCCTAAACTCAAGGATTTCAAATATGGTTCAGCAAGATTCGTTTAGAACAGAATAGCACACTGTCAGTTTCACTCACTGTCCTTCTCTGTCCCTACAAACAAGATTTAGCACAGAATAGCACACTGATAGTTTCCACGAGTGTCCTTCTCTGTCCCTAAACTCAAGGATTTCAAATATGGTTCAGCAAGATTGGTTTAGAACAGAATAGCACACTGACACTTTCCCTCACTGTACCTCTCTGTCCCTAAACTCAAGGATTTCAAATATGGTTCAGCAAGATTGGTTTAGAACAGAATAGCACACTGTCAGTTTCACTCACTGTCCTTCTCTGTCCCTACAAACAAGATTTAGCACAGAATAGCACACTGATAGTTTCCACGAGTGTCCTTCTCTGTCCCTAAACTCAAGGATTTCAAATATGGTTCAGCAAGATTGGTTTAGAACAGAATAGCACACTGACACTTTCCCTCACTGTACCTCTCTGTCCCTAAACTCAAGGATTTCAAATATGGTTCAGCAAGATTGGTTTAGAACAGAATAGCACACTGACACTTTCCCTCACTGTACCTCTCTGTCCCTAAACTCAAGGATTTCAAATGTGGTTCAGCAAGATTGGTTTAGAACAGAATAGCACACTGTCAGTTTCACTCACTGTCCTTCTCTGTCCCTACAAACAAGATTTAGCACAGAATAGCACACTTGTAGTTTCCACGAGTGTCCTTCTCTGTCCCTAAACTCAAGGATTTCAAATATGGTTCAGCAAGATTGGTTTAGAACAGAATAGCACACTGACACTTTCCCTCACTGTACCTCTCTGTCCCTAAACTCAAGGATTTCAAATATGGTTCAGCAAGATTGGTTTAGAACAGAATAGCACACTGTCAGTTTCACTCACTGTCCTTCTCTGTCCCTACAAACAAGATTTAGCACAGAATAGCACCCTGATAGTTTCCACGAGTGTCCTCTGTCCCTAAACTCAAGGATTTCAAATATGGTTCAGCAAGATTGGTTTAGAACAGAATAGCACAATGACACTTTCCCTCACTGTACCTCTCTGTCCCTAAACTCAAGGATTTCAAATATGGTTCAGCAAGATTGGTTTAGAACAGAATAGCACACTGTCAGTTTCACTCACTGTCCTTCTCTGTCCCTACAAACAAGATTTAGCACAGAATAGCACACTGATAGTTTCCACGAGTGTCCTTCTCTGTCCCTAAACTCAAGGATTTCAAATATGGTTCAGCAAGATTGGTTTAGAACAGAATAGCACAATGACACTTTCCCTCACTGTACCTCTCTGTCCCTAAACTCAAGGATTTCAAATATGGTTCAGCAAGATTGGTTTAGAACAGAATAGCACAATGACACTTTCCCTCACTGTACCTCTCTGTCCCTAAACTCAAGGATTTCAAATATGGTTCAGCAAGATTGGTTTAGAACAGAATAGCACACTGACACTTTCCCTCACTGTACCTCTCTGTCCCTAAACTCAAGGATTTCAAATATGGTTCAGCAAGATTGGATTAGAACAGAATAGCACACTGTCAGTTTCACTCACTGTCCTTCTCTGTCCCTACAAACAAGATTTAGCACAGAATAGCACACTGATAGTTTCCACGAGTGTCCTTCTCTGTCCCTAAACTCAAGGATTTCAAATATGGTTCAGCAAGATTGGTTTAGAACAGAATAGCACACCGACACTTTCCCTCACTGTACCTCTCTGTCCCTAAACTCAAGGATTTCAAATATGGTTCAGCAAGATTGGTTTAGAACAGAATAGCACACTGTCAGTTTCACTCACTGTCCTTCTCTGTCCCTACAAACAAGATTTAGCACAGAATAGCACACTGATAGTTTCCACGAGTGTCCTTCTCTGTCCCTAAACTCAAGGATTTCAAATATGGTTCAGCAAGATTGGTTTAGAACAGAATAGCACACTGACACTTTCCCTCACTGTACCTCTCTGTCCCTAAACTCAAGGATTTCAAATATGGTTCAGCAAGATTGGTTTAGAACAGAATAGCACACTGACTCTTTCCCTCACTGTACCTCTCTGTCCCTAAACTCAAGGATTTCAAATATGGTTCAGCAAGATTGGTTTAGAACAGAATAGCACACTGTCAGTTTCACTCACTGTCCTTCTCTGTCCCTACAAACAAGATTTAGCACAGAATAGCACACTGATAGTTTCCACGAGTGTCCTTCTCTGTCCCTAAACTCAAGGATTTCAAATATGGTTCAGCAAGATTGGTTTAGAACAGAATAGCACACTGACACTTTCCCTCACTGTACCTCTCTGTCCCTAAACTCAAGGATTTCAAATATGGTTCAGCAAGATTGGTTTAGAACAGAATAGCACACTGTCAGTTTCACTCACTGTCCTTCTCTGTCCCTACAAACAAGATTTAGCACAGAATAGCACACTGATAGTTTCCACGAGTGTCCTTCTCTGTCCCTAAACTCAAGGATTTCAAATATGGTTCAGCAAGATTGGTTTAGAACAGAATAGCACACTGACACTTTCCCTCACTGTACCTCTCTGTCCCTAAACTCAAGGATTTCAAATATGGTTCAGCAAGATTGGTTTAGAACAGAATAGCACACTGACTCTTTCCCTCACTGTACCTCTCTGTCCCTAAACTCAAGGATTTCAAATATGGTTCAGCAAGATTGGTTTAGAACAGAATAGCACACTGTCAGTTTCACTCACTGTCCTTCTCTGTCCCTACAAACAAGATTTAGCACAGAATAGCACACTGATAGTTTCCACGAGTGTCCTTCTCTGTCCCTAAACTCAAGGATTTCAAATATGGTTCAGCAAGATTGGTTTAGAACAGAATAGCACACTGACACTTTCCCTCACTGTACCTCTGTGTCCCTAAACTCAAGGATTTCAAATATGGTTCAGCAAGATTGGTTTAGAACAGAATAGCACACTGTCAGTTTCACTCACTGTCCTTCTCTGTCCCTACAAACAAGATTTAGCACAGAATAGCACACTGATAGTTTCCACGAGTGTCCTTCTCTGTCCCTAAACTCAAGGATTTCAAATATGGTTCAGCAAGATTGGTTTAGAACAGAATAGCACACTGACACTTTCCCTCACTGTACCTCTCTGTCCCTAAACTCAAGGATTTCAAATATGGTTCAGCAAGATTGGTTTAGAACAGAATAGCACACTGTCAGTTTCACTCACTGTCCTTCTCTGTCCCTACAAACAAGATTTAGCACAGAATAGCACACTGATAGTTTCCACGAGTGTCCTTCTCTGTCCCTAAACTCAAGGATTTCAAATATGGTTCAGCAAGATTGGTTTAGAACAGAATAGCACACTGACACTTTCCCTCACTGTACCTCTCTGTCCCTAAACTCAAGGATTTCAAATATGGTTCAGCAAGATTCGTTTAGAACAGAATAGCACACTGTCAGTTTCACTCACTGTCCTTCTCTGTCCCTACAAACAAGATTTAGCAAAGAATAGCACACTGATAGTTTCCACGAGTGTCCTTCTCTGTCCCTAAACTCAAGGATTTCAAATATGGTTCAGCAAGATTGGTTTAGAACAGAATAGCACACTGACACTTTCCCTCACTGTACCTCTCTGTCCCTAAACTCAAGGATTTCAAATATGGTTCAGCAAGATTGGTTTAGAACAGAATAGCACACTGTCAGTTTCACTCACTGTCCTTCTCTGTCCCTACAAACAAGATTTAGCACAGAATAGCACACTGATAGTTTCCACGAGTGTCCTTCTCTGTCCCTAAACTCAAGGATTTCAAATATGGTTCAGCAAGATTGGTTTAGAACAGAATAGCACACTGACACTTTCCCTCACTGTACCTCTCTGTCCCTAAACTCAAGGATTTCAAATATGGTTCAGCAAGATTGGTTTAGAACAGAATAGCACACTGACACTTTCCCTCACTGTACCTCTCTGTCCCTAAACTCAAGGATTTCAAATGTGGTTCAGCAAGATTGGTTTAGAACAGAATAGCACACTGTCAGTTTCACTCACTGTCCTTCTCTGTCCCTACAAACAAGATTTAGCACAGAATAGCACACTTGTAGTTTCCACGAGTGTCCTTCTCTGTCCCTAAACTCAAGGATTTCAAATATGGTTCAGCAAGATTGGTTTAGAACAGAATAGCACACTGACACTTTCCCTCACTGTACCTCTCTGTCCCTAAACTCAAGGATTTCAAATATGGTTCAGCAAGATTGGTTTAGAACAGAATAGCACACTGTCAGTTTCACTCACTGTCCTTCTCTGTCCCTACAAACAAGATTTAGCACAGAATAGCACCCTGATAGTTTCCACGAGTGTCCTCTGTCCCTAAACTCAAGGATTTCAAATATGGTTCAGCAAGATTGGTTTAGAACAGAATAGCACAATGACACTTTCCCTCACTGTACCTCTCTGTCCCTAAACTCAAGGATTTCAAATATGGTTCAGCAAGATTGGTTTAGAACAGAATAGCACACTGTCAGTTTCACTCACTGTCCTTCTCTGTCCCTACAAACAAGATTTAGCACAGAATAGCACACTGATAGTTTCCACGAGTGTCCTTCTCTGTCCCTAAACTCAAGGATTTCAAATATGGTTCAGCAAGATTGGTTTAGAACAGAATAGCACAATGACACTTTCCCTCACTGTACCTCTCTGTCCCTAAACTCAAGGATTTCAAATATGGTTCAGCAAGATTGGTTTAGAACAGAATAGCACAATGACACTTTCCCTCACTGTACCTCTCTGTCCCTAAACTCAAGGATTTCAAATATGGTTCAGCAAGATTGGTTTAGAACAGAATAGCACACTGACACTTTCCCTCACTGTACCTCTCTGTCCCTAAACTCAAGGATTTCAAATATGGTTCAGCAAGATTGGATTAGAACAGAATAGCACACTGTCAGTTTCACTCACTGTCCTTCTCTGTCCCTACAAACAAGATTTAGCACAGAATAGCACACTGATAGTTTCCACGAGTGTCCTTCTCTGTCCCTAAACTCAAGGATTTCAAATATGGTTCAGCAAGATTGGTTTAGAACAGAATAGCACACCGACACTTTCCCTCACTGTACCTCTCTGTCCCTAAACTCAAGGATTTCAAATATGGTTCAGCAAGATTGGTTTAGAACAGAATAGCACACTGTCAGTTTCACTCACTGTCCTTCTCTGTCCCTACAAACAAGATTTAGCACAGAATAGCACACTGATAGTTTCCACGAGTGTCCTTCTCTGTCCCTAAACTCAAGGATTTCAAATATGGTTCAGCAAGATTGGTTTAGAACAGAATAGCACACTGACACTTTCCCTCACTGTACCTCTCTGTCCCTAAACTCAAGGATTTCAAATATGGTTCAGCAAGATTGGTTTAGAACAGAATAGCACACTGACTCTTTCCCTCACTGTACCTCTCTGTCCCTAAACTCAAGGATTTCAAATATGGTTCAGCAAGATTGGTTTAGAACAGAATAGCACACTGTCAGTTTCACTCACTGTCCTTCTCTGTCCCTACAAACAAGATTTAGCACAGAATAGCACACTGATAGTTTCCACGAGTGTCCTTCTCTGTCCCTAAACTCAAGGATTTCAAATATGGTTCAGCAAGATTGGTTTAGAACAGAATAGCACACTGACACTTTCCCTCACTGTACCTCTCTGTCCCTAAACTCAAGGATTTCAAATATGGTTCAGCAAGATTCGTTTAGAACAGAATAGCACACTGTCAGTTTCACTCACTGTCCTTCTCTGTCCTTACAAACAAGGTTTAGCACAGAATAACACACTGACACTCTCTCTACCTATCCTTATTTGTCCCTAAACACAAGGAATCCAGGATTAGTAAAGGAAAAAAAATGACACTGTCCCTGCCTATGCTTCTCTTTCCCTGCTCCGGAACACACTACACAAGGCCGCCGCGCTGGCGGCCTTTTATAGTGTGGGGCGTGTGCTAAACCCCCTCAGCAATAATTGGCCACAGGCATCCTGCCTGTGGCCAATCATTGCTCTCCTCGCTGCCGGCGCTGTGATTGGCCAAGCATGCGGGGTCACAGTGCATGCTTGGCCAATCACAGCGCCTGGATGACACTGCGATGGCGTAGTGCATTGTGGGCCGTTCGCGTCACTCGAATTTGGCGCGAACGGCCTAAATCGTTCGATCTTCGTCGAACGATCGAACAGCCGATGTTCGAGTCGAACGTATGTTCGACTCGAACACGAAGCTCATCCCTACTCCTTGACGGCTTGATCAATGACACAACGCAATGCAGGCTCCATAAAGAAGGCGCAAGGTACGATGTCACTGATGGCGACATGGCTGCGACTGACCAGTTTGGTGATCTCATCAAATGGCCGCAGAAGTCTCCATGCGTCGCGCATGAGCAGCCACTGGCGCGGTGAAAAAAAAGCAAGCTTACCACAACCTGTTTTGCCGCAGAGTTCGTACAGGTAGTCGTTAACTGCACGTTTCTGCTGGAGCAGCCTATCAAGCAAATAGAAGGTTCAGTTTCATCGCGTCGGGCAGTCACAAATATGACGTCTCACGGGCAGATTGTGTCACCGCTGAATGTCAGCAAAGCGAGCCATGGCCGTGTAAGATCTTCTGAAATGGGCTGCGACTTTCCTTGCCTGCCGCAAGACGTCCTGGACCCCAGGGTATTTGACAACGAATCGCTGCACGACCAAGTTCAAGATGTGTGCCATGCATGGCACGTGTGTAATTTTTCCCTGTTTCAATGCGCTCAGCAGATTGGCACTGTTGTCGCACACCACTTTGCCAACTGTCAAATTGAGCGGTGTTAGCCACTGATCTGCCTGTGAACGCAAAGCTGAAAGAAGTGCAGGGCCAGTGTGGCTCTTGGCTTCCAGGCACAACAGACGCAGCACAGCATGGCAACATCTCACCTGGCATGTCGAATCGGTTCTGGGGATCTTGGGCAGCACAGCGGAAGAGACGGTAGCAGCAGAAAAAGAGGAGTCAGCTGAGGAGGAGAGGGAGGATGGAGTAGGAGGAGAAGAAGAGGCAGGCCTGCATGCAATCCATGGCGGTAGAACCAAATCTACACGTTTGCCACGGGTTACATGCTTGACGGCTGTCAGAAGGTTCACCCAGTGGGCAGTAAAAGTTATATACCTTCCCTGCCCATTTTTGCTAGGCAACGTGTCTGTGGTCAGATGCATCTTGGCACCGACACTGTGTGCCAGAGATTCAATCACTTGCCGCTGAACATGGCCATATAGCTCTGGGATGCCCTTCTGCAAGAAATATTTCCTTCCTGGGACCTTCCATTGTGGTGTTCCAATGGCCACAAATTTTCAAAAGGCCTACGAGTCCACCAGTTTATATGGCAGTAGTTGGCGGGCTATCAGTTCCGACAAGCCAGCGGTCAACCGTTGGGCAAGAGGGTTATCCGGCGTCATTATTTTTTTTTACGCTCGAACATTTGGCCCACGGAAGCCTGCCTTTTTCCAGAAAAACGTGAGGACGGCATGATGGAAGGTGGAGTGGAGGACAATTGTGAGGAGAGAGGAGAAGGAGAAGTAGAAGAGGCTGGACGGTGAGAGCCTGGAGTGTGGCTTTGTGGGTTCTGACGACGTTGCTCCCACTGGGCTTGGTGATGGGAGTTCATGTGCCTTCTTAAGGCGGTCGTCCCTAGGTGAGTGTTGGGCTTACCGCGACTTATGCGTTGACTGCAAAGGCTGCAGATGGCAACACTATTGTCAGCAGCGGACACGTTAAAAAAAGCCCACACTGCGGAGCCATGTGTCGGCGTCCTGGGAGCGCCAGATGTGACCATACATGGTTGATGGCTCGCTCCTGATACATTAGCAGTCTGGTTTGTCCCTCCTGCGCAATGTAAGTTTGGCCTGCTTCTCCTCCCTATCTGCTGGTCCATCTCTCCCTCTGAACTCCCCTCCTCTTCCTCTCTTGTGGGCACCCACGTGACGTCCATAGACACGTCATCATCGACGTCACCTTCCCCACCACTAACATTAGAGATCTCGGAGTAGGCAGCAACAGCGGGGACCAACCTCCTTGGGTTGATCTGGGTACTGTCGTCAGACTGCTGAGTGGTGATTGTTGCTACCTCCTCTTCCTGATCCAATGCCAAGAATGGCTGTGGTGGTGGTGGTGGTAGTGTCTTTGGGAGTGCACACAGCAGAGCGTGAAGAGGGTGCAGATAGAGAGGATGAGGAGGGTGCAGAAGTGGAAGGCTGAGTGAGCCACTCAACCAAGTCTGGTGCATCCTTTGACGTAATCGAATGCACCTTCTGCAACTTCCCACTTTGGCTCCGGCCTGGTGCTCCTGCCCTACCCCTACTACCCCTGCGGAAGGGCCTGCCTCTTACTCTGCCTGTCATTTTTTAAATGACCCTGTGACAAATGTCTCTAGAAAAGTGCAGTATATGTGGAAGAAGGTATATAACACCCCGCTTCAATCTGTCATTTTGGGGGGCCACTGGTCTATCACACCAGTTATAATACTTTTTTCTAATTGCGTTTGTCACTCTTTGTAGTTGTAGTATCGCTGCAGAACCACTCAGCAGTCACAATGCTGCACAATACAAATCCACTATAATATGCTTTCTATATTAGAAAGTATATTGTAAGTGTATTACACCCCTATATACTGCACACCAAACAATAGTACACATATACCAGTCCTTAAAAGGACATTTGTGGACCTGTATTAGTTAGTAATTTGTGTCACTACAGTCTGTCCCTGCTCCACACAGCAACCTCTCCCTACACTGACAAAAGACAGCTGCAGAACCGCTCAGCAGTCACAATGCTGCACAATGCAAATGCACTATAATATGCTTTCTATATTTGAAAGTATATTATAAGTGTATTACACCCCTATATTCTGCACACCAAACAATAGTACACCTATACCAGTCCTTAAAAGGACTTTTGTGGACCTATTAGTTAGCAATTTGTGTCACTACAGTCTGTCCCTGCTCCACACAGCAACCTCTCCCTACACTGACAAAAGACAGAATGTGAAATGGCAGCCAGATCAGGTCTATTTATAAGGTAGGGGGTATGTCCATGTGCTGAAATGTCTCAATTGGCTGTCCTGTACCACATGATGGATGTGTCTTGGGTCAAAGTTCTTCACAATGTAAAAGAATATGGCGGCCGCGAATAGCGCCATATGTTCGCCGGTTTGGCAAATAGCGAACGCGCAAAGTTCGCCACGAACCGCCCGCGGGGCGAATCGCAAGGCCATCTCTAGTAACCACCACCTAGTGGACAGAAATGCAGACTTACCAACACAATATGACCTTCTAACTAAAGAGAAGTCACAGTCAACATGTGGTATAGGGGGCCACAACGACCATGTCTCCCCTGTTGTCACTCAAGGACGGGCTCAAACTGCTCACAGATGCTCTGGAAGAGGTCACATATGATGAAACGCGCAGGAGGAGCTACATGCTGAAGTCATTACGTAACCAGAAGTGACCTGAAAATTCTTCTCTATGCCAGCTGGATTTGTTTTCTTAATGTGCAATCACCTTGATTTGCTTGTAAGTGCATTTTATATTTAAATACATACTTTTAAGGGATTTTACACTATGTGGAGCGTTTGTATTTTTTTTGGAGTGCTTATTGGATGCTGACCGTAAGGGAAAATATGCTATGTGAGCAGTTGAACCAGTCTTTGAGTGACAGCAGGGAAGACGTGGTCACTGCAGACCCCTATACCACATGCCGGTTATGACTTCTTTTTAGGAAACACTGCACACTGCTCCAAGAAAATCACCTCCTTGCTGCTCCCTGCTGCACATAGGGTGGGTGCCGGCCCTGCTGGCAGCAGAACCATGAAGGAAAAAAGAAGAAGGCTGGCTGGCCACACTTTAATGCAATCACCTTTATTTCTGTATAATAAAAGTAGTAAACATACAGCAAATGATGGTGAACCACATAAACCTACTAACGCGTTTCACATCTCCACTGATGCTCAATCACAGCTGAAGTGACAGACACATATACAGGTGTATATATACAGACACAAATAAAAGATATTGAAGCCAATTGATGACAATTAACCTAATAATTGGAAACACCCGAGTGCATCTGTCCAGGGATCAACTACACGGAAAAACAACCCGCTTGAGCTTAATATTGTTAAAATAGCTACAATGAATTTAAGATCAAAGATGTAAAAATATAAATGTTGACAACTTTAGCAACAACAATCCTCATACAGTGACATATAATACAAAAAAAATACATACAGTGGGGAGAACAAGTATTTGATACACTGCAGATTTTGCAGGTTTTCCTACTTACAAAGCATGTAGAGGTCTGTATTTTTTATCATAGGTACTCTTCAACGGTGAGAGACGAAATCTAAAACAAAAATCCAGAAAATCACATTCTATGATTTTTAAATAATACATTTGCATTTCATTGCATGACATCTGCAGTGTATCAAGTACTTGTTCTCCCCACTGTATCTGCAACAACAGTATGGATAAAAAATCCACATACATCAATATATACAAACAGATACATATTTAAGAAGTAATATTATTGCAAGGTCCTTCTAATATCTTGTTAAAAATATATTAGAATACATATATGTGTACATGTGCACATACAATGGTAAAAAGTATATTTAAAAAAAAAAAAGATAGTAATTAAGTCCAAAACAAAAATGTTGTTAAAGAAAAATGCTTAAAAATAAAACAATAATTTGACAAAATATCAGCATGCAATACTCAATGGACCGTGTGTGCTCACTTGAACAGATCTGGACCAAAGCCCTAATTAGATGTCAATATGGAGGAAATATATGTAGCGCCCTCCTCACTCCCCTCTTCACTTCAGCTCGTCTGTCTCTGGTCTAGGGGTACCTTAGAGGGGAGGGAGCGGGGACACCACGCCTGGCCTTCACCACAGGTGTCAATGTGGTGTGAGCAAAGTTCTTGTTTTACCTTCGGGTCAGTGATGTGCACCTAGAGCCTCCACTGAGATTACCTTGAACAATGTCTGTCAGGAAAAAGCCCCACACCATTAAAGTCCAACACTCCTTTATTCTTCTTGAATGAGCACAATCAGTTGAACTCCCTTGGAGAACAGAACAGAAAAGGAGGTGTGGATGCGAGCAGGCCCAGACACAATTGAACTCTCCACTTTCCTTCCTGAAAGTGGGTTGTGGTCTCCGAGCGAGGGGGAATTTCCTTCCAGGCAGTCTCCGGTGGGAGGCTCACCTGTCACTGGCAATCTGCTGCACCCGGTCTTCAAGTGAGGAGCTCCCCCCGGTCCATTACGCCTTCCGGATTCAGGTTCCCAATCCCTGGGTTCCCTAGGACCTCCTTCCCTCGCGGAACTCAGTGTTGGGCACTGAGCTCCAGACCTCCTCTCGAGTACCTCACCCAAGGCTAAAGGTGCCTGAGATGGAACACGACCTCCGGCTGTCCTCTAGGCCTAGGCCGCCTAGAGGACCGACATGAACCACCGCCCACAGGCTGAAGGTGCCTGGGACTCGACCCCGTGACAAACATGGCCGGCCCTTTTATACCCTCTCCCAGCAAGCACGGCGGGTTCCCCACCCCACCATACCACTGCAGAGAGAGGACAAAAAGGAGGCCCAACACACAGCAATGGCTCAACCCCCAGCCCATGGCGACAGCGCCACCTGCTGGGCTGCAGGGAATTACACATCACTGGTGTCTCTGACAGTTAAATTTACACCCGGGAAAGTACATACCCACTACACTCTCCCCCTGGTGGTTTGACACTGGTCCCCAGTGTCTGGAGTAAACCATGCCCTCAACGGCTGACATAGCCCAGTCCAGAGACCAACTACCAATTGTACGAAAAAAATTAACTCTTTTGAAAATAACTTGATCAACTGGAGCAATTGTGTCTGAGCCCTATGTAAAAAATGCGAAAAAAACACAACAGCATTTAACCATAACCTTGAATCACACATTATACTTTTCCCACCCATCCTGACTAAGATCCACCCCATTCTCAGTGATCTTGATGGGATGCTCTCCTGCAGAGGGAAAAAAAAAGAAAGCAATCACCACACATAAACCCTGACACATGTATTTGTGTGAGAGAAAAGAAACTTCTCCGTAAAGAAATCCCTTTCCTCCAAGGAGTGAGTGTGTGTAAAGTGTTTAACGTTGCGCAACACTGCCACCTGGTGACAGCATCGCGGTAACTGCACTTGTGGAACTTTTCCTCTTCTCTTTGGCCCTATCTACCCCAGAGTCCATGATCTCTTGCTGAAAAAGTGAAGAACAAACCAGGAACAGTCCTTCATTCCTCTGGGCAACGAAAGCAACAGGCCCCAGAAAGTTCAGCAGCATAACAAGAACAGAGTCTTTTCTCTCCTACAGGTAGAAACGGGGATGCGGCAGAACAAGCGGCTTCAAGTGCTGGTCCATGGTTTCCAGATGATATTCTACACCTTCTCCTTCCTTGCGCCGGATCAGCACCTTGTCTGCATGAATGTGCCGTCCCAACATCCACTCTGCCTTGCAGTCCTTAAAACGTTGAGAGGCCTTGGGGGAGCATGCCAGGTACCTGCGGGTGTGTGGAACCTGAAGGTGGGTCCACACAAAGTCATTGTACCAGCGCTCCCGGCACACTTCCACCTCATAGAGCAGTTCCTTGGACAAGTATGGATACTCCCATCCGTACTCTGCAGCAACCTTCTGGCCAAATAGGCGTTGTAGTCTCGCCAAAGGAGGCATAGTAGCTCTGTCCCCTTCACCAGGCAAAACTATTGAGTTTGGGTGGCGAGGGACCTTGACCACATCTGGTCGGGGCATTGGTGCCCGCAGTAACAGTCTCTTTTCCCCGGTCTTCGGTACAGATGGTACCGGGGATGTAGAGGCAGGCCGGGGACGAGACCTCTCTTCAGGCACTGGTGCCTCCACCCGGGGTGTACTTTCCCCTGTAGACATGGGTGGATCCCTGGTTCTCCGGGATGAAGCGAGAGGTACTTTGTCCCAGCCCTTTTCTGCAAACAGTTCATCTATAGCAACGTCGTCCGAGAGCGACTCCAGGTCGGAGGTGTCACACTCCTCCGCGGGTAAGTACCCTGTAGTGGAGACTGAGTTTTCACCTCTTCCCACACACCAAATCTCTCCGCCAGGCTTCCCTCGGCCTTTGCTTGAATTGGGACGTCCGGAACTCTTGTTGACGGATCCATCCCGGCCGGGCGTAAGCGGGTGAGACGGTCCACCACAACCGCTGGTCGGGGCTACCATCCCGGTCTTTCTCTTCGGTGGTGGACGCTGCGAGACAGTGGTGACTGAGTCAGCATCCTCGGATTTCTCCCGTTGAGTTTTCACGACCTCCTCCGCGGTCGTTGCAGTGTGCGCAGGGATGGCTGTTTTTCTGGATGCGAGCAGGCCCAGACACAATTGAACTCTCCACTTTCCTTCCTGAAAGTGGGTTGCGGTCTCCGAGCGAGGGGGAATTTCCTTTCAGGCGGTCTCCGGTGGGAGGCTCACCTGTCACTGGCAATCTGCTGCACCTGGTCTTTAAGTGAGGAGCTCCCCCCGGTCCATTACGCCTTCCGGATTCGGGTTCCCAATCCCTGGGTTACCTAGGACCTCCTTCCCTCGCGGAACTCAGTGTTGGGCACTGAGCTCCAGACCTCCTCTCGAGTACCTCACCCCAGGCTAAAGGTGCCTGAGATGGAACACGACCTCCGGCTGTCCTCTAGGCCTAGGCCGCCTAGAGGACCGACACGAACCACCGCCCACAGGCTGAAGGTGCCTGGGACTCGACTCCGTGACAAAGATGGCCGGCCCCTTTTATACCCTCTCCCAGCAAGCACGGCGGGTTCCCCGCCCCACCATACCACTGCCGAGAGAGGACAAAAAGGAGGCCCGGCACACAGCAATGGCTCAACCCCCAGCCCATGGCGACAGCGCCACCTGCTGGGCTGCAGGGAATTACACATCACTGGTGTCTCTGCCAGTTAAATTTACACCGGGAAAGTACATACCCGCTACATATATATATATGGAAAACCCACCTGTCAAAGAGGGGAAGTTAAAAACTAACCACATTCACCTCTAAACACAAACTCGGTACTAGTTATCAAGAAGAAAAACTAACAAAAAGGAAAAAGAAAAATATTAAAAAGGATTTTTTTTCTTTTATATAAGACAATAAAAAAAAAAAAAAAAAAATATATATATATATATGTCAGAATTGAAAAAAATAAACTTTATATACAAATGACCTGATTGGTACTTCGTCCCATTCAAAATGAATGCCTGCCGGTTTCCTAGTACCGTATATACTCGAGTATAAGCCGACCCGAATATAAGCCGAGGTACCTAATTTTACCACAAAAAAATGGGAAAATTTATTGACTCGAGTATACGCCTAGGGTGTCCATCTGCATGCCTCACTGTGCCTCACTTTGCCTCACTGTGTCCATGTGCATGCCTCACTGTGCCTCACTGTGTCCATGCCTCACTGTGCCTTACTGTGTCCATGCCTCACTGTGTCCATGCCTCACTGTGCCCATGCCTCACTGTACCCATGCCTCACTGTACCCATGCCTCACTGTACCCATGTCTCACTGTCACTGTGCCCATGCTTCACTGTGCCCAATCTCCCTACCTGATCTCCGGCATTGTGTGACTGGACTGACTTTTAACATGGGAGTCCATGGAAGGGGTGCCCGGATTTGAAAAATCGGTGCTCCCCGGCCGTAGGTCTCCTGGACAAAAAACTTTGCACACTTATAGAGGAAGAGTGGGGCTACATGTGTGCCAAGTTTGGGGGCCGGTACCAGGTCCCCATAATCACCAGAGAAATTACTGTTTAACATTGGAGTCTATGGAAGGGGTGCCTGGATTTGAAAAATTGGTGCTACCCGGCCCTAGGTCCCCCGGACAACAAACTTTGGTTTGGCCGGTATCAGGTGCACAAAGTTGAAGATGGACACAGACTCGTGTATAAGCCGAGGGGGGCATTTTCAGCACACAAAAAATGTGCTGGAAAAGCTCGGCTTATACTCGAGTATATATGGTATTTAAAATGAATACCCAATAGACCTCTTTTTTTGCAGAGAATCCTGAATTTGTCACCACCCCTTTTTGGTATTGACAGTTTCTCGATCCCCTGTATATATTCGGGTCGGCTTATACTCGAGTATATACGGTACTAGGAAACCGGCAGGCATTCATTTTGAATGGGACGTCGCCCACTTTTATAAGTGAAGTACCAATCAGGTAATTTGTATATATAAGTTTATTTTTTTCAATTCTGATATATATATATATATTGTGACAGCAGGAAGGTAAAGTCACCTGGTTGCATCCAGGGGGGTAGATATATTTCGCCCAGATTCAGGCTTTACGCCGACTTATACAACTAGGTGGAGAGTTGTATAAGGCTAGTGGGCTCATGGATGACTCATACCTCTAGGGAGAGTGTGGGGCGTCGTGCAGACAGAGATGAGGAGACCAGCTGAACCTTGTCAGCTCATTTAGGCCTCTATAAGAACTCCCAGCTTCATTAGATGTTAGCTCATGCCTGGAACCAGACCTGTGTGGACTGTCTAGGGAGAGTGAACCCCTGTGCGGTGAGACAAAGCCTGTGTGGCTATTTGCTTGGACATTTAAAACCAGGGACTTAGGGACTAGGACAGCACTAGGCTGATCCCAGTTGTTAGTTAGGAAACCTGTATGTTTAGTCAGAGGTCAACTTGACCAGGATTTATTTTGGTTATGTTTCTTTTGCTTTGCTGTGTTTTGTCACTGTAAATAGAAAATAAACCGCACCTTTTTGATTTTGAAAACCACAACCTCCGTTTGCTGGGCCTGTTTTGTGTGGGGAGCCCATCCCGGGGGTCACACACACCCGCTGCCGAGCTAACCCCCTCACAGTTGGTGGAGAACCAGTGGCAGTTTTTTTTTAAGCCAGCATGGAGGAGATACTGAAGCAGCTGGCTCTAGCAAATGCCAATCAACAGCAGACAAATGCAGGTTTGCAAAAGAGCCTTGCAGCTCATCAACAGAGCCTTGCAGCTCAACAACAGAACTTCGCAGCCCAGCAGCAAGCTCATCAACAGAGCCTTGCAGCCCAGCAGCAGACAAACGCAACTTTGCAACAGAGTCTGGAGGCTCAGCAACGAGCCCAGCAGCAATCTGAGGCCCGCTTCATAGACCTGTTGCAGAAGCAAGAGCAGAGACTACAACAACAGATGGAAGCAGTAATGCAGCAACGTCCGCAGACCAGTGAGGAAAGCCGTCCCACTAATACCGCGTCCTTTGGGGTGAGTCGTTTATTGACAAAAATGACTGGAGAGGATGATCCAGAGGTATTTTTGACCACATTTGAAAGGACCGCTGAAAGAGAAAAGTGGCCTGAGGAGCAGTGGGCTGGACTGGTGGCTCCTCTGTTAACTGGTGAATCGCAGAAAGCTTACTATGACCTAGAGCCTAACCAAGCAAAAGACTATGTGATGCTAAAAGCTGAAATATTGGCAAGGCTGGGTGTCACCCAGGCTGTCCGGGCTCAGCGTGTGCATAACTGGACTTTCCAGCTTGGAAAACCCCCCAGGTCTCAAATGTATGATCTCATTCACCTGAGCAGAAAGTGGCTACAGCCAGAGACTTTGTCCGCACCAAAGATTGTGGAACGTGTTGTAATGGATCGGTTTTTGAGAGCTCTTCCTACTGCCATCCAAAAGTGGGTAAGCCATGGAGACCCAGAGACGGCCGATGGTCTTGTGGATCGTGTGGAGAAATACTTGGCTACAGAGAACCTGACGGCCTCTTCCAGAGACACTCGGACTTTCCACCCTAAGACCAGACCATCCCCAGGGGCGGATAAGAGGATTCCAAGGGGTGAGGGTGGAGAGAGTGAGAGGGTGGGAGCTCTACCCCAAGTTTGGCGAGAACAGCCTGGGAAATCAGCGGCTCAAGAGGCAGGCAAGAAGGATCGTTTGCTACCGCTGCCGGCAAGCGGGACATATTGCAGCCAATTGCCCGGTTGTGGAGGAACCCATGCAGTGTGACTTTCTGACGGGCAGACGTCAGTCGCTGTGTGCGACAGTCGCATTCACTGCCATTCGAGGAACTGAGAAACATTTATGCAAAATGTGTGTTAATGGTAGAAATGTTGTGGTATTGCTGGATTCAGGTAGCCTTGTGACCCTGATAAAGGCTGAGTTAGTTAAAACAGAGGTCTCTGGGAATAGCAAGGTAGCTGTTATTTGTGTGCATGGGGACACCCGAGAGTATCCAGTGACTACAGTGTGTTTCGAGACCCCCAAAGGTACCCTCTCTCATCCAGTGGGCTTAGTATCTCAGTTACCGCATGACGCCATTGTGGGAAGGGATTTTCCGAAGTTCTGGGAACTGTGGGATGATCCTGAGCCCCTCACTGGTGCCCCTATGTACCAGGAATGTGATAGCCAGAACTCCCCTGAGAGTGGTGAGGACTCTCCGGAATTTCCCTTATCAGTATTGGCAGGGGAGACTCAAGAAACTGGAGAGGAGCCCACCTCCTCAGACGAAAACCTACCGTCTGTGGAGTTTTCTGATCTTGAGGTTCACAGGGAAAACTTTGCCACAGAACAGTTGAAAGACCCCGCCCTAATAAAGGCACGGGAAAACGTAGTGAAAATAGATGGCGAGTTAGTGAACCCAGATAATACCTGCACTTACCCATACTTCAGCGTAGAGAAGGACCTACTGTATCGGGTGGCAAAAAGGGCAGAAGAAACCGTTGAGCAGCTTGTGGTGCCCAAACCTTACAGGAAGTTGGTGTTGGAGTTGGCCCATGGGCACATTCTTGGAGGTCATCTGGGGACAGAGAAAACCCGAGAGAGGGTATTACAGAGATTCTATTGGCCGGGGGTGATGAAGGACGTAGAAAATTATTGTTCCTCCTGCCCTGTGTGTCAGAGGTTGGCCCCGATGCCACATTTCCGTAGCCCGCTGGTCCCTCTACCCATCATTGAGGTCCCGTTTGAGAGGATCGCCATGGATTTGGTAGGTCCTATAATCAAGTCCGCTAGGGGGCACCAGTACATATTAGTTATAATGGACTATGCCACCCGTTATCCAGAAGCGATCCCTCTCCGAAATACCTCGGCCAAAACCATAGCCAAAGAGCTATCTCTTGTTTTTAGCCGGGTGGGTATTTGTAAAGAACTGCTTACGGACCAAGGTACACCCTTTATGTCCCGGGTTATGAAAGAGCTGTGTAAATTGTTCAAAGTGACGCAATTGCGTACGTCTGTGTATCACCCCCAAACCGATGGGCTGGTTGAAAGATTCAACAAAACCCTAAAACAAATGTTGAAGAAAGTGGTGGATAGAGATGGAAAGGATTGGGACTGTTTACTTCCTTATTTGATGTTTGCTATTAGGGAGGTGCCCCAATCCTCTACGGGATTCTCCCCCTTTGAGTTACTGTATGGGAGACACCCAAGAGGGCTGTTGGATATTGCCAAGGAAACTTGGGAAAGTGAGAGTTCTCCCCACAGGAGTGTGATTGAGCATGTCGCCCTGATGCAAGATCGAATTGCACAGGTAATGCCCATCGTGAAGGAACATTTGGCCCAAGCGCAGTTGGCACAGCAGAGAGTGTACAACCGTGGAGCCAAGACCCGTACCTTTTCCCCGGGGGATAGGATATTGGTACTTGTCCCTACGGTTGAAAGTAAATTCCTTGCCAAATGGCAAGGCCCCTACGAGATAATGGAAAAAGTGAGCGAAGTGAATTACAAGGTCAGACAACCAGGAAGGCGAAAGCCCGAACAGATCTATCACGTTAATCTGTTGAAAGCCTGGAGGGATAGAGAGTCCCTAGTCGCAGACACTTGGTCACCAGCTCAAACTGGTTGCGTGATTCCTGAGGTTGGAATAGCAGCCACCTTGTCACAACCCCAACAACAGGAGGTTAAGGAGTTTGTGCTTCGCAACAAGGAGGTATTCTCTGAGCTGCCGGGACAAACATCTGGGGTAGAGCATGACATCATTACCCCGCCCGGTGAAAGGGTGAAGTTAAAACCCTATCGGATCCCAGAGGCTCGACGCGAGGCAATACGGGAGGAAGTACAGAAAATGCTGAACTTAGGGGTGATAGAGGAGTCCCAAAGTGATTGGTCTAGTCCCATTGTGTTGGTGCCTAAACCGGATGGGAGCTGGCGATTTTGTAACGATTTTCGTCAGTTGAACAAAGTTACAAAATTTGACACCTACCCCATGCCACGTATAGATGAGTTGATCGACCGGCTGGGAACAGCCCGATACATGACGACTCTTGACCTCACAAAAGGGTATTGGCAAATCCCCCTGGCCAAGTCGGCCAAAGAGAAAACCGCATTTGTAACCCCAGACGGGGCGTTCCAATATAAAAGAATGCCGTTCGGGTTACAGAATGCGCCGGCCACATTCCAGCGGAAAATGGACCAGATGCTGAGGCCCCATCGGAAGTATGCTGCGGCTTACCTGGATGACGTAATTGTCCATAGCACAGATTGGGCCTCACATCTGCCAAAAGTGCAAGCAGTCCTGGACTCTGTTCGGGAAGCGGGGTTTACGGCTAACCCCAAGAAGTGTACCATTGGGCAGGAGGAGGCCAAATATCTTGGGTACACCATTGGGAGGGGAGTAATAAAACCCCAACTCAACAAAGTCGAGGCCATCCAGAGTTGGCCACGTCCCAACAGCAAGAAGCAGGTACGAGCCTTTCTGGGAATCGCTGGGTATTATCGGCGATTCATTCCCCACTTTGCTTCTAAGGCTGTGCCCCTAACCAACCTGACGAAGGGGAAATGGTCGGTCATGATTAAATGGACCCCCGAGGCTGAGGCAGCATTCCAATTCTTGAAACAAGCCTTATGTAGCCAGCCAGTGTTGTACTCACCCGACTTCTCTAAAGACTTTGTCGTACAAAGTGATGCGTCAGATGTGGGGTTAGGAGCAGTATTGTCCCAGGTCTGGAACGGGGAAGAGCACCCAGTCATTTACCTCAGCAGGAAGTTGAAGTCCCATGAGGTAAATTACGCCACCGTTGAAAAGGAGTGTTTAGCGGTGAAGTGGGCTCTAGATTCCCTTCGGTACTACCTGCTAGGTAGGCACTTTGACATGGTTACGGATCACGCTCCGTTAAAGTGGATGGCTCAAAACAAGGAAACAAATAGAAGAGTGAATAGGTGGTTCCTGGCCCTCCAGGAATTCAACTTCACAGTAAAGCATCGCCCTGGCGTTCAAATGGGGAATGTGGATGCTTTGTCTCGAGTACATGAATGCCTGATTGCTGGTGTTCCAACCCCGAGGTTAAAACAAGAGGGGGGGTATGTGACAGCAGGAAGGTAAAGTCACCTGGTTGCATCCAGGGGGGTAGATATATTTCGCCCAGATTCAGGCTTTACGCCGACTTATACAACTAGGTGGAGAGTTGTATAAGGCTAGTGGGCTCAGGGATGACTCATACCTCTAGGGAGAGTGTGGGGCGTCGTGCAGACAGAGATGAGGAGACCAGCTGAACCTTGTCAGCTCATTTAGGCCTCTATAAGAACTCCCAGCTTCATTAGATGTTAGCTCATGCCTGGAACCAGACCTGTGTGGACTGTCTAGGGAGAGTGAACCCCTGTGCGGTGAGACAAAGCCTGTGTGGCTATTTGCTTGGACATTTAAAACCAGGGACTTAGGGACTAGGACAGCACTAGGCTGATCCCAGTTGTTAGTTAGGAAACCTGTATGTTTAGTCAGAGGTCAACTTGACCAGGATTTATTTTGGTTATGTTTCTTTTGCTTTGCTGTGTTTTGTCACTGTAAATAGAAAATAAACCGCACCTTTTTGATTTTGAAAACCACAACCTCCGTTTGCTGGGCCTGTTTTGTGTGGGGAGCCCATCCCGGGGGTCACACACACCCGCTGCCGAGCTAACCCCCTCACAATATATATATATATATAGTCAACACACTAAAATAGAATGACAAACTATAAGTGGCGCTAAGTGAATATAACAATTATATTGGTATAAACTGTGAAAAAAGTAATAGTGAAATATACTTAAATCTTAAAAATGAACAAAAGGCATAAAGAAAAATTCCAAAAAATGTGTATAGAGTGACAGCACAAATAAAGTCCATATAAGTGTATAGTGATAGTGTTCAAAATTAGATGATAATCTTCTTCTCTTCCACCACACCACAGTGTTCAAGTGAGTCAAACCCCCTTCAGATAGGACACTCACCGCAATGCAAATGCCTCACACTCTCGTGTTTTGGCAAATGAGCAGACAGCACCTCTCAACTAGGTGGATTGGTTCCACATCCGATGCAGTGATCCTCAAAACAGGCTCCACATAAATGCAAAAATAAATGCAAAGGATAGTGTAATACTGCAAAGTCAGTTTTATTGGTACTACAAAATCTTCAAATATTGCACTCACATGATAACCAGTAAAAGTAAGCCAAAATCACACTGCAACCGAATCCACAGCATTAACTTCACACTGTCACAACCAACGAATGATGGTCACGGCGGACCCAGGATCAGCGCAGGTCACAAAATAGTATATAAACCACTCTCTACCTGTCCTCTCCACTTGCGAACGCCATTTCCAAAGGTGGCTGATAATAAAGTCTGTAACACACGGCACTCCACACACGCTTGATCAGATTGTCAATAGCCTGCCGTGTAGCCACACCCCGACATGTTTCGTAATTGATACTTAATCATGGGATTGGCTACATCACAGACAAACCCTCCCTCTATACTCCTCATTCAAATTAGTGGCTTTCGGATATACTACAGCACCTGTGCAGCTAGTCAAGTGTTGACGGATGTTCCCCATAATGTTCAATCAACAGAGGGCACATCATGACTCTACCCCTATTAGCATAGTGATGACTCACTCCAACACGTTGCGGAATTACCATCACCTGTGGATACTTTCCGCGTTGTGTAATGGCGGAAGTGACTCATCGAGTCCGATGGCTCTGCGGGCGGAAGTGTCCTCCCCGTCTCGATTCTCAACAGAGATCGTGGGCTCGACGTACGGCGTCATAATCAGACACGGGCGTCTCTCCCACAACAACTTACACCCAGTCATCCTGTCTGTCTAAAAGCAGATCATCTATAAATCTCCGGTAAAAAATGATCTGCGGTTTCTGATTCAAGAAGACATGTCTATCCTCCCATTCTGACATAAATAAATTCGCTAAGCTGGGAGCAAATTTTGCTCCCATTGCTACGCCTACAGACTGAGAAAAGAAAAAACCATTGAACCAAAAATAATTATGCGACATGCAGAATTCTAAAGCTTGTCCCAAAAATTTCTTTTGTATGTGGGGGATGTCCTCTCTTCTACTTAGGGCCCAGTTCAATGCTAATGCAGCATCCTCATGCTGGATGATGGTATAGAGCGACGCTACATCCGCTGTCACCAAAGAAATTTCTGATCCTGGTTTAAACTTCACACCCTGCAAAGATTGCAATAGATCTGAGGTATCTCTCAGATAGGCTTTAGTGCTTCTCACGCTAGGTTGGAGGAATTTGTCAAGATACTCGCCCAACCTAGCTGTGACCGACCCAATCCCATTTACAATGGGTCTGGCTGGTGGCACAGTTGCATTCTTATGAATCTTTGGAAGTGTGTAGATCACTGGGATCCTACACACTGATGGGGCTAGGTATCTCATCTCTTTGGAATTTAACGCATTTATCTGGAACCCCCATTCCACAAGAGCCTCAAGCTGTATTTTATACGCCTCCGTGGGGTCAGAAACCAACCTTTTATATGTTATTCTGTCGTTTAGAATGTAATTTAAATGTAATTTTTGAGATTTTTATGAAAGATTTTAGAAATATTTTTAAATGATTATTTTAAAATAATGTCAATTTTGATTCTTTTATTGTTGTTTTATTTTTTTTTTAAAGGATCTACATTGTCTCACTTTAGTGATTTTTAAACAACTAGTAAGCAGTTGGGGTTAGCGCAACAATAAATATTAAATAATAAATTAATTTTTGTAATTTAAATTAGTGGTTGTAACATGGTCTATGGGGATATTATGCTGTCTATTGATGTGGAAGGCCGGTGAATTATGGTCACGGGGACACTTGATCGGCTGCTTTAGACAGACAGGATGACTGGGTGTAAGTTGTTGTGGGAGAGACGCCCGTGTCTGATTATGACGCGGTACGTCGAGCCCACGATCTCTGTTGAGAATCGAGACGGGGAGGACACTTCCGCCCGCAGAGCCATCGGACTCGATGAGTCACTTCCGCCATTACACAACGCGGAACGTATCCACAGGTGATGGTAATTCCGCGACGTGTTGGAGTGAGTTATCACTATGCTAATAGGGGTAGAGTCATGATGTGCCCTCTGTTGATTGAACATTATGGGGAACATCCGTCAACACTTGACTAGCTGCACAGGTGCTGTAGTATATCCGAAAGCCACTAATTTGAATGAGGAGTATAGAGGGAGGGTTTGTCTGTGATGTAGCCAATCCCATGATTAAGTGTCAATTACGAAACATGTCGGGGTGTGGCTACACGGCAGGCTATTGACAATCTGATCAAGCGTGTGTGGAGTGCCGTGTGTTACAGACTTTATTATCAGCCACCTTTGGAAACGGCGTTCACAAGTGGAGAGGACAGGTAGAGAGTGGTTTATATACTATTTTGTGACCTGCGCTGATCCTGGGTCCGCCGTGACCATCATTCGTTGGTTGTGACAGTGTGAAGTTAATGCTGTGGATTCGGTTGCAGTGTGATTTTGGCTTACTTTTACTGGTTATCATGTGAGTGCAATATTTGAAGATTTTGTAGTACCAATAAAACTGACTTTGCAGTATTACACTATCCTTTGCATTTATTTTTGCATTTATGTGGAGCCTGTTTTGAGGATCACTGCATCGGATGTGGAACCAATCCACCTAGTTGAGAGGTGCTGTCTGCTCATTTGCCAAAACACGAGAGTGTGAGGCATTGCATTGCGGTGAGTGTCCTATCTGAAGGGGGTTTGACTCACTTGAACACTGTGGTGTGGTGGAAGAGAAGAAGATTATCATGTAATTTTGAACACTATCACTATACACTTATATGGACTTTATTTGTGCTGTCACTCTATACACATTTTTTGGAATTTTTAATTATGCCTTTTGTTCATTTTTAAGATTTAAGTATATTTCACTATTAGTTTTTTCACAGTTTATACCAATATAATTGATATATTAACTAAGCGCCACTTATAGTTTGTCATTCTATTTTAGTGTGTTGACTATATTTTTCACAGGGTTATATATATTTAAAGTGGCTGCTGCTAGTATTTGATGCACTGTATTCTTCTGTTAAAACAGCGCGGTGGGGTAATCACTAGGGCGGCTTGTATTGATTACCATTTTTTTAATATATATATATGTAGCGGGTATGCACTTTCCTTGTGTGTTAAAACTGGCAGAGACACCAGTAATGTACAGTTCCCTGCGGCCCAGCGGGTGGCGCTGTCGCCTTGGGCTGGGGTTGAACCATTGCTGTGTGCCATACCCCCTTTTTGTCCTCCCTCGGCAGCGGTATGGTGGGGCGGGGAACCCACCGTGCTTGCTGGGAGAGGGTATAAAGAGGCCGGCCATCTTTGTCACGAGGTGGAAGTCCCAGGCACCTTCAGCCTGAGGGCAGTGGTCGGAGGTTCTAGGCGGCCTAGGCCTAGAGGACGTTCGGAGGTCGTGTTTCATCCCAGGCACCTTTAGCCTGGGGTGAGGTACTCGGATGGAGGTCTGGAGCTCAGTGCCCACCACTGAGTGCCACGAGGGAAGGAGATCCTAGGGAACCCCGGGAGTGGGTACCCGAATCCAGAGGCGTAATGGACCGGTGGGGGGTACTTGCTTGAAGACCTGGTGCAGCATATTGCCAGTGACAGGTGAGCCTCCATCGGAGACCACCTGGAAGGATAATCCCCCCTCGCTCGGAGACCGCAACTCACTTTCAGGAAGGAAAGTGGAGAGTTCATTGTGTCTGGGCCTACTCGTATCCACACCCCTCTGTCTGTTCTACTCATTGAGGGAGTCCAACTGTCTGTGTATTACTCTGTGATGGGAAGAATAAAGGAGTGTTGGACTTTAATGGTGTGGGGCTCATTTTCTGGCAGACATTGCTCAAGGAAACCATCAGGAGGAGGCTCCAGGTGCCGAACACCGACCCGAAGGTAAAATAAGAACTTTGCTCACACCACACAACTGTCTGCGGTGAAGGCTTGGTGTGGTGACCCCGCTCTCTCCTCTCTAAGATACCCCTAGACAAGAGACAGACGAGCTGATGATAGAGAGGAGAGGGGAGGGCGCTACATATATATATATATGTATTAATTGCCAATTTTTTGCCATATTATTGTTTTATTTTTTGTTTTGGACTTACCGTATATACTTGAGTATAAGCTGAGTTTTTCAGCACATTTTTTTGTGCTGAAAATGCCCCACTCGGCTTATACTCAAGTCACCTTTTTGCGCCTGATCTCCCAGACTTTGGGGACCCGGTACTGAGCTGAGGACACAGATTCCCCAGTCCCTTTCTCAGCAGCCTCAGCTGCACTGAAGATGAATAGACAGGAGACAGAGGCTCCTCTCAATTCATAAACTGAAGCATGGTAAACACAGTTTACAAAGCTCAATGACAGTTATGAATTAACAGAGTCAGTGATTAGTGTGCATTCGGAAAAGGAAGGAGCCAGTAAATTACATATTTACCGGCACCTTTCTCCGCTCTTCATCCTGACAAATCAAGGACAGAGGGGGCAGAGGAGCACGGAGGGGATCAGAGAAGCACAGAGGGGGACCAGAGCACAGAGGGAGACCTGAGCACAGAGGGGGACCCGAGCATGGAGGGGGACCGGAGCATGGAGGGGGACTGGAGCATGAAAGGGGACCGGAGCACGAAGGGGGACCAGAGCACAGAGGGGGACCGGAGCACAGAGGGGGACCGGAGCACAGAGGGGGAGGGGGACCGGCGCACGGAGGGGGACCCAAGCATGGAGTGGGACCAGAGCATGGAGGGGTACAAGAGCATTGAGGGGGACCGAGCACAGATGGGGACCGGCGCTCGGTGGGGGACCCCGAGCACGGAGGGAGACCGGGGGGCAAAGAGGGGGACTGAAGCATTAAGGGGGGGAACTGAAGGAGGATATGGGGGACAGTCAGGGACAATCGGTGCGGCGCTGGGGGGAAGTTACAATCACCGATCTCCCTGTATACATTTCAATAACGCAGCTGAAAGCCGCGGGGGGGGGGGGGAGGGAGAAGCGACTGGAAAAAAACCTTGCCTGGAGAAGAAAAGGTGAGCACTACCATCAGTTATGTGTCATGCCAACAGTAAAGCATCCCGAGACCATTCATGTGTGGGGGTGCTTCCTAGCCAAGGGAGTGGGCTCACTCACAATCTTGCTTAAGAACACAGCCAAGAATAAAGAATGGTACAAAAACATCCTCCGAGAGCAACTTCTCCCAATCATCCAACAATGACGAACATTGTCTTTTCCAGCATGATGGGGCATCTTGCCATAAGGCAAAAGTGATAACTAAGTGGCTTGGAGAACAAAGCATTGAAGTTTTGGGTCCATGGCCAGGGAACTCCCCAGACCTTAATCCCATTGAGAACTTGTGGTCAATCCTCAAGAGGCGAGTGTACAAAAAAAAACACAAATTCTGACAAACTCTAAGCATTGATTATGGAAGAATGGGCTGCCATCAATCAGGTTGTGGCCCAGAAGTTGATTGACAGTATGCCAGGGCAAATTGCAGAGGTCCTGAAAAAGAAGGGTCAGCACCGCATATATTGACTCTTTGCATAAACTTAATGTAATTGTCAATAAAAGCCTTTGACAATTATGAAATGCTTATATTTATACTTCAGTATACCATAGTAACATCTGACAAAAAGATCTAAAAAACACTGAAGCAGTACACTTTATTGAAAAATAATATTTGTGTCATTCTCAAAACTTTTGGCCACAGCTGTATAATCATTATTAACATAGCTTCATCATATACAGTATTACTTTATGAACTGTGTGTAGGTTTTGAAACTGAATTTAAGATTGCAGGTCAGGTAAGCCAGCCATTAGTGTAGATCAGTCATAAGTGGCTTTTACAATATCAATTAACCATGTAAAATAATTTTATTGCATGTCGGGTATCCCTAATGAATTAAATTATCTAGAGTGTAACAAAACTGGAATGCTCTTAACACATTTATGATGGGCTGATCCCAATTCTCAGGTGTTTCCAGGTGATTATCTAAATGCTGATAACACTTTTTTGATTTTTACTGCTAATAGACATGGTAACATTAAGATGATATTCAGCTACTGAAGACTGCAATGTTAAGCTATAGATATCCTGTTAAAAAATGAATTTGTTTATGATAATGGAGAGGATTTTGTCTACCTTACGGGATAAATTGCACTTGTTCGAGCGTATATGGGATGCGTGGAAAAGCATATTTTACTATCACAAGACTAAATGCCAATTTAGGTTACCAGACCTTGTATGAGCAATACTCTCAGGTATACCTTTCCCCTACCTTGTATATATTTGTTATATCAGATATTAATAATCATTATTATTATCATGGGGCCCCGTACAGCCTACCTAACGCCCCCCCCCCCCCCACACACACACACCTGACGGTATTTTATACAATATTTTCACAAAAAATACATGAAAATCATTATCAATGGACACAAATCCCACCCCAATTCCCCCTCTTAGTACAAATCTCCCTCACCCCAAAAATTCACCAGCCTAGCACACATTAACCTCTTCAGATCCGGGCCATTGACAAATGACGGCCTCAATGTGGATCTAAAAATCCGGGAGGACGTCAATAGACGTCCTCGGCTATTTCGGCCACTGGGGGACGCGCGGGCGCTGCCAGCGGCACGCGCGCGCGCCCGGCGCATCACTGAGATGCCGATGCACGTGCCTGGCGGCCGCGATGTCCGCCAGGTACCCGCGATCGGCGTGTACACAGAGCAGGGACGTGGATCTCTGTGTGTAAACACAGAGATCCACGTCCTGTCAGGGAGAGAAGACCGATGCTGTGTCCCTTGTACATAGGGACACAGATCGGTCACCTCCCCCAGTCAGTCCCCTCCCCCACACAGTAGTAATCACTACCAGGGCACACATTTAACCCCTTCCTCACCCCCTAGTGGTTAACCCCTTCCCTGCCAGTGTAATTTTTACAGTACCCAGTGCATTTTTATAGCACTGATCGCTGTATCAATGACAATGGTCCCAAAATGGTGTCAAAAGTGTCCAATGTGTCCGCCATAATGTCGCAGTCACAATAAAAATCGCTGATGGCCGCCATTATTAGTAAAAAAAAAAATATTAATAAAAATGCTCTAAAACTGTGCCCTATTTTGTAGACGCTATAACTTTTGCGCAAACCAATCAATGAACGCTTATTGCGATTTTTTTTACCAAAAATATGTAGAAGAATACGTATCGGACTAAACTAAGGAAAAATATATATATATTTTTTTAAATGGGATATTTATTATAGCAAAAAATAAAAAATATTGTGTTTTTTTCAAAATCGTCGCTCTTTTTTTGTTTATAGCACAAAAAAAAAAAACCCAGAGGTGATCAAATACCACCAAAAGAAAGCTCTATTTGTGGGAAAAAAAGGACGTCAATTTTGTTTGGGAGTCACGTCGCACGACCGCGCAATTGTCATTCAAATCATGACCGCGCTGAAAGCTGAAAATTGGCCTGGGCAGGAAGGGGGTTTTAGTGCCCAGTAAGCAAGTAGTTAAACTTTCTATCCTAGCACAAAGCTTCTCCCACCAAATCACCCCTGCCAGCACAAATCCACCCCAATCCCTCCTATTAGCCCCGAAATCCCCCACCGACTCCTGGTACACACCCATCTCCCCTCCAAGCACAAATCTTCTTTCTTCAATCCCTCTCCTAGGATAAATTCCCACAAATCCCTCCTCCTAGCAAAACCCACTCTAAGTTACTCTTCCCAGCAAAAATTATCCCACCCATCCACGTCCCCCAACGTACAGGGAGAAGCCACTACAAAGCCAGCAGGAGGTGTGCTGTGTTCTGTTTCTGTCCTGTCAGAAGATCGTTCATATACAGTATACAGCACATGAGACTGGATCTGACTGTACGTCGCATTGCACTGTATACACACACCGCCCCCCTATCTCCTCCAAGGGTTGCTCGCGGCAGCAGTAAAGGTGGATAGGGGGTGCTGTATATATACAGTGCAATGCAATATACAGTACAAACTATCCAGTCTCATGTGCTGTATGTGGAACGCTCTTCTGACAGGAAGGAGAGCACAACACAGTGCACCACCTCCTGGATGTCTCCTCTCTGCTCCAGCCTTCGGTCTCCTTGTCCTATCTGTGAGTGTGAGCAGGGCGGGGGAAGGAGCTCATCGGCGGCAGGCCAGGTTCATTAGAGACACAGAGGGCATTGTTCTTCACCGATCCTCCTGCTGTCCGGGCCCCTCTGTGTGCCGGGGCCCCCTACAGGAGGGCTGGTGGTCCCCCCTATCAGCCGCCCTTTCTGTATCTCCTGTTCAGCAAAATGTCACTGCTGGCTCTTGAATTTTAAACCGCAGGGCTGCCAAGTGTCTTCTCATTAAGATCAGTCATCATTAGCACCACAATCATGTAGCCCTTTTTATATGAACATTAAAAATTTTGTGCCGCATGGATTAAATTATAATATTGTTCTCTAAATTTGAATGAGGGCATCATCAGCACATTGCATAACATAATAACTACGTATGTTACCTTTAGGCTCAATAGAAGACTTTGGCCTCGTCCAAGAATGCAGATGATTTGGTTAGATAAATATTGGAAACAATCCCCAGTATCCTCCACTATAGCGACCACAGAATGGAGACATAGTAGATAAAATCACATATTGTAGTTTTATTGTACAAAGATTAAAATGTATAGAGGTAATACTTATCTAACCCCAAACATAGGGGAAAAGAAGCATACTCAAAATAGAAAATAGAAAATTTGTGCGTTTGGTTGAATATATCAATACAATCCATATGGATTGTATTGATATATTCAACCACACGCACTAATTTTCTATTTTTTATTTTGCGTATGCCTCTTTATTCCCTATGTTTGGAGTTAGATAATTATTACCTCTATACCTTTTAATTGTTGTACAATAAAACTATTTGATTTTATCTACTATGTCTCCATTCTGTGGCCGCTCTTATCTGCTATTGTAGGATACTGGGGATTGTCTCCAGTATTTACTGTACCTAACAAAATTGTTAGCTATGTTACTCTACGACACTATTATTAAAAATCAGTTTGAAATGTTAACTATCTTAGGGCTCGTTTACACACGCAATGCTCTTTGAAAAGCAATCTGTGTTGGATTGCTCTTTGGAGGGCATTTATAGGGGGTGAGGAAGCATTATTTTGCCTCCTCACTGTCTGTTTTAACCCCTAAATCTCCCACTGCTGCACCCCAACCGTCTGCATTGTGCAGTGGTTGCAGGATGGCTCCATTCAATTGATTGGATAGTGTACAGCAGGTGGTGCTGCCTGCAAAATGCAACAGCTGGGTTAATCTTTGCAATGCATTGCAGCAATTGAAAGTGTACAGCCCAATCCCCTGCCTATGCAGCTTACAGTGATTGTAAATGCTGGATTAAAAAAAATAAAAATAACAAACATGTTATACTTACTTGCTCTGTGTAGTGGTTTTTGCACAGAGCAGCCCTGATCCTCCTCTTCTCATGTCCCCCGCTGATCCTGGCGGGGGACCTCCTCCTTACCGTGTGCCCCCATAGCAAGCTGCTCTTGCCTCGACTACTGCAACTGCCTTCTTATTGGCTAACCTTTACATAGTCTATCCCCACTTCATTCTACCATGAATGCTGCCGTCAGGCTCAACGACCTTACCAACCGTTCAGTGTCTGCTACCCCTCTCTGTCGATCCCTTCAATGGCTTCCACTCACCCAACAAATTAAATTCAAAATACAACTACTTACAAAGCCATCCACAACCTCCCCAGCTAAATTACTAGCCTAGTCTCTAAATACCAACCTATTCATTCTCTTCTTTCCTCTCAAGACCTCCTGCTCTCTAGCTCCCTCGTCACCTCCTCCCATGCTCGTCTACCAATACTTTTCAAGAGCCTCTCCAATTCTATTGGACTCCTTACCCCAACCTGTCCGATTATCTCCTACTCTATTAGCTTTTAGCCAACCCCAGAAAGCCCTTCTCTTCAGAGAAGCCTATCCTTCCCACACCTAACAACTGTATTTAAATTTTCTCCATCAGCTCATCCCCCACAGTTATTACCTTTTGTTCCACTTGACCCTCCCTTCTAGATTGTAGGCTCTAACGAGCAGGGCCCTCTGATCCCTCTGTATTGATTTGTATTGTAACTTTACTGTCTGCCCCCATGTTGTAAAGTGCTGCGCAACATGTTGGCGCTATATAAATTCTGTATAATAATAATAATAATATCTGCTGTCTTCAGCTTTATATATTCTTTAGAAAGTGCACATGGTGTTAGAGATTTTCTATTCCTGTTCAGTCTGGGCATACAGCCAAGACAGCTGATTGGAGGAAGCGCACTCACCCCCCTCCACATAAGCAGAGACTTTCACAGCTGTGCTGTGACAAGTCAGGCTCTCTGCTTATCTATTCATAGAAACCTCCCTCCAAAAAAAATTCAGGCTGGTTTTATCTTGGTTGATGGAGAACTTGTCAGAAGTTATCAGGCTGATAACAGAGCAACAAAACAGCAAAAACAAATGGGACTTGGAGAGAGATAAAAAAACACTACAGATATATGTGCTTAGGTCAAATTTCATGAATCAGGTTTACATCCACATTAACTGCTTGCCGACCAGCCGTCCGTCATTATACTGCGGCAGGTTGGCACGGCTGCCCGAATTGCCATAGGTGTACGTCGGCCGCTTAAGGAGCTCTAGGGAGTGCGTGGCCAGAGGCCGCGATGTCCGCCTGCGACACGCGATCGCTCCTCAGAGAGCCTGAACAGGGATCTGTCAATGTAAACAGACAGATCCCCATTCTGTCAGGGAAGTAGAGAGGGATCTGCTGTTCCTAGTAATCAGCAACAGCGATCTCTCTTTACTCCCAATCGGTCCACTCCCCCCACAGTTATAAACACCTCCCTAGGGAACACTTAACCCCTGATAGTCCCCTAGTGTTAACTCCTTCCCCGCCAGTGACATTTATACAGTAATCAGTTGCTATTTTTAGCTCTGATCGCTGTATAAATGTCTACGGTCCCAAAAAAGTGTCAAAAGTGTCCGATCTGTCCACCACAATGTCGCAGTTCTGCTAAAAATCGCTGATCACTGCCATTACTGGTATAAAAAAATAATAATAAAAATGCCATAAATATATCCCTATTTTGAAGACGCTATAACTTTTGCGCAAACCAATCAATATATACTTATTGCGATTTTTTTACCAAGAATATATAGAATACATATTGGCCTAAACTGATAAATAATTTTTTATTTTATTTTCTAAATTGGGGATATTTATATTGTTTTTTTTTTTTTTTCAAAATTGTCACTCTTTTTTTGTTTATAGCGCAAAAAATAAAATACGTCATTAAGGGGGTAAATCCTTCCTGGGCTGAAGTGGTTAATGCAGAGAATGCAGCCCACCAAATGCAGTGCACACCAGTACAGTGCCCACCAAATGCAGCTTACCAGTACCAGGATCATGATCTCCCGCTGAGCTTGGCTTTGAATTGTCCGCCCAGGCGGCCGCTGTAAGAAAGTCCTGCCTCCTAGACCGACTCCTATGAAACACGTCACATTGATTCAATCACCTATTGGATCAGTGTACCGTCTATCACAGAAGCTGGTCTAGGAGGCTTCTTATAGTGCCGCTGAACAATTTAGACCCCATCTTTATGACACAGCAAGAGGGAGGAGAGGACTGCACTTAAGCTTCGGCATCCAGGCACGGTGCACTCACCCAGGATCGCCCCTGGCCGCTACAGCCACAGATCAAAGTGGCCCCAGGGCAGGAGGCCTACTGGGAAATTTTGTGGTATCCTAACAGGCCAGTCCGGTCATGCTTTTAGGGTGGTCTCTACCCAGTCTCCAGCCAATTTGGGGTACACTTCCTTTCTCTGTGCAGGGTATATAAAGTGCAAGTGGAGCTGCTAGAGTGATGGGGTATGAGAAAAGTGGAACCATGGAGAACTCCAGTAGGTGGTGGTCATTGGCCACGTGTTTTCTCTTCAGCGGGCCTCAGCTTGCGGCCAGATTAAGTCATGGGAGAAAAGAGTACTGTGAAAGTAGCCTTCGGCAAGGACCCAAACCCAGACCACTGGTGGCTAAATCCCTCTTTGCACCAAAATGTAATGTGACTGTTATGCCATTATTTGGACCATGACTTTTTTAATGCCTTTTAGAAAAGCGTTTAGAAACGCAAGTTCTCGGACTGGAAATTCCATTACTGGGAGAGCTGGGATGAGGGTGACTCAGTACAACGCATGCAGTTTTCTTATACCCACATGGGCCTTATACACAGCAAGAGCAGGGGTCATGTGTATTCTGCTGTGGCTCTCTTGGCTCAAGACAGACCAAGGAGGAAACTGCTGCTGTTTATAGAAATAAAGCAGTATTAAACCCAAAAGCAAACATTTATTAGATTGCAGCTTACCAATTCCAAGATGTGATGCTTGAATTCATTTTCTTTTTTCGGCTTTTTTGGCTCCAAAGGAAAAAAAAAAGGTTTTCTGTTACTGATTAAAACGTGTGAGCTGGAGTTTGGCTTCAGTGTGTTATGTATTTAAATCTGCAAGTACATCTAACACTCCCCTCCCCCTAGACTGACATGTTGTACTCTATACAATTTACTGTATGTTGTACACTCCACACTGCTCTACTCTATACCCAGTTTAGTGTGTTATACACTCCATACCTCTATGCGCTATATGTTGTCCCGTAAAATATATACTCCAAATTGTTCCATTCTCTATGCTGTGCTGTATGTTATATACTTCACATTGCTCCACTCTGTACATTTTGTGCTATCAAGGAGTAATAGCCTGTATGACAATCTATTGTGAAGCTGGCCATAGATGGAGTGATTTTCTTTCCTGCAAAAAAGAAGATCGCTGAATTCCCCGATCAACACAGTCAGTGTTAATGGAGGAATCCCTCCCATGGAGCCATTGAGTGTATAATAGCTGCTAGCAACTTGCATCATGTATAATCCGATCGGCTGGTTGTACACAAGTTGAGTGATCAATCAACTTGGGTACCTTCAGCCTGCCCATACACGGTTCGAATCTTGGCCAGTCCCTGCTGAACTGGCTGAGATTCAAGCCATCTCTGCCAGGCTTAAGACTTTTACTTTAACAAAAAAGGTTGCGTTCAATATGAAAAAGACAGGCTAGACAAATTCACAAAAGCATGGCAGCCATGGCTCTCTTGGGTTAAAACCTGACTCCTATATATGTTGATATTGCTCTCACACTATTGAACCTCTTCCAGGTATGTTCCACCTATAAGTACTTTGCTTTACCCGCTTGTTACTACATACATCTGTTTTGACGTATTGTGTTATATTGGAATATATATCACCTTTACTTGTACAACTTTATTATGTGCAATTTCTTCTGTATTCATGTAAAAATCCAATAAAAAAACATTGAAATAATGATAAAAAAAGGTGCGTTCCATTTTCCTACCTTTTTTCAATTCTAAGGGCATGCAAAACTAAGACTAAAGCCCTGTACACACGATCGGATTTCCTATGGATTCTAATCCGATGGATTTTTCCATTGGAAATCCGATGAAGCTGACTTCCATCAGTCTTGCCTACACTCCATCAGTCAAAAATCCGACCGTCCCAAACACCGTGACGTAAAACACTCCGACAAGCCGATAAAAATTAAGTTCAATGCTTCTGAGCATGCATCGACTTGATTCTGAGCATGCGTGGGTTTTTTGTCCAATGGAGTTCCGCACAGACGATCAGAATTTGCTATCGTTTTTTTTCCCATCGGATAAATTTAAAACATGTTCTATTTTTTCTCACCGATGGAAAAAAGACCGATGGGGCCCATACACGATCGGTTTGTCCGATGAGAAAAGTCCATCGGACTGTTTTCATCGGTAAAACCGATCGTGTGTGCACGGCAATAGTCAACAAATGTCAAACATAAAAGTAACTCATTACCCAAACAAAAATCACACAATTAGGTATGCGAGGCTCATCCAAAGTAATCGAGGTATGGGAGACAGGTGTAATTCAACAACTGGTACACCTTCCCAATATAAATAACTCCGTCCCCAGTAGTATGGTATTAAACATTTTTGCTACTGAATATGTTCCTATAAATGAATTGGGCATATAGAAAAAAAAACGAAAAGAAGATATTTCAAAGAATTTGTCAAGGAGGAACTTACAGATTAGATTACAGTTATTTTATTAATTATCCACATATAAAATCACTTACTGTACAAACATTGCGGTAGATACACGCATCCACAAGACACATAAAATTAGACTCTAGTCTAATTGAGGACACAGGTGGCCACCCCTACCATACAGACAGCTTTCAACCCTCCTGCAGGAGCAATGCATGCATATGATTAGCCGGCCCACTAGTATGGATATCAAAGAGTATGTTTCAAATAAGGGGATATAAGTCTAAATAGACAGGGGCTCGGGTATCTGATTATGTTTATTGCAAACAGCCTGATATGGCGCTGGTCACAGGTAGAAATGAATAGTTAGTCCAGATCAATGGTTGGGACAGCCTTCAAAACACTGGAAGCCACTTACATGTATACTGCTGTAGTACATTCAACCCTCACAGTCTATTTGGACAGGAATGGGAGGTGTAGGACCCACTATAGGTGGGGGTCCAGATGGCAGGTAAGGTAGTCGGACGGTGTCACATACGTATACATCCCAACATGATATAATCAGGGAAAATACAGCTCACTGTACGTGGTCCTATCTGGTCACTCTTCCTTCATTCCTATGTCCATGTACATCAAGCCCGACACTTATTTACGCGCTGGTAAATTCCAGGTAGTTCCTCTGGTAAAGGTGCAGCGTGTAACAGTTAGTTGGTGTCTGGATCAAACATAGTCAGGTAAACAGGATTCCGGGTGTTGTACCGTTCCACTTCCATGTAATTAATAACGGCCAGAAGCAGCATACAGCGTGGTCTCCTCACAGCGCTACCCAGAGACTGAGAAAAGAGGGTGAGGTTGTACTACAGCAGTATACATGTACGTGGCTTCCAGTGTTTTGAAGGCTGTCCTAACAATTGATCTGGACTAACTATTCATTTTTGCCTGTGACCAGCGCCATATCTGACTTTTTGCAATAAACATAATCATTTACCCGAGCCCCTGTCTATTTAGACTGATATCCCCTTATTAGAGACATACTCTTTAATATCCATACTAGTGGCCTGGCTAATCAAATGCATGCATTGCTCCTGCAGGAGGGTTGAAAGTTGTCTGTACAGTTGTGGTGGCCACCTGTGTCCTCAATTAGACTACAGTCTAATTTTATTAGTGTCTTGCGGATGCGTGTATCTACCGCAATGTTTGTAAGTGATTTTATATGTGGATAATTAATAAAATAACTGTAATCTAATCTGGCAGTTCCTCCTTGACAAATATCTTCTTTTCGTTTTTTTCTATAACTCATTACCCAAGTGCATTTAAAGCTAAACTCTTTAACCGATTCCCGACCGTCTCACGCAGATTTACTGCGGCAGAATAGCTCCCCTGGGCGAAATCCCGTATGGGTACGTCCTTCCCTTTAGCAGCCACCAGAGGGCGTGCGCGCGCCGATGCACAGCGGGGGACCCGATGCGCATGGCCGGCGGGCACGAGCGCCGCCGCCCACGCACGAGTGTGAGCACGAGCGCCAGCACAGGGATTTGTGTGTGTAAACACACAAATCCCTGTGCTGTCAGGGAAGAAGACCCATATCGTTTGTTCCTACTAAGTAAGAAAAACAATATGTTTCCTCTCCTAGTCAATCCTATCCCCATACAGTTAGAAAACAATGAGGGAACACACAATTAACTCCTTGATCGCCCCCTAGTGTTAACCCTTTCCCTGACAGTAACATTTACACAGTAATCAGTGCATTTTTATAGCACTGATTGCTGTATAAATGTCAATGGTCCCCAAAAAGTGTCAAAAGTGTCCAATCTGTCCGTCGCAATGTCGCGCTACAAATCACAGATTACCGCCATTACTAGAAAAAAAATAATAAAAAAAAACTTTAGCCAATCAATATACGCCTATTGCATTAAAATTTTTTTTACTGAAAATATGTAGAAGAATATATATTGGTGTAAACTGATGAAGAAATTTGTTTTTGTTTTTTTAAACTGGGATATTTTTTATAGCAAAAAGTAAAAAATATTGTTTTTTTTTCAAAATTGTCGCAATTTTTTTGTTTATAGCGCAAAAAATTAAAACCGTGATCAAATACGACCAAAAGAAAGCTCCATTTGCGGGAATAAAAGGAACGCAAATTTTGTTTGGGTACAGCATTGCATGAACGCGCATTTGTCAGTTAAAGCGAACAGTGACAAATTGTAAAAAGTGCTCTGGTCAGGAAGGGGGTAAAATCTTCCAGGTCTGAAGTGGTTAAGCTAAATACACAGATGAAATACCTATCAGGGAGATGTTTGGTTTACCAAAGAATCTGATAATTTGTCCATCCAGTTTTACACAGCTCCACCAACTGGATCCTATTTGATTAACTACTATTTTACATGTGCTTGTTATATCAGGGTTCCACTTTAGTGAAAAAAAATGTAAAACTGAAGGTTTTTTAGATTCAGGCTTTCTATGCAGTAAGGTGATTAAACTTCATCGTGCAGCTCCCCTCTCAGCCCCCCTAATACTTATCTAAGCCCGATCCCGATCCAGCGATGTGTACAAGAACAGCGTCTCTCCTGGGTCTATCCCTCCTCGTTGGCTGAGATGCAGCTGCATGATCCATAAGCTCCCGCTGCTGTCAATCACAGTCAGTAAGTGTTTTGAGCGGGGGCAGGGCCGCACTCTCTGTGTCTTATGGACACAAGAAAGCCGGCTCAGGAGCCAGCATGCACGGGTACCCCCATATCAAGCCACGTGCTATGGGGGCACTCGGTGAGGGGGCAGAGAAAAGGAGGATAGGGGCTGCTCTGTGCAAAACCACTGCACAGAACAGGTAAGTATGACATGTTTGTTATTTAACAAAAATTCCTTTACAAAAACTTTAACTTTATAAATACTCAGATATATCAGATATGTGTACCCATATATATATATAAAGGTATGCCGGGATACCCTTTTCCCATCTTTCAACGAAAACAGAGCAGGTAGAATTCTTAAGAATTATAGATTCTGTCTCCTTGTTTACTGTCCAACTAGCTCCCATGTGTAACATTGTTGACTAGGAAGATGGTGGAGAGGTGAGTACCAGAGCCTGCCAAAGTGAGGAATACAGTAAGTAAGACAGCCTCTTCCTCTACCCCCTGAGCATTTAAACCTTGCAGTGCCAAGGGCCCCACTACAAGGTTTGTTTGTTTTTTTACCATCCCACATTTTAACTTTAAAATAAACCCTTACTGACTTTTCTAGCTGCAAGGACAATGGAACAATTCATTCTTGAATTTCTGGAAAAATATAAATGCTTTAATTTTCATTTGCTTCTATCATTTAGTACTAATACCTTAGCCAATAACTTGCCAGCTTTCTAACCTATAATATTCTGTAAACAGAAGAATGTGCACAAAAAAAAGGGGAGATGCTTATTTACTACTTGTTATGTAGTAAATAGTTTAATGTCCATAGCCTGGCCACAGTTCTGTAGCAAAATCATACTTGAAACAGCCTAAATGCCAGAATGAGATGACCAGTTCAAATGACTAGGCTACTCTAGAAATTATTGTACAGCGTTTATAATTCATCATTGCTGTCACATGTCTTAAACCTATGAACAAGGAGTTCAATAAATATATAATAACCTCCTACGCCTTCCAATAAGTTTATGTTTCAGACTATATGACAACTCACATGAAGTTCAAACAACATTCTATATGAAATGTACAACAAGGGTCAAAGGAATAAGATGCTTGTAAAAAAAAATCCTATAAACATTTCTAACAATTCACAACACCCTTTTACTTAATATAAAAAGGATTCTATAAACTGGCTACATTTCTATCACATACACACAGCTGTAACACTTCTCTTTGATCCCATTCTTGCTAAAGCCATTAGACACAATATGATGAACTATTCTCAAACAACTTCTCCTAAGTTCAAATATGGAAGCTTCAAGCATAGTGGTGGATTCAATAATACCCACTTTGGATCATTCAGCCACAAGGCCAGCCATGAGGACAATTGTCTTTCTTTAGGAGGAACCTACAAAAACCTCTATGGACAGTCTAAGACATCTCATCACTCTAGAGTAAACAGTCCAACACGTGGAGGATCTTACAATTCCTATCATGGTGACACCTTTGACGACCACCACAGGGCTTCTAGTACTCAAGGAAATCTATGGTTTAAAGAAATCACCCATTCACGTGGACATGCCTATAATATGCAAAGTGGTGGAGCCCACTCCGGAGATTATGGAAGTTCAAAAAGCAATAGCCTGTTCAGAATCAATGAAAGGGAAACCATGCAGCATCTGAATGAGCGACTTGCATCTTATCTAGAGAAGGTTCGCACCTTGGAGCAGGAAAATAAGGAATTGGAGAAGAAAATATCTGCATGGTATGAGAACAATGCCCCCAGTGCTTTGCCTGACTCTAGCCAGCTTCTCAAAACAATTGACGAGCTCCAGAAAAAGGTAACGAAATCAAAATTTATGTAAACTTTTAATCTACCATATCCTAACATTACATTAATTTTTCCCACAATACTTTTACATACACCGTTGACATGCAAAATATGTGACAGTTATGCGTTCTTGATTGGCAATTGTTAACCAACCCAACTTGATCATTTCTGCTTTTTATACAGATCTTTTCAGCCACTATTGAGAAGTCCAGCATTGATCTGCAAATTGACAATAATAAATGGGCAATTGATGACTTTAGCAACAAGTAAGCATATGACATCATTCAGAACAAAGTTATTAAAAAACAAGAAAGGTGGAATCAGCTGATCATGTATTGAGTGGGACAATATTTTGTGAGCTACGAGAATTTTTGTGTGGCTAGTGCATCTTTCTACCAATGTGGAAACCCTGTTAAAAACTATTACCTAGTATTACTAAGGTACTTATAGTATATTAAATAGTACATTGTAGATATAGTAATAAAATAAACAATTAAAAATGTGGCATAACTGTTATCTAATTTTTTAACACTCTCCTAATCTATATAACAAAATAATTTGTAATAATAAGAATGCAATGAAACAAATAATAATAACCAGAAACGTAAAGCAGACAACACAAATTGCAGTACTTTTTTGACATTCTCAGTGGAGAAATACCCTCTAACATTTCTCTTCTTAATAATTTTGTTATAGAAAAGATGCCCTTACATTTGTGGTCAGAGGAAGAGGGCCCTCTTACTGTACATTGAAGATCAGTGGGAGAAGGGTCTCCTTACACTGGTGTTGAGTGAAAAGAATGCCCTCTTATGTCAGTGGTCAGTGTAAAAAGTTGTCCTTCCAATTGTTGTCTAGGGGTAGAATACCCTTTAACAACAGCAAGAAAAATCATCATTGTCCATAGATACTAAGCTGACAGGTGAGAAGGGTAGCTATAGTCTGCCAGGTAATGTTGGTGCAAGAACTATGCAGGCACTTCTTGAAAAGAGATCAGTCCTCCACTGCTCAATAAATCCCCACCAATCTCTGGACTAACCCTTGTGTTCCACAGAACCCTGGTTGAGAAAGACTCAGTTGGAGGAAATATCTTGTTTGAGAAAATACCCCTGTAGCTTAAAAAGCTTGACTTTGCTTGAGGTTGCAATTTTTTCAACTTTAAGTTATGATATACTAAAGTAATATCAAACCCTCATTTTTTTAAGCACTTTTAGTGACTGATTTAATAACATACTGACTATGAAGCTTCTTTATCTTTTAATCCTTTCCTACTGTATGTTCCAGTTTCAGCTGGTGCCATGACCACTATCCTAGGTTTCCTGTTTCAAGGTAGCTCCTTTCTCTTGCAGAATCCTATGGAGCCACCTTTGCATGTAGGGCATAGAGCTGTCTCTCTACATTGTGTGCATCAATAGAACCACACAGCCTCATAGCCTAGGATGACTAGGAACCCCTCTGCTCCTCCTTCCCCCTCCTTTCTCCAAGTTAACAGCCTGGTGGCATTGGTAACTCTTTCCTGCAAAAAATAGAAGTTCAGGGAAGAAGCACTGACAGAGCAGGAGCCAGGAACATTGAAAGTTGAAAACTGCAAATGCTGGGTTAAGAATTTTAACAAATAGTTTACCAGTAAATGTTTATTTTATTGTGCTTAATATGTTAAACTAAAAAATGCTGAGGGTTTAATACAACTTTAAGGTCACTAGAATCGATATGAGCCCCCTCATAGCTTTTACAATCTAGTAACTTGACTAAATTAAAAACAAACTAGATTTAAAATTACCTGTGGTAGGGGGTAAATAAGATTGTTGAACCCAGTCTGACCTACCTAGGTGCAGTTTCTCAAAATCCCTGAGAATTTGGAGGGTAGTCACAAATTCAAAAGTAACACATTTTCTTCCCTTGAATGTGGTCATTGCTCTCTGGCAGTTGTTATAACAGCTATTGATTTTTACTCTAAAGATATGATATTGAACTCAGACTAAGGAACAATGTGGAAGCTGATGTACAAGGACTTCAAAGAGTCTTGGAGGGACTAAATAAAGAAAACCCGGAACTAGGAATGAATGTTCAAGAACTCCAAGAAGAAGTCAAAGAAATGAAGAAGAACCATGAAGAGGTAAGTCACACAAATACTGTAAATATAAAACACAGTTTCTAAGATCTGGTTGTGTGCTGGATTTTTTCTCAACTGATAAAAACCAAGAAACACTCTGTTCTCCAAATGTTCAAACCAGTGGATTAGTAGGTGCCACCTGCTGGTAGACACTACTCCTAGACATGTGTGATTCATTTTGTTACAAATCGAAATTTGGTTGAAGTTTTTGTTATTCAGAGATACAGTTGTATATGAATCTACGGAGAGTCATGGATTGGGTTCATGCCCCTCAGCAAAAATGAGTGGAATCGGAGGAAAACATTAGTAAATCTGCGCTGGGATGGATTATCTGGATCCCAAGGCAACATAGAGATCTCCTCTTGGCTGAAGCAGCACCAATTACGTTAGAAGCATTAAGAACATGGGATAAATTAATTAAAGGCATTCAGGGACAACATAATAGCCTCTTAATGCCTCTGACAAGAAATAATTATTTTACACCAGGGAAAGATAATAAATTATATCTGAAATGGACCACATCGACCTATCTGAGACAAAAAGATGTTATGAAGGGGAATGTCCTTTGTTCACTATCGGGATTGCGGGAAAGGTATGGGACAACTCAATGGGATGTATGGAGATATAAACAACTTCAACATTTTGTAGAGTCCCTCCCAAAACCCCTTTGGGGGATGAGTAGGCTGAACCCATGGGAAAAACTAGCCGATCAAGGGGGGATAGATAAGCATGGAATTTCCAGTATTTATAAGTTGTTGATGGAACATTTAGATGGAAAATCTGTGTGCCCAACGGAGAGTTGGGAACTAGAATTGAATCATCCATTACCAGAAACAATGAGAAGTAAAGTCCTAGATTACGTTCACTCCACCTCTGTGGACACACGGATAAAATAAATTAACTATAAGTTACTGACCAAATGGTACTATGTCCCAGTAAAACTACATAAGATAAATCCCCAGGTATCACCTCTATGCTGGAGGGAATGTGGGGAGGTGGGAACCCATGCCCACGTATGGTGGCAGTGCGTAGGTTGTAAAGGTACAATTTTTTTTTCCTAAATAGCTTCCTTTACCTTAGTGCAGTCCTCCTTCACTTACCTCATCCTTCGATTTTGCTTTAAAATGTCCTTATTTCTTCTGAGAAATCCTCACTTTCTGTTCTTCTGTATGTAACTCCACACAGTAATGCAAGGCTTTCTTCCTGGTGTGGAATGTCCTGCTCGCCCCCTCCCTTGGACTACAGGAGAGTCAGGATGCCCACTAACACACAGCTCCTTTCTCTATCTGCAACGTAGAGAGCGTCCTGACTCTCCTGTAGTCCAAGGGAGGGGCGAGCACAACGCTCCACACCAGGAAGAAAGCCTCCCATTACTGTGTGGAGTTACAGACACAAGAACAGGAAGTGAGGATTTCTCAGAGGAAATAAGGACATTTAAAAGCAAAATCAAAGGATGAGGTAAGTGAAGGAGGACTGCACTAAGGTAAAGGAAGCTATTTAGGAAAAAAAATTGTACCTTTACAACCACTTTAAGAGGATCAGTGGGACTGAAATTGTTTTGGCAGTGTTTGTTCCATGCAATGGTTAGTCCAAGGAAGAAATATAGGTCAGCAATTATTCCAATTTTACTGAATGCAGCGAAGATACTAATCCCGAAACAGTGGAGGACAAAGCAAGCCCCGATGATACAGGAATGGTTGAGGGAGGTAGATAAAATAAGATTTATGGAAGAGGTAACAAACCTACATAAGGAATCTAAAATTGGATATACCAGAGTTTGGAAGGGTTGGGTGGAGTTTAGACACTCCCCAGTGTATGCGACATATATGAGAAGTGATGGTAGTATTGAAGGAGTAATGGGCCTCCCCCTCTTTCTGGAGTTCTCTATTCCCCCCCCTTTTGTTTTTGAGTTGGAGTGTACTGAGGGTTGAGAGTCTCACTCTTGCCCTCTCATAAACTAAAAATAAATATAGAAGCCACTGAAGTAAATTAAAGGGGAACAGGGCAATAGGGCACAAATGCACATTTTAAGAGGGAATACAAGGTTGATAAAGCGTATTGGGGGGACACTCACACCTCCTCATAGATAAATACAAATATAGAAGTCACGGAAGTTAATTTAAAAGGTAAAGAGGGCACGATGCACTTTAAAGTTCAAATGAGGGAGGGGGGGTTTGGGGTGGTTTTTGGGGTGTGTGGGCTTTTTTATTTTATTTTTTCTCCCGGGGGGGGGGAGAGGTTATGGAGGAAATATATGGGGGAGAGCTGTGGGAGAGGAGGGAACAAGAAAGGAAAATCATCAAGATGTAGTAGGATAGACCCCTATTGTTGTTGTAAATGTTGTGTTTAATGTATTTTTGTATTTTTTGTGTATTTTAATGTAATGTATGTTCAATGGAAATATGAAGCTATATGTGTTTATAAAAAATTGAATACAATTAAATTTAAAACACAAATCCAAATCACAATAGTAATAAATGTCAATGAATTAGAAATAAATTACAATGAAACAGCAAATTAATTTGTATTCATTCATGATGACATGATGCAATAGTTTAGGCCTTTTATTAATGTTTGAAGGATTCAAAATAATGTAATGCCATAAAGAATTGTCTGAATTCATTTGAATCCATTTGGTTTTTATAGTGCATTAACATTTTTCATTTTTATAGAAAATGCACTACATATGAAATGGAAACATATTGCAATCAATATAGTAAGCTATAAAAGGTGATGATTCCAACTTAATATGTTTGGGTTGGATATGGAGGTGGATCCATCATAATCTCCGATTTGTAACATAACTACATAATCTGAAATGAATTTAGTTCCATTTGTTATGTTATGATTCAGAGATTCTGATGGATCTAACTCCATCCAACCCTTAAGAGAATTCATAAGTAATCTCCAGAAATTACGAATTAACACGTTAAAAGGAATATAGTCAATCTTCTAAAATACAAATGGATTCGCAACAACAAAGATATGAAATGAATCTGAATATATAAAAAAACAAATTACGAAAATGAATCATTCTAATATAATGAACATGACAAAACAAATTGATTAACTTAACAAATGAATACGAAAGAAAACAAAACAATTTTTTTCTGTTGTGCACATCTCTCTAATTACTCCTTACTGAAATTGTTTTTCAAAATATTGAACATTCTTTTTTAGGTAGCTACTATATGTAAATCCGAGTCATTTTCCTCTATTACTTAAATCTGAAGTCCATTCAATATACACAATATTACCAAAAGTATTGATATGCCTGCCTTTACACGCACATGAACTTTATTGACATCCCAGTCTTAGTCTGTAGGGTCCTATATTGAGTTGGCCCACCTTTTGCAGCTATAACAGCTTCAACTCTTCTGGGAAGGCTGTCCACAAGGTTCAGGAGTGTGTCTATGGGAATGTTTGACCATTCTTCCAGAAGTGCATTTGTGAGGTAAGGCACTGATGTTGGACAAAAAGGCCTGGCTCGCAGTCTGTGCAGGCCAGTCAAGTTCCTCCACCCCAATTTCGCTCATGATGAAGGGATCCTGCAAGGCTTTGAAACATTGTAGTTTGCTATAACCATGTGATCACTGAAAAAAGCTTTGGACCCCTTTTTGGAGACCCATGGTGTGATGGTGACATTTCTCGTTCTGATTGCTCGCAGTTCCAGCTGGTGGTCACTTCAGCACCCACTTAGTCATACAGCCACTTTTACAGGAACGTGTGCGTTGCATTTAATATACTATATATGTTTCTTGCCTTGAAGTTGGGGTAAAAAATGCCAGCATAAACATATTAAACGACTTATTTAAAAATATTTAAAGATTAAATTAAAAAAGAATTAAAACCAAATACATTACCAGATGACTAATTTTATATCTTGGAATTATTGCCCAGTTTGACATCACCCTCAAAAAAATACTTGTGAAACTGAAGATGCGGATTCTTTCTAATGATGTGTTTATGGCACCATTCTTTCGGGTCTTAATAAAAATTTTCATGTGATCATCTTATCCAGGAGGTGAACTCGCTCCGTGGTCAACTGGGTGCCAGAGTCAGTGTGGAATTAGATGCTGCTCCATCTATAGATCTGAATAGCGTTTTGTCTGATATTCGAGAAGAGTATGAAAACCTAATGGACAGGAACCTTAGAGATGTTGAAGCCATGTTTCTTGCAAGGGTAACCAAACATTTAAATTTTACAGTATTATAGTCTCATTCTGTAATTATGAAGATTTGTAATAAAAATGTAAAAAAAGTGTTTCCAAAACTGAATGCTATGATGCTCTTTTGTATTTTATAATTTTATAGACTGAAGAACTAAGTTGCCAGGTCCAGTCAGGATCAGAAAGCGTTCAATCAGTGCAGATTGAGATAATTGACTTGAAACGCAATATACAGAACCTGGAAATTGATCTGCAGAGTCAGTTGAACATGGTAAGTGTTGCCACTTGGTACTTTAATGTATATTAGGGTGATGTAGTGTCGGCTAAAGTCATATTTTAATCGTTCAGTTCCCTTGAATTTGTACTGACTTTCCTTTTCACCTAACAATTGATATTATATGTGAAACCCAACCTTTGACTTTTTTCCCTCCTTGCTTTTATTCTTTTATGGATATCTTTCTTTTTTTATCTGTTTTTTGGACATCCATTTGCTCTATCAGCAGCTTTTTCAGCCTCTGTTTTTCTATTGTCCACTTGCTTTGGTTGCTTAAATTTCTTGGTTAACTTTTGTAGTTTTCCTTTTACCTGTTTTTTCTGTGTTTTTTTTTCAATTTGTTTGCAAATATCCTTTTACGCTAAAGGATAAGACCTTCATAATTATACCTGACTTTATAATAAGAGTAACTGACAAAATATTTACAGTATGAAGCCTCTTAAAAAGCCCAAGAAGGCCAATAGCCAAGAACAATATGATCAACTCCAACTCCAGTAAGAGCTGTGAAAATGTGGAATAGACTCCCTCCAGAGGTGGTTCTGGCCAGCTCAGTAGATTGCTTTAAGAAAGGTCTGGATACTTTCCTAGATGTACATAATATAACTGGGTACTAACATTTATAGGTAAAATTGATCTAGGGAAAATCTGATTGCCTCTCGGGAGATCAGGAAGGATTTTTTTCCCCTGCTGTAGCAAATTGGAGCATGCTCTGCTGGGGTTTTTTGCCTTCCTCTTGATCAACTGTGGGTATAAAATTGGGTATATGGGATTGTACGATATATATATATATATATTTATATATTTTTTTTATGGTTGAACTAGATGGACTTCTGTCTTTTTTCAACCTGACTAACTATGTAACTATGTAAGTATGTGCTGTAAGTTCAATACAGTACTCAAACACAAAGGAAGCTTGAAGTATTTCATAAATCATTGTATATATCTGCTTTCAAGTCTACCAATTGGGTCACCTGGTCTGATGACAATTATCTAAGAGTGAATTTTCCTCTTTATGTGTCTCCTGCATAGGAAGTGAAGGAAAATCATTTTAATGTGGCACAGACCTCAATAAAATTACAGGGAATTGAACCTATCAATGTCTGATAAAAGTTTTGCCTTTATGTTTTCTTTAAATGACAGAAGCATAACTTTCTTCTTTGCTTTAGGGATTGAAAATGGTTGCAAGAAGTTTGTATTTTGTCTTCTTTCACAGTTCATCATTAGGAAATCAAAATAAGAATTTTGATTCTCTCCTTAAATGGGGTAATCTTCACATTAGCCGGGGGGGAGGTCTTTAATTAAAAAAATGCATTTGCCTTTCTTGTTTAATATTTTTTTATTGAAGTTTTCAGGGAGAACAGGAAAAAAAAAGGGGGGGTGAACATTGTCAACCATACAGTAGGACATAGGAGGTAGAGTTGTATGTATGGGTACAAATGGCAAAACAATAATAACAAACATGGGTAGACACTGTAATCCATTTCAATGGTTGGATTCAAGGTTAGGTAATGCATTTGCCTTTAATGGGATAGCATACCTCCCAACTTTCTGAAACAATAATGAGGGACACCTTTTTCAGCCACAGTATTAAGGCAAAGGACACATCCCTGCCATGGTCATGGTTACACTACTAACCTCAAAGATCTAATATGCAGAAAATTATTGTCTAAACCATACAAGTGCTTTTTTGACCTCTATTGGTCCTATATATTGGCTTTTCAAGAAAATAAATTCAGTAATTCAGAGGTTGGATAAAAAGTTTAGTACAGCGTGACACTTTTGGTAAGAAAATATTAAATTTTGTAAAGAGATGAACACATCAGACCAAAAACAGGGACAACCGAGCCTGCATAGGGGGCAGAAGGATTGGGTCTTAAAAGATAGACTTTCCCTCCAAATGAGAGACAGTTGGGATTTGTGCTAGGATAACTACTGAGGTTAGACAATTGTCACTCACTGTGTCTAGAGGTGCCATCGTGCTGCATCATACAACCTGGGCAATTTATTTTTAGGGAAAACAGTAATTAGTTATATTATTTATTTTCTGTTGATCATTATTACACGTTTTTACCCTAGGATAAAGTAGAGCCATTGCTGTCTTGTTGTACTTCCTGCTACCATGTGAATTAAAATAAGCATGGGTTGATATATTGGTGATCGGATCATATTAGTAAGCATACCTTCACCTGAACTAGATATCAATTCTACAAACACAATTTTTGAAGCTACAGTGCTTTGAATGCCATACAAAAATACCTTATTATTTGATCTCTCTTCACAGAATTCAGCTCTTCAAGACACACTGACAGAAACAGAAGCCAACTACAGTTCAGAACTTGACCAACTCCAGACGATGATTAACAATGTGGAGTCAGAGATCGCCCACATCAGATGTGAACTAGAGCGACAAATTATAGAGTATAAAATTCTTATGGATCAAAAAAATCTTCTTGAGCAGGAAATTGCCACTTATAAACAATTGCTTGAGCAACAGGACTATCAGTAAGTACAACATAGAGGTGCACATCTAAAATGTATTAACATTAATCCAACCCAAAATGATGGTTTAGTAAGGTAGACATTGGTGAGCTGAGTCAGCACGGGCTTGATTTTAGTTCTCTATTAACAAGGTCACCCTGTCATAGTTTCTGACTGTTCCTGTTTACCTGGGACATATGGGTTGCCTCACCTACTTTTGTGTATTCCAGCACCTGTCACAGTTTCCCCTAATATAAAAAAAAAGTCTGAGCACATTATGATGGCCACATATGGTTATAGACCAGTGATGGCGAACCTTGGCCCCCCAGATTTTTTGGAACTACATTTCCCATGATGCTCAACTACACTGCAGAGTGCATGAGCATCATGAGAAATGTAGTTCCAAAACATCTGGGATGCCAAGGTTCACCAGCACTGGTATAAACACTGGAACTCAAGCACAGAGATCTCACCAGTAGAGTCTCTAGAAAAATAAGGGCCTAAAGGATGGTTTACCTATATCAAAAACTGAAATATTAGTTTTGGTTTGACTTTATGGTACACAACCCTGCAAATGCTGTCACCGTGATCATGCAGAAATAATACCTTTTCTTATGCAAATAAGGTTCCTTTACACATTATTTCTGACTTTGGGGAGAAGTTTAATGACCTTCACTTACATCAGGGGTCTCCCCACGTAATGCAATCCTGGGAACTGTGGAAGTTTGCCAGTGCTAATTATTATTAACACAATATTCCATTAACTGAACCCTGATTTCCATTTTTATAATAAGGAATGTTGGTTTAAGATGGCTAAAGGTGTTTTCCAAGAAAATAAGAATTCCTCGTCTGAACTAGGCCCTAATGTATGCCATAAAAGAGTTCCCACCCTCTGCAGCCAACAGACAACTTGAATAACTTAGGCTCCTCTAAACAACATTATGGGGTTAATTTACTAAATGCAAACAGACTGTGTGCTCTGCATGAGCAGTTGCTCCAGGGGTTAGTAAATGAGCAGAAGCTCTGCTGACTTCTCTTATCCAAACATGTACAATCAAAAATGCCTTTTTTTTTTTTTTTATATTCCGTGCATGTAATTGGTTATTCATTGCAAAGCAAAGCTTTACCCGATTTACTAAGCTCTGGGCAACTGCAAAATCTATTTGTCTTTAGTAAATCAACCCCTATGAATCCAATAGAGAATCAATGGGGGGAATTTATCAGAACTGAAACAGACAACATTTGGAGTGTATGCACATGGATGGCAACCACTTAGCTTCTATCTTCAGTTTGTTCGCTTAAGCTCTGAAAATAAAAGATAGAAGCTGAATGTTTGCCATGCTTAGCTGCTCTGCATTCTGTCTACTTGATGTGATGTTGATGTGTTTTTAGGATATCAGTAACAGGTCTTCATTGAGAGGATCTTTGAACCAGTATGTCGTTTTATTTTATTTTTCAAAATTATAATTTTATTTTTTTCAGTGTTGAAGCAGAGCCAACTACATCAAGTATAAATACGTTCACTGCAACAGAAGGTAAGCTTGGAATGCCAAAAACAATCTGTATAAAGGGAGGGAACATCCTTTATTAGCAATCCAGGCTCAATTCACAAAGTTATAACACCTTATTTGCTATAATGAATGCACTGCTGTATTTTGGGAATTTGGGGTTGTCATTAAAGGGCACCTCTCTTTTTTCATGCAGGGTCCGCTTTAATTTTTTTTTTGATAAGGATTAGAAGTAATTTAAAGAAAACTATTAGATAGGCACCTGAACGACTACAATATACAGGGATATATAATGTAATACTGCCATAAATTCACACACATAGGTTGGACTTGATGTCTTTTTTCAACCTCCCCAACTATGTAACTATATATATATATATATATATATATATATATATATATATATATATATATATGTAACTATGTCAGTTTACAGCAGATTGAAATCCAGTTAAAGAATTGAAGTGATTGTAAATGATCACCTTGTAAAACAGCCCACTCAGTTTAAAATAGAAATGAAATGCAACACATTTTTATATAGATATAAAAAAAATATATATTAATACCTTTTTTCCCTTTGTTATAACTGATTACAAATCCCTCTGCTCTCAGTTGCATAGGAGCTGGGGGAGGAGAATCAGCAGCACACTGAGCTTCCCAGTGAATGGCTGTGCAGCAGGACAAGTCTGATCATTGGAGTAGAGTAAACTGAGTACCCAGCATAGCATCTTGCTAGGACAAAGTGCATCCCCAATCTCTGTAAAGAGCCGCTGAGGCAGTTCTTTAACCATGTGACCAGCTGTGTCCAATCACAGAAAGTGCCGGTAATTGGCTCTCATTGCCTCACACTGACAGAGTCTTCGGAAAGGAGGGATGATCAGGGGGATATCTCCTCGCAGGGGAGAACAGGGCATGTAATCAGGGCACTGATCATCAGTGCCCTGATTACAGTAAAGCCCCAGAAGTTCCACCGATCAATGCCCATAAATGCCATCAATCAATGCCCATGAGTGCCACCAATCAGTGCCCATGTGTGCCCATCAGTGACACAAATCAGTGCCTATTACTGGTGCCAGTCAGTGCTGCCTTTTAGTTCCCACCAGTGCCTGCTCATCAGTGCTTCTCATCATTTCCTATAAGTGCCCATCCATGCTGCCCATCAGTGCCCATCAGTGCCACCCATTAGTGCCCATCAGTGCCTCCGATCAGTGCCACCTATAAGTGCCACCTACCAGTGCCCATCAGTGCCATCTATTAGTGCTCATCAGTGCAGCATATCAGTGCCACCTATCAGTGCCATTCAGTGAGGCATAATAGTGCCTCCTCATCAGTGCCACCTAACCAGTGCCCATACAGTAAGTGCAGTCTCATCAGTGCCCATAAGTGCCACCTCATCAGTGCCCATCAGTGCAGCCTATCAGTGTCCACCAGTGCTTCCTATGAGTGCCCATCAGTGCCACCTATCAGTGCCCATCAGTGCCGCCTCCTCAGCGCACATCAGTGAAGGAGAAAAAATACTTATTTACAAAATTTACTGACAGAAACGAAGAAAAACTTTTTTTGTTTTTCAAAATTGTCTGTCGATTTTTATTTTTTTGTAAAAAAATACCACCAAAAGAAAGTTCTGTTTGTGTGAAGAAAATTATTAAAAATTAGTTAGGGTATAGTGGTGCATGACTGCGCAATTGTCATTCAAAGTGCGACAGCGCTGAAAGCTGAAAAATGGCCTGGGCAGGAAGGGGGTGAATGTGCCCTGAATTGAGGTGGTTAGAGAACTGATCACGGTATGCTCTGCTGCTTAGTAATAAATAGGAAAGCAAGGGGACTAGCTGGAGTACCAGGGATTTCACATAAAGGAAGTAATAGAAAGAGAACAGAATAGTTTCTCATACAAGAACGATTTTAGGGACTTGGGAGCTAAATTGAGGAAAAGGACCTCCAAGGTAGTATTCTCAGGAATACTACCGGTACATCAAGCCACACCAGAAAGGCAGAGGGAGATTAGGGAAGTAAACAAGTGGCTGAAGAGCTGGTGTAGAAAGGAGGGGTTTGGGTTCCTGGAGGACTGGGACGACTTTTCAGTCGATAACCAGTACTATAGAAGGGATGCACCTAAATGAGAAGGGTGCAGATCAGCTGGGAATGAAGATGGCCAAAAAGTTAGAGGCGTTTTTAAACTAGGCGACGGGGGGAGGGTCCAGAGATAGAGATAGTCAGCGTGGAACATATCCCAAAGGGTAGTATTAGGGGCATTAGTGGTAGGGTAACCAAAGCACATAAACCCAAGGCAAGTATAGTAGCAAGTCCTAGTTGCAATCTCGGAACACCCAAGAGGATAGTTTGTGACCGGTCAAAATATATTAATGCATTAAAGTGTTTGTTCACCAATGCCAGAAGTCTGCCAAGCAAAATAGGTGAGTTGGAAGCTCTGGTGCATTAGGAGACCATAACATAATTTCATTTGATGTTAGCTGTAAGCAAAAATCACATAAGGGAAAGATAAAAACACTAAAGCCCTGTACACACGATCAGATTTCCTATAGTTTTTAAACCGATGTATTTTTCCATCGGAAAACCGATGAAGCTGACTTCCATCAGTCTTGCCTACACACCATCAGTCAAAAAACCAAGCGTTCCAAACGCGGTGACGTAAAACACTCCGACGAGCCGAGAAAAATGAAGTTCAATGCTTCTGAGCATGCGTCGACTTGATTCTGAGCATGCGTGGGTTTTTTATCCGATGGAGTTCCCCACAGACAATAGTAATTTGCTATCGTTTTTTTAACCATTGGATAGATTTAAAACATGTTCTATTTTTAAACACCGATGGAAAAAAGACTGATGGGGCCCATACACGATCAGTTTGTCCTATGAAAACGGTCCATCGGACTGTTTTCATCAGTAAAACCTATCGTGTGTACATGGCTTTAATTTCAAGAGAGCAAATTTTACAAGGATAAGGGCTGCTCTCCAGGACTTAGACTGGGGGAGAATATTTGCATCAATGGGCACAGAACAGAAATGTGAATTCTTCAAAAAGACTGTTTGTGAACTCACTGCAAAGTATATTCCCATGGGCAATAAGTTTAAATGGCTAAAAATAAAAAAGCTATAAACTAAGAAAATAGCTTTTAAAAAATATAAAAATGAAGGAACACTAGCGTCGTTCAAATGTTACAAAGAATATAACAGAATATGTAAAAAGGAAATCAAGGAAGCAAAAATTCAAAACGAACGGCAGATTGCAAAAGATAGTAGGACAAAGACCAAAAAATTCTTCAAATATATTAATAGTAAAAAGGTCAAGTCTGAGCATGTAGGCCCTTTACAAAATAATCTAGAGTGGGTGACTGGGGACAAAGAGAAGGCTAATTTATTAAATATTTTCTTCAGCTCTGTGTATACAAAGGAGCATGGGGGAGCTCATGTCCATAATGGGGGTGGTAGTGACACAGCCCCAAATCCACAATGGCTCAAAAGTGATATGGTCCAGAAATATTTAGACAGAATAAAGGTGGTTAAAGCACCTGGATCAGATGGCATACACCCATGGATACTAGAAGAATTGAGCTCTGTAATTTCAAAGCCATTGTATCAAATTTTTAGAGACTCATTAATGACGGGAATAATACCACTGCATTGGCGCAGGGCCAATGTGGTGCCTATATTTAAAAAGGGAACATAGTCTTTACCAAGTAACTATAGTCCTGTTAGTTTAACTTCTATAGTTGGAAAGATACTGGAGAGATTAATAAAAGACAACATAGACGAGTTCTTGCTGAAAAAAGTTATTTTAAGCAACAGACAGCATGGATTCATGAAAGACAGAAGTTGTCAAACAAACCTGATTTCTTTTTATGAAGAGGTAAGTAAAACCTTGGACAGAGGGGTGGCTGTGGACGTGGTATACTTGGATTTTGCAAAAGCGTTCGATACAGTTCCCCACACACGGCTATTGTGTAAGGTAAAGTCTACAGGCTTGGAAATCTCAGTTTGTAAATGGATAGAAAACTGTCTGAAAGACAGAATTCAGAGAGTAGTGGTTAATGATTCTTACTCTGAATGGTCCAAGGTTATCAGTGGTGTACCTCAAGGTTCAGTGCTGGGACCCTTACTTTTTAATATCTTTATAAATGATATTGGGTCTGGGATCAAAAGTAACATTTCTGTCTTTGCAGATGACACTAAGCTATGCAGTGAAATAACGTCCTTACAGGATGTCGCCAATTTACAAGCTGACCTCAATGTTCTGTCTAATTGGGCGACTATGTGGCAGATGAGGTTTAATGTTGATAAATGTAAAGTTATGCACTTGGGGGCTAAGAATATGAATGCATCATACATACTAGGGGAAGTACAACTGGGGGGATCCATAGTGGAGAAGGATCTGGGGGTGTTGGTAGATCATAAGCTCAATAATGGCATGCAATGCCAAGCTGCGGTTTCCAAAGCGAGCAAAGCCCTTTCTTGTATTAAGAGAGGTATGGACTCCAGAGAGAGAGATATCATATTGCCCCTGTTCAAATCAATAGTAAGACCTCATCTGGAATATGCAGTTCAGTTTTGGGCACCAGTTCTCAAAAAGGATATTGGGGAACTGGAGAAAGTGCAGAGAAGGGCAACCAAACTGATAAGAGGCATGGAGGAGCTCAGCTATGAGGAAAGATTAGAGGAACTGAATTTTTTCACTCTTGAGAAGAGAAGATTAAGGGGGGATATGATCAACATGTGTAAATACATAAGGGGACCATATAGTGAACTTGGTGTTGAGTTATTCACTTTACGGTCAACACAAAGGACAAGGGGGCACTCTTTACGTCTAGAGGAAAAGAGATTTCATCGCCAAATATGGAAAGGTTTCTTCACAGTAAGAGCTGTGAAAATGTGGAATGGACTCCCTGAAGAGCTGGTTCTGGTCAGCTCGGTAGATTGCTTTAACCTCCCTGGCGGTATGATTCTGTCAGATTTTAGGTGCTGAAAGTGGTACAATTATTTTGCATGGAAATTTGGCATTTTATTTGGAGGCCTGCAATTCTTAAGAATAACTCACTTAAATCTGCCCAAACCAGAGTCTAGTAGACATCCCGGGTATGATAAAGTATGAAACACAAAATCATAAATTATAATATAATAAATAACTATAAATAATTATAACAAATAATAATATAATAATAATAAAAATGATTCAATAATGTAATCAAATCAAAAACACTGAAATTTGCTCAGTTGCAGAATTGTCGATGTCATTACTTTCAGTGTTTGATGACGAATTTCCCCACAAATCGCTATCGCTCAATTCTGCAAGTGATTCTAATTTATTATCGCTGTTTTCTAGCTGGTCTAAAACCACTATTGACATAAAGGGACATTTTTTGGTTGCTATGGACAATCTCCAGTTTCCAGGCAGAAAGAACAGTTTTTATAATATAAAACTGCATGAAGGGCACTGGACAGACCACTAGGGACAAAGGGGATGTGTGTAATTAGTTGATACAGTACTGTAATCAGTAAGATTACAGTGTACTGTATCTATACTGTGTTTTTCACTTTTTGAATTTGGCGCCGAACTCCGTCCCTGTGCGCCGCAATGTCGCCAATATGGCTATTAAAATGAATGTGTTAATCTGGTAATGGGCCACAATGCATTTAAGATTTTTAAATCAACTTCATAGTGCATTAATGACATGTGTGTTCATATTTTAGGCTCCAACTCAACAGAGTGTTCCCCAACAGAAAATCATTCTTGTGAAAAAAGCAGCTAAAGAAGAACACTTGGGATTGGTTATATGGTCACAAAGAAGAAAGGAAAAAAGAAACATACAAAACCAATACCAATCAGATGTGTTCTTTATTTTGCCTAACATGCTTAATTCAGTGCTAAAATTCATTTTATTTATAAGACATACATATAAGTATTAGTATATAACTTAATTGCACTTTACATTTAAAAAAAAATATATTCTTAGTATGATTTTGAAAGGGGAGACATTTGGGGGACTTTTAGGAAACCGAGGCCCGGTAAGGCCCTGTATATCCATCCCCGGAACTTTAATTGAAATCATGTCCTGATAAGGAACATCTATTTCCATCTCATTTGAATAAGAAGAGGGGGGCAGGGAGGGTGGGACTTTAAATGAAGCAAATGGTTGCGAGAGAATAAGGGTGAATAGTGGAATGTTTGACATGTTTGTTATTTTTAACCCAAAAATTGACTTTAGTACCACTTTAAACATTTTATAAAGTAATATATATTACTATCAGATTAGATGCATTTACTTTCTACTAAGAATATATGAAGAGGGGGGCAGGGAGGGTGGGACTTTAAATGAAGCAAATGGTTGCGAGAGAATAAGGGTGAATAGTGGGAATTTTATTAGTATGGCAGATAAAACAAATACAACATATAGAGCAGTAATAATAAGTAGACAATAATCATAAAATTCACAATAGACATAGTAATGACTATGAGTCCTATGATGTAAACACTGGTATAATTATAACCACCATAAAGGTAAATATACATAATAATATCATTAATAGTCTCTCAATTGAGACGACAGAAAAAATTCCCAAAGTTCACCACAACAATTGGATAAATTGATACTGAAGAGGTATTGCCTGCAGGACCTGTGGCCTCGCTCAACCTATAAGGGTACAATATGATAATAGGGTACGAATTTAAAATGTAAGTAAGCTCTACGCGTTTCGTGGCTTCCGTGCCACTCATCAGGAGCATGCACGTGATAATTCTAAAATAAATGATATATGAATCATCAGTAGAAAATAGGTGGGGATGAGATGAAAACCCCCCACATCAAGGTACATACTAACTCACCAAGGATCGTATCCAGATGGTGTGGGGACGAGGCATGGCAGGCATCCGATGACACCCCCACCCGGGAGCCAAGACAGACGGCTGAACAGGGGCGACCCACACGGGCAATTACCTCACTTTTTTGTTACACTTTTCTCTCCTCTGGATCACCAGTGGCATTTTCAGCACTATCTTACCTCACTTCCTGGGCCCCCATTTCACCCCATCCCATGGTCACTCTCTGTGACATTCCACTCTCAACTAGTTTTTCACTTTCCCACAGGGTTACACAGTTTTTCATATCTGCCTACTGGCTGCCAGTGTGGGTCGCCCCTGTTCAGCCGTCTGTCTTGGCTCCCGCTTTGGGGTGTCACTGGACGCCTGCCATGCCTCATCCCCACACCATCTGGATACGATCCTTGGTGAGTTAGTATGTACCTTGATGTGGGGGGTGTTCATCTCATCCCCACCTATTTTCTACTAATGATCAATATATCATTTATTTTAGAATTATCACGCGCATGCTCCTGATGAGTGGCACGGAAGCCACGAAATGTGTAGAGCTTACTGATGCAGTGTTTCAACATTTTAAATTCGTACCCTATTATCATATTGTACCCCTATAGGTTGAGCGAGGCCACAGGTCATGCAGGCAATACCTCTTCAGTATCAATTTATCCAATTGTTGTGGTGACCTTTGGAAATGTTTTCTGTTGTCTCAATTGAGAGACTATTAATGATATTATTATGTATATTGACCTTTATGGTGGTTATAATTATACAAGTGTTTACATCATAGGACTCATAGCCATTACTGTCTATTGTGAATTTTATGATTATTGTCTACTTATTATTATTGCTCTATATGTCGTATATGTTTTATCTGCCATACAAATAAAATTGCCACTATTCACCCTTATTCTCTCGCAACCATTTGCTTCATTTAAAGACCCACCCTCCCTGCCCCCCTCTTCATATATTCTTAGTAGAAAGTAAATGCATCTAATCTGATAGTAATATATATTACTTTATAAAATGTTTAAAGTGGTACTAAAGTCAATTTTTGGGTTAAAAATAACAAACATGTCAAACTTATCTGCCCTGTGCAGTGGTTTTGCAGCCCAGATCCTCCATTTCTTGTATCCCTCGCCAGCCCCTCCCTTCTGCCGAGTGCCCCCATAGCAGCTTGCTATGGGGGCACCCAAGCCAATCTGCTGCTCTGTGTGTCCATTCAGACATGGAGCCGCGGGTCAGACCGGTCCACCCACTCTCTCCTCATTGGATCACTGACTTTTATTGACAGCAGCCAGAGCCAATGGCACCTACTGCTGTGTCTCAGCCAATCAGGAGGGAAAGTCCCGGACAGCCGAGTCTCTCGTGTAACATCTCTGGATTGACATGGAGCTCAGGTAAGTATTAGGGGGGCTAAGGGGTGGGGGGGGGGGTGCCGCACACCAGAATGTTTTTTTTCCTAATGCATAGAATGCATTAAGATAAAAAAAAACTTTTGACTTTACAACCATTTTAAGTTCAGATGGTACAATGCAGGGAGGTTTGAGCGGCAGGCGGGCGGCTTGCCACCCGGCAATCTCTTTATGTGCCGGAAGGGTGCATGTAGGGATGGCTCTATAAGACACTAAAAGGGAACAAAGCCACACTAAACTGACCAGCAATTGGTATGGCTGGTATGGCCAGCAATTCCGACCACAAAACTACTACCAATTTAGCCAGAGTCAAACAAATTGTACTTTTTAGTCTCCCTTTTTTTTTACTGTTACTAAAATAAGCAGAACATGATAGTTCCCGTTTCCCTATTATTGATACAGTTATGATATACCTGTAAATGTAAAATATAACACATGAATGGTGTTTTACTATATTTTGCTTCCACCAGTATAAGGTCTTAACAGAAACCTGCCATTGAGGTGCTATTACTAAGCTGCCTTCTGAAGATGTTAATTTTCTGTTTTTCATGCTAATCCCTAAACTTCATGAATCAACTCCAGATTTAGCTTTTTTGAGTCACTAACTAGTGCAGTGTTTCTCAAGCTTTTTTTTGTTGCACCACCCTTAAAATGTAAAGGTTACTTATCAGTGTTACTTATCAATGGAAAACCTGAGCCTGGGCTGATGCATACAAGCAGCTTGATTAAAATAACTTCACAACAGAAGCCCCCATTCACATCAGAGGTCCCACATAACATCAGAGTCACCCCTATACGTCCATCACATCAGTGTCCCCCCCATTACATCAGAGCCTCCCCATCACATTAGGATCCCACTATCACATCAGGGTTCCCCCAGTCAAAGAGCCCCCCAATCACATAGTCTTCCAATCAAGGAGCCCTCTCTCACAGAGCCCCTGGTCACAGTTTCCTCTATTCACAGAGCCCCACAATCAGGCAGGAGGTGGAAAAGGTCTGGAGGAGGTAGACATCCATCTTCTCTTGAATGCTGGGAGCAGCGCTGCATGACACTTGCCCTGGACAGAATTGTTTGTTGCCATGGTGCGGGCAAGCCGGCCGCCCTCACCATGGCAATTAATGATGCCAGGTGCCCTGTCCCTAGGCCATCGTAGGATGTATGGTGCTGGTGGCTGGCCCATCCACACCATGGCAACCCATGATGCTGATTTTGGGGAAACGGGGCAATCTTGGAGTAACCCAGATAGCACTGTGGTTGAGAAACACTAAACTAGTGTCATCAAAGCATCAACATAACCATACTGTAATTTCAGATAGGGACGGGAGATGGCAGCGCAAGTATTTTTCTCATGGCAGGTTCTCTTTAGGCTTATGGAGCAAACACCTTAACAATTTTGATAGAAAAAGAGCCTCTACAAATACTAAACTAGTTAACATATGTATACATTTTTGGTTAAGAATTTAAATGATTTTAGATGTTAATTTCATTAGAAAGGAAAACGTATGTGATAGTTTCAATGGCTTGCGGGAACTACCCACACTATAAGAGAAAACGTAAATTTAGCTTGATCATTTTATACATATCCTAATAATGCTGTTGCAGAGACACACTTGGCACGTTATTAAAATAAGGATTGGAATTCTAAGGTGCAATAATTTCAAATGATTGGTTAGGAATTATAAACATCAACTAAAAGCTTTTTTTCACAGCCATTCAAACCAATCCCTAAATAGCTTAACAATATAGTTAAGAGGTTATTTTGTGTCTTCCATGCACATGATGGTTTGATTAGAAATCATTTTTATATGGCATTGATATGTTTGTCACAGTGGCCTTAACAGGACATAAGTCTATTATTATGAAAATGCTAATTTGCTTTTCCAAAAATATGTAATAGCACAAAGAACTGTGATGGTTTACCCACTAAGCACAGCCATTGTGAAAAGCATATGTTCACGATAATGTGGCATATGAAAAGTATTTGGATTCAGATTGATTCTTAACTGTGGTTTTTAAAAGTGCTTGTTGACTATTGTAGAGATGACTTTGTATAATAAACTAAGTGACCGGATGTAGTGTGTTGTTGATTTTTGAACTCTTTTCTTTTCTATTGAAAGACAAAAAAATACCAAATCCTAAATTAATGGTTGCCACCAAAACCTTTAATTACACTAGATAGCCAAAAGCTTGAGGACAACTGGCCATCACACCTACGCTATATGGGCAAACCTACAGTGCCTTGAAAAAGTATTCATACCCCTTAAAATTTCCCTAATTTTGTCATGTTACAACCAAAAACATAAATGTCTTTTATTGGGATTTTATGTGATAGACCAACACAAAGTGGCACAAAACTGTGAAGTGGAAGGAAAATGATAAATGGTTTTCATTTTTTTTTACAAATAAATAAGTGAAAAGTGTGGTGTACATTTGTATTCAGCCTCCCTTAGTCAATACTTTGTAGAACCACCTTTCGCTGCAATTACAGCTGCAAGTCTTTTTGGGGATGTCTCTAGCAGCTTTGCACGTCTGGAAAGTGAAATTTTTGCCCATTCTTCTTTGCAAAATAGCTCAAGTTCTGTCAGATTGGATGGAGAGTGTCTGTGAACAGCAATTTTCAAGTCTTGGCACAGATTCTTAATTGGATTTAGGTCTGGACTTTGACTGGGCCATTTTAACACATGAATATACTTTGATCTAAACCATTCCAGTGTAGCTCCAGCTGTATGTTTAGGGTTGTTGTCCCACTGGAAGGTGAACCTCAGCCCCAGTCTCAAGTCTTTTGAAGACTCCAACAGGTTTTCTTCTAAGATTGCCCTGTATTTGGCTCCATCCATCTTCCCATCAACTCTGAACAGCTTCCATGTCCCTGCTGATGATCATCCCCACAACATGATGCTGCCACCACCATGTTTCTCGTGGGGATAGTGTGTTCAGGGTGATGTGCAGTGTTAGTTTTCCGCTACACATAGCGTTTTGCTTTTAGGTCAAAAAGTTTGATTTTGGTCTCATCTGACCAGAGCACCTTCTTACACATGTTTGCTTTGTCCCCCAAATGGCTTCTCACAAACTGCAGCACAGACAGCAGAAAAATTCTAGAATAAAGGCTTTTGCTTGTCTTGTGTTTTTGTATTATAGCCAGGGTTGGGATAGCTACATGAACAAGCGTTTGTTTTAAAGTGTTTGTTAAGCGTTTTAAAGCGTTTGTTAACCCAAAAACAAAAAATAAATATCCTGTTCCCTAGGACCCCTTCCACACTGGGGTGTTTTTCAGGCGCTTTTAGGCTAAAAATAGCACCTATAAAAAGCACCTGAAAAACCCCTCCCCTGCAGCCCCAGTGTGAGAGCCCGGTTGCTTTCACACTGGGGCGGTGCGCTTGCAGGACTGCAAACAGCATCTTTGGGACGGTGGAGGAGCGGTGTATACACTGCTCCTCCACTGCCCCTGCCCCTTGAAATGAATGGGCAGCGCTGCCGAAGCGCCTGAAAAACACTTTGGCAACGGTGCTTTTTCTGGCGCATTTAACCCCTTCATCGGCCACTAGCAGGAGTTAAAAGTGCCCCGGGCGGCTCAGTGTGAAAGGGCTCTTAAAGCATGTTATACAGCACAGTGCATGTGCTGTGTCATTTGGCCCCCTATAAAGCTGAAATACCTGGCTGATCCTGCATGGCTATACCCTCCCCCCTGTATGCTGACTCCAATATATCAGGGCTGCCGAGCTCTGACACCGGAGTCATCAGTACGTGCCTCCGTCATCCGCAGCCTGCTCTGTGTCTCCTGTGTGCTCTCCCCCCTCCTTTCCCCCCTCCCCTCTCTGCCTGACAGCTCCACGTCCGCGCCACCCCCTCATGTCCTGCTGCTCAAATTACTGTTTATTTTTCATATAATCCTCTGTTTTTTACTGTAATGGCACCCTGTGACTGTGCTATGAAAATAATGCTGTATATACCTTGTTTATAGAGCGCTGATCTGCACTCATTGATCAGACGCTTCTCTCCTCTCTCGACCCGACAGATGCAGCGGGCGGGGCCGCCTGTCTCCTCCTCTCCTCCTAACTGACGTCAGCGGAGTGATCCCTGGCCCCGTCCACTACATCTGTCGGGCTGAGAGACAAGAGAAGCAGCGGGTCAATGAGAACAGATCAGCGCTAAATGAGCGATAAAGCAAAGTGACAGGGGGCCATTACAGTAAAAAACAGACAGGATTATGAAAAATTACTTTGGTGGGTTAACAACCACTTTAGTTTTATAACATCAGCATTGTAAAAGCAATATGTTGTGAGTGCTGCCTGTAACCTAGCCATCTCTTTTCACAACTTCCTGAATTTCCCTGCATGCCTTTTAGCTTCTCCTATGCTGGTTACTTTTAATTTCCAACTACTTATCCCATGGTACCTTGTTGACTTCAATGTGTGTTTTCTGTGCTGACTCCGCCTCCTAAAACTCTTCCTCTCAGTACCTCGTAGTTCAAAAGGCAGGATCTGTGAAATGTGTGACACAGCAGTGCCTATTAACAGGACATAGCGAATATGTCACAGAATTTAAGGCAGTAAATGTGTGAGGATCTTCACAAAGTAAGTTTACAAACTTCAAGATTGTTAAGATTAATATGATTAGGCTAGAAACAATGTAAATACAATGTGGAAATAAATAAATGTTGACCATAGGTATGCTTTAACCACTTCCGGACCGCCCGCCGTCGTTTTACATCGCTACTTTGAAGAGGAATACCGTTGTTATGGTAGCAGCTAGCTACCATAACCGCAATATCCTCTTCAAGAGCGGTCGGTCCGCTTTCCGATAAAATTGGTCTCTGCAGCGGATTTGCAGCGAGTACACTATTATCAGTGGTGGCAGAGGGCCCACCTCCCGCCGCTCTCCGGTGCCCTCCGCCGCTTACCGGAGCTGCCGGTAGTGGCAGAGGCGATCGGATCCTCTCACATCAGTGGCAAGAACCACTGCAGGGCGGAAGCAATGTCAAAACGCCCAATGCTCTTAAAGAGACATTTTTTTTAATTTTTAATATTATTTTTTTTTAAATTACATTACTTTTTTATTTTTTATTTTGCATTTTAGTGTAAATATGAGATCTGATGTCTTTTTGACCCCAGATCTCATATTTAAGAGATCCTGTCATGCTTTTCTCTATTACAAGGGATGTAATAGGAATAAAAGTGACAATTTTTTTCTTAAAAGAACAGTGTAAAAAATCAAAAATAAAAGGTAAAATAAATTAGACAAAAAAAAAATTAAACGCGCCTCGTCCCGCCGAGCTCACGCGCAGAAGCGAACGCATATGTGAGCAGCGACCCCATATGAAAACGGTGTTCAAACCACACATGTGAGGTATTGGCACGATCGTTAGAGTGAGAGCAATAATTCTAGCCTCATCTGTAACTCAAAACATGCAACCTGTAGAATTTTTTAAACATCGCCTATGGAAACTTTTAAGGGTAAAAGTTTGTCGCCATTTTACGAGTGGGCGCAACTTTGAAGCATGACATGTTGGGTATCAATTTACTCAGCATAACATTATCTTTCACAATATAAATTGGGCTAACTTTACTGTTGTCTTATTTTTTAATTTGAAAAAGTGTATTTTTTCCCCAAAAAGTGCACTTGTAAGACCGCTGCGCAAATACGGTGTGACAGAAAGTATTGCAACGGCCGCCATTTTATTCTCTAGGGTTCTAAGTAATTTTATGGCAAAAAAAAACTGTTTTTAACTTGTGAACACCAAATCTCAGAAAAAGGCTCGGTCCTTAACTGGTTATATTTAATTTCACCCACCCTGAGTCTAAAAACTGGCAGAGAAGATAAACAGCTTCCCATATTCTACTAGGTGTAATGACGAACAGTAGGTGGACTGTCTCTTTTAGCCACTCTTTCATCTGTCTCAGCATGGATTGTGTGGCTACGATGTCTGCTCTTTTTGGTGTCATGCTAACTCGAGCTAATTGTCTGGGGTAGAACCAACTGGTCTAAGGAAGTACTGTGTAGGAAGTGTAAATCTAGCCCTGCCTGAAGTGCAAGGACTTCAAAAGCCAGCCACCTCCTGAAAATGATAGTTGCCTAACTAAGTACTAGCACTAGACCATCTTGCTTCAAAACTTTATATGGCTGACCAAGAATAGTGAAGAAAGAATCTTCCCAGATAATTTTTCAAAGGTTTTATTGAATTTTGTTCAATATTAGGCAAAATCAAACTTAAATGTGAATTTTATTGCAGTCTATGGGAGGATAAATCTTCTATTAAATTCTGCCCAATTGTAGGTAAAAAAGGCAAACTACTCTTTTTAGCCACACATAGCACCTTTAAGGTACTTCACCCACCTTCCTCTCTGTCATTCTCCTCATTTGAGGCACACTGCATTTGTCTCTCCTCCACAGTTTCTCTAAGGATAGCTGTGATCTACCGACCCCTGGACCAGTATCAAGCTATCTTGATGACTTCTCTGCCATTCTACCCTACTTTCTCTCTTCTGAAATCCCCACTATCATTCTCTGGGACTTCAACATCCCTACTAATACTAACACTCCTGCTACTTCCAAACGTATTAGTCTAACCTCCTTCTTTGACCGGAAGCAATGGATACATACCCTTGACCTTGTTTTCTCCCACCTATGCACTCCGCGCAACCTCACCAACTATCCTTACCCTCGCTCTGATCATACCTTATTAGTTTCACTCTCTCCACCACCTCCTCTCCCTCCAACCACCTAACAGTTACCTGTAGAAACCTACGCCATCTTAATCCTTCCCTTCTCTACTCTGCTACTGACCACCTCTATGACAAATTTGCACCCCTGTCCTGCACCAACCTAGCGACTTCTGTCTACAACACTTCACTTTTAGCCACACTGGACACACTGGCCGCCCTCACTACACACAGAATCAGGCTCCGTCCCCTTCAACCTTGACAAACAGATGACACTAGAAGTCTGAGAGAACGTTATTGTCAACCGACTGGATGAAACTAATTCAGGTCCTTTATGGCCATTTCAGTGGTGCAGCCCTGGAATAACTCAGTGGCCATCTGTAACTGGATTGGCTTCTTGGACAAGTACTCCTGTACAACTAACGCCTGATATGAGTGATTAGTCTCAAACGCCTGAGATATAGACTTTTTGTGGCCTGCCCTTTAGCAGCACTCTGGCCCCGCTTTGGGTGGTTTTATTCAGACACGGGGGGAACTGCTGGACATTTTCCATCTGCATTCTGCTCTGGCCTCATGGTGCTGCTCTGGCGCTTCAGTTTCTTCTGACTCTATGAGCTACGATCTCACTTGGTTGAAACACACAACACATGGGATTAAATTTACACATCTGGAAATCTTCAGCCCATTGTCCCTGAAGAAGACTACCTACCTCATTTGTTGAAACATGTTGGATTTCCTCTGCCTCCCTGACAGTCGATTTGGGTTTTTCCAGTTGTCTGTCCTTTGTTGTCCATTTCACCATGTGTTTGTTTTTATCTCCATATTTTTTTGTACCGTGTAATTAAAATTTGGCAATAATAAATTTGTAATGTTATTACAATCATTACTGTTCATGGTCCATTAAAGTCCCACCTTTGAGGAACCCGGTTTTCACACTATAAGTCTGAAAAAACACAGCCATGCCCTTGATAACCTGTGGCGTAAGACGAAAAATAAATCTGCCTTCCAAAAATACAATTCCTGCCTTGTCACTGCCAAGCAGACCTATTTTATCTCTCTCATTAACACCTTATCATCACTCTCTACTTCATCCTCCTCTGCCTCCACCCACCAACTCACTCACTGCCCAGGAGATAGTCAATCACTTCAAACAGAAGATTGATACAATTCACGAGGAGATCTCTACTGCTCAGATATCCTCCACACTTTACACTTCATGCCCACAGGTACAATTATTACTTCCCTCTTTGAACCCCACCACTGTAGACGAGGTTGCTAAACTAGTTGCTAACATTCATCTTGCCACCTGCCCTCTGGATCCTGTTCCCTCGCAAAATGCCACGTTCACCCTCTGGCTCTATTCTACACCCTGTAACCCAGATCTTCAATCTCTCCCTCTCTTCTGGCATCTTCCCCAACTCTCTAAAACATGCATTTGTCAGCCCCAAACTTAAAAAGCCCTCACTGGACCCATCCAATCTTAACAACCTATGCCCCATCTCCTTGCTCCCCTTTTTATCCAAACTCCTTGATTGTCTGGTCTACAGCTGACTGAGCGACCACCTTGCTGATAATAGCCTTCCTGATCCCCTTCAGTCTGGATTTCGTCCTCAACACTCCACAGAAACTGCTCTCCTAAAACGAACAAACGATCTACTAACGGACAAAACTAATGGACACTATTCTGTACTCCTGGACCTCTCTGCTGCCTTGAATATGGTTGACCACCCCCTCCTCCTCACTCAAAAAACTCCACGCCTTTGGTCTCCGTTAGACATGTGCAATTCATTTATTTCCAAATTCATTTTTTAACAAATTTTGACAAATTTGTTAATTCCGAAATATCAGAATTTCCGAATTTTTCAATTTCCGAATTTTCGGCTTTTCGGATTTCCGTATTTTCGAATTTCCGAATTTTCGAAATTTCGGAATATTTAAATTTCGGAATATTTAAATTTCGGAAATTTGGAAATTCAAAAATTCGAAATTAGGAAATTCAAAATTTCGAAATTCCAAAATTCGAAAATCGGAAATTAGAAAATCAGAAATTCAAAAAAATTACAAATCACAAAATTACAAAATCCGAAAATTCTGAAATTTGAAAATTCGAAAAACCAAAATTCGGAAATTTGAAAACTCAAAAATCCAGAATTCGAAAATTCTAAAATTCGAAAATCGGAAAATTTGGATTTTGGAATTTTCGAACTTCCAAATTTTCAAATTTCTGAAATTCTAAAATTCGAAAACTTTGAATTTCCAAAATTCCGAATTTTCTAATTTCCGAATACCTGAATTACGAATTTTCTAATTTCCGAATTCCGAATTTTCGAATTTCCGAATTCCGAATTTTTGAATTTACTGAATTTCCGAATTTCCGAAAAATTCTAAAAAATAATGTAATGAAAACGTACGAAATTTTCGGCAGTGCGCATGTCTTGTCTCGTGCGCATGACTGTACTCTTCGCTGGTTCTCTTGCTACTTATCCAACTGCACCTTTAGCGTTACTTACAATTCTACTTCCTCCTCTCCTCTTCCTTTCTCTGTTGGGTCCCCCAAGGTTCTGTTCTTGGACCTCTGCTTTTTTCAATCTACACCTGTGTGACAGACTCACCCGGGACAGAGGCTTTTGGAGGGGACCAAATGCTAGCCTCTTGCTTACCGACTATGGGCCCTGGCATTTCAGGGAGCTACAAGCATGTAGGAAGATATTCTGTTATGTAATGCAAAAGGACATTATTAAGGAGGCCATGATGGTCTCTGCATGCTTGGGACTCATATAGCAGATGTATGTGAAAGGAATGCTAAATAATGAGATCAAGAAAGCCCTGGGTCTCCTGTTGTCTACTAGTGTGGCTTCTAAGAGTATTTCACCCATTGTTTGTGCTAATTAAACCTGCTATTGTATGAAGGAGTTCTGTGTTGATATTTATGATAATGTGCATTGTATAGTCGGTGAGCTAGGTGATGTAAAGTCTACCCTAAAATGCCATATCTCTGAGTCACCTAGTCCGGGTAAATGATTGGATAACTAGCTCATGTTAATTAGCTTTCTGGTTACAGTTTGTATTGTAAGCCTGCTGTATATATTTTTGTGTCATCTCAAATAAATCACTTCTTGTTCAGCAACCAAACGAGTATTGCCTTGTTTTGTAGTTGTTAGCAGTTGGAATATCTGATATCTATATTCAGACTGGGAGTAAGCGGTATATGGCGAAAGCACTCAAGTGGAGTGTGGGACGTTTCACTACAACCTCCTCCCTGGGTCAGCTGATAGCCTCCCATGCTTCCAATGCCACTTACAGTAAAGAACCCTCTAAGCAATTTAGGGTTAAACCGCTTTTCTTCTAATTTTAGTGAATGGCCCGCGCGTCTTATTAAATTCCCTTTCGCAGAAAAGTTTTATCCCTATTGTGGGGTCACTAGTACGGTATTTGTACATTTAAATCATATCCCCTCTCAAGCGCCTCCTCTCCAGGAGAACACGTTCAGTGCTTGTAACCTTTCCTCATAACTAAGGTCCTCCAGTCCCTTAATTAGTTTTGTTGCCCTTCTCTGGACTCTCTCCAGTTCCAGTACAATCTTCCTGAGGACTGGTGCCCAGAACTGGACAGCATACTCCAGTTGCGGCTAGACCAGAGTCTTGTAGAGTGGGAGAATTATCGTTTTATCTCTAAAGTTATTTCCCTTTTTAATGCATGCCAATATTCTGTTTGCTTTGCTTGCAGCAGCTTGGCATTGCATGCCTTTGCTGAGCCTGTCATCTACTAGGACCCCCAGGTCCTTTTCCATCCTAGATTCCCCCCAGAGGTTCTCCTCCTAGTGAGTAGATTGCATTCATTATTTTGCCACCCAAATGCATTATTTTACATCTTTCTACATTAAACCTCATTTGCCATGTAATTGCCCACCCCATTACTTTTTTCAAATCTTCTTGCAAGGTTTCCACATCCTGCGGAAAAGTTATTGCCCTGCTTAGCAAATACAGAGATTGAGCTGTTTATCCCATCCTCCAGGTCGTTTATGAATAAATTAAATAGGATTGGTCCCAGGACAGAACCCTGGGGGACCCCACTTTCCACCCCGGACCATTCCGAGTACTCCCCATTTATCACTACACTCTGAACTCGCCCCTGTAGCCACTTTTCAATCCATACTCACCCTAGGGTCCATGCCAAGGGATCTTACTTTGATCTTAATTTGTACGGTAAACGTTTATGGAGAACTGTATCAAATGCTTTTGTAAAATCCAGATACACCACGTCTATGGGCCTTTCATTTATCTATATGGCAGCTCACCTCCTCTTAGAAGGTTAATAGATTGGTTTGGCAAGAACGATTCTTCATGAATCCATGCTGATTACTGATAATGATAATGTTGTCTTTACTAAAATCTTGTTTATAGTCCCTTATCATACCCTCCAAGAGCTTGCATACAATTGATGTTAGGCTAACTGGTCTGTAACTCCCAGGGATGTATCTTGGCCCTTTTTTAAATATTGGTGCTACATTGGCTTTTCTCCAATCAGCTGGTACCATTCCAGTCAGTAGACTGTTCGTAAACATTAGGAACAATGGTCTGGAAATTACTTGACTGAGTTCCTTAAGCACCCTCGAGTGTAAGCCATCTGGTCCCGGTGACTTATTAATGTTAAGTTTTTCAAGTCTATTTCTGTCACGAATGTCATGTTTACCTCAATGCAGGTGGTCAGACACTATAGCTAGCTACTGTGTGCTTCACCTATAGCAGCCCCCTTTCCCTTAAGACAAGCAGGCCTACCGGTACTTGGTTGCCCGCAGGATTTATACACAATGCTATAGTGCTTGGCCACCACGCTAGGGCAACAGAGGTAACAGAGCAAACAACAGACTACTTGCAGTTTAGCAGATGGATAGTGTGGTTCTATGATGGTCCAGGTAAAAAGGCAGGCCGAGTTCAGGGAATAGTCCAATATCCGATCCAATGACAGTCTAGGTAATAAGGCAGGCTGAGTTCAGGGAATAGTCCAATATCCAATCCAGGTCATACACAGGGAAATCCAACAGCAAAGCAAGGCAGACAAGCGGGAGGCTTGATCACGAACAATGTAGGTAAGTGTCTATCACAAGCAAGGAATAGAGTGTTTAGTTTGCTTATATCAGGTGACTGACCAGATCAATCACCTTCCAGGTGAACACGGACAGGGGAAAAGCAACAGCCAACACCTGGGTGCTGGAATGAGGAACAGGGGCACTAAGTGATTATGACAATTTCTAATTCTGTCCTCTGTTAGCCATAAGGGTACTTCCTGTGACATTTTTGGTTACTGAAGCCCCCCGTTTCCCTTGTGAAAACCGAGGAGAAGAATAAACTCAATATCTACGAAATCTCTCTATCCTTAGTAACCAGATTCCCTTCATCATTCTTTATGGGACCAATATGATATGACCTCCCTTTCGCACTTAAAGAATTTCTTGGGATTTTTTTTTTACTCTCCTCCGCTATGTGCCTTTTGTGTTCTATCTTAGCCGCCCTGATTGCACCCTTATACTTCTTGTTACATTCTTTGTAAAGTTGGAATGCTGATGATGATCCCTCAGCCTTGTATGCTTTGAAGGCCTTCTCCTTTGCTTTTATATGCATTTTTACGCCTCCCCCTTTTTTACCCTCTCTATCCCTGCGTTATAGGGAATACCCTTGAATGGTTGTCAGACAATCATGAGAGCTGAAAAACCTTCTATAGAGCTGGTAAACGACTGAGAACTTGCTCCAGTTCTCCAGGAAACCAAACCCTTCCTTTATACACCAGCTCCTCAGCCACTTGTTTATTCCATAATCTCCCTCTGCCTTTCAGGTGTGAATTGAGGTACCGTTAGTATTTCTAAGAATACTACCTCAGAGGTCCTTTTCCTCAATTTAGCTCCTAAGTCCCTAAAATATTTTTTTTAGGACACACCATCTTTCTCTGACCTTGTCATTGGTGCCAATGTGCACCATGACAGCCAGGTCTTCCCCAGCCCCTCCCAGTAATCTGTGCACCAGATCCATGATGTGCCGAACCCAAGCAAAGGGTAGACAACATATAGTTTAGTGCTTCAGGTCTTTGTGACAGATTGCCCTCTCTGTCATTCTAAGAATTGAGCCCCCTACCACCAGAATCTGTCTTTCCTTTCCCTTGGCTTTACACCCACCCTCACTGAAGGAGGTTTTCCCCTGGCAGCTAGGGGAGTCACTCAGCTCCAGCAGTGCTGGTCCCTGACTGGTTTCACCAATGTCACTCCACAGGGTGTCCTTTTTGGGATGTTCCAGGCTAGGACCTGCCTCCCTGACTCTTTCCCCTCTATCCTTCCTGACTGTCACCCATCTACTCTGCTTTGGTGCCTGCCCCTCTTTATCTCCACCTGCCTCTGTGCTGGCTCCTGCCGGCACCTGCTTGGTACGTTCCCAACTCTCCTTTAGTATGAAGGGACTTCTCAGTGTTGACAGTTGCTTCCCTAGATTCAGAACCTTAGCTTCCAGGGAAACAATGTGCTTATATTTTGCACAGCAGTATTTGCCCTCGATCAGATGACCAAGGAACGCATACATGCCGCAAGATGTACACCCACTAATTTAATGGGGATTGGGGATTATACCCTGTCCAAATGAACTAACAACTAGCTTCCTGGCACTAATACTCAACAATACACAGGTTCCCAACAAGACAATACACAGGTACTCACAACATACGTGCACTCACATCACACGTGCACTCACAGCACTTATGTACTCACAGCACACGTATACTCACAGCACTCATGCGCTTATAGCACTCATGTACACAAAGCACTCGTGCTTGTCCCTAGTTCTCCCGCTCCACCACTGCAATGTCCCACTCTGCCGTCGCTGTAGGTCCCCGGGTCACCTGCTGCCGTTAACGGATGTGGGGGGGTCCGGTCCGCCACGCTGCCGCTCTTGGGGGTGGGGGGGTCCGGTCCTCTACTCTCTGCTCTCACACTCTCATACCACGCTGTCCCAGCACTGGCTTCCGCGCCAAAAAGCTCTGCAACAGCTCCACCTAGATGCCCCTACTTCCTCAAACTTAATCTATCCAAAACCAAACTTATAATTTTTCCTACCCCATGTGCCTCTTCCCCTGATCTCTCTGTCAAAATTGATGGCACAACCATAAGCCCATCCCCACATGCCATGGTCCCAGGGGTAGTTCTGGACTCTGAACTCTCCTTTAACCACTTCAGCCCTGGAAGATTTGGCTGCTCAATGACCAGGCCATTTTTTGCGATACAGCACTACGTCACTTTAACTGACAATTGCGCAGTCCTGCGACACTGTATTTAAACAAAATTTACGTCCTTTTTTCCCCACAAATAGAACTTTCTTTTGGCTGTATTTGATCTGCGGTTTTTATTTTTTGCGTTATAAACAAAAGAAGAGCGACAATTCTGAAAAAAAAACAATTTATTTTTCTTTTTGCTATAATAAATATCCCAATAAAAAATAAATACAACTTTCCTCAGTTTAGGCCAACATGTAGTCTTCTACATATGTTTGGTAAAAAATAGTTTTATTTATTGGTTTGCGCAGAAGTTATAGCGTCTACAAAATAGGGGATAGATATATGGCATTTTTATTATTATTATTTTTTTTACTAGTAATGGCAGGGATCAGCGATTTTTATTGGGACTGCGATATTGCGACGGACAGATCGGACACTTTTGACACATTTTGACCAGTGACAATTATACAGCGATCAGTGCTATAAAAATCCACTGATTACTGTATAAATGTCACTGGCAGGGAAGGGGTTAACACTAGGAGGCGCTCAAGGGGTTAACTGTGTTCCCTAGGTGTGTTCTAACTGTGGGGGGGGGGGTGGGCTGCCTGAGAGGAGAGAGAGATTGCTGTTCATACATAGTATGAACACACAATCTGTCTCCTTTGCCCTGAGAGAACCGGGATCTGTGTGTTTACACACACAGATCCCGGTTCTCGCTCTGTTACAAGTTGGCCCACCCTTTTAAGCTATAACAGCTTCAACTCTTCTGGAAAGGCTGTCCACAAGGTTTAGGAGTGTGTCTATGGGAATGTTTGACCATTCTTCCAGAAGTGCATTTGTGAGGTTGGGCACTGATTTTGGATGAGAAGGCCTGGCTTGTGGGCTCTACTCTAATTCATCCCAAAGGTGTTCTATCTGATTGAGGTGAGGACTCTGTGCAGGTCAGTCAAGTTCCTCCACCTCAAACTTGCTCATCCATGTCTTTATGGATCTTGCTTTGTGCACTGGTCCAAATCATTGGTGGAGGGAGGATTATGATGTGGGGGTTGTTTTTCAGGGGTTGGGCTTGGCCCCTTAATTCCAGTCAAGGGAACTCTTAAGGCGTCAGCATACCAAGACATTTTGGACAATTTCATGCTCCTAACTTTGTGGCAACAAATTGGGGATGGCCCCTTCCTGTTCCAATATGACTGCGTACCAGTGCACAAAGCAAGGTCCATAAAGACATGGATGAGTGAGTTTGGGGTGGAGGAACTTGACTGGCCTGCACAGAGTCCTGACCAAAACCAGACAGAACACCTTTGCGATGAATTTGAGCAGACACTGCGAGCCAGGCCTTCTCTCCAACATCAGTGCCTGACCTCACAAACGTGCTTCTGGAAGAATGGTAAAACATTCCCATAGACACACTCCTAAACCTTGTGGACAGCCTTCTCAGAAGAGTTAAAGCTGTTATACTTTTTACAATATAGTATATATACCATTCTTTATAACTTTCCTACAGGCTAAATTATATACACTAATTTGGGTTATCTGGACAGGAAGGGGGTCAAAGTGCTCGATATTGAAGTGGTTAAACAATGCAGTGGCATCCTGCAAACTAAAGGCAGCTCTAAAAAACAGTGAATGCTTTGCTTGTTACTTAAGCACCCCAAACCTAAAAGGGCCTTATTAACATAAAAAACAAACTAAAAAAAACACAAAAGACAACTTTTCTAAGGTCAAGTTTTGCAGCAAAACATAAAACAATTCAACCTAAAATAAGAGCTCTTTCAAATAAAATAAAATGCAATATACTGCCAAAATACCACCCCTTGAACCTAAAAATCATATTTACAAAGGGAAATCTTCCACCAAAATAAAGTTTGTTATGGAAGGGACAGCAGCTAAAATTGACTGCTGGCCTCAAGTCAATCACAAAAACAAAACAAAACAAAAAAAAAACAATGATATCAATAATATGAACAGGAAAAGGGAAAAAAACATTAAAATGAACAGGAAAAGAAAGTAAAGAAGTTTTTTTGCCTAAAGAGCTAACAACCAGAAATAAAGTACAGTTTGTACAGTTTCCTAATTGACCCTAATCTATTTAAAGTTTGTCAGCTTTCCCTATCCTTGAAATGGCTGGCTTAGCCAAAGCCCCCTTGTTGGTCATGGTTCAAAGGTAATTATTAGGCTTGTGCAATTCGTTTCGTAACGAATCGAAATTCGTCCGAATTTAGCAACTTTCGGACATTCGGAAGCATTCGAATTTCCGAACAAAGCAATTACGAATAAGACCGAATCCGAAATAAATTATACCGCAAATAGCGAATGCCCGAATGTCTTCGGCATAATTCGTTATGAAAAAGTTATGAATATAAGAATCCATACGAAGCACAATAACACTCACTCTGCTCTGCTCTCTGCTTCTCCCACACCGTGCTGAACTCCCTCTCAAAATGGTGTACAGGGGCGGAGGCTATAGCCGCATGTAAAAAACGAAAGTAAAATACGAGATTTTGAATCCATTCGAAGCACAATAACACTCTGCTCTGCTCTCTGCTTCTCCCTCACCGTGCTGAACCCTCTCAAAATGGTGTACAGGGGCGGAGGCTATAGCCGCATGTAAAAAACAAAAGTAAAATACGAGATTTTGAATCGTTACAAATAACCGCTATGTATTTAGAAAAGTACAAATCCATTCGAAGCACATTAGGCATAATAGGCAGCGTCGTCGTGAGAGAGACACAGAAAATTACGAATCAACGAACCCAAAAAAAGTTACGAAAGTAGGAGTTGTGTCCAGAATCAACGAAAAACAATGTACTCTACCGAAAGTACGAATTATAAATCAACTAAAAATTCAACTAAAAATGTCGCTTGCGAAAATACGAATTAGTCCGAACACGAAAAATCCCGTCTAGCAAAATTACGAATGATTACGAATCAACAGGACCGAAAAGAAACAAACCGAAACTAACCAAATTTTTCCGTTGTGCACAAGCCTAGTAATTATGGTTAAAAAAAAGGCATTACGGTTAAAAAAAATATATTGCAGGTGAATTCCAATGAATCTGAACCTCATCCCTACCAAGCACAGTGGTGTAGTGGTTAGCACTTTCACCTTGCAGCAATTGGTTTGCTGGTTCAAATCCTGACCACGACACCATCTGCCTGGAGTTTGCATGTTCTCCCTGTGCCTGCGTGGGTTTCCTCTGGGTACTCTGGTTTCCTCCCACACTCCAAAGACATGCTGGTAGGTTAATCAGATTCTGTCTATAAATTGGCCCTAGTATGTGTATGTTTTTGTAAGCGTGTCGGGAACCTTCTGGGTAAGACTGTGCTATATCAAGATACGACTCAACTCAAGAACTAGTATGCAAATCAGGAAAAGTCAATAATGGCACCCCCATGTTTTCTCACAAAAGACTTTCTTTAGGATCATCGGAAATATATAGGGTCCATGCAGCTTTAGTATTTGTCTAAATTGCATCATTATCATGACTGGTATGGTAGTCAGAGGGAGGAAAGCTCCTACTGGCTCATGGCTCTGCATACTTTAGCCACGACCTTCGATGTTGAGCATCAGACACTCTAATAAGTCCTAAGCTAAAGGATATTTAAACCCCAAAACACTGACCTGCTGGTGCTTTCAAAAATGCATGGAGCACCTTAATACATTGGAAACTCTCAATAAAGCACAATGGGAATTGTTTACTTTTAACTTTTTAGCAGCCAAACAGGTAATAGCAAAGGCATGGGAGAAACCATCTTTCCTTATGATGCAGTAGAAACCACTATTGATAATGTCATGGTATGAAAAAAATTAACTGATAAGCATATTGTCAGAAACCCATGATAGGTTTCCATAAAGTGGAACTAAACTCAAAAACCAAAGATTTGCTCTGTTATGTTTCTCAAACTTTTTCTTTTACCAGTCATGGCACCCTTTAAAAGTATTCAAAATCTCAAGGCACCCCAGTCTAACATGTAAAAAAAAACGTATATGTTATTTACAGTATAAATGGGAAAACTGAGCCTGGGATGATGCACATAAATGATCAGAGGCCCCCCATCACAATAGATACCCCCCTGAGCAGAGCAAGAGCGGCCACACATAGATTGAAATTTAGCCAATCCTTAAGGAACTGGCTGAATTTTAATCCATTCATGGCCAGCTTCAGAAAGCAATGTGTTAACCCAGGAAAATGAGTCAGCTGATGTTGGGAGTAGGTAGTGGGGATGGGGCAGAAGGATTTTTTTTTTTCGTGTTTGCCAAAATTGTCTACAGTTCGTGGAGGTGAGATTGTTTTCCTCTTCTCAGAAAAAATACAGTAAACATTTGGGTGATTAAATCTTCAGTAGGACTTTACTAAACATTGTACAGTTTACAATCATTTAATTACTATGTCCACATACAATCACTAGCTTGGACAAAAACACTAGCAGCTTGACAAAATGAAATCTTGTCAATCAAAAGATAAAATAAATGTGCCTCTGTGAGATCATTAACCTTTAGAAGTATGACATTATTTCTGTTACTCAGTTCTACTAACAAGATGATCAGTACCTTGTTATTTTAATAAATAGTTGTTTCCCACCCATAAAATATTACTATTCTGATGGAGCAGGCAGTTTACACACTTTACTTTTTAAGGTCTGCAAAGCATTCCATCAGTTTACAGGAATCAAAATCTGTTTCTAATAAATATAAACAACATACAAATAAAAAAATTCTGAAAAGTCATAAAAAATTTAATTTAGAGTATTTTTTAACAACTGTCTGTAAATAAAAACATTGTCAACAAGAAAAAATTGGCAAACAAACCCCCCGCCAGGTCCGCACGTACCCCATCCAGGTTGCGGCTTCCCTGGCTTCTCCTCCTGGCTAATCCGGTCTTAAGATCTGCCTCCTGTCCTGATTGTAGGAGAAGCCAGAAGACAATAGCGAATATTGATTCGCTAATGTCACAAGTGGGTGGGTTCGGGCGCAGTGCTCTGCCTCCGGGGTGCATGGAGATTAGGGGGGCAGCGCTCGCCCCTTATGGACTGGCCACCGCTACTATTGCCTATTTTTAAAATGTTATTAAAAAGCTCAGCGCTCTTGGAAAATCTTAAACATAGCTAAGCAGCTAAGCAGTTGTTACAAGTTAAGCAGTTGTCAAAAGCTTATAAATATCAGATTAGAGTTGTGCTTAGAACAGAACTCAGTAATATATCAGTATAGTGAATTTCTATTTAACTCTATGTCCATATAACATCAAGAAGTCTCCAGTCTGCCACTTTCGGTCCTTCATGTATAATCAATAGTTGGCAAATAAATGAGAAGACGTTATATCCATAAGGCCTGGATTCTTTCTTAAATGTACATAATATAACTGGGTACTAACATTTATAGGTAAAGTTGATCCAGGGAATATCCGATTGCCTCTCGGGGGATCAGGAAGGAAGTTTTTCCCCTGCTGTAGCAAATTGGATCATGCTCTGCTGGGGTTTTTCGCCTTCCTCTGGATCAACTGTGGGTATAGAATTAGGTATATGGGATTGTATGATATTATTTGTAACGACAGGAGTTAACGTTGTTTAAATACATTCCATTCCCGAACACACAGCAGCTACCAGACACTCCAACCAGCCTAATAAGACCCCATACAAATATTTCTCCCCGCACAAACGAGGCAACGCTCTGTGTTGAAGTTCCAAAAACAGGGAATGAATCTTTATTACAAGCACATGGTAACACACTTCCCTTCAAAAACACTTCCCTCCCATCCTTGGGGAACAGGGCGGGTTAAACTGTCCAATGACAATGGTGATACAGGTCAGGTGTGTTCAAACTTCTCCTTCAGTAAACGGTCTTAGCAAGAGGGGTTGCTGGAGTGATCCCCCCCCCCTTTCCTCACAGCAAGACACTTAAACATCCCATAATAGGCAGCCAGACGGTCTACCAGCTCCAATCCACATCACCACAAACAACAATGAAAAGGTCTTTGGAAGCTAGTCTGGATTTAATCTACATTACACAGGCAGCCAGGTGGTTAGAGTTGAACACATCAGCATCTCTCAATTAACCTGTTGAGTTCAGAATCAAACAACCAGTAAATAGTCCTTTGCAGATATCCTGGGAAATACCGTGCATTAATATTACAGACCCATTTCAAAGCAATCCAAGACATATTCTCAATCTCCATTATTTTCTGGCTCATACTTTCTAAGAACTTCTGGGTTCCACGGACCCTCCCGTTACATTATTATTTTATTTTTTTATGGTTGAACTGGATGGACTTGTATCTTTTTTCAACCTGACTAACTATGTAACTGTGTAACTATGTAACTATGTATAAGAGGTATAAAATTTGCCATAAGAAGGGCAGAACCTGAGCTATATGAACCACTTTGTGATAGTGACCAAAATGAGTCAGACTCATATCTCCAAAGTGGACCCATGGTTTCCTTGAGGGGTTGTGGAAGCAAGCTAGATCCCAAGCTATATGAACCACTTTGTGATAGTGACCATAATGAGTCAGACTCATACCTCCCAAGTGTGTAGGCATTGGTAATGTATCATACCCAATTCTGGCATGGGAGTTACCCCAAATATAACGCAAAAATAAAGGTTTTAGAGAACTAAAAAAGGAATGTGTGGGATCTATTTGTACAGTTTGGAAACTATAAAGTATGTTTAGCGAAATGTCCATTTTCAAAAGTGTCATCCTTCCAAACCAAGAGTGTTTAACCATCTCAATACAGCGTACTTTCACCCCCTTCCTGCCCAGGCCATTTTTCAGCTTTCAGCGCTGTCGCACTTTGAATGACAATTGCGCGGTCATGCAACACTGTATCCAAATACATTTTTAATCATTTTCTTCACACAAGCAGAGCTTTCTTTTGGTAGTATTTATTCACTGCTGGGTTGATTTATTTTTTACAAAAAAAAAAAGAAAATTGAAAAGAAAAAAGTAAATTTTGTAAATAGGTAATTTTTCTCCTTCACTAATGTGCGCTGAGGAGGTCGGCACTGATAGGCACTGATAGGCTGCACTGATGGGCACTGATGAGGTGGCACTTATGGGCACTGATGAGGTGGCATTTATGGGCACTGATGAGGCGGCACTTATGGGCACTGATTAGGTGGCACCGATGAGGAGACACTATTATACCGGACTGTTGGGCACTGATAGTTGGCACTGATGAGCACTGATAGCGGCATTGGTGGGCACTGATAGGCAGCACAGATAGGCGGCACTGATGGGCACCGATCGGCGGCACTGATGGGCATAAATGGGTGACACTTATTGGCACTGATGGGCAGCACTGATGGGCACAGATGGGAATTGATGGGCAGCACTAATAAGCAGGCACTGATTGGCACTAAAAGGCAGCACTGACTGGCACCAGTAAGGGGCACTGATTTGTGTCACTGATGGGCACCGATTAGTGTCACTGATGGGCACTTCATGGGCACTCATTTGTGGCACTTATGGGCATTGATTGGTGGCACTCATTGGCACTGATTTTTTTGGCACTTTTGGGTATTTACTGTAATCAGGGCACTGATGACCAGTGCCCTGATTACAGTACTTGCCCTATTCTTTGTACTCTGTCAGTGTGAGGCGATGAGAGCCGATTACTGGCACTTCCTATATTTACATGTGACCGTCTGTGATTGGACACAGCCGATCAGATGGTTAAAGAACCGCGTCAGCCGTGTCCTAGTAACACGTGTCTGTGCCCTAGCAACATGTCCCAGCCACTATCGCAGCGCAGGCATGAGGGAGCGACCGTTTGGTGTGCGCTGTCATATGACGTCCACCCAGAACGAGAGCCGCACCATCCCTCTATCATTCGACGAGGGCAAGTGGTTAAAGTGGTAGTAAATACTGGATAAAAAAAAGTCTGGTCCCCCTGCAAGATAATGTCATAATGTGCTAGTATGCATCGCATACTAGCACATTACGAGAGACTTACCTTAAAATGAAACCCTCCAGCAGCATCCTGTCACTGCTGCAGAGGCTTCCTTCTTTACCTGGTCTTCCTTCCGGCTTCATGGGCTTCATGGGCTCGGGCCACGTCACTCCTGCTCATTGCTCTGAGGGGATGGCATAAGTATTCCGACCCTTCAGAGTGCATGCACTGGTGACGTCATGGGCTGCTGCTCACTGGAATATCTCCTAAACAATGCATTTAGGGGATATTCATTTTACCTATGGGTAAGCTTTATTATAAGCTTACCTGTAGGTGAAATTAGCAGAAACAAGTTTACCTCCAATTTAAGAAGATGCCAGTCCTTCAACTTACTATTTACTAATGACAATGGGGGTTTATAATTTAGATCGTTAAGAGATTCTGTATTAGAGGGAATGTGAATACCTTAATATTTGAAGGTTTCCATATAAAGGGAAAAGAGTCTTGTAGGGTGGAAACGTTTGAGTCTGGTATTATCACATTTAGCGCTTCCATCCTACCTGTGTTTGCCTTAAGATTGCTGTTGGCCAAAGTTTTGAGATCATTTATTACAGCGGGGAAAGCTGTAGAGGGGTTAGAAAATTATAATAATAACAGATTACCAGTTCAGACTTAATTTTATCTCTCTTTGGCCTATAATAAGATCTTGAATAGAAGTATTCGATGTAATAGCATTCGCAAGTTGTCCCATTTCCAGAACATAGAGATAAGGAGAAAGAGGGCAGCCTTGACAAGTACCTTTAGGAATATGAATGGGATTAGACAAAATACCGTTGACCCGAACCCTAGTAGAGAGTGAGTCATAGAGGGGCATTATTTTAGCTAACAGATTCGGGGGTAAACCAATTTGTGTAAGAGAAGCAAAAATAAATTCCCAGGAAACGTGGTCAAAAGCTTTCTCAGCATCAACTGCTACAAGGCACAGGAGGAGATGTTTTCTCTTTGTATGACCAATAAGGGTGAGTGTTTCAATAGCATTGTCCCTTGCTTCTCTACTAGGGAATAACCCTACCTGATCCAGGTGGACCAGAAAGGGACACCTGTCCCAGGACTATCCCTCATCTTGGTGAAGTTTCCAGTAAATAGCTGATGTGTCGCTGGGATAGGGATTTATACTTATAGGGACTTGACCAAACAAAAACAACAAAAAAAAGTTAAAGGTTTTAACTATTACTTGCTCTATATAAACCAAAAAATAAATAAAGATCTTTACAAACCAAATATACTTTTTATGTACAAAGGAGCCAATAAACTTGAGCTTACCATGCTATCATACACTGGGCCATTAACCACGTCAATACTAGGCACTTTTGCCCCCTTCCTTCCCAGACCAATTTTCAGCTTTCAGCGCTCTCGCACTTTCAATGACAATTGCGCGGTCATGCTACGTTGTACCCAAATTAAATTTTTAGCATTTTGTTCACACAAATAGAGCTTTCTTTTGGTGGTATTTATTTATGACTCTGCTTTTTATTTTTTGCGATATAAGCGAATAAATAGCGGAAATTTGAAAAAAAAATATTTTCTTCTTTCTATCTAAAAGAAATCCAATAAAATCGAATTTTGTCATAAATTTAAGCCAAAATGTATTCTGCTACATGTGTTCCTGTTAAGTGTATAATAATTGGTTTGTGTGATCACGGACAGATGAACGCAGATGATCATGTACAGATGTACGCAGGTGAACACGGACATATGTGTGCAGATGATCATTGGGACATGTGATTTTACTGTTACATACGTGCGGGACAGGCCTTTTTACTGTGTGGGGACATGTGTTTTGGGGACACTATTCTGGGGACTTTGTGTGTTTACACTGTGTGGGACATGTGTGGGGACACTGAGCTGTTGATCAGTGCTTAAAAAGCTGTAAAAAACAGCTCATACTCACTGATCACCCGCCAGCTGCAGAGATCCGCTCTCCTCTCCTCACTGACAACTTCTGTGTGAGGAGAGCTGATCGCCTAGCAACCGGCTCTCTATTTACATCACATGACGGCTGTGATTGGACACATCCATCATGTGATCAGAAGGGCCAATCACAGAGCCCTCCTGCCGATTGGAGATGTGCTGTGTCCGGGTGAAACAAGCGCATCGGGATCGCACCACTGCGCGGGCACTCATGCGCGCGATCCCCCTTCTTCTGAGGGACGTTCCTGAACATCCACTCAGAAGGAGGAAGTGCCGTATATGTACAGTGGCCGGGTGGGAAGTGGTTAAAGTGTATGTAAACCAAAACATTTTCTTTCACTTTAAGTGGAGAAAAGTTAAAGACTATGTTACCCCAACATTTTATATTCCTGATATGTGCCTGTTGTACAATGTACTTGCATTAAAAAGTATCCAATGAGGAAAAAAATAATAGCAGAGGTCTCAATCAATCCATACTCTTTCCAAAATAAAAATAAAAACAAAGAAACTTTTGCTTTTAAATACACTTTAAAAGTATATATAGATCAAAAGATAAAGTGTTACAATATAGACATGGTATAAAAGCTCACAGTAAAAATGATAGAAACAGGAAAGGAAATTAAGGACATTAAAACAGATTTACTTATGACACCACTATATGAGATGCTGTATGACATTCAATTAAAGCATATTTGGACAATGTCAATCCAGGTAGATTGCTTAGTGCCCTCTCATTCTGAATCACCATACTCTGGACTACAATTTAGATATCTATATTCTACATGTTAAAAATACTTTATCAATTAAGGAAATTATTGCAGGTGTGTTAGAAGAATCAGCTACTTTTAAAAGTGATTTTTTTTTTTGCTTAGCTAGGTGTGTCAAAGCATCTCTTAATGTAACTTACATCTAAATCTTGTAAATGTCTACCGGCTAACTAGCCGCCCTCATGTTCTTAGATGCTTTTTTTTACATTGTCTGACAAATCCTCTTACAGGATGAGGAAGGGAAATTATTATATTATATAGCCTGTAAAGAATAGGAAGCTTAGTTCACAACGCCCTTTGCCATGCTTCTTAAAAGACGTCTTAAATTTGTAAATACACACTTTGTACTGTCAAACCTTCCAGATATAATATACACTACACTGACACAATGAGCGACAGCAATAAGCAGAACCAAACTGGAAGACATAAAGGGAGTAACATCTTTAGCCAAATAACCTCGCTAAGTCTCAGAGGGTTTCGTAAAGATAACAATGCTGGTACCTGGAGGCCCATTAGTTTTCAGGCCAAGCCTAGTGGAAGTCCCACCATCACCAAACATCATTCATTCAACCATGGATCTAACTTTGGACTTACATATAGTAATTTTGGCAAAGAAGTCCTACATAACAGAGAATCCAAAAAACACAATTTGCTCACCACCAATGAGAAGGAAACCATGAGGTTTCTAAATGACCGATTGGCAACGTACTTGGAGAAGGTACGTTCTTTGGAAAAAGAAAATGCCAATCTGGAGAAGAAGATCCGAGACTGGTATGACAAAAATCATCCTCAAATGTTGCCTGATTTCAGTCACTATTTTGCAGAAATGGAAGAACTTCAAAGAAAGGTAATTTTTTTTTCTGACATTTTCAGATGTTTCCAGATTTTTTTTCTAAAGATTAAGATTTATGGTTTATACAAGTGTACAAAACCTCTACAGTGTGTATTATTGGCTCCTAATGGGGCAAAAGGCTTCTTAAGATTGCTAGTTACAATAAGGTTTACCGTATCTATTTTGGATGGATTAAAACAAGGGATAGCTGAGAACTGTCCCCATATGGTTCAACTGGCTTTAGGAATAATTTTATAGTATAAATATGTACAGTTTTACCCACATTTACAATAAATTTGAACTGTATCTCTGAAGCCAACACTTCAAATTTACCATTATTGTGAAATGAGCAACTTTTTAATTTTTAATTTTCTTTATTGTAATTTTCTCCTTATACTGTTATGAATACCTTAAAGTAGATGAGAAACCTAATTTGATGACATTTGATTTGTTAAAGCATGGCGTATCATAAACAATTACTATGGACTTTTTAAAGTTTTCACTGTATTTTGCAGCTTAGTGTTGCTGATCTTTTAAGTTATCAACCTCTTTAAATCTGCAGCTTTTATTAAAATAATACCTGGTGATCCTGACATGAAAGTTTCTTGTTCAGGCAAAGTCACTTGTTCAGGCACATCTTGTTATAGGTGACAACTGACTCCAGGTTGTAGCCCTACGTTGCCACATGCAGTGCTTACACACATTGAAAAATCATAGACCACTGTAGTCACTATTAGGAAGCTGGTCCATAGCAAGGATGTGCAGCTGGGGCTGGAGTAAGTGCACGTAGACAGGAGGTGTCTGAAAAAGACTGTAGAAGATCATCAGCACTGAGATGTAAAACATGATGAAAAAAGTTAAAAACATTTTTCTTTTTTTTAAATAAACAGTGCTTTGAACCAGTTGTTCTCAAAAGTTCCAATGCCCCAATAGTGAAAAAACGTTTATATGCATATAATAAGAGAAAATCCCTAAAAATTATTGGTGTCAGTGGGATCATGTCACCCATAAAGTAGAATAGCCTCTCAATAGATTGGTGTCAGTGGGATAGCGGCCACCAAGAAAGAATAGCTCCCAGAAGGGATGAATGAACTCTCGAAAAATTGACCACAGTTGCTGAGCAGCAATGGAGGTTTGGTCCATGGGAGGTTCTTCAAACTTGGCATGAAGTCCACAAAACCTGAACTTAGCATCAGGCTCTACTGAAATGTATGGATGGCGAATCTTGCTACTAAATTCTGGCCATTTTCAAGGCTAAAAAGATCAGCTATTGAATAAAAAATGGCAAAGTGTCTTTTCATGTGGCTTTGAAAGCAACATTCAAAAATAAACTACTGTATATACTCGAGTATAAGTTGAGTTTTTCAGCACAATTTTTTGTGCTGAAAATGCCCCCCTTGGCTTATACTCGAGTCACCTTTTTGCGCCTGATCTCCCGGATTTGGGGACCCGCTACTGGCCGGCCATAGGTCTTCTGGACCCCAAACTTTGTACACATTTAGCCCCATTCTTCCTATACAATTGTGCAAAGTTTGTTATCCGGGAGACCTACGACCGGGGAGCACCGATTTTTCAAAGCCGGGCACCCCTTCTATAGACTCCCATGTTAAACGGTAATTTCTTTGGTGATTTTGGGGACCCTGTACCAGCCGGTCGTAGGACTTGGCACACATGTAGCCCCGTTTCTCCTCTATAAGTGTGCAAAGTTTGTTGTCTGGGGAACCTACAGCCGGGGAGCACTGATTTTTCAAAACTGGGCACCCCTTCCATTGACTCCCATGTTAAACGTCAGTCTAGTCATGGACACAGTGAGGCATGGGCACAGTGAGGCATGGGCACAGTGAGGCATGCACATGGACACAGTGAGGCAAAGTGAGGCACAGCGAGGCATGCAGATGGACACCCTAGGCTTATACTCGAGTCAATAATTTTTCCAATTTTTGTGTGTAAAATTAGGTGCCTCGGCTTATATTCGGGTCGGCTTATACTCGAGTATATACAGTAATCAAATAACTTGCTTGGGGGATGTCTTTAACCACTTAACGACCGCCCACCGCCGATTTACGTCGGCAGAATGGCACCGACAGGCAGAATCACGTAGATCTACGTGATCGCCTTTGTGCATCCGGACCCCCCTTCACTGCAGTGAGCGGCCGTTAAGTGTTCGGGAGCGATCAGGCATGAGGGGGCGGCCGCTCGATTCCGCCCCCCCCCTCGCGATCGCTCCCGGCCAATGAAAATGCTTCCTCCGCCATGTGATGTAAACACAGGCAGGAGGAAGTGATGTCATCTCCCCCGCGGCGGTCTTTTCGTTCCCGGCGCCGAGAAGAGAAGAAGCAGGTTAGTGCACCAACAGTCCACTGACACTTAGGTACACATAGACACACAAATCACCCCCCAGTCACCCCCAGATCACCCCCCAGGTCACCCCAAAGCCCCCAATCACAGTGTCACTGATTGCAGTGATCATTTATTTTACTGATCACTGCATTTAGTGTCATCTGTGATTGTAAAAAGTTGCAGGGCAGTTAGGATTAGGCCCCTTTAGGTCCAGGGTAGCCCCCTAACCCCCCCCTAATAAAGGTTTAACCCCTTGATCACCCCCCAGGTAACCCTTTCACCCCCTAACTTCAGCGTCACTAAGCGATTGTTTTTCCGATCGCTGTATTCGTGTCGCTGGTGTTTTAGATAGGCAGTTATTTTTTTTTAGGTTCGCCGCAGGTTTTTATTAGTGTCAGGTACCCCCATATATTATTTTAACCCCCTGATTGCCCCTAGAGTTAACCCTTTCACCAGTGATCGCCGTATAAGCGTCACTGGTGTCACTGGTTAGCCAGTAAGTTATTTAGTTATTTAGGTTACCCGTCAGGTTTTTATATAGTGTCAGGTACCCCCATATTTAACCTAATAAAGGTTTTAACCCCCTGATTGCCCCTAGTTAACTCTTTCACCAGTGATCACCGTATAAAGGTTACGGGTGACGCTGGTTGATTAATTTGCTTTTTATAGCATCAGGGCACCCGCCGTATATAACCCAATAAAGGTTTAACCCCCTGATCGCCCGGCGGGTGAGATCAATTAGGTTTTAGCGCCAGAGAGGGTCTGCGTCGCCCCAGGCAGTGTTAGGTTAGTGCCAGTAACGCTAACACCCACGCGCAAAGCATACACCCCCCTTAGTGGTATAGTATCTGATCAGATCTATACTAGCATCCCCAGCGGTTTAGGGTTCCCAAAAACGCAGTGTTAGCGGGATCAGCCCAGATACCTGCTAGCGCCTGCGTTTAGCCCCTCCGCCCAGCCCAGCCCAGCCCAGCCCACCCAAGTGCAGTATCGATCGATCACTGTCACTTACCAAACACAACACACATAACTGCAGCGTTCGCAGTGCTTGGTTTTTGGGGCCCTGTACGCGGCTAGGCTCCCAAAAAGTCCCACACATGTGGTATCCCCGTACTCAGGAAAAGCAGCAGAATGTATTTTGGGGTGCAATTCCACATATAACCATGGCATGTGTGAGCAATATATCATTTAGTGACAACTTTTTGTACATTTTTTTTTTCTTTTTGTCATTATTCAATCATTTGGGACAAAAAAAAAATATTCAATGGGGTCAACGTGCCTCTCAGCAAATAGCTTGGGGTGTCTACTTTCCAAAATGGGGTCATTTGGGGGGGTTTGTGCCATCTTGGCATTTTATGGCCTTCAAAACTGTGATAGGTAGTGAGGAGTGAAATCAAAAATTTATGCCCTTAGAAACCTTGAAGGCGGTGCTTGGTTTTTGGGGTCCCGTACGCGGCTAGGCTCCCAAAAAGTCCCACACATGTGGTATCCCCGTACTCAGGAGAAGCAGCAGAATGTATTTTGGGGTGTAATTTCACATATGCCCATGGCATGTGTGAGCAATATATCATTTAGTGACAACTTTGTGCAAAAAAAAAAAAGTTTGTCATATTCCCGCAACTTGTGGCAAAATATAAAATATTCCATGGACTGAACATGCCTCTCAGTAAATAGCTTGGGGTGTCTACTTTCCAAAATGGGGTCATTTGGGGGGGTTTTGTGCTATTTTGGCATTTTATGGCCTTCGAAACTGTGATAGGTAGTGAGGAGTGAAATCAAAAATTTGCGCCCTTAGAAATCCTGAAGGCGGTGCTTGGTTTCCGGGGTCCCGTACGTGGCTAGGCTCCTAAAAAGTCCCACACATGTGGTATCCCCGTACTCAGGAGAAGCAGCAGAATGCATTTTGGGGTGCAATTCCACATATAACTATGGCATGTGTGAGCAATATATCATTTAGTGACAACTTTTTGTAATTTTTTTTTTTTGTCATTATTCAATCACTTGGGACAAAAAAAAAAAATATTCAATGGGCTCAACATGCCTCTCAGCAATTTCCTTGGGGTGTCTACTTTCCAAAATGGGGTCATTTGGGGGGGGGGGGTTTGTACTGCCCTGCCATTTTAGCACCTCAAGAAATGAGATAGGCAGTCATAAATTTAAAGTGTAAATTTCAGAAAATGTACCCTAGTTTGTAAACGCTATAACTTTTGCGCAAACCAATAAATATACGCTTATTGACATTTTTTTTACTAAAGACATGTGGCTGAATACATTTTGGCCTAAATGTATGACTAAAATTGAGTTTATTCGATTTTTCTTATAACAAAAAGTAGAAAATATCATTTTTTTTCAAAATTTTCGGTGTTTTTCTGTTTATATCGCAAAAAATTAAAATCGCAGAGGCAATCAAATACCATTAAAAGAAAGCTCTATTTGCGGGAAGAAAAGGACGCAAATTTCATTTGGGTACAACATTGCATGTCCGCACAATTTACAGTTAAAGCAGCGCAGTGCCGAATCCCAAAAACAGGCCTGGTCCTAATGGCCCGAAATGGTCCGGGGCTTAAGTGGTTAAGTTGCACGCGGTATAACAGAACAGTACAGTTTTCAAGGATAGTCTCAGTGACAGTGTATATATATATATATATATATATATATATATATATATATAGAATATTTGGCTGTGGAATGTATTTATTTTTTGCAATTAGCTTTACATATGGCAGCAGCACTTCAATTGTATTACTTTCAGTTTGAATGGTGTACCGTAATTGAAATAAAAACTAAAGGGAAGTATGGGGTTCCCCTTAGTATTCTAACCAGACAATTATCCAGGCATGCAGCCTGGGTAGTCATGAAAGAGGAGGTAGTGAGTGTGCACCCTCCCCTTCCTGTATAAGACAAGGCCAAGGCCACATGCCTTCCCCTTGGAAAGAACCTTGTCTCAATGTTTAGGAACAAGGGCCACTTTAATGTCAATCACAGCTTCCAATGATGTAATCCACATCCATCACTGTGACCCATCTCCTGCCACTGTGTACATGTTGCATTGTCATTGCTAAATCCCAAATAGGATTGAAAGCAGCTGTAGGGGAACTTCGCAACATGCTGGTTCAGTGAGCGTTACATTTTGGAGCTTAAGGAATGCAGAAGTGATGTGTTGTTCGCGTTTACCTTGCCAACTGAATGATACCTTTGATTATTCAAGGTGTGTGATTAACTGCTTGATAGTAAGTTTAAACCCCTAGGATTTCCGGACCCAGTTGGTTATCATGAGGCACTACACCTATCAAGGGTACTGGTATGTATCTCAAAAAGACAAGCCATGGATACACATGGAACAGGCAATGTCCGAGATACCCTTCGAGGGTTTAGTATGGCTCATGGAATCGGCTATACCGCAAGCAGTGAAGAGACATCCGACGGTGGGCGCTACGCTTAGATCCATTAAAAATACATTTAATAAAATCAAAATGTCGAGTCACCTGAGTCTGATGACCTCGATTGTAGGCAACCCGGCTTTTGAGCCAGGCCTAAAAGATAAAGGTTTCATGAACCTAAAATAGACTTGTACATTTCTTGATGGACAATCGAGTGATGTCTAGAGAGGAGATAGAGCGTGAATTTTTAGAGGAATTGGACCCATTTAGGCGATTAAAGCTTAATGCTTTCCTTCGATCGATTTCTATGCGAACGTAAGAAATATCTATACCATCTAAGTTTGAGAAGATATGTTTAAAGGGGAATCAGTGAGACATTCGCTATCAATATTGTACGCCATGGTGACCGAATTAAAAGCCCCACAAGAATTGGGCTTTATACAGGCATGGGAGAGAGATCTGGGGGTCACATTCTCTGAGACGCAAAGAAACAAGATATTCAGGTTTACACACAAGGCCTCATTAGCAACTAGATACCAAGAAGGGGGTTACAAGATCTTGAGTAGGTGGTACAGAACCCCAGTGGTGCTGAACCGAATATATCCACAGGTGTCAAATCTCTGCTGGTGATGTCAAGGGGATGTGGGTACTTTGATGCACATCTTTTGGGAATACCCGGGAATAAAAGATTTTTGGAAAATGGTATCTGAAACAGTTAAAGGAATTACAGAGGTGTCTCTTGGAGAGAATCCGGCAGCCTTCTTGCTGTTCGATATCCCTTTCCCGACAGAAAAATACAAAATATCATTGGTGAGACATTTGCTTACAACAACGAAAAGCATGTATTCCAGCTCTCTGGTAAAGTACTGTCCCTCCTACTAGACAACAATGGATTGCTAAAATAACATAGATTCAACAAATGGAAAGTCTTACCATGAGCATAAGGGAGCAGGAGGACAAATATTGACAAACCTGGGCTCCCTATGTCACATATAGGGAGCGTACGGGGTGTGGGGGGGTTTTCTTTTCTTTTTTTTTCTTTCTTACCTTTCCTTTCCTTTTCTGTTCTGCACGCTCGCGACCCGGTCCTCTTCTCCGTGACTGTCCCCGCGGGAACAGTGGACCCGATCGCCGCTGGTGTCCCGCGATCGGGTCACAGAGAGGAAGAACGGGGAGAGGTAAGTGTAAACAAACCTCTCCCCGTGCTTCCTAGTGTGACTGACAATGATCGACTGTTCCCAGTGTAGCTGGTATATACATTTAGGAGCAGCATCTGGGTAGTAGCATGACCCAGATGCACTGATTGTTAGAGTAATGCTATTTATTTGTGTGAAGATATCAGTGGTGTCAGTTCCCTGCGGCCCAGTGGGTGGCGCTGCCACCTTGGGCCGGGGTTGAACCGCCACTGCAGTGCCGTACCCTTTGTGACCTCTCGCAGCAGTTGTACAGCGGGGCGTGGAACCCGCTGTGCTTGCTGGGAGGGGGTACAAAGGGGGCGGACATCTTGCGCACGAGGTCGAAGTCCCAGGCACCTTCAGCCTGTGGGCTGCTGTCCGTGGTCGGTGTCCAGGCGCCCTTGGCCTGGACATGTGGAGTTCGAGTTCCATCCCAGACACCTTAAGTCGGGGGTGAGGTACTTTACAGAAGGCCTGGGGCCCAGTACCTTCCACTGGGTCCCGCGAGGGATGGAACATACCTAAGGTGCCCAGGTACGGGTGCCTGAATCCAGGGTGTAAGGGACCGGAGATGTGTCCCTCCCGAAGACCCGGTGCAGCATATTGCCGGTGACGGGTGGGCCTCTGGAGACCGTCCGGATGGATGTCTTCCCTGACAGGGGCCATTCTCTCAAGGAAGGTAGTTCACTAGCTTATGGTCGGTGGCAGCGACCCAACTAAACCCAGGTCGGTGGCAGAGACCTACACTCAGGTCTGTGGCAGAGGCCTCAACGTTCACCAAGGTTTGTGGCAGGAACCAAATTCACAATCGGTGGCAGCGATTGTGCGCCAAGCCTATTTGCACTGTATGGAATAGGAGAGAGCTTGTGCCTGGACCTACTCCTACCCTCACCCTGTCTGTTTGTGTCAAGTTCAACTGGTACTGTTCATTGCTACAAGATAAATAAATAAGTGTTGTACTGTTCATGGTGTGGAACTCTATTACTGGCAGCAAAGTGCTCCGTCTCTAGCGGTGGCAAATCAACCTCCACAGGAGAAGCAGAGGCTCCGTACGGAACGCAGACCCGAAGGTAAACTTGAACTTAGCTTAAACCTCACACACACATGAAGTGAGAGCTGGTATTAGTGTTCCTCATCCTCCTCCCTCAAACCCCTAGACAAGCCAGCCGTATTATATCAAGGGAGTAGGGGGTGAGGCCGCTATATGTGGGAGCTCTTGTCCGGGATTTGTGTTTATACAATGGAGCCAAAGTTAACGGAGTTTGAACGTGTCTACCCAGAAGACTTCCGAGTAGGTCGGCCATATTGGCCACTGCGCCATGAGGCACACCATCCCTGCACAGTTCGTGGGCGTGATAATGAGAAAGCCCGCAAACTGATGCACAGAAGGGGAGGAGTCCGGCCATGTGAAGAGGTACACGTGGGGACTTTGGCGCCAGTTATGCAGTGTGCGATGGAGCAGCAAACAGTCGCTATGTTCGGAAATGCCTCATGGATTCCACTTTCTTCTACTACGAGGATGACTACCACTGCTGCTCCACTTATAGATACGGGGATCCGGCTAAAGCCCCGGGGACGATTCGCCCTGTACACATGCATGGACGTTGAGGCCCTGGGTATGATTTGTCCTGGCTGTTCGGGACTGGTGTGTCAGCTAAAGCCATTCGGGCTCTGCGAGGCCTGAAGAGAATTCATGTTCGAGGTGAAGCCATCCATCGAAAAGCCCAGAACCATCCACCTCAGCCGCACAACAGGCGCCACCACTCTTCAAGGAGGAATCGATGCTTTCACAGCCATCCCTGCGCGCACTGTGGAGACCTCAGGGGAGGTCGCGATCAGAGAATTGGAGAAGAAATCTGAGGATGCTGCCTCAGGCACCACAGCTTCCCTGCTTCCACCACCTAAGAGAAAGATCGGCCTGGTCACAGCGTCCAGCTGTCATGGTGGAACAACATGCCTGCCTTTGCCTGGCCCGGATGGATCCGGTAGGAAGAGTCCTGGACATCCCTTCACAAGTTTGGGCCGAGGTAAGCCGGGCAACGGGACTTGGTGCTGGGACGAAGGTGTCGGGGATTCACGGCCCCTTGAGCCCGTGGGTGGGAGTGATTTGGTGTCCACTACCAACTACCTGCCCCCGGAGGAGTGTGACACCTCTGACCTGGAGTCGCTCTCTGACCTGGGAGACGACGTCGTCATTGACAAACTTTTTGCAGAGAAGGGCTGGGACAAGATGCCTCTCTCCTCGTCCCGTAGAACCAGGGATCCACCAATGTCTATAGGGGATAGTACACCCCGCGTGAAGGCACCAGCGCCTGAGGAGGAATCCCGTCCCCAGCCTGCCCTTCGGTTCCTGGTACCACCTGCATCTACTGCCGGGGACAAGAGACTGTCACTGCGGGCATCTGTGCCCAACTTGGAGGTGGTCAAGGCACCTCGCCATCCAGACTCTATCGTTCTGCCGGGTGAGGGAGACCGCAATACTAGGCCTCCGTTGTCAAAATTACAGCGTTTATTCTGTCAAAAGGTCGCCAACAAGTATGGGTGGGAGTACCCATACTTATCTAAGGAGCTGCTTTACGAAGTAGAAGTCTGCAGGGAACGTTGGTATAATGACTTTGTGTGGACACACATCAAAGTCCCACACGCACACAGGTACCTCGCTTGTTCCTCAAAAGCATCTCAAAGATTTAAGGACTGTAAGGCAGAATGGATGTTGGGTCGGCACATCCATGCTGACAAGGTGTTGATTCGGAGGAAAGAAGGGGAGGATGTCGAATATCACCTAGAGACTGTTGATCAACATTTAAAACCCCTTGTCCTGCCGCACCCAAGATTCTACCTATAGGAGAAAAGACTCCTTTCTTTTTGTCTTGCAAGTCTGCCAAACTTTCCGGGGTTTTGTTTTTTCTTTTTTTTCCCGGAAACCCAGTAACTGTACCCGAGCTTAATGGGTGTTGTGCTCTTTGGAGGAATGGGGGACTGTTGCAGTTGTTGTTCTTCTTTCTTCCCTCCCGCAAAGTAATTATGGACTTTGGGGTAGTTAGGGCCAAAGCAAAGAGGAAAGATTTGTTCCAGGATTCGACAAGTGCTTTTACCGCCGCATTGTCACCAGGTGGCAGTGTTGTGCACCATTACTCACTTTTGCACCGCACACTTCTTGGAAGGAAAGGATTTCTCTTAGGGGAGATTTTTTCGTTCCAACACCAACACATGTGTCAGGAGTTTGTGTGTTTAACTTTCTTTTTTTCCCCTTTGCAGGAGAACATCCCTCAAGACCGCTGAGAATGGGGTGGGTCTTAGTTAGTGATGTGGGCGGGGGGAAAATGTCAATGATGTTATCGTGTAATGTCAATGCTGCTATGTGTTTGTTTTCCCTTCCTTTCCCTTCCATGTCAGGTTTAGGCACAACGTCGAGTTTTTTTCCCTTTCATTTTTTTTTTCATTTTTGAAATTTCCTTTAGCTAGTCTCTGTATCGGGTCTATGTTAGCTCCCTTTGGGGCATGGCTTGTTCCAGACACTGGGGACCAGTGTCAAATTTCTGGGGGGAGAGTGTAGCGGGAATATACATTTAGGGGCAGCATCTGGGTGGTAGCATGACCCAGATGCACTGATTGTTAGAGTAATGCTATTTATTTGTGTGAAGATATCAGTGGTGTCAGTTCCCTGCGGCCCAGTGGGTGGCGCTGTCGCCTTGGGCCGGGGTTGAACCACCACTGCAGTGCCGTACCCTTTGTGACCTCTCGCAGCAGTTGTACAGCGGGGCGTGGAACCCGCTGTGCTTGCTGGGAGGGGGTATAAAGGGGGCGGTAATCTTGCACACAAGTTTGAAGTCCCAGGCACATTCAGTCTGTGGGCTGCTGTCCGCGGTCGGTGTCCAGGCGCCCTTGGCCTGGACACGTGGAGTTCGAGTTCCATCCCAGACACTTTAAGTCTGGGGTGAGGTACTTTACAGAAGGCCTGGGGCCCAGTACCTTCCACTGGGTCCCGCGAGGGATGGAATATACCTAAGGTGCCCCAGGTATGGGTGCCTGAATCCAGGCGTAAGGGACCAGAGATGTGTCCCTCCCGAAGACCCGGTGCAGCATATTGCAGGTGACGGCAGGGCCTCTGGAGACCGTCCGGATGGATGTCTTCCCTGACAGGGGCCATTCTCTCAAGGAAGGTAGTTCACTAGCTTATTATCGGTGGCAGTGACCCAACTAAACCCAGGTCGGTGGCAGAGACCTACACTCAGGTCTGTGGCAGAGGCCTCAACGTTCACCAAGGTTTGTGGCAGGAACCAAATTCACAATCAGTGGCAGCGATTGTGCGCCAAGCCTATTTGCACTGTATGGAATAGGAGAGAGCTTGTGCCTGGACCTACTCGTACTCACACCCTGTCTGTTTGTGTCAAGTTCAACTGGTACTGTTCATTGCTACAAGATAAATAAATAAGTGTTGGACTGTTCATGGTGTGGAACTTTATTACTGGCAGCAAAGTGCTCCGTCTCTAGCGGTGGCAAATCATCCTCCACAGGAGAAGCAGAGGCTTCGTACGGAACGCAGACCTGAAGGTAAACTTGAACTTAGCTCAAACCTCACACACACATGGGGTGAGAGCTGGTATTAGTGTTCCTCACCCTCCTCCCTCAAACCCCTAGACAAGCCAGCCGTATTATATCAAGGGAGTAGTGGGTGAGGCCGCTATACCTGTAATAGCGAACGACGATCAGTGACGTCACACGCTAAGCCATGCCCCCCACAGTAAGAAACGCAAATCAGGGCACACTTAACCCCTAAAGTGCCCCCTCCTGGTTAACCCCTTCACTGCCAGTGTCATTTTTACAGTAACCAGTTCATTTTTATAGCACTGGTCGCTGTAAAAATGACAATGGTCCCAAAATAGTGTCAAAAGTGTCCGATGTGTCCGCCATAATGTCGCAGTCACGAAAAAAATCGCTGATCGACGCCATTACTAGTAAAAAAAATGTTTTTATAAAAATGCAATAAAACTACCCCCTATTATGTAAACGCTATAACTTTTGCGCAAACCAATCAATAAATGCCGATTGCGATTTTTTTTACCAAAAATATGTAGAAGAATACGTATCGGCCTAAAATGAGGAATAAATATGTTTTTTTATATATTTTTTGGGGATATTTATTATAGCAAAAAGTAAAAAATATTGTTTTTTTTTCAAAATTGTCGCTCTATCTTTGTTTATAGCGCAAAAAATAAAAACCTCAGAGGTGATCAAATACCACGAAAAGAAATCTCTATTTGTGGGAAAAAAAGGACGTCAATTTTGTTTGGGAGCCACATTGCACGACCGCGCAATTGTCAGTTAAAGCGACGCAGTGCTGAATCGCAAAAAAAAGGGCCTGGTCCTTATGCTGTGTATTGGTCCGGGTCCTAAGTGGTTAAATACCAACTAGGATCTTCACACACCAACAGAACTCTCTCATCACCATTTTTCATGCTGCTAAAGTATTGGATTTCTCACAAGACTTTGTGTTTTGATAAAGGACTCTCTACTTTGCATTTACAGTTCATATACTCTGTGTGAAACAATGATTGAGGTCCATGCCCAATGCCTACTTTCTTTTCTATGTGTAAAATAATTTTTCAAATAAATGTAAAAGTATTTGTGATTACTATAGGAATAAAAATAATTTTATATTTAGGTTTTCAGATGCACCATGGAGAACACAAGGCTTACTCGGCAGATTGACAATACTCGCTTGGCTGCAGATGATTTTCACAATAAGTGAGTTTTCTGTACTTGAAGAAATTACTAAATCTAATGGTGGGAAGTTATAGTATTTTAAATCTTTTGAAAATGAACTTGTAGAAGAGATCCACATAGTGTTATAGATCTTATTATTATGGGCTCATGTTTAAAAAAAATATTTCTATTTTTACTGAGTCTTTATTAGAAATGAGCTCTGAAAAAAGGTTCAGGCCAAACTTGGCTTGTTCAGGTTTTCGTTTGAATGTAGAACTTTCAACTCATTAAAATCTATATCGGGTCTTCATTTAGGATAAACTCACCAGAGTTCACTAGAGCTCCTCCCATGGCATTTTTTTTTACAATCCCTTACCACTACTAGCCTAGGAAATGCCCTTATTTTTTATCATTTGACTCCCCTTAACCTCAATGGGGTTCGAATTTAGGACCTTAACTTTAGTAATGTTCACCAAACCTGCCCCAAACCAGCTGTGTGGCTTATCACTAACAATTAAATATAAAAATTAAGGCAACTATGTTACTAACTGCTTAACCGAAACCTCATACACTATATGGCCAAAAGTTTGTGGAGACCCATAAGTCACACCTACATTGTATAAGATTGTTGGACATCCCATTCCAAAACCATGGACATTATTATGATTTTTCCCCCCCCCCCATTTCCATTGCAGCTATAACGGTCTCCATTTTTCTGAGAAGGCTTTCCAGAAGATTATAGAATGTGCATTTGAATTAAGCTGAAAGAGCATTTGTGAAATCAGGTGCTAATATTAGTTTACAAGACCTGGCTCACAATCAGTGTTCCAGTTAATTTGAAGGTCTTCATTAGGGTTCGAGTTTAGGGCTATGGAAATTCTTTTACACCAGTTACATCAAATCATGCCTTCCTGGACCTGTGTACCAGAACTCTATAAATTTGAGGGGTGTCCACATATGTTTGTTAATACAGTGTTTTGTCCCTCTATAAAATATATAATAATACTAAATGATAACCTGTAGTTTTTAAATATATTTCAGCCCTTCATTTTTTCTAGGTATGAGATGGAGTACAAACTTAGGACTGACATTGAGCTGGATTTGAAAGATTTGCGTAATGAACTTGAGAAAATCAAGGAAGAAGTTCAATATCTAGACATTGATCATCAGCATCTCCAGCAAGACATTCTTCAAAAGAAGAAGGCCAATGAAGATGTACTGTATTAAAGAGTAATAGTGTTTGGGAAATACTATATATCAATATCCTGATACTATAAAACCCAAACAAGTGGCCCTTTGGTATTTACTGTGCAACCCTTGTGGATTCTGTAGACCAGGGATCCTCAAACTACGGCCCTCTAGCTGTTGCGGAACTACAAATCCCATGAGGCATTGCAAAACTCTGACATTCACAGACATGACTAGGCATGATGGGAATTGTAGTTCCTGAACACCTGGAGGGCCGTAGTTTGAAGACCCCTGCTGTAGACAGTAGTTAGAGTTTTCTTTACCTAGGTGCCCACTTAAGCTGTGCCATCAGGTAGCGTAGGTGAGGAACATTCTTAACACTGGGTTCAAGTAGCTAATGCCTTGGCTATTTCCTTCATACTATCTCAGAGCTGTCCACCCCTTTCTTATTTTTATTTTTTCCATTTATTCTTTTATAATGGTTTTTGCTTAGATAAATATCAAGTATGCTTTTTAATGGAGCTGTAGGAAGCATAAATGTATTGATTTAAAAAGGGACTGTAATAGTTGTGACCTCTAGCAGGCCAAATAAATGTGTTTCCTATCAATGACCTTCTCTGGTAGCAATTCCCCACTTTCCAGCAGCTGCTATAGAATGTTCACCATCTCTGACCATTCCTTGTAGCATGTGTGAAGTCTCTATCTATCTCTTCAAGCATGAAGTGGTCCTTGACCATCTCTTGTTGCATATCTACAGTTTCAGACAACTTTCCATAGTGTGTGTATTGGTAAACATTTTCTTTAGCTGTGGATAGAGTAAGAAAGCATGTCAGGTTTTTATTGCTGACTGCCCTAATGCATTCCCTGCTAAGTAGATGCAATGGGACTCATCTCAACCCTTAACAAACCCTTTAGTTATTGTATTTTATTGACTGCAACTCAAGGTGGTTGCTAGGAGTGTGGCAACCTGCATATAATAGCTTTTATGACTGAATTATCCCATTTTACCAAAATGTACACAATTATATAATTGTTCCTCTTTGTATGTGAACAGAAAGTCATCAGCCTCTATAGCCAGCTGGGTGCCAGAGTCACTGTGGAAGTGGAAGCCCCCCAGTCTGCAGACCTGAGTAAAATCCTGTCTGAAATTCGAGAGCAATATGAAGATCTGATGGAAAAAAACAAAACAGAGGCAGAAAAATGGTTCCTGGCAAAGGTAAGTGTGTCCTTTGTATTTTATAGAAAGTATTGTGCTGTAAAGTTCAATAGTGTCAAGAGAAAAATATATGAGCTTCCATTGCCGCTATCTTCATCTGAAAATACTGGTTGGCTGGCTGTTATGGCTTGGCTATAGTGCTTTCTGAGTAACTGACCTGGAACAGATATAGAGATAAGCAAATCTGACTTTTCGCTGTCTGATTTGCCTTGTTCTTTTTGTAGGTCTGTGACTCAGAAGTGTTGAAGTCAGTCACAACCACCAGGCAGGGGACTAGAATTATAACACGGTCACCAATGGCAGCCTACAGCCTGCACTTCTCATGAAATTTAAATGAATGGAAACTTAAATTAAGTGTGCTAGAAGATAAAATGTAAGTTATTTTTTAAATCAGGGCTGTCCAGCTGATTGCCCATGGGGGCTTCTTTGCGGCCTTTGGAGCCTTCCTTTGCAACCCAGCAATACTCTATTTAGAGTGGCAAGTAGGTGCTGTGTGCTCTGTGCATTCCAGCACCAAGCATCCAATGATGTCAGACCTGCCCACTAGTCAGAGTGTTGTTCTGGCCTGATGGAGGCGAGAGAGAGCAGCATGGCAGCATGTGTTCATGTAAGTAATCACTAAACACCATTGAATAGGATAGTTATTGCTAAAATCTGGTCTATTTTATACCACTAGCACCAATGAATGAGGATATGGATTCCTCAAGGAAAAAAGGAAGTTGCGGGCTGAAGTAATTTAAGCTCTGCATATATGGATCTTACTTTATAGGCTCAATATGGTAAACCACACAAGTAAATTTCATAAAATATACAGTATGTTTATTCAAAAATGTATTAAAATTCATAAATAAAATATAGACATAAGCTACCTTCACGTGATCCAAATGTTGACACAATCAAAGTAATATGCCCCACTATAGCTACTGGAAATGATCAATAATTTTACTGTATATACAGCAGAATAAAGCTGTTACACATAGGATTCTGTATATTTCCGGTATGTGAACGTTTCAACGGTTCAAGGCTTCCTCAGGACTCACAGTGATAGTAGTAGGGCGGCACTATACTGTATATAAGAAAATGTACAAAAATCAATATCGCAACATATTATATATAAAGCAATAGTGTTACTCAATATGTAAAATACTCACATCACTGTGGTGGATCAGGGGGCGCCCATCAGCAATGCCTGGGGGTGGGCACAGAGGCACCAAAGCCAATCACCACAACGGCATATTACTTTGACTGTGCGGACATTTGAATCATGTGAAGGCAGCTTATGTCTATATTTTATCTATGAATTTTAATAATTTTTTTGAATAAACATATATTTTATGAAATTTACTTGTGTGGTCTCCCATATTGAGCCTATAAAGTCCGATCTATTGAGGCGGAGCTTGAATTACTGCAGTCTGCAATTTCCTTTTTCTCTTAGATATACTGATGTGGCTAAGTGAAGTCAAACCTATTTTTACATGTGAATATATAAATGTAGGCGCTATGTGAAATTCAAAAGTGAATTCAAATGTGTGTTGGGACTCAATGGAGAACCGAATGGCCTAATGAAGACCAAATGATAAACGTTGTAACAAACACGTGTGACGTGTATACTTAAAATAAAAAGTATGATAAATCTATTCAAACAGTGGTACGGTGATATGTCACCGTGATCTAAGAGAACTACTGATACCCCTAGAAATAGATCAAAATAAAAGATGTAGTGACTCTTTACAGTGAACACTTATAAACAATCATAAGGAATCTATAACACCTATTGGTGCCTAAATCATATACAAAACTGTAAATCACCTATAAGGAACAGAACTATGTGACATATGAAATATCCACAAAGTTCAGTGCAAACAAAATTTTTAAATGTCTCTGAGTACAGGTAGGAAAACAATATCCAAAAGTAGTCGTCTGTGGATATGCAAGTCCTGTTTCAAATGGTTCCTTGAAATAGATGGTTTGTATGCCAATATGATGTAACACCCGGGAGTGCCTTCACCATTGGGTCAGGGACAATAAGTAAGAAATAAATACTCTTACCAAGTGTTGTAGATCCAGCTCACCATATAGCGGTGGATCTATCAGGCTTATGTCCACGTCAGGGACCAGCAAATAGAAACCAAAGTTGTCCTCTCCTGTTGGTGGCGTCTTTCAATGTTTCCAAATGTGACTCGCTCCAGGTGTGGGTAATCAGCATATAGACCCGAAGCCCTCCATATGGATGGTGTCACCAAAAAAACAGGAAAGAGCACTTCCACATAGTGTAAATCCAAAAATGGGAATTTATTTAAAAGCAACCATAAAATTCCAGTAAAAAACAGCAGCAAACAAGCAGTTCAATCTCAAAATAGAAGGCAATCCACTCAAAAATTACAAACAAACCCAAAGATGAACTTCAGAAGTGGTAAGCTTCAAATATCAAGAATGCGTGAGATGGGCAATAAGGACTGGCATGTAAAACCCGACGCGTTTCGTCTGATAAGACATCAACTGGGGTACACGCCGTCCTGATGCCCCCCCACGCTATATATAGGAAGAGATTTGTACCTTAATTGCATGCCCGTATGTCCCAATGTTTCACTTCCGGGATTGGTGAGTCACATGGCTGGTTCTGCGTCACATGACCTCCGTCATGTGACGGATCAGGCCAATCAGGATAAACCGGAGAGGCATACTACGCCATCAACGTGACTAACACCGTCCACGTGTCCTCGGCATACACTGGGCCAATCAGGACAAAGCGAAGAAGCGTGTTACGCCATCGACGTGACTTACAATGTCTACGTGTCATCGGCGTACATTGGATTGGATCCCTCATAGACGGCGTGACCGTGCGCAAAGCACAGTGGGATATGTAGTCGGAACGCAATAAAGCGTGGCGGCTATTTCCATGTATTGTGTTCTCACTGTGTGCTTGCGGGCCATACGTCGTGTTCAGAGGGCAGATCACCACGTATTAGGATATGGAACTCAGAAATATGTCTCCCAGACTCAATCTCAAAGAACCAATTCCCCAATATGATGTAGTAAACATCCCGCTGATGATCAAAAGACCGAATGGTGCAAGTTTGATTAAACAATATATTAGTATGTAAAATATATGTATATATAGAAATTACCCATATATACCGGAGGATAAAAACATTGTAAACAATAGGGCCACACATGGCTATATGTTAATGAGACCTATGGTCTCATCCATACATATAGAATATATAATGACACATATAGAACCATATATAAATACAGAACATCAGGGCAAATGTGTGACTAATTGCCACGGTGCCAATGTAAACCCACACGTGAACAATGTATCAATAGGAAAGATTTTTAAAATAAAATAAAAATAAAAATTGCATGGAACATGAATGATTTGGAGCGGATGGCGAAATGTGTAACCCCGAATGGGAAAATATCAGGATTGGTTAATAAAGGCATTAATATCCCAATCGATGTTAAGTCCATAGGGCCTGTAACTCTTTAACTGGTATATCCAGTAGGTCTCTAGTCTCGAGACCCCTCTTACACAGGACTCCCCCCTCCAATGGGGAACAAATTTGTCTATGATCACAAACCTAGTGCCCCTTGGATCTTTATTGTGAGACTCCAAATAGTGTCTTGGAACACTATGGTTGGTTTTTCCTTTACGAATACTAGTGAGATGTTCACCCACCCTAATGGCAAACGTGCGAATGGTACGTCCTACGTACTGTTTCCCGCATGGGCAGGTAAGTAGGTAGACAATAAATCTAGTTGCACAGGTGGTAAAATGCTTCATTTTATAATTTGTTCCCGTGGATGTAGAGCAAAAAGTATCCGTTTTCCGTTTCCCACATAAATTAACCTGGCATACCTTGCATTTTCTGCATGGATAGTATGCTTTAAGGTGTGGAAAAAAGACGGGAATGATGGGTGGATTACTTATGTTTGGAGCTATCTGACTTTTGAGTGAGGAAGCCCCTCTGTAGGTCACTCCAGCTCTATCTGGGAGTGAAGGACCAAGGACCTGATCATTTTTAAGGACATTCCAATGCCTCTGAAAAATGTCTCTTATTTGTTTATGTTGGGTGGAAAATGTGGTGTAAAAAGACCATTTAAATTTAGAATCCTGAATTGTTTTACTTCTTTCTGTTAATAATGAATCCCTACTTATAGTGGAAATACGTTGAATTTCTTCATCTATCTGAGAAGGATTGTAGCCCTTATCAACAAACCTAGATTTCAAAATGTTTGCTTGGTATTGAAAATCTGAGAAATGGGAACAGTTGCGCCGAATCCTCAACAGTTGACTCCGTGGGACCGATTTCAGCCATGCTGAGTGGTGACAACTGTCAACCGGAATGTATCCATTCCGGTCGGTGGATTTGAAAAACGTTTTAGTATGTAACTGGCCCCCACTTGAAAATATCTCTAAGTCTAAGAAATGAATCTGACAATCTAATGTACGCCGATGACACGTAGACATTGTAAGTCACGTCGATGGCGTAACACGCTTCTTCGCTTTGTCCTGATTGGCCCAGTGTATGCCGAGGACACGTGGACGGTGTTAGTCACGTTGATGGCGTAGTATGCCTCTCCGGTTTATCCTGATTGGCCTGATCCGTCACATGACGGAGGTCATGTGACGCAGAACCAGCCATGTGACTCACCAATCCCGGAAGTGAAACATTGGGACATACGGGCATGCAATTAAGGTACAAATCTCTTCCTATATATAGCGTGGGGGGCATCAGGACGGCGTGTACCCCAGTTGATGTCTTATCAGACGAAACGCGTCGGGTTTTACATGCCAGTCCTTATTGCCCATCTCACGCATTCTTGATATTTGAAGCTTACCACTTCTGAAGTTCATCTTTGGGTTTGTTTGTAATTTTTGAGTGGATTGCCTTCTATTTTGAGATTGAACTGCTTGTTTGCTGCTGTTTTTTACTGGAATTTTATGGTTGCTTTTAAATAAATTCCCATTTTTGGATTTACACTATGTGGAAGTGCTCTTTCCTGTTTTTTTGGTGACACCATCCATATGGAGGGCTTCGGGTCTATATGCTGATTACCCACACCTGGAGCGAGTCACATTTGGAAACATTGAAAGACGCCACCAACAGGAGAGGACAACTTTGGTTTCTATTTGCTGGTCCCTGACGTGGACATAAGCCTGATAGATCCACCGCTATATGGTGAGCTGGATCTACAACACTTGGTAAGAGTATTTATTTCTTACTTATTGTCCCTGACCCAATGGTGAAGGCACTCCCGGGTGTTACATCATATTGGCATACAAACCATCTATTTCAAGGAACCATTTGAAACAGGACTTGCATATCCACAGACGACTACTTTTGGATATTGTTTTCCTACCTGTACTCAGAGACATTTAAAAATTTTGTTTGCACTGAACTTTGTGGATATTTCATATGTCACATAGTTCTGTTCCTTATAGGTGATTTACAGTTTTGTATATGATTTAGGCACCAATAGGTGTTATAGATTCCTTATGATTGTTTATAAGTGTTCACTGTAAAGAGTCACTACATCTTTTATTTTGATCTATTTCTAGGGGTATCAGTAGTTCTCTTAGATCACGGTGACATATCACCGTACCACTGTTTGAATAGATTTATCATACTTTTTATTTTAAGTATACACGTCACACGTGTTTGTTACAACGTTTATCATTTGGTCTTCATTAGGCCATTCGGTTCTCCATTGAGTCCCAACACACATTTGAATTCACTTTTGAATTTCACATAGCGCCTACATTTATATATTCATTTAATTTTTACTTTTTCTGTCAGATTGTTATGTTGGCTGCTAACATATAAGTTTTTTGCGAGGTTGGCGCAATATTTTTGCCCTTTTTATCTTTCTATTTTTACATGTATTGATCTAGAATTTTCTTTTAAACCACTGACCATTCATAAGTGAGAGGAAGGGGCCCTGGTGAAGAACACTTTGTGAAGGGGGGTTACATACAAGCATTTTCCTGGTTTTAGTATGGTAAATATGGAAATCACCTGATGTATCTGAATTGGAAATTGTAAAAAAACAAAACAAAACAAAGATCCATCCCTCCACTCACTCAATAAATTGTGCTTAGCTGGCTTCTTATGACCTAACAAAGAAAGATGGTGGGGTGGGAATGAGCATGCAGCAATAGAGCAGCGGATTACTGTAGAACAATGTGGGATTCAATGAGCTTGTAAATATTTTTATTTAGGATTACCCAGTAAAAAAGGTAAGTGTATATTTTTAAAAATAATTTAACTTTATTTCTATCACAAGGGGGCTAACAAGAACTTCGGGCAGCTGACAGGTATACTCTTTATTGAGATATCAGGGATCTTTAGACCACATCAGGATATAGAAACTTTACAAGAAGACCTGAATAAAATAATGGGGTGGGCAACTACATGGCAAATGAGGTTCACTAGGGGGAGAACCTCTAGGGGAATGCAGGATAGAGAAAGATTTGGGGGTCCTGTTAGAAGACAGACTGGGGATTAGCAGGCAATGTCAAGCTGCAGCAAGCAAATCCAGCAGAATATTGGCATGCATAAAAAGGGAATTTACTCCAGAGATAAAACTATAATCCGGCCACATCTGAAGTATTCTGTCCAGTTCTGGTCACCAATCCTCAGGAAGGATGTGGTGGAACTGGAAAAAGTGCAGAGAAGGGCAACAAAATTAATAAGGGGACTGGAGGACCTCAATTACGAGGAACGGCTACAAGCGCTAAACTTATTCTCCCTGGAGAAGAGACGCTTGAAAGGAGATATGATAGTGGTATACAAATACCTCAATGGTGATCCCAGCATAGGAAGAAAACTATTCAGTCTCAGGAAGTGTAAGAGGACACGGGCCACACAATGAGATTGCAAGAGAAGTGATTTAACCTTAAGCTGCGTAGGGGATTTTTCACTGTCAGGGCAATAAGAATGTGGAACTCTCTTCTACAATCGGTGGTGTAAGTGGAGAGTATTGATAGTTTTAAAAGACTCTTGGACTTGCATCTTAGTGAACACAACATACAGGGATATGGGAAATAATTATCGCCATAGACACACAAGTTGAGGTTTAAAGTCCAATACCTGCTTCTGCTTGCCGCCCTCCAGTTTACCTCCCCTCCTGCCCTAGAGGCCTCCTCTCTTCATGTGTTTGTTATTATTTTTATATTGCTTATCTTATTTTAGATGTCTTCTAGGTGGTCATGAGTTGTATAGAGCCGCATTTCACACATTTTCTTATCTAGAGATTGGCAGTCCTTAAAGCGGAACTTCAACCAAAAGGGGACGTTCCACTCTTGCTCTCCCCCCCCCCCCCCTCCATCTTATTTGGAATAATTTATTTATTTTGGGGGGAAGTGGGTATTTAATTTTAGTAGGTACCCGCTCCCACTTCCCACACCCGCCTAGATGACCCAAGCGGAAGTTCAGTCCCCCATCAGCAAACTTCTGGGACACGTGACAGATCCCAGGTGGCTGCATGACCATTCACAGGGTGCAGCAGAGCTTGCGCATGTGCAGTGAAAAGCCAACTGTGAAGCTACAAGGAGTCACAGCCATCTTCCCACAGTTAACATTCTGGTGCTGGGGACCCAAATACTGGCGAAGAATTAGCTGGATGAGGACGGTGCTGGATCCCTGGGCTGGTGAGTGTCTGTTTATGAAAAGTCAATGCCTACAGCAGGGGTCTCAAACTGGTGGCCCTCCAGCTGTTGCAGAACTACAATTCCCATGAGGCATTGCAAGGCTAAACAGTTACAAGCATGACTCCCATAGGCAGAGGCATGATGGGACTTGTAGTTCCACAACAGCTGGAGGGCCGCAGGTTTGAGACCCCTGGCCTACAGTTTTTGTAGCCGCAGACTTTATATTTTTTGGAACCTGATCAAAGCTTCTCTTTAATGATGCAAAAAGCAGATTTCTACAGCATTGTAGTGTGAATTCAAGGCACTGTGATTACCCGCCCCATTCCCCCCGCCAGAACACTCCGATCCGCAGATCTTGTTTGGACTGACTGCAGTAAACACGGGCCGAATGTCAGGAGATTTCTATTGAACCGGCCGATGCGTACTAGGCCGTGTGTACTAGGCTTTAGTGCAAGTTTATAGAGTCTTCAAGGGACAGCACCAGAGAGAAGGTGAGTATTGCAGCTAAAGCTGCTATTTGTATTTGAGAAACTGTAGGGCAATTGAAGAAAAATGCAATTGGGTTTAGGGTTATTTGTTGCCTTTTCGCTTCCTCATGCAAACAGGCAGTTGCAACAATCAATAGTAAGAAAACATGGTGAAAGACTGCAAGAAAAGACAACATGATTATTGGTAGTAAATGAGGGCCCTTTATGTATTTTCAGAGTGAAGAACTGAAATGCGACGTTGAATCAAAATCTTCAGAACAGCTTCCTACTCATCAGAGTGAGATCATAGAATTAAGGAGGACCGTTCATACCTTGGAAATAGATCTACAGAGCCAGCTGAGCATGGTACAAAATAAACTTAACCTACTAATCAATGGTGTTTGAGAAGATATATAACTGAGATAGAAAAAATATGGATATAAAAGAAATGCATAGTGTCTTTGTACATGTGTTCTATTTTATATGTTATGAACAGTAAGGATTAAAAATTCTTGCAGTTCAATTCCTTTTTAGTTCTGAAAATTTTCCTATTTTTATTTATCTGTGCAGCCAGCAGGTGGAGATATATTGTTGTCTGACTGCATGTTTTATGGCATTTGTTCACTTCTGTGCTATAATGAAAGTTTAAACTCGGGAAGGATTGGCCAGTCATGTGACGACAGTGGTTGGCTGTCAAAATGGTCCCATGATCGGCAGCCGGTCCTGCCGACTCCCAATCATTATTGTGGACCAAGAGCTGTCTTTGACACCTTGGTTAATGTGCTGGGAGCACACGGAAAGCACCCTCTCAGCACAGATATCTCTACCACCCGTGGACATGTGAATATTAAACACTTAAGGGCCGCCCTAAAGAGGTTTAATTGCTACAAGGTGGCATCTCTGCACCAGATCACAAACCACAAGTATATACGTGATTCGGCTCTTCTGGGTAGGGGACGGGCATTCGCACCACCGGCGGCTTTTTCCCCCGGTGAACATACACAGCGAGAGCCAATTGGCGCGTACGGCAGACTCGATGTCTGCCAGCACCCACCACTGATCCCGCAGAGAGGCAGAACGGTGGTCTGCCTATGTAAACAAGGCAGATTGTCGTTCTGTCACTAGGCATGGATCTTGTGTTCTTGCAAAGCAGTTACATAGATCCATGCCTTCCAATAGTAAAAGCACCTCCCACACTTTAGAAAAACACAGGCTAGGCACACAGTTAACCCTTTAATCGCCCCTGATGTTAACCCCTTCCCAGCCAGTGTCATTAGTACAGTGACAGTGCACATTTTTAGCACTGATCACTGTATTAGTGTTACTGGTTCCCAAAAAGTGTAAAACGTGTCAGTTAGTGTCCGAATGTTTGCCGCAATATCGCAGTCCTACTATTAGTCACTAGAGTTGAGACACCTGGATGTTCGGGTTCGACGGGTTCGGCCGAACTTCGGAAAAAAGTTCGGGTTCGGGACCGAACTTTAACCCGAACCCGAACCCGAACCCGAACCCCATTGAAGTCAATGGGGACCCGGACTTCTAAGGACTAAAAAGGCTCTAAAAAAGTAATGGAAAGGGCTAGAGGGCTGCAAATGGCAGCAAAATGTTGTTAAGAGCATGGCAAGTGCTCTGCAAACAAATGTGGATAGGGAAATAACTTAAAATAACATAAAAAAAATTTAAAAAATAAAAAAATATGCTGGAGGCCCCCTTTTCAGCAGAAGAGGTACGGGAAGTCATTAAGAACCTCAGAAACTCAACGGCACGATGCCACACATATGGTGGGAATGCCCCAGAATATGCCCTTTCTGGAATAAATTATTTAATTTAATGGATAAGCTAGTGGGAAAATAAAATACTTTGAAATAAAAATGTAGCGGGGTGCTAAATTTAAGGGTAGTGTTTGAGTGGTAAATAGGCTCAAACACCCTAATTCTGTAGGATTCATGGACCATTTTGTCCTCGGGGGACAGTATTGGTGTGCAGTTCCCTGCGGCCTACAGGTGGTGCTGCCATGGTAGGCTAGGGTTGAACCGCCGATACAGTGCTGTGCCTTTTGTGTCCCCTCTTGGCAGTAGTACAGCGGGGCGGGGAACCTGCTGTGCATGCCGGGAGAGCATATAAAAGGGGCAGACCATTGGCCTGGGGGCTGATGTCCAGTGGGGTCCACGCCCAGGTGCCTTCGGCCTGGGTGCATGTGTTCCTGTTCCATCTCGGGTACCTTTAGCCCGGGGTGAGGTACTATCCTGGAGTTCCTGCTGCCCTGGGTATGAAGGCCTAGGTGCGGGAGTAAAGCCTGGAGTCCAGAGCCTTCGTCTGGAGTCCGCTAAGGGTCGAGGAGTCTTAGGGTGCAGCCTTGTGTAGGGGACCATGTTCCAGGGAAGGGAGGATCATTCTGATGGACCGATGCGGGAGTCACGGTGAAGGAAGGGTCTGTTGACTCCCTGGAGAGATGTCTTCCCCTTGATATGGGCTAGGTTCGTAGAAGGAGAAGCTCAAGGTCATCTTGACTGTATCAGAGGCCTTATTCACCCGGCCCGTGGCAGGGGCCTTATACACCCTGGTCTGTGGCAGAGACCAAAGTTCTCCAGGTCCGTGGCAGGGGCCTTGTACACCCGGTCTGTGGCAGAGACCAACCTCAAGGTCTGTGGCAGAGACCGTGCACCTAAAACTGTTTGAGAAACCTAAGCAGTGAAGTGAATGTGCTACGTTTGTGCCTGGACCTCCTCCACACCTTAAGCTGTCCTGCTTCTTTGCTCTAACCTTTTCTATCTGAGTAGAGTTTATTTTGCCATGAGAGAATAAGAGATGTAATTTCAGCTGGTGTGGACATTGACTTTACTGGGAATTAAAGGACTTGCCTCTACCTACAGTAGAGGTGAGAATCATCCTCTGGAGGAGTTTTGACTCCGGCTGTGGACACGGCCCGTCAAGTACACCGCTCAACCTCTTTATATAGGAGGGTACGGGCTGGTAGTGCGGTGTGCCTTTCTCCCTCCTGCGAGGAGCCAACAACATAAAGGCAGGTAAGGGGGAAAGGATCTGTGCGCTACAAAAAAATAAAATAAAAATTATAATCTTGACCTAGGAGGACGAGGTCCATATGGAGTAGGAGGTTGAGGTGGCGGTGGATGTGGCTGTGTAGGTGGAAGCGGCGGTGGAGGAGGACGAGGTAGCCAACACTGGTTCAAAAATACAACAATGGCTGGGTAATGCCGGTGATGTGTCGAATTCTGTCCCCCGTCAAATAGTGTCCACCCTGTACTGCGCTTGCTCAGTATGTAGGACAACGGCGCCTGCGTGATGAGTTCAGGTGAAGGCCACACCATCCGTGGTTCAAGCCGAGCCAAGTGAGGCCGTGCCCGAAGCGTGGCGATCGAACCGAGCCCGTGAGGGGCCCTGTTACTATGTGCTACCGTATGTCCACTTGGATGGTGGGGCTTGAACCTGCACTCACTGCGCAGGCGCCGTTCATCTTCGGAGATTTTGTGAATCTCCTTGTCCTCTGTACTGCGCAAGTGCAAGTTTTTGTCACAACACCGGTATACATGTCTATTCTGCAGAAGGTACGAACAAGTCCTGTGGGATCCATGCCTGGTTCATTTTAATGAACGTGAGCTTGTCCACATTGGCTCTGGACAGGCGGCTGCGCTTGTCTGTGATAAGGCCCCCTAAATGGGTGTTTTTGGAAGAGCAGAACACACCCACAGTACGTAACCGCTGAATCGCACAGCTACAGAACTGCAGAAAATGCTATTCAAAAAAAATGTGTTTTTTTTTAGTATAGCACAGTAGAAGAAAACTATATAGAAATTGTTTATTTCACACACCTCCACATATGTATAACACACTGCAAAATATTTTTTGCGGCCCTAAATGGCGTTTTTTGGAAGACCACAACACACCCACAGTACGTAACCGCTGAATCGCACAGCTACAGAACTGCAGAAAATGCTATTCAAAAAAAATTTTGTTTTTTTAGTATAGCACAGTAGAAGAAAACTATATAGAAATTGTTTATTTCACACACCTCCACATATGTATAACACACTGCAAAATATTTTTTGTGGCCCTAAATGGCGTTTTTTGGAAGACCACAACACGCCCACAGTACGTAACCGCTGAATCGCACAGCTACAGAACTGCAGAAAATGCTATTCAAAAAATTTTTTGTTTTTTTAGTATAGCACAGTAGAAGACAAATATATAGAAATGGTTTATTTCACATGCCTCCACATATGTATAACACACTGCAAAATATTTTTTGTGGCCCTAAATGGCTCTTTTTGCAAGCGTACATTAAAGTGCACATTTTTTATTTATTTTTTTTGCCCTAAACGGGTCTTTTTTTGCACGAGCAAAATAAAATGCGAATTTTTTATTTTTTTTGCCCTTAATGGGTCTTTTGGAAAAGAGCACAATAAAGTGCCTTTTTTTTTGCCCTAAATGGATCTTTTTCCAAGAGCAGAATACACCCACAGTATGGAAAAGGTGTATCTCTCAATGTAATATATGCAGTGCTGGTGCACTGAGCTTGCAGATAAAAGGTAGATTTTCTCTGACACTGGGCTCATGGCAGTGTAAAAAGACTGCACTGCAACACAAACAGCTAAACCTATGCAGATCGCTGAGTTATATCTCTGAATCTGGACTCCTATTCCTATATAATAAATCTCTCTCCCTGAAAGCACCAACAGGAACCTGGCCCTACACTACACTGTCTCTCTATCTTTTCCCTCAGATTCCAGAATCAGGACTAACTCATGTATTTTTCAATCTCTCCCTAAAAGCAGCAGCAGCAGACAAGATCCTCTCCCTATCTATTCTGAAGCAGAGTGACGTGTGTGCTGTGTGCCTCTAGCTTATATAGAAGCTGGGTCACATGTTGCACTGACCAATCACAGCCATGCCATTAGTAGGCATGGCTATGATGGCTTCTAAGGGCACACCAGCTAATCAAAAGGTGATTGGCTGGCCCCTGAAGCATTTCTAACTGGTTCAGGTTCGGGAAAAAGCTAAAGTTCGGTATGGACCCGAACTTTACAGTTCGGGTTCGCTCAACCCTATTAGTCACTGATCGCTGCCATTGCTAGTAAAAAATAAATAAATAAATACAAACTAATAATATATCTCATAGTTTGTAGACGCTATCCATTTTCCACAAACCAATCAATAAAAAGATTATTGGGATCTTTTTTACCAAACATATGTGGCAGAATACACATTGATCTACATTTATAAAGAATCTCGATTTTTTACTTTTTTTTTATTGGATATGTTTTATAGCAGAAAGTAATTTTTTTCTTTAATAATTGTCTGTATTTTTTTGGTTTATTACGCAAAAAATAAAAAGTGCAGAGGTCATCAAATACCAAAAAAAGGACATAAATTTAATTTGGGTACAGTGTCGCATGACCGCACAATTGTCAGTTAAAGTAACTCAGTGCCGTATCGCAAATAATGACCTGGTCGTGAAGGGGGGTAAATCTTCCGGAGGTCAAGTGATTAAAGTCCACCCTCTTTGCCCCTGCACATACACTATATTACCAAAAGTATTGGGACACCTGCCTTTAAACACTCATGAACTTTAATGGCATTCCAGTCTTAGTCCTTAGGGTTCAATATTGAGTTGGCCCACCCTTTGCAGCTATAACAGCTTCAACTCTTCTGGGAAGGCTGTCCACAAGGTTTAGGAGTGTGTCTATGGGAATGTTTGACCATTCTTCCAGAAGCGCATTTGTGAGGTCAGGCAATGATGTAGGACGAGAAGGCCTGGCTTGCAGTCTCCGCTCTAATTCATCCCAAAGGGGTTCTATCGGGTTGAGGTCAGGAATCTGTGAAGGCCAGTCAAGTTCCTTCACCCCAAACTTGCTCATCCATGTCTTTATGGACCTTGCTTTGTGCACTGGTCCACATCATTTGGTGGAGGGGGGATTATGGTGTGGGGTTGTTTTTCAGGGGTTGGGCTTGGCTCCTTAGTTCCAGTGAAGGGGAACTCTTTTTTTTTATTATTATTTTTTTTTTACTCTTTATTTTATCAAAATGTATCAAATACAAGGTTATAAAATACATTTTCCCTTCCTAGAGATATACATTAACATATTTTATTTCCAATGCCTTATCTACCCTTTCCCTCCCTCCCCCACCCCTCACCCCCCTTCTAACTCATTCCCTCCTTTATTTCCATCTTCCCTCTTCCTTAATCACTTCTTTCTCCTCATCTATAAGTACACTTAATCTCGCTATAGTTCTTTGTTAATTTAAACTTTTTCCACTTTTCCCATCTCTTATCAAACCCCTCTCTGATATCTTCCTAACTGTGTCTTAAGCATTCCATATTATATATTTCTTCTATTTTGTCGAACCACTCTCTGATTTTTGGACTTTCTACTTCTTTCCATTTCTTCGGTATCAGGCTTTTTGCAGCATACATCATGTGTGCTGTCATTGAATTTCTATATTCCTTAAATGGAATAGGAATGTCCATGGTTGCTCCGGTAGTTCTATGTTGGTGATCTCCTTAATGAATCTTAATATTTCTTTCCCCACCATATATGGTCCATATTTCCCGTTTGTTTACAACCTCGCCAACACTCCGTTGTTTGTCCTATTTGATACTTCCCTAGTATATCTGGGGTTCTATACCACCTAGCTACACATTTATAGTTCATTTCCACCATCCCATTGTTTACTGATGATCCATGTACTAATTTCAAAATTTTTCTCGTTTCCCTAGTGCCCTCTCCCAGTTTTTTATAAATATCGGGACTTCCAGTTCTTCTACTTCCATTAGTGTTTTTTATATCCGGGAAAAATTCCCCCGTGTTTTTTCGGTGGTACATAGTTGCTCTATTAATGTAAGAGCGTCTCCATCTCTCATTGGATGTGGTAGGGCTGCTATAAAATGCTTGAGCTGGAAGTACCTCCACTCAACAATCACCAACATATCCTTTTTTAATTTTAACTCTTGCATAGTGCAAATTTTTCCCCCTTGTGTAATATCACGTAATTGTACATTTTCTTTTTTAATCCAGTTCCCCCCTATTGAACTTTTCCCCGGTGCAAAATAATTATTGTCTTTTAGTGCCATCAGTGGTGAATTATATTTCCATTTATTTTTCTTGTGTATTAAATCCCAAGTTTTCAGAACAATCCGTGTCAGTGTGTGTGTATTCTCTCCCAGTGACCTATATTGTGGTGGTATCCATATATTTCTCCCTAATTGTGTTTTAGCCATTGTGTGTTCTATATTGACCCACCTTTTCTCATTATTTAATTTGACCCATTCCACCACCCGTGTTAGCAAAACCGCCTCATAATACTTTTGGAAATCAGGTACATTTAGACCCCCTTGCCTTTTTGCTTTCTTCAAGACTGCCAGTGCAATTCTAGGTTTTGCCATATTCATTTTGTAGTAAGAGTTTTTAATATTCTAAAATATGCTGGAGGAATGTATATGGGAAGCATCTGGTACTTATACATGATCTTCGGGAAAATTATAATCTTTAGGGCATTAATCCGACCCATCCACGATAGGGGGCGTGCTGCTATTTTCTTTATTTAAGTTTTTATTTCCTCTAATAATGGGATATAGTTTACTTGATATATTTTTTTCTGGTAATGCCATTCATTTTATTCCAAGATATTTTATTTCCATCCTTCTCCATGGGAATGGGAACTCTTTTTGTAAACTCTGTTCATCTTTCGGTTTCATGTTTATGTTTAATATCTCAGATTGCTAGGCATTAACAATTTTTATTCCCCCACTGATATCTTTCCTTTGAGGTTTTATTAAAGGTTTTTATTATTTCCTGTTCTAATAATTCCTTTAGTTCATCTCTTTTTATTACTAGTTCTTGTGACAGTTCCTGATCTTGCCCATTTCCTTTTTTATGTCTTTGCTCTAGTAGGTACATTTCTTCTATTAGTTTTCCCCTCTTTTTTATTCTTTCCTTCTTTTTCCTAGCTCCCAGTGAGATCAGGATTCCCCTTATGTAGGCTTTATGGGCCTCCCACAGGGTATCATCCGCGATCTCACTGGTTTCATTTAAACTGAAATATTGTTCTAGTTCTTTTTTATTATCTCTTCCCCTTGTTTATCTAATAGATCTTCATTTAACCCCCATGAATACCCTTGTGTCTGAGTTTCTGGTATCTTTATCTTCATGGTCATTGGTGCATGGTCAGAGAGTGTAGTTATTTCTATATTGGTGGAAATTACTAGGTCCGGCATCCTATGTTCAATCAACCAATAGTCAATCCAAGGGTACGTCCCGTGCACAGGGGAGTAGAACATAAAGTCTTGTGTCCTGGGATGTTGTATTCTCCATACATCCACTATCTGATAGTGGTGTAATTTCAGTTTTATCATCTTCAACTGAGCATTCCTCGTGCCCTGTACACGGGACATACTATCCCCCGCTATGAACACTTTCCCCCTTTTAAATTCTGGCAATTTTTTCAGGGCTTCCCCCAGATATACTGTCGGACCTCTATTAGGACAGTATATATTTACTAATGTGCACTCCATTCCCAGCAGCTTCCCCTTTGGGAAGAGGAATCTTCCCTCTGGATCCGTTAATCTGTCCTCCAGGGTGAACCAAATTCCTCTACCCATTCCAATTGCTACCCATTTTGCCTTATTTGTCATTGAATCACCGTAGTACCAAGTTGGGAGCCGGTGGGAATATAGCCTCACATTTGTTTCATAGGACAGGTGTGTTTCTTGTAAAAAGACCACTCCGGCCCCATGATGCTCGATCTCTCTTGAATTTTTTGCCTTTTTGTTGGTGTGTTCAACCCACTTACATTATAAGTTAAAAAGTTAACTGTTGTCATAATGTAGTTATTTGCGTCCTATTTTTATAGAGATGGGATCTGTTTCTAAGTTTATGATTATTTTTTATAGGGTCTGAGTTTTGTCCTCCCCCTCCTACCCCCTCCTACCCCCTCCCCCTGCCTCTCTCCGCCTCCTGACTCGCACCTGGAGTCCTCTCCATTTCCCTCTTGCGAGTCTCCCTTCCTTGGGGTGTTACTCCAGCCGTGGCAGCCGTTACAGTTGCCACGGTGAATGGGAACTCTTAAGACGTCAGCATACCAAGACATTGTGGACAATTTCATGCTCCCAACATTGTGGGAACAGTTTTGGGCTGACCATTTCCTGTTTCAACATGACCGCGCACCAGTGCACAAAGCAAAGTCCATAAAGACATGGACCAGTGAGTTTGGGGTAGAGGAACTTGACTGGCCTGCATAAAGTCCTGTCCTCAACCCGATAGAACACCTTTGTGATGAATTAGAGCGGAGACTGTGAGCCAGGCCTTCTCGTTCACATCAGTGCCTGACCTCACAAATGCGCTTCTGGAAGAATGGTAAAACATACCCATAGACACACTACTAAACCTTGTGGATGGCCTTATTGGACTTTATTCACAGCACACCCAGAGCTAAATAAGTGAAGAGACACACCCTTCTCTGTCACTAGATCATACAGCATTGTATGGAGTCTCAGTTAGAAAGAAGCCGCCCAAAAGTGACCAACACAGAAAGCTCAAAATGCAAATACTGAATAATGATATGCCTATATTAAATATTTTCATATAAAATGATTTTTTACAAGTATTAAAATTAGGTCTGAAAGATGAGGTTATAGACTTAAGAAAAAAAAAAATTGATTAAATATATAGTACAGTAGGCTTAACCTTGGGTGCAAGAAATCTGATGCCCCGTACACACGATCGGGTTTCCTGTTGGAAAACGTCTGATGAGAGCTTTTGGTTGGGAATCCCGACCGTGTTTATGCTCCATTAGACTTTTTCCAACGGAAAAACTGCTGGAAAAAGATAGAGAGCAGGTTCTTTATTTTCCCGTCAGGAAAAAAAGTGATCAGAATTTCCGATCGTGTCTACAAATCCCGACACGCTAAATTCCGACGCATGCTCGGAAACAAATCGACGCATGCTCGGAAGCATAGAACTTAATTTTCTCTGCTCGTCGTAGTCTTTTATGTCACCGCGTTCTTGGCAGTCAAAAGTTCACCGAACTTTTGTGTGACTGTGTGTATGTAAGGCAGGCTTGAGAGGAATTCCGTCGGAAAAAACATCCAACTTTTTTCCGACGGGAAAACCGATCGTGTGTACGGGGCATAATGGTATGCTTCATGGAATGTAAAATTCTAACTAGATTGTATCTTATCAAGTCTGGGCATTGGACAATAGACAATACAATACTAATTTTAAGACTAACATATTTTTTTTTTTCCTGACTACAGAAAATGGCCCTGGAAAGCACAATAATTGAAAAAAAGGCCAGCTACAGTTCTCAGCTCTCACAGCTACAGCAGCTAATCAATCAAGTGGAAGGAAACCTGTCTGAAGTACGGGACAAACAAGAGTGCCAGAATGAAGATTATAAGGCCCTAATGCATGTTACAACACATTTGGAGAGAGAAATAGCTACCTACCAACTCCTGCTTGAGAAACAAGATATTCGGTAAGTTACAAAGGCGCTAGCATTTTCAATTTTGTGCATGCGACTTAAAGTACAGCTAAAGGCAAAACTTTTTTTTTTTCTCGTTTTGAACAGTAGAGATGGATTAGAACCCCTGTCAGTTTTAATTTCGATCTCTTCCCTCATTAGGGTGATTCACCCCCTTCTTTTTGTCCTGTTTACCATTTTCATTGTGTAGTGAAAGTAAAATAAAATCCAAAATTTTGGTTTGTCCCCAGAAAAGTAATAGAGGGGAAACCTTCCAATGGGGGTACTAGTTCTGGTGATCTGGGGGTCCCCTAGGAATTCACTTAATTTGCAAGGATGTCCCATAATTTCCTGTATTGGCTATGGGACAGGAAGTGAAGGGAATTCTCCCATATGGGACACAGATGGCAAATAGTAAACGGACATAGGATATGACACATTCTTACTATATCCAAAATAAAAAAGTTGTGGCTACAGTTTTATTTTAAAGGCTAAGTTTACTTTTTTTTTTTTTTTTTTTTATTCCAGGTCCCCTTTGGACCAATAGACCATTAAAGTGTTTGTACACCCTGTACAACCAAAAAACACAGTCACTTCCAGTGCTAATAGGTCTTCCAAGGTGTGGCGTAACAGATGTCAGATAAAGTGGTGTAAAAGGTATATATACTATCCCAAAACTAGGTGAATGCTGCCCTCCTCAGATGGGGTAATCCGAAGGGAACTACAAGAAAAAAAGAAATGGAAGGCGCGCACACCTAGTGCATTACCAGAGATAATTTAATAAGAAGAAATTTTTGTATAAAAAGGGGTACTCACAAAATGCAAGTCACAAATGGCCATAAACACAGTGCATGGACATGCACAGAACACGGGGTACAGCTAACGCGTTTATACAAATATGTCTTATTATTAAATTATCTCTGGTAATTCACTAGGTGTGTGTGCCACCCTGTACAACCACTTTTACCTACAGGTAAGCCTAGCTTAAGGCTTACCTGTAGGTGCTGGAAATATCTCCTAAACCTCCACGGTTTAAGAGATATTTACAATAGAGCTGTGCGCCGATGTCTACGGCGCATGAGCCATAGACAACGGCGCAGGCGCACTTTATAAACGGCGATCGTGCCGTTTCTAAAGGGGGTCATGGCGTGACTGGCGGCTCCCGCGCGCATGCACTGGAGTGACGGACGTCACGCTACTCCGGGCCAGTCACAGAGCCGGAGTTCGCGGCCCCGGAAGGAAGAGGGTTGAGGATGGATGCTCTCTGCTAGTGGGGACAGCAGTGACATCGCAGGCTTCGGTTTCAGATAAGTGACACAAAATGGGCTACTATGCGATGCATAGTAGCCCCTTATGCCTTACCTTTGCAGGGAAATAAAAAGGAAGTAAAACCCATTAGGGTTTACGTCCTCTTTAATGTACTTTTTTTGCCAAATTAAAAAAAGCTTTCTATTTATCCTACACAGCCCTTACCTCAGTGTCCAGCTTGTTGTATAGAAAAAAAATCTCCATTACTTCCTGGGAAGACCGTGGGATGTGAAAACTGTTAAGACACAGGAAGGTGTTCACCAGCTGACCTGATTAGCACACACTCTGCAGCTGCCCTCCCCTTCCAGAAGATCACTACCACCCACCTCCTCGGGTGCATGGTTTTCCTATGCAATCAATTAGGGATCACTGTTCTCAATAATACACAGCCATTCTTTTTTTTCTACCTTAATTTCACCTTCATTTGACAGAGTGTGCAGGAGCTGAGTGATCAGATAATAGCTTATGTGGCTCAGAGCTGTAGTATTGACCTGATTAGCACACACCCTGCAGCTGCCCTCCCCTTCCAGAAGATCACTACTACCCACCACCCCATGTGCATGTTTTTCTATGCAATCAATCAGGGATCACTGTTCTCAATAATACGCAGCCATTGTTTTTTTTTTTCTACCTTCATTTAATCTCGCATTGATTGTTCATTCAGCAGAGTGATCAGATAACAGCCTATGTGGATCAGAGCTGTAGTATTGACAACAGAAGAAGTATGTCCGGGGTTCTGTAAAGCTCACCATTAGGGATGAGCTTCGAGTTCGAGTCGAACTCATGTTCGACTCAAACATTGCCTGTTCGCCCGTTCGCCGAACAGCGAACAAATTGGGGTGTTCGCTGCAAATTTGAAAAGTCTATGGGAGAAATCTAAAGTGCTATTTATAAAGGCTTATATGCAAGTTATTGTCATAAAAAGTGTTTGGGGACCCGGGTCCTGCCCCAGGGGACATGTATCAATGCAAAAAGAAGTTTTAAAAACAGCAGTTTTTTCGGGAGCAGTGATTTTAATAATGCTTAAAGTGAAACAATAAAAGTGAAATATTCCTTTAAATTTCGTACCTAGGGGGTGTGTATGATATGCATGTAAAGTGGCGCATGTTTCCCGTGCTTACAACTGTCCATGCACAAAGTGTCATTTTTGAAGGAAAAAAAGTAATTTAAAACTCACTCACGGCTATTAATGAATTGTCGGCTCCCGGCAATACATAGAAAAGTCATTGATAAAAAATTTTAAAAAAGCGTGGGGGTCCCCCAGAATTCAATTACCAGGCCCTTCACGTCTGGAATGGATATTAAGGGGAACCCCGCCGCAAATTTTTAAAAAAAATGCGTGGAGTTCCCCCAAATATCCATACCAGGCCTTTCAGATCTGGCATGGATTTTAAGGGAAACTCCACCCCAAATTAAAAAAAAATGGCGTGGAGTCCCCCCAAAAATCCATACCAGACCCTTATCCGAGCACGCAACCTGGCCGGCCGCAGGGGAAAAGGGGGGGATGAGAGAACGGCCCCCCCTCCCTCCTGAATCTTACCAGGCCACATGCCCTCAACATGGGGAGGATGTCCCCATGTTGATGGGAACAAGGGCCTCATCCCCACAACCCTTGCCCGGTGGTTGTGGGGGTCTGCGGGCGGGGGGCTTATCAGAATCTGGAAGACCCCTTTAACAAAGGGGACCCCCAGATCCTGGCCCCCTCCCTATGTGAATTGGTAAGGGGTACATTGTACCCCTACCATTTCACGAAGAAAGTGTAAAAAAATGTAAAAAAAAAAAAAACACACAAACACCTTGAAAAAGTCCTTTATTAAAAAAATAAATAAAAAAAAACATTCCAGCGGAGAAATCCAGTGTCCCGCGGCAATCCGATGTCCAGCGCTGTCCGTCATTGGCTGAGCCTGAGCGGACCTGATGGGGAACTTCCTCCGCAGTCTATTACATGTATAGACCCGCCCCTTCTAAAGTTCCCCATCAGTTCCACTCAGCCAATGACTCGGTGTAAGGCTGAGGACCTGATGCGGAACATGAGAAGGGGCGGGTCTATACATGTATTACAAAGTGAGAAAAGTTCCCCATCAGTTCCGCCCCCTCGGTATGTCGGACCCCGACTACGTCATTGGCCTGATCGGGGAACTTCCTTCACTGTGTAATTGACGTAGGCGGGGTCTGACATACCGAGGGGGCGGACCTGATGGGGAACTTCCTTCACTGCGTAATACACATACTGAGGGTGCGGACCTGATGGGGAACTTCCTTCACTGTGTAATACATGTATAGACTCTAATTTAAATTTACACAGTGAAGGAAGTTTCCCGCTCAGGCCAATGACGTAGGCGGGGTCCGACATACCGAGGGGGCGGACCTGATGGGGAACTTCTCTCACTTTGTAATACATGTATAGACCCGCCCCTTCTCATGTTCCGCATCAGGTCCTAAGCCTTACACCGAGTCATTGGCTGAGCGGACCTGATGGGGAACTTTAGAAGGGGCGGGTCTACACATGTAATAGACTGCGAAAGGAAGTTCCCCATCAGGTCCGCTCAGGCTCAGCCAATGACGGACAGCGCTGGACATCGGATCGCCGCGGGACACTGGATTTCTCCGCTGGAATGTTTTTTTTTTTAATAAAGGACTTTTTCAAGGTGTTTGTGTGTTTTTTTTAAAAAAAATTTGACACTTTCTTCGTGAAATGGTAGGGGTACAATGTACCCCTTACCAATTCACATAGGGGGGGCCGGGATCTGGGGGTCCCCTTTGTTAAAGGGGTCTACCAGATTCCGATAAGCACCCCGCCCGCAGACCCCCACAACCACCGGGCAAGGGTTGTGGGGATGAGGCCCTTGTCCCCATCAACATGGGGACACCCTCCCCATGTTGAGGGCATGTGGCCTGGTACGGTTCAGGAGGGAGGGGGGCCGCTCTCTCGTCCCCCCCTTTTCCCCTGCGGCCGGCCAGGTTGCGTGCTCGGATAAGGGGTCTGGTATGGATTTTTGGGGGGACTCCACGCCATTTTTTTTTAAATTTGGGGTGGAGTTTCCCTTAAAATCCATGCCAGATCTGAAGGGCCTGGTATGGATATTTGGGGGAACTCCACGCATTTTTTTTTTTAAATTTGCGGCGGGGTTCCCCTTAATATCCATTCCAGACCTGAAGGGCCTGGTAATTGAATTCTGGGGGACCCCCACGCTTTTTTTTTTTTTTCTTTTATCAATGACTTTTCTATGTATTGCCGGGAGCCGACAATTCATTAATAGCCGCGAGTGAGTTTTAAATGACTTTTTTTCCTTCAGAAATGACACTTTATGCAGGGACAGTTCTAAGCACGGGAAACATGCGCCACTTTACATGCATATCATACACACCCCCCAGGTATGAAATTTAAAGGAATATTTCACTTTTATTGTTTCACTTTAAGCATTATTAAAATCACTGCTCCCGAAAAAACTGCTGTTTTTAAAACTTCTTTTTGCATTGATACATGTCCCCTGGGGCAGGACCCCGGTCCCCAAACACTTTTTATGACAATAACTTGCATATAAGCCTTTATAATTAGCACTTTAGATTTCGAACGTTCGAGTCCATTGTATTTAATAGGGTTCTAAAGTTCACACGAACATTCTGTCTGTTCGCAGGTTTTGGTGCGAACCGAACAGGGGGGTGTTCGGCTCATCCCTGCTCACCATACACTATACAATCTGATCGTACAATCTCCTTTAGATCTCCCATCAACTATGTAGTGCAAGGGCCTGCCTGTTTGGATACAGAGTGATTGGATAGATGGTGTGTCCTCCCTTTATATAGTTTTGGTAAATCTAAAGGAGATTGTACAATCAGATTGTATAGTGTATGGCCACCTTTATACACCTAAAAATAACTAGTTGCGCTTTTGGTGCCAATAATTGTTAAAAGCACACCAAACACAGAAGCAAACTCACATTTTGCCACATGAAAAAAACAAGTGATGAACGCATCAAAATGCACAGTACAAAGGTTAAAACTGCAACATACTAAAATGGCCCATGAGCTACTTTGCCACATGCAATTGAAATCAATGGGCTGCTCTAAGTGTGTAACGAGAAAAACAAGACAAAAAATGCGGGCTCCCACTACACTAGAAGTGAATAAGGCCTAAAAGAGATATTGGTGTGTTTGCACATGAAAAACAAGGCACCATTCACATCTGTGAGTTTCCAAACGCATGGCAAGCTGCACAGAAAATTCTGGCTTTGTCATGCGCTCCAAAAATGCACTGCAAAGGTGCATTGTCCTTGTTTTGTCATTAAACATTAAATGCACCCCAAGTGTGGGTAGAAGGCATGCATTTTTCATGTGACAAACACACAGCAAATGCACCAAAAACTGTAGTTAAAAACTCACCACGCTCCACTCTGAGAAAAGTTCTGGAACTTCTTTGGGATAATTGTTGTACATAGGGCAGCCGATTCAAGTGAATGGGCTGCCCTATGCGTGATAAGCGAAAATGCCCCAAAAGACCCCCAAAAAACGCATGCGGGTATGTGAGTTCCTGCTAGACGTAGATGTGAATGGGGCCTGAGAGCTGAGTGTCTCTGTCCACTCTGCTCTCCTATGAATAAAAATGGCCATACACTATGCAATCTCACTGTGTAATCTCCTTGTACAATTTCCTTTATATTCACCTGAACTATGGAATAGGAGACAATCCATTCAATTTGTATCAAATTAGTCAGGCCCATGTACTACAGATTGCACAGACAGTGGGCGTAAAATAAAAGAGGTGTTAAAGTAATGAGGGAGGTGAGGTCCAGACAGGTGAACACGCCTAATTACGCCCTCTTCTGTGATTTAGCAAGGAAGTGCATGGTGGGATACAATCTACAGGAAGCGATCAAATCAAAAAGCATTTTTAACCCTCTCCCTGCCGGGGCCGTTTTTGCACACATTTTAGGCCTGAAGATCACATCACCCACCCCCCCCCCAAATATTATATATTTTCTGGAAGCTAACACCCTAGAGAATAAAATAATGATAGATCCAATTTTTTATGCCATGCGTTGTTAGCGCTAAGGTCTAGGAAATGTAACATTTCCGTAAAAAACACACTAAAGTGGATTTTAGGGCAAATAAACCCCCCCAAAAAACTACCCACATTTCTGGCAAAATATAAAAGGCAAGATTGCACAGAGTAAATAGATGCTCCGTGTAATGGTTTTGAACAGAGCAATCTTTGATCCTCCTCTTCTTGGGTCCCCCCACCGGTGCTCCTGGCTCCTCCCCTCTGCTGAGTGCACCCATAGCAAGCTGCTTGCTCTGGGGACACTTGTGCATACTCACTCCTGAGCCGCCTCTGTGTGTCTATTAGACACACAGAGTGCGGCTCAGGTCTGTCCCCCGCTCCTTCCTCACTGGCTGTGATTGACAACAATGGAAGCCAATGGTTCTCACTGCTCTGTCTCAGACAATGAGGAGAGGGAGACCTAGGAGAGCAGAGGCTCCTGTGCACAGTGCTGGATCAGGAACAAGCTGAGGGAAGTATTGGGGGGGGGGGCTGTGGATGGAGCAGCACACTAAAGTTTTTTTATTTTCATGTATAGAATGCATGAAGGTAAAAAACCTTCAGTCTTGAAAAGCACTTTAATAATAGCATGCAACGCCAAGATTCAGTTTCTAAAGCAATATCATTTCTTGTATTAAAGGGGGTATAGGCTCTTGAGAAGGCAAAATGATTTTACCCCTGTAAAAATCATTAGTAAGACCTCATCTGAAATATGCAGCTAAATTTTGGACAGGCAAAAATTTTCCCTGTTAAAGTTTGATGAAAGATATAGAAAAAATATGTTTAAAGTGGTTCTAAAGCTTAAACATTTTTCACCTTAACGCATTTTTTGCTTTTGTTCAGGCTTTTGTTTAGGGTTCAGCATCCACCCCCCCTTAAACTTACCTGAGCTCTCATTCAATCCAGCTCTGTGTAAGTCTGCAGTTCTTCTTTCCCCCAACTTCCGGGTCTTGCTGGCTTTGCTTGGGCACCAGGAGCCATTGGCTCCCAGTGCTGTCAATCAAAGCCGGTGACAGGAGAACGGGGAGCAGGGCCGAGGCCTGCTGTCTGTGTCAATGGACGGTGGCTTCCCATGGGGGCACTGGACAGAGAGGAGGGGCCAGGAACAGGTAAGTATAGACATATTTGTTATCATTTTTTTTTTTTTATTTACCTTTACAACTACTTTAAGAAAAAGGGCCTGACCAAAAAAAAGGAATAGTTCTTGTATTAATCAGCTCCAAGGGATACCAAGTATTAAACAAAAAAAATGTCCTACCCATTCATTTTTTAGGACTAGGATTATTCCATCACTCCAAAGAAAAAATGAAAAAGCTAGAAGAGGAGTTAGAGGAGGACATAAATACAAGTGTAGATAATGTAGACATTATCTACACATGAACGCTCCCTATTAGCTGAAGGGCTGAATGTTATCATGGTCTCATCAGACCACAGGACATGGTTCCAGTAATCCATGTCCTTAGTCTGCTTGTCTTCAGCAAACAGTTTGCAGGCTTTCTTTTGCATCATCTTTAGAAGAGGCTTCCTTCTGGGACGACAGCCATGCAGACCAATTTGATGCAGTGTGCGGCGTATGGTCTGAGCACTGGCAGGCTGACCCCCCCACCCTTTAACCTCTGCAGCAATGCTGACAGGAATCATACGTCTATTTCCTTAAGACAACCTCTGGATATGACGCTGAGCACGTGCACTCAACTTCTTTGGTCGACCATGGCGAGACCTGTTCTGAGTGAAACCTCTCCTGTTAAACCACTGTATAGTCTTGGCCACCGTGCTGCAGCTCAGTTTCAGGGTTTTGGCAATCTTCTTATAGCCTAGGCCATCTTTATGTAGAGCAACAATTATTTTTTTCAGATCCTCAGAGCTCTTTGCCATAAGGGGCCATATTGAACTTCCAGCGACCAGTATGAGAGAGTGAGAGCGATAACACCAAATTTAACACACCCACTCCCCATTTACAGATGAGACGTAACACTAACGAGTCACATGACCCCGGGGAGGGAAAATTACTAAAAGCCCCAATTTGGACATTTTCACTTAGGTTTGTACTCACTTTTGTTGGCAGCGGTTTAGACATTAATGGCTGTGTGTTGAGTTATTTTGAGGGGACAGCCAATTTACACTGTTATACAAGCTGTACACTCCCTACATTACATTGTAGCAAAGTGACATTTCTTCAGTGTTGTCACATGAAAAGATATAATAAAATATTTACAAACATGTGAGGGGTGTACTCACTTTTGTGAGATACTGTATATGTTTTTAATAAATCTATATTATGCATGTTCTAACATGAATTGATATTTTAAATTCCATAGGCTAGTTTGTATGTTTAATCCAGTTGTTTTGTAATATTTTAGTAGTATTTATAAATGTATAGCATCATTTAGGGTGCCTCTTTATACTTGTTTATTGTGCCTGATTTGTTTTATTTTATTTTTGCTAATACATAATTTTTGTTGCAATTTATATTGTTGTCAATTGTTTGTTTTTGGTTATAATTTGATAGCAACATGTATGGCATATGTAACAATTCATATCCCCCCTTTTTCCATGGCTATAGAGTGCTCCTTATAACCCCAGTAGTTAATGTGTATGTCAGGTTTGAAAAAGAGAGTGGCACCCTGGAAACACATTTCCTGTGTTAGTGTAGGAGATAGCATCCTGGATGCGGTTGCTGGAACTGTTTGAAAGTCCAAGCCTAGGCCCCTTGTCAGTAAGAACGCAAATGGTGGTTTCTTTTGTATTATCCCTGTGCCTTCTACTCCATTTTGCTTGCACCCTATTGCTACTGAATGGAAGCCAGGATAATATTGCAGATAGAGGTTGCACTTTTTGCTTCGTGGCATGGGTCTCTTTGCTTTAATTGCCCATGGATTCTTAAAGCAAGCTGGTTACCAGTGCATATAGAAAAAAACTGCTAGCTGTTATATTGTCCCAAGCCTTGTGAACTAGGCTTGTGCAATTTGTTTCGTAACGAATCGAAATTCGTCCGAATTTAGCAACTTTCGGACATTCGGAAGCATTTGAATTTCCGAACAAAGCAATTACGAATAAAACCGAATCCGAAATAAATTATACCGCAAAATAGCGAATGCCCGAATGTCTTCGGCATAATTTGTTATGAAAAAAGTTACGAATGTACGAATCCATACGAAGCACAATAACACTCACTCTGCTCTCTGCTTCTCCCTCACCATGCTGAACTCCCTCTCAAAATGGTGTACAGGGGCGGAGGCTATAGCCGCATGTAAAAAACAAAAGTAGAATACGAGATTTCTAATCCATTCGAAGCACAATAACACTCTGCTCTGCTCTCTGCTTCTCCCTCACCGTGCTGAACCCTCCCAAAATGGTGTACAGGGGCGGAGGCTATAGCCGCATGTAAAAAACGAAAGTAGAATACGAGATTTCTAATCCATTCGAAGCACAATAACACTCACTCTGCTCTGCTCTCTGCTTCTCCCTCACTGTGCTGAACCCTCCCAAAATGGTGTACAGGGGCGGAGGCTATAGCCGCATGTAAAAAAGGAAAGTAAAATACGAGATTTAGAATAGTTACAAATAACCGCTATGTATTTAGAAAAGTACAAATCCATTCGAAGCACATTAGGCATAATAGGCAGCGTCGTTGTGAGAGAGACATGGAAAATTACGAATCAACGAACCCCAAAAAAGTTACGAAAGTAGGAGTTGTGTCCAGAATCAACGAAAAACAACGTACCCTACCGAAAGTACGAATTATAAATCAACTAAAAATTCAACGAAAAATGACGCTTGCGAAAATACGAATTAGTCCGAACACGAAAAATCCCGTCTAGCAAAATTACGAATGATTACGAATCAACAGGACTGAAAAGAAACAAACCGAAACTAAACGAATTTTTCCGTTGTGCACAAGTCTATTGTGAACCCCTCTATAGGAATTAACATGTCTTCATTCAACCTTTGAATGGGTATAGAGGCAGACCCGATAAAACATTTTATCACATGTAAGGTGATATATTTAAGAAATTTATTGAAGATACCAGTTCACGGGTAAAGCCTGCATATGGAAAAGACTGCAAGCTGTGATACTGTCCCAAGCCCTGTGAACCCCTCTGAGGCTTGCCAAGTTTTCTTTCAGAAATTGCTTTGGCTTTTGCAAGTGGGCAGAATGAACAAGCATCACTACTAGGATTTATGACGGTGGATGGTGTCTTTTTTGCACCTTTAATTCTTAATTCTTATGTTTTATTTTTTGTTTTGGACTCCAGTTCATAAAGAGGATGTTGAAGAACTTAAGAAAGTGCAGAGAAGGGCAACCAAACTGATAAGAGTCATGGAGGAGCTCAGCTATGAGGAAAGATTAGCTGAACCAAATGTATTCTCTCTTGAGAAGAGGAGATTAAAGGGGGACAATACAGTAAACGCGGTTTACAAACGTTTCGCAATACAAGTTTTTTTTTTCTTAATCCTGACTCGCTTTGCGAGCGTTGTTTTGCAAGACGAACAGGATTCAAGCCTCTGGGGTGTGCAGTACAGCCAGAGGTGCTGGGGCGCAGGTGATGCTTGGAGACACTCGGAAACACTCAGAAACACTCTGTTCCCGAATGTGTCTCTGAGTAGTTTCTGAGTGTTTCCGAGTGTTTCTGAGTGTCTGCGGCGCCCCCCCCCCCACCTCTGGCCACATGTGATTCTGCATACAATAGCACTCACTGTGGAACTAATTATCTGAGTTTCCATTAATTTCTATTGTGCAACTCGCTTTGATATATGAGTGCTTTGGATTACAAGCAATCTTCTGGAACGGATTATACTCATAGTCCAAGGTACTACTGTATGTATAAAAAAAATAAGTGGCCAATATAGTGACCTTGGGGTAGAGTTATTCCCTTTAGAGTCATTACAAAGGACCCTCCCCATCCCAAAAGGTTTATTCACAATAAGAGCTGTAAAAATGTGAAATAGACTCCATCAAGGACTACAGTAGTTCTGGCTATCTCAGTAGATTGCTTTATAAAAGAGCTGGATGCATTCCTAAATGCATATAACTATATATTGAAGTATAACTAAAGCAAAGCTTTTTTTTTTTTCAGTTTTGCATGGAGTGGAGAGGAATAAGAAAAACCTCTTCAGTTTTTATTGCTGTCTGTGTCCCTATTATGGAGAATTACCCTCTCTATTTCTCCTGTTTACCTTTATAACTGAAATAAAAGAAAGACAAAATCCTACATTTTGGGTTGTCCCCAAAACAGGAATAGAGGAGTAATCTTATAATAGAGACACTAGTTCTGGTGACCCTGGGAGCAACCAGGTGTTCCCTCACTTTAGAGGGATTTCTCCTTGCTTCCTGTATTGGCTATTGGAGACGAAATTAAGAGAAATCTTCACAATGGGACACAGATTACCAAAAACAATTGACAGGGGTTGTAACCCTCCCTTAGGCCCCTTTCACACTGGGGCGGGCAGGCGCGGTGGCGGTATAGCGGCGCGATTTTCAGCGCCGCTATACAGTCGTTAACACCGCGGTATGCGGCCGCTGGCGGGGTGAATTTAACCCCCGCTAGCGGCCGAAAAAGGGTTAATACCGCGGTTTGCGGGCGGTATTACCGCGGTGTCCCATTGATTTCAATGGGTAGCCGCGGTAAAGGAGCGGTGAACACACCGCTCCTTCACCGCTGTAAAGATGCGGCTAGCAGGACTTTTGGAGCGGTCCTGCTAGCGCACCGCTTCAGTGTGAAAGCCTTCGGGCTTTCACATTGAAGAATACAGGGTATGATTTTTTCAGGCGGTATAACAGCGCTAATATTAGCGCTAAACCGCCTGAAAAACGTGCCAGTGTGAAAGGGGCCTTACACTTTCCCCAAAAAATAGTTTGCCTTTACTTCTACTTTAACATTTACAGTATAGGTAATAATAATAATACTACTAATAATGATAGCAATATCTAATTGCATTCTGGGAGATCAGAGCTGGAGCACATTGGACCATGCTTATTTGTGCTTTTTTGCCTTGATCTGAATCAACTGTGAGTATATGATCCTGTCAATAGGGGATTTCAATTTATTTTATTTTATTTTTTTATTCTATGTTTTTATTTTTTATTGGGTGAACTTGATTGACTTTTTTTTTCAACCTGACTAACTATGTAACTATGTATATTATAATATGTTGGCTGGTGCTAAACCAGCAAAAATATACTGTGAGAAGCACATATCTGTCCAAAGTCTTCTTTTATATACAGTATGTATACTATATTTATGCAATTTATATTGATAGTGCAACACATTTTTCATTATTATTAATATGTCTACTAGCTGCTTTACATCATGTGTCTTAAAATGTTTTTAAAACCATGGATTACCTAAATATTTTGCAGGGTTCCAAGACTTATGCCACATCTCTCAGAAGGTCAGTGACAAATAGACATCTACTGTACACGACTGTTAACTATAAGATATTATGTAAGACATACTGAGCCCTAACTAATGTACAGGGTCAATAGACACCACTATTCTCTCTCCTTTATTGTCCACTGTATTTGTAGATGTAGTCTTTATAACCATTACCATAATAGTATTTTTTTTTTCACTTTACTTTAGACATACTTTGTGATATTTTTAAAGCCCTGATGAAGGAGGCTTGTTTTAACCCTTGAAATGTGTTGGCTTTGTGTATGGTTTTAACAACTGAATAAGCTTGTGTTTGGACTTTAATATCACAGTGTGGTGCTCCGATTAGATCAACTCAATACAGATTTTAATTACTGCCTGTGTTTCCTATTTCCTATTGGGTGATGTATGCTCTCTTTCTGTTCTGTCTGGCAACTGACACCTACACAAGAAATGATTTAGAGATTTCTCATATGTTTGAAATTGAGGGTCCCGCTTCAGGCTGTAGTAGGTCCTTATATGCTATGACAGGGAACAGATGATCAGTGACAATCTCACTAGGAAGAACGGGGAAAGGTTTGTTTACACTTACCTCTCCCCGTTCTTCAGCTCTGTGACCCGATTGCGGGACTCCGGTGGCGATCAGGTCCGCGGGTCCCGTGGGCACAATCACGGAGCTCACGACCGGGTCGCGAGCGCGACCCACGGCTGGGCATCTTAAAGGGGACGTACCTGTACGTGCTTATGCCCATCCGTGCCATTCTGCCGACATATATGGGCATTAGGCGGTCCTTAAGTGGTTAAATTAATACATTTGAATTTGCCTGTTTTTTATTGTAACCAGCGTTAAACAAAAGAACGAAACTTCAGTAAAACAAAGCAAAGAAATTCCAAATAAACTTGAGCCCATCAAGGTCCCCTCTACATTGAAATTCCCCTTACATTAGAGTCCCCGTACATTTGTGTCCCCTTTTTAAATCAGAAGGCTGCATAAAATCTTGAAACAGGCCGTATCCGGCCAGTGAGGTATAGTTTAGAGACCCTTGCTCTAGACAAATCAAAAATGTTTTGTCTGGAGTTTGCCTTGAACCTCGGGTTGCAATATATGGCATATGCATGCCTCCATGTTCTCTCAATTTTAACAGCTTACTCCCTATTTAAAAAAAAAAAATGTTTTATAAAATGTAGGATTTTGTCTAAATATGGAGAAATTTGATTCAACAAAGCATTTTTTTTTATTTATACCCATCTTTCTTAGGGCGTTCCAAACACGTCAGAGTCGTCTCAATTACTGAAGAAGTTGAGAGCAGGAAAATTGTGTCACCGAGAGAGAGCTGTTAGAAGTTACTGTGGCGGGCGGGCCTAAGCTTTTTAATTATTTAAAGTACCTATGATCTTCTACATTTTACATGATGAAAATCATGGTTTTGTAGATCACTAGGATACTAGAGTCATTGGTCTCACTAGTGGTTTGACTTGTTCTATGCATCATTCTCCTAAGATGTAAGAGTTTGTGTCATCATAACCTACACAGTGAGGTCAGTTTTATTAACGTTATGGAGTCTTTCTACGTAAGTCTCTATTAAATGTCAAATTGTACCTTGCAATCAATAAACTTTGAAGTAAGGGTGAGGCTGAAGCATTAAAAACATGAATAAACTAGGGGATGAAAGGGCAAAGGTGATAATTATGTCATTGTAGCTTATACATTGATCACATCATTATTTAATATGGTGATTCAGCAACGTTCAGCTATTCTCGTCACAAACAAAAACAAGTTAAAAATTCAGCAAGTTTAGGAGATTCAGTGAATTTTTCTTTTTATAGCAAAGATATGATGAAAAGTATCCCCCTAACCCACTGATACTCACCTCTTTAGCAATTCCTTGTCGATTCTTCCTCTATTTCAGCCAATACCCAGGTATGGGGAACATCTGACCTCCACCTATGTAACAGTGTTCTGGTCTAGTGGTCAATCATTATGCGCCAGCGTTGTCATATAAAGGAAGGGGTGATGTTATTGGTTCCTCTAGGCTCTGACATCAGTCAACACAAAAAATTATGGAGGAAGGACTGTGTGAGGTCACTGGAAAGATTAATACCAGGGGGTTGGAGGGCCTTTTTTTTACAGTCACTTTAGGTACATTAATGTCAACAATCCATTAAATGTTATGTTAAAGGGGTTGTAAAGGTACATTTTTTTTTTCCTAAATAGCTTCCTTTACCTTAGTGCAGTCCTCCTTCACTTACCTCATCCTTCGATTTTGCTTTTAAACGTCCTTATTTCTTCTGAGAAACCCTCACTTCCTGTTCTTCTGTCTGTAACTCCACACAGTAATGCAAGGCTTTCTCCCTGGTGTGGAGTGTCGTGCTCGCCCCCTCCCTTGGACTACAGGAGAGTCAGGACGCCCACTAACACACAGCTCCTTTCTCTATCTGCAATGTAGAGAGCGTCCTGACTCTCCTGTAGTCCAAGGGAGGGGGCGAGCACGACACTCCTCACCAGGAAGAAAGCCTTGCATTACTGTGTGTAGTTACAGACAGAAGAACAGGAAGTGAGGATTTCTCAGAAGAAATAAGGACATTTAAAAGCAAAATCGAAGGATGAGGTAAGTGAAGGAGGACTGCACTAAGGTAAAGGAAGCTATTTAGGAAAAAAAAATTGTACCTTTACAGCCCCTTTAATGTCTAACTGTAACATTATCACTTTTTTGTTTAGTGGTTTATTTAGATCTAGTAGTCACAAATATACTTTTATTTATTTATTTTTTTCTTTAGATAGATATGTAGATTATGAAGATAGATAGATAGATAGACAGATAGATTGATAGGTAAATAAATATATGTCTTTTATCTCTAAAGCCTCGTACACACGGTTGGACTTCAAACAAACTTTTACGTGGATTTTTGTCTGAAGGGAGTTGGCCGGGCACACCCATAGCATACACACGGCAGGACTTTTCTGCAAACTTTCCCAAAACTTTCCCAACATCACGTGGTTTATCTGCTCTTTTCTGTTCTTTACCGCCACCCTTTGGTCAACTTCTGCTATTGTTGGTTGATTTTAACATTGGTTCTGGGCATGTGTATTTGTACTTACTGTACTGGATTTTTGTACACATGATAGGACTTTGCACCGTAGGACTTTTGTTGCCGAAAAGTTTGTCCGTTTGCAGAGATAACATTTGTCCGATGAAAACCGAAATAGTTTGTCCAATGGAGCGTACACACGGTCGGATTTTTTTGAAAACCTGCTCATTTTGAAGTTTGTTGGCAAAAAGTTCAACCGTGTGTATGGGGCTTTACTCCCTCATTCCCTCAAAACAATTAATCGATTAATCGAGGAATTAATAGTTAATTTCCACAGCCCTAATATATATATATATATATATATATATATATATATATATATATATACCGTATTTATCGGCGTATAACACGCACTTTTTTCCCCTTAAAATCAGGGGAAAATCGTGGGTGCGTGTTATACGCCGATACTCTGTCGAATTCCCCTGCTGAAACGAGCGAAAGAGCGAGCGGAGCCGAAGCCGAAGTACATTCGGCTTTACTCGGCTCCTCTCGCAGTCCCGCCCATCTCTGACTGCGCCGCTGACATAGAGAAAGCCGAGTGTACTTCGGCTAGTCTCGGCTCCTCTCGCAGTCCTGCCCCTGACTGTGAGCAGAGCCGAGTCTAGCCGAAGTACACTCGGCTTTCTCCGTCAGCAGCGCAGTCAGTGGAGATGGGCGGGACTGCGAGAGGAGCCCCGAGTCTAGCCGAAGTACACTCGGCCCCGCTCGCTCCTCTCCACAGAAATCGGCGCCAAATTTAAAAAAACGCTGAGACTGACAAGATTGCAAAGGCACTGGGCAAGGCTGCAGATGGACAGATGGACACTGGGCAAGGCTGCAGATGGACAGATGGACACTGGGCAAGGCTGCAGATGGACAGATGGACACTGGGCAAGGCTGCAGATGGACAGATGGACACTGGGCAAGGCTGCAGATGGACAGATGGACACTGGGCAAGGCTGCAGATGGACAGATGGACACTGGGCAAGGCTGCAGATGGACAGATGGACACTGGGCAAGGCTGCAGATGGACACTTTTCAAGGCTGCATGCTGCATTTAAATGTAAGTTTTTTTTCCTTGAATTTCCCTCCTAAAAGTTTTTTTCCTTAAAATTCCCTCCTAAACTTGGGGTGCGTGTTATACGCCGGTGCGTGTTATACGCCGATAAATACGGTACATATATATATACACAATGCTGTGAAAAAGTATTTGCCCCCTTTCTGATTTTTTTTTTCTTTGCATATTTGTCACACTTAAGCCCCATCCATACACACGGTAGGACTTTTTGACAACAAACTTCAAAATGAGCATGTTTTCAAAAAAATCCTACCTTGTGTATGCTCCATCAGACAAACCTTTTCGGTTTTCATCGGACAAAAGTTCGCTCTGCAAACGGACAAACTTTTCGGCAACAAAAGTCCTACGGTGCAAAGTCCTATCGTGTGTACAGAAATCCATCGGACTTTAGTCCAAAGTACAAACACGCATGCCCAGAACCAATGTTAAAATCAACCAACAATAGCAGAAGTTGACCAAAAGGTGGCGGTAAAGAGCAGAAAAGAGCAAAAAAACACGTGATTTTGGGAAAGTTTGCAGAAAAAGTCCTGCCGTGTGTATGCTATGGGCGTTCCCGGCCAACGCCCTTCAAACAACAATCCACGGAAAAGTTTGTTTGAAGTATGATCGTGTATATGAGGCTTTAAATGACTCAGATCATCAAACAAACTGCAACTACAACAACTGCAATCAAGCGTTTGTGATAACTGTCAATGAGTCTTTCACATTGCTGTGGACCAATTTTGGTCCACTCTTATTTGCAGAATTGTTTTATTCAGCCACATTGGAGGGTTTTCCAGCATGAACGGCCTGTGTAAGGTCATGATACAGCATCTCAATTGGATTTAGGTCCGGGCTTTGACTAGGCAACTCCAAAACCTAAAATTTGCTTTGTTTGAACCATTTGAAGGTGGACTTGCTGGTATGTTTCGGATCATTGTCCTGCTGCATAACCCAGGTGCACTTGAGCTTGAGGTCACAAACTGATGGCCAGACATTCTCCTCTAGGATTTTCTGGTGGAGCTCAGAATTCATGGTTCCATCAATTATGGTAAGTCGCCCAGGTCCTGAAGCTGCAAAGCAGCCCCAGACCATCACACTACCATAACCGAGTCTGAATCTTGGTATGATGTGCTTATTATGAAATGCTGTATTCATTTTATGCCAGATGTAACGGGACGCACACCTTCCAAAAAGTAAAATTTTTGTCTCATCCATCAACAGAATACGTGCCTAAAAGTCTTTGGGATAATCAAGATGTTTTTTGGTAAATGTGAGATGAGCCTTTGTGTTCTTTCTGGTTAGGGATGACCTGAACACCCCTCGGTTCGGTTCGCATCCAGAACATGCGAACAGGCAAATAATTTGTGCGAACACGCAAACATCGTTAAAGTCTATGGGACACGAACATGAAAAATCAAAAGTGCTAATTTTAAAGGTTAATATGCAAGTTATTATCATAAAAAGTGTTTGGGGACACGGGTCCTGCCCCAGGGGACATGTATCAATGCAAAAAAAGTTTTAAAAATGGACGTTTTTTTCAGGAGCAGTGATTTTAATAATGCTTAAAGAGGAAGTAAACCCTCTAAAACATTTGCTGAAAAACAAACCCCTACAAGAGAAAGGCATAATGAGCTAGTATGCATAGCATACTAGCTCATTATGTGGTACATACCTAAAATCGAATCCCCCGAAGTCCTCCTCGTTCTCCTCCGCCGCCGCCACCATGTCCCCTCTGAGCTTCTTCCTGGTATTGCCGCTCCGGCGCTGTGATTGGCCGGAGCGGCGATGACGTCACACGCATTCGCGCGGGGCCGGCATGCTCCCATTCAGAAAACCGGCATGATCCCATTCATGAAGCCGGCCTGCTAGTGCGCCTGCGCTGTTGTCTACGGCGCGCATGCGCCGTAGACATCGGTGCAGTGTTTTCATCTTATATCTCCTTAACCGTGTAGGTTAAGGAGATATTTCTTGCACCTACAGGTAAGCCTTAATCTAGACTTACCTGTAGGTGCAAGTTGTCAAAGTGGGTTTACAACCACTTTAAAGTGAAACAATAAAAGTGAAATTTTCCTTTAAATTTCGTACCTGGGGGTGTCTATAGTATGCCTGTGAAGTAGCGCATGTTTCCCGTGTTTAGAACTGTCCCTTCTCAAGATGTAATTTCTGAAGGAAAAAAAGTCATTTAAAACTACTCGCGGCTATTAATTAATGAATTGTCGGGTCCCGGCAAATACAGATAAAAGTCATTGAAAAAAACGGCATAGGTTCCCCCCCCCCATTTTGTGCAGGGACAGTTCTAAACACGGGAAACATGCGCTACTTTACAGGCATACTATAGACACCCCCAGGTACGAAATTTAAAGGAATATTTCACTTTTATTGTTTCACTTTAAGCATTATTAAAATCACTGTTCCTTTTTTTTGCATTGATACATGTCCCCTGGGGCAGGACCCGGGTCCCCAAACACTTTTTATGACAATAACTTGCATATTAAACTTTGAAATTAGCATTTTTGATTTCTCCCATAGACTTTTAAATGGTGTTCTGCGGCTTTCGAATTTGCTGCGAACACCCCAAATTGTTCGCTATTCGGCGAACGGGTGAACAGCCAATGTTCGAGTCTAACTCATGTTCGACCTGAACATAAAGCCCATCCCTATTTCTGGTCAGCAGTGGCTTTGGCCTTGGAACTCTCCCATGGATGCCATTTTTGCCCAGTTTCTTTCTTATTGTTGAATCATGAACACTGATCTTACATAAGGCAAGTGAGGCTTGCAGATGTTCTTTTGGGTTCTTTTATGACCTCCTGGATGAGTCGTTGTAATGCTCTTGGAGTAATTTTTGTAGGCTGGCCATTCCTGGGAAGGTTCACCACTGTTCCAAGTTATCTCCATTTGTGGATAATGGCTCTCCCCATGGTTCCAAAGCCTTAGAAATGGCTTTGAAACCCTTCCTAGACCGTTACATGTACATTACTTTGTTTCTAATCTGTTCTTGATTTTTTTTAGATTGTGGCATGATGGAGGCGGGTGGGTTGTGATCTGATATAATGCTTCACTTTGTCAGACAGCTTCTATTTATGTGATTTCTTGATTCAACAGGTCTGGCAGTAATCAGGCCTGGGTGTGGCAAGTGAAATTTAACTCAGCCTTTCAAAAAATTGTGGTAATCACAGTTCATTCATGATTTAGCATGGGAGGGGGCAATTATATTCTCACATAGGGCCAGGCAGGTTTAGCCGCTTGCCGACCGCCGCATGACGATATACGTCGAAAGGCTTGGCACGGGCAGGCAAAAGGACTTATATATACACCCCCTTTAAGAAGCGGCACTGTGGCGCGCGTGCGCCCGCCCGCCGCAAGCTCCGTGAGTCCGACCGCGGGACCCGCGATCGTCACACGGTGAGAAAGAATGGAGAAATGCTAATGTAAACAAGCATTTCCCCAGTCTTCCTAGTGACAGGACACTGATCACAGCTTTCTGTAATCGGAATCGGTGATCAGTGTCGTATCACACACAGCTCATCCCCCCTAATAATGTCGCAGATAAAAATTGCAGATCACCGCCATTACTAGTAAAAAAAAAATCATAATAAAAATGCCATAAAACGATCCCCTATTTTGTAGACACTATAACATTGGCGCAAACCAATCAGTAAACGCTTATTGCGATTTTTTTTACCAAAAATATGTAGAAGAATACGTATCGGCCTGAACTGGGGGGGAAAAACGTTTTTTATATATATATTTTTTGGGGATATTTATAATAGCAAAAAGTAAAAAATATTGCTTTTTTTTCAAAATACCACCAAAAGAAAGCTCTATTTGTGGGGAAAAAAAGGACGTCAATTTTGTTTGGGAACCACGTCGCGTGACCAATTGTCAGTTAAAGCGACGCAGTGCCGAATCGCAAAAAGTGCTCTGGTCTTTGGCCAGCGAAATGGTCCGGGGCTTAAGTGGTTAAACAACTTTTTTCCCTTAATAAATGAAATAATAATCAAAAAACTCCATCTTGGATTTACTCAGGTTATCTTTGTGTAATATTAAAATTTGTGGCTGGCGATAGCTCAGCGGTTACTATCTGAATCAAGTGTGAGAAATATGCAAAAAAATTATAATAGGAAGGGGGCAAATACTTTTTTTACAGAACTGTATATATATATATATATATATATATATATATATATATATATATATAGTATATATATATATATTTATATATATATATATATATATATATATATATATATATATATATATTTATATATATATATATATATATATATATATAAAATTATTTATACATATGTATTTATATATTTATAATCTCAAACACAGTATTGTGTCTGCTGTGGATAACTTCTCTAAATCCTACCAATCCAATCTTTTTTGAAATATGTGTGAGTGAGGCTGCCCTTAAACACAAACTAGGTGCCACTATAAATTGGGGAACTCAAGTTCAGAAGCTACGGTACATATGTGAAGTCCAAAATGAGTGCCAGACCAATGAGCTGAGGGTCCAAAAGCACTTAAAATCAGCATATGTTCAACAAGACAATATAAAACAGCCAATGCATTTTAAGGGTTTTAAAGGTATCCCCCTTCCTCAGAGCCACAAAACAAATAAGGAATTGGTACAAAAATGGTTGTAAAAAAATATAGCAAAAGAAAAGAAAAGTTTAAAAAAATATCTAAACTCATGTAAAAAATAAATAAAACACATACAGAAATAATTTTATTAAAAATAAAAAGGACTTTTTTAAAATAGTAGATTTAAAAATATAATAAATATTTATTGTGCAACTGTAATTAATTAAAAAGTATTATAACTGATACAAGGCCCTTGTCCTAAAATGTCTTGAAATATCAGGATTGACAGTAAAATCGTTGGTTATAGATGAGTTTAGATTGTATTAACTTTTTTTCTGTTTCATAAAAGTTTCAGTGACAAATTTTATGTTTTTACAACCATTTGTGCATGAATTCTGTATTTGTGTTGTAGCCCTGAAGAAGAGGGATACCTTTGAACCCTTGAAATTGGTTGGATGTCATATAATGAGGCTCATTGGTCTGACACCCTTTTTGGACTTTGTATACGAAAAACATTTGGATCAGTTTATGGACAAAATATGTGAACCTAAATAGAAATTAGAATATTTGACATTTCATCCTTTGGCTGTGTATTTTTTTGCTCACTTAGCTGCCATGTTAGGAAAAAGAAAAAAGCAGCAAAATAAAAATTGGCATTTAGATTCTTTGTGTTTATTGGACAGAAAGTTGCTATTCTTGATATTCACTCCCCGGTATACCAGAATCATTTTAAAATATTGTCTCATAATTTCTGGATATTACATTTACTAAATTTTTCAAATATCACTGAACACATCTGAAAAAAATCACTTTTTAAAAGAAGAATCTAATCTGATGTGTTAGCTTTGTGAATTCAGCTTTTGAGCTCTCACATAAACCAATTTATGAAACTTATTTTCAGTTGCCTTTTTTTAATTTTTTTAATTTTTGCCTTTTTACTTCCATGTCATCATCGTTTAACTTCTGCTTCTTTAGCAATAATAGATTTACCTTGAAGCTGTTTCCAAAGGACACAGGATGTTTTAAAACTATGAAAGAAGGTGTGCAATGTTATACCAGGATGTCTTATGTACATATATATCAGGGGTCTCCAAACTTGTCACTTCGAAGGCCACATTGTATACTTTACAAATTTATGTGGACTGAAAAAAAAATCAGTTTTATAAATGAATACATAAACACACCCCAAGAAATATTTTTACAACAGAATCTCCCCATGACATCAATAGCCCCCCTTTTTCACCAGAGCCCACCATTTCACATCAGAGTACCCCCTTTCATTTTAGAGCCCCTTTTCAATTCCAAGCCACCTCTTCACACAACAGAGCACCCCCATCCTTCACTTCTGAGTTCCCTTTTTTTACATCAGAGATCCCTTTTGAAATCAGCGCCCCTCTTGGACATTACAAATCAACTCAAATCAGAGCCCCTCTTACACATCAAAACCCCACTCACATCAGAGCCCCCTTTAAACATTGGAGCCTACCTTTCATATCAAAGCCCCCTCACTTTAGAGCCCCCCTTACACATCAGAGCCCCCCTTTCACATTAGAACCCCCCCATATCAGACCCTCCATCACATCAGAGCCCTCATACATATCAGAGCACCCTTTACACATCAGAGCTACTTCACATTAGAGTCCCCCCCACACACACATTAGAGCCCCCTCACATCACAGCACCCTTTCACATCAGATCCCTCCTTTATTTTAGAGCCCCCCTTTCACATCAGAGCCCCCCAGAACATACGGGAGTAGTTGCTGAGGGCTGGGTAAAATCTTGTAGCTAGGTGTGTCCTGCAGGCCGTAGTTTGGAGAGTAATGAGGAAAAGATGATCCGCACTCCGGTCGTTACTCTTTAAAAAATCTTTGTTTTTATTGACAAGCCACAGTGAACAAATAAGAACAGTTGACGGGTTTCAGCCTACAAGGCCTTAGTCATAACCACCATAGTTTGGGGAGCCCTGATCTACGCCATGGTAAAAGTCAGTTATTTTAATAATTGCATAGAGAATATTCTATTGTGAGAAAACGAAAGCTAGACATTATGGTTCATTGCTGTTCTGCTTGCTTGAGCTATGAGGTGGTCAAGCAGACTAGAAAGGCAGAGTGTGAATTCGGGGTAATGACATTACTGCAGAGGTCAGATCATTTTAAGACAATTTCTACTCCACTTAAAATCCTAAAAGTCATTGTCAACCCGAAGATGGTTATGGAAGACTTTAAAGCCCAAACATTTTTTTATTTAAAATGATAGATAATTATTCTAACTGATGCCTATTACTATAACCAATATTATATTAGCCCTCTATAGGTCAAACATTTTCAACACAACATTACTTTGTTAAGACAAAGTTTCCTTATCCTTTCCCTTTAGCCCCTAAGCAGATGTAATACATTATAGCCCCTCAAAGGTCTCCACTAACCTAGATCTCGCCTTTGCAGAACAAGCTTCTTTACCTGATGTCCACATGTGTGCAGTCCGGTCTTTTAGATTCGTAGATCACTAGAAGTCAATCCATCTCCCAGCCCCATAGAAGCCAATGGGGCCGAACTGTGCAAGCGTGGGCATTAGGCCAGGAAGCTGGTGAGAGAAATAAACATCACCACATGCCCTGGCGGTGAGATCTAAGTAAGTTGAGAGCTTTGAGGGGGGAGATTGGGTTACATCTTCTCAGGAAGATAAGGGTAAATGGGTGAGGAAGCTTTGAATAAACTTACCCTTACCCTTTAAAGGACTTAATTAGGCTGTACTTACAGGTGAGGGGGTATTGACTTTATTATTTATAAATCTTGTATATTTGACATATATTTTAGGTATTATGTATTGCTGACTACAAACCAAATATATACAGTGTATCTATAAACTGATGTATCTATTATAAGGTAATATAATAAAATTACTTTTGTTTCAAATGTCTCCAATTGTTATTAGTGATGTTTTATGCAGTATAAGTGGAAATTATGTGAATTAAAGTGGTTGTAAACCTCGGACATGAAATGTGAACAAAGCATATCCCTCTATAATGCATACTTGTCTGAATTGAGAGCACTAAGTTTCATTTCCCTCTGCTGCTTCATTCCTCTGTTATCAGCATGAATCACTTCTGACAAGTTTTCCTGACACCAAGACAAAAAAGGTGACAGGGGAGGGATCGCCAACAAACAGCTTGTTATTGACAGCCTCAGCTTTGTTCCTGTGTGCTGTGTAAAGGGAGGGGGAGCTGTCCCTTTTCTCCAATCAGCAACCAGAGCTCTCCTTACTGAGCTCTGTAGTGTGTCACTTCAGCTCTCCACCCCCTTTTCTTTGAGCTCAGACAAGCTTTATAAACTCTGCACTTTGAACGAATATAAAGAGGAGAAGACTGCAGATAAACTGGTACAACTTATGTAAGGGGATTTGTTTAATCTCTGTGTATAACCTGAGGCCAGTCACTTCACTGGGTATATGGAAGGATTTGCAACCACTTTAAATATACCCTTGTTGGTAAAGTAACCAGTTCTCAATATTTCCCTCCCCAGCAATACATGCCTTCTTTTGCCCCCCAATTCCTCAGTTCATTTGCAAGGAGTGAAAAAAATACATCTTATTTCTGGGTATGGGGGGGCAGAATACCTTCTAACCTTCTGAGAGAAGAAAAAGAATAGCCTTTTGGTACAATGTACAGTGTAAACAAAGGACAAAGCCATTTTTGCACTTTTTCCACACATGTTTAAAAAAAACATTGTATGCCTGAAGATTAGTTTAAACCCCAAAAGAATATATACACTATATTACCAAAAGTATTAGGACGCCTGCCTTTACACGCACATGAACTTTAATGGCATCCCAGTCTTAGTCTGTAGGGTTCAATATTGAGTTGGCCCACCCGTTGCAGCTATAACAGCTTCAACTCTTCTGGGAAGGCTGCTCACAAGGTTTAGGAATGTGTCTATGGGAATGTTTGACCATTCTTCCAGAAGCGCAGTTGTGAGGTCAGGCACTGATATGGATGAGAAGTCCTAACTCGCAGTCTAAGCTCTAATTCATGGCAAAGATGTTCTGTCGGGTTGAGGTCAGGACTCTCTGCAGGCCAGTCAAGTTCCTCCTCCCCAAACCTGCTCATCAACGTCTTTATAAACCTTGCTTTGTGCACTGGTCCAAACTATTTGGTGGAGGGGGGATTATGGTGTGGGGTTGTTTTTTAATGAGTTGGGCTTGGCACCTTAATTCAAGTGAAGGGAGCTCTTAAGGTGTCAGCATATCAAGACCTTTTGGGTAATTTCATGCTCCCAACTTTTCCTTTTCCAATATGACTGGACACCAGTGCAAAAAGCAAGGTCTATAAAGACATGGATGAGCAAGTTAGGGGTGGAGGAACTTGACTGGCCTAACCTCAAAATGATAGAACACCTTTGGGATGAATTGGAGCTTAAACTGCGAGCCAGGCCTTCTTGTCCAACATCAGTGCCTGACCTCACAAATGAGCTTCTGTTAGAATGGTCAGACATTATTATTATTTAAAATGGGGGATAGGTGCTGAGGATGGTCTTTAGAGTAAAAATTCCCGCATCCCATTAGCTAAATGTACGGGAAAAGGGGGGGTTTCCTCTTGGGGGACTTTGGAGGGAACTTTTACTCTAGTATTAAATGCGTAGTACACAAATGGAAAGTACAAAGTTATTTTATTTCCACCAGGGTGGTGGTGGTGAGTAAGGATATCTTACAGGAGTAATAGGTATGAACATAGGAAGGATGCTAACACAAAAACATACAATACATGAAATAATACAATCAGGGACACCATATAGTTACAAAAAACATATAATGGTGAAAACCGACGCGTTTCGAAAGTACAGTAATTTTCTTCTTCAGGGAGATGATTGTGTCAAACAGGCATATTTAGTATGTCTAAGAAATGAGAAAAGACATTAATGAACAAAAATTATACATAAAGGAGTAGGTGTATAGTGACATTGTTCATGTATTTAAAAGGCTGTTGACCATGTGTATGAACTTGGGGATCATAAGGTTGCATCCGTGGGGGAGGGATGGAAAACATAAAATCAAATCAAGAAACACCAGGGAAGAAACCTCTTATTCCAGATGAGCCAAGTCCCACCGGCGTCCGGTGCCCAAGGTTCACCCGGGAGGGTGGGCACACACACCAACCCCAGCGGAGAGAAGGCTCCCCAGCAAGGGGCACGTAGCGCTGAAAATGAGGTCAGAGACCGGTATGTAGAGTATAAACTGCAGAGTGGAAAAACAGAAAAATTGGTACACACATATATATGCGTCTACTATTATGAAAAAACTATACAAAATGACCTAAGGCCCTGTGTGTCAAACAAAGAGACCACACTTGGGTCCATAGGGTGGTGGTTGCTGTACCTGTGGGCTGGTCCAGTGGTTGAAAGCTTGCTGTCATGCACTGAATCCTGATGTTGGAAGAGTTTGGAAAAAGCTAAGTGGTAGGGTCACCTCTGTTTCAATATTGATAGATGGACCGTTAGAGTAGGGGGAGGGGGTTTTACAGGGTAGATATACACCCCCTTCCGACGGTGCTCATCAGTGATGTTTGGAGGAGACGGAAAAAACCTTGGCCTGTGTGCAGATAATGGTAAAGGGTATATGGGGTTAATCTATCAATATTGAAACAGAGGTGACCCTACCACTTATCTTTTACTGCTAGGCGAAAAGGGCTATCCAGTACACCACTGTGCCGCATTCCCATAGACACACCCTGAAACCTTGTGGACAGACTTCCCAGAAGAGTTGGAGCTGTTATAGCTGCAAAGTGTGGGCCAACTCAATATAGAACCCTACGGACTAAGACTGGGATGCCATTAAAGTTCATGTGCTTGTAAAGGCAGGCATCCCAATAGTTTTGGTAATATAGTGTATTACCCCATTTTTTGGGTAAAAAATAAAAAATGAAACTGTTCTGAGTAAATAGATACCCAATATGTCAAGCTTTAAATTTGCATGCACCTATGAAATGATGACAAAGAGAGTTAGGCGAACCGTTCGGCCTGAGCATGAGTGCAGGCCGAACATTGGCTGATCACCCCGTTCAAGGATCACCCGCTGAACACCCTTTAATGTACTGCATGCTGCACAGTGCATTTTGCACCCTGATTGGGCAAAGCTTTGCCCAATCAGGGCGCAGTAAAAGCTGATTGTTAAGCTGTCAATGGGCTTCCCCTTCGGGTCTGGATTTTAAGGGGAATCCCACGCCAAAATGTAAAAAAAAAGGCTTGAGGTCCCTAAAAATCCATACCAGACCCTTATTTGAGCATGCAGCCTGGCAGGCTAGGAAAGGTGGGAGACGTGCGAGCGCCCCTTCTCCTAAACCATACCAGGCCACATGCCCTTAACATGGGAGGGTGGGTGCTTTGGGTCAGGGGCCTCTACCCCACAACCCCAAAGTACCTTGTCCCCATGTTTATGGGAACAAGGATCTCTTCTTATATAGGTAAGGGTGGGGCCGCCTGGCGACGTCACCTGGTGGCACCACCCCCCTTGTGGCGTCACCAACCGGTGCATGCTGGGTTTTAACTTATCATAGTCTCGTACATTTAGATAAGGGGGAATTCACCTTGCTAAGAGAACAGCCTCTCTATTTTTAGCAAGTCGACCCCTATCCTTTTTTGATCTAAGGTCCAGGAAACGCACAACTCTAAGTCATTTGTAGGTTCTTCATTTTTTTAGATATACAGTGGGGCAAAAAAGTATTTAGCCAGCCACCAATTGTGTAAGTTCTCCCACTTAAAAAGATGAGAGAGGCCTGTAATTGTCACCATAGGTATACCTCAACTATGAGAGACAAAATGTGGAAACAAATCCAGACAATCCCATTGTTTGATTTGGAAAGATTTTTTTTTTGCAAATTATGTGGAAAATAAGTATTTGGTCACCTACAAACAAGCAAGATTTCTGTCTCTCACAGACCTGTATCTTCTTCTTTAAGAGGCTCCTTTGTCCTCCACTCATTACCTGTATTAATGGCACCTGTTTGAACTTGTTATCAGTATAAAAGACACCTGTCCACAACCTCAAACAGTCACACTCCAAACTCCACTATGGTGCAGACCAAAGAGCTGTTAAAGGACACCAGAAACAAACTTGTAGACCTGCACCAGGCTGGGAAGACTGAATCTGCAATGGGCAAGCAGCTTGGTGTGAAGAAATCAACTGTGGGAGCAATAATTAGAAAATGGAAGACATACAAGACCACTGATAATCTCCCTCGATCTGGGGCTCCACACAAGATCTCACCCCGTGGGGTAAAAATAATCACAAGAACGGTGAGCAAAAATCCCAGAACCACACGGAGGGACCTAGTGAATGATCTGCAGAGAGCTGGGACCAACGTAACAAAGACTACCATCAGTAACACACTACGCCGCCAAGGACTCAGATCCTGCAGTGCCAGATGTGTCCCCCTGCTTAAGCCAGTACATGTCCGGGCCCGTCTGAGGTTTTCTAGAGAGCATTTGGATGTAGAGAGAATGCTGGTGGCAACATCATGCTTTGGGCTGTTTCTCTGCAAAGGGAACAGGACGACTGATCCGTGTTCATGAAAGAATGAATGGGGCCATGTATCATGAGATTTTGAGTGCAAACCTCCTCCCATCAGCAAGGGCATTGAAGATGAAACGTGGCTGGGTCTTTCAGCATGACAATGATCCCAACCACACCACCCAGGCAATGAAGGAGTGGCTTCGTAAAAAGCATTTCAAGGTCCTGGAGTGGCCTAGCCAGTCTCCAGATCTCAATCCCATAAAAAACCTTTGGAGGAAGTTGAAAGTCCGTGTTGCCCAGCGACAGACCCAAAACACCACTGCTCTAGAGGAGATCTGCATGGAGGAATGGGCCAACATACCAGCAACAGTGTGTGACAACCTTGTGAAGACTTACAGAAAACTTTTGACCTCTGTCATTGCCAACAAAGGATATATAACAAAGTATTGAGATGAACTTTTGATATTGACCAAATACTTATTTTTCACCATAATTTGCAAACAAAAATCGTTCCAAATCAGACAATGTGATTGTCTGGATTTGTTTCCACATTTTGTCTCTCCTAGTTGAGGTATACCTATGATGACAATTACAGGCCTCTCTCATCTTTTTAAGTGGGAGAACTTGCACAATTGGTGGCTGACTAAATACTTTTTTGCCCCACTGTATAGTAAATGTAAAAAAAGATCATCTTGATAACAATAATTTATTGATTGGTATTAATTGCTTTAAAACATTGTTTCTGCTTTATTGCCCTATCAAAGTGACAAGGACTGTATAAATTGGCCTTCCAACCTACTGATATTTAGGAGGTTATCGCTCCTCTCCCGCTCTTTCCTCTATTGGAGCCAGGGCTAAAATTCACAGCATCGGCTGGTACCAGACACTAGGGGGAGCAGAGATGTCACTTTCTCTGTCATGTGACAGTGCTTAGGCCTAGCGTCTGCTACATCCAAGTACTATCACAGGGGAGGAAGTCACATGCTCCCCACTACCCAGTAAGGGGGATTTTCACTAGTTGAAGCAGGGAAAGGAGCAATGGCAAGGAGTAGCCATATTTGCTCATTATGCATTCAGCTTTCACATCCTGTCTTTTTGGGCACTACACAGTATTTATACTGCTTCTTCTCATGATGAAAGTCTATGGGGTTGATTGCCCAAAGGCAAATAGGCTGTTCGCTTTGAAAGTCAATTACGACTTTGCAAGGGAATGTTCCCTTAGCTTAGAGCCCAGGTCGGCAACCCGTGGACCGCGATCTACCAGTTAATTGCAGCTAGATGACTGGTAGATCCTATTCGGCTTGCCGACCTTTGGTCACATGCCATGGATGAAGTGCACCTGGAAGCATAGGAGCTACTTCCAGGCACGTATCGCCAGCCGCGGAGGGAGCAGAGCAGCAGTTCCGTGGAGGCATCAGCCAGCAGCATAAGCCGATACCTCTACTAAAGTTCTGGCTGGAATGTCTGGCGGTGCGATACCAACAGCACTCCACCTCTTTTTACTGGTAGCCGCGGGATTCAAAGCATGAAGCAGCACTACTGCATGCAGGGTCAGTGTCACTGGGCTTAATACTGGACACAATAACATTTTTATGGGCACATAATCAGTTATATGGGCACAATAGCAGCTAGAGTATTTGGACACACTTGCAGTTATATGGGCACTTGTAGTTCCAATAATTCTTTTTTATGCTACTTTTTTGGCTACGGTAAATACCCACATTGGGAAATGGCAGAATATTAATCATAAGTCACTACACTTTTGACATACAAACACTTTATATGCACTATTTTTTTCTTATATGGGCACAATAGCATCGTTATGCTATTGTGTCCATATAGCTGCTATTATGCCCATATAGATGCACAATAGCAGCTATATGGGCACAACATCATCTATATGGGCACAATATCAGCTATATGGGCACAACAGCTTCTATATGGGCATAACAGCAGCTATACGACGCAAGTGTGCTCAAATAGTTGCTATTGTGCCCATATATATGCAGCAGCTGGATGGGCACAACAGCATAAAGATGTTATCATACCAATATAGATACTATTGTGCCCATATAGATGCACAATGGCAGCTAGATGGGCACAATAGCAGATAAATGGGCACAATAGCATAAAGATGGTATTGTGTCCATATAACTGCAAGTGTGCCCAAATAGCTGCTATTGTGCCCATATAGATGCACAATAGCAGGTATATGGGCACAATAGCAGCTATATGGGCACAATAGCATAAATATGCTGTTGTGCCCATATAGATGATATTGTGCCCCTATAAATGCACAATAGCAGCTATATGGGCACAACAGCAGCTACAGTATCTCACAAAAGTAAGTAAACCCTTTACATTTCTGTAAATATTTTATTATATCTTTTCATGTGACAACACTGAAGAAATTACATATTTCTTAAATTCGCATAACAGTGTAAATCTGCTGTTTCCTCAAAATAACTCAACACTAGGGATGAGCTTCGTGTTCGAGTCGAACATACGTTCGACTCGAACATCGGCTGTTCGATCGTTCGACGAAGATCAAACGATTTGGGCCGTTCGCGCCAAATTCGAGTGACGCGAACGGCCCACAATGCACTACGCCATCGCAGTGTCATCCAGGCGCTATGATTGGCCAAGCATGCACTGTGACCCCGCATGCTTGGCCAATCACAGCGCCGGCAGCGAGGAGAGCAATGTTTGGCCACAGGCAGGATGCCTGTGGCCAATTATTCTTGAGGGGGTTTAGTACACTCCCCACACTATAAAAGGCCGCCAGCGCGGCGGCCTTGTGTAGTGTGTTCCGGAGTAGGGAAAGAGAAGCATAGGCAGGGACAGTGTCATTTTTTTCCTTTACTAATCCTGGATTCCTTGTGTTTAGGGACAAATAAGGATAGGTAGGGAGAGTGTCAGTGTGTTATTATGTGCTAAACCTTGTTTGTAGGGACAGAGAGGTACAGTGAGGGAAAGTGTCAGTGTGCTATTCTGTTCCAAACCAATCTTGCTGAACCATATTTGAAATCCTTGAGTTTAGGGACAGAGAGGTACAGTGAGGGAAAGTGTCAGTGTGCTATTCTGTGCTAAATCTTGTTTGTAGGGACAGAGTAGGACAGTGAGTGAAACTGACAGTGTGCTATTCTGTTCTAAACCAATCTTGCTGAACCATATTTGAAATCCTTGAGTTTAGGGACATAGAGGTACAGTGAGGGAAAGTGTCAGTGTGCTATTCTGTGCTAAATCTTGTTTGTAGGGACAGAGTAGGACAGTGAGTGAAACTGACAGTGTGCTATTCTGTTCTAAACCAATCTTGCTGAACCATATTTGAAATCCTTGAGTTTAGGGACAGAGAGGTACAGTGAAGGAAAGTGTCAGTGTGCTATTCTGTTCTAAACCAATCTTGCTGAACCATATTTGAAATCCTTGAGTTTAGGGACAGAGAAGGACACTCGTGGAAACTATCAGTGTGCTATTCTGTGCTAAATCTTGTTTGTAGGGACAGAGTAGGACAGTGAGTGAAACTGACAGTGTGCTATTCTGTTCTAAACCAATCTTGCTGAACCATATTTGAAATCCTTGAGTTTAGGGACAGAGAAGGACACTCGTGGAAACTATCAGTGTGCTATTCTGTGCTAAATCTTGTTTGTAGGGACAGAGTAGGACAGTGAGTGAAACTGACAGTGTGCTATTCTGTTCTAAACCAATCTTGCTGAACCATATTTGAAATCCTTGAGTTTAGGGACAGAGAAGGACACTCGTGGAAACTATCATTGTGCTATTCTGTGCTAAATCTTGTTTGTAGGGAGAGAGGTACAGTGAGTGAAACTGACAGTGTGCTATTCTGTTCTAAACCAATCTTGCTGAACCATATTTGAAATCCTTGAGTTTAGGGACAGAGAGGTACAGTGAGGGAAAGTGTCAGTGTGCTATTCTGTTCTAAACCAATCTTGCTGAACCATATTTGAAATCCTTGAGTTTAGGGACAGAGAAGGACACTCGTGGAAACTATCAGTGTGCTATTCTGTGCTAAATCTTGTTTGTAGGGACAGAGAGGTACAGTGAGTGAAACTGACAGTGTGCTATTCTGTTCTAAACCAATCTTGCTGAACCATATTTGAAATCCTTGAGTTTAGGGACAGAGAGGTACAGTGAGGGAAAGTGTCAGTGTGCTATTCTGTTCTAAACCAATCTTGCTGAACCATATTTGAAATCCTTGAGTTTAGGGACAGAGAAGGACACTCGTGGAAACTATCAGTGTGCTATTCTGTGCTAAATCTTGTTTGTAGGGACAGAGTAGGACAGTGAGTGAAACTGACAGTGTGCTATTCTGTTCTAAACCAATCTTGCTGAACCATATTTGAAATCCTTGAGTTTAGGGACAGAGAAGGACACTCGTGGAAACTATCAGTGTGCTATTCTGTGCTAAATCTTGTTTGTAGGGACAGAGTAGGACAGTGAGTGAAACTGACAGTGTGCTATTCTGTTCTAAACCAATCTTGCTGAACCACATTTGAAATCCTTGAGTTTAGGGACAGAGAAGGACACTCGTGGAAACTATTAGTGTGCTATTCTGTGCTAAATCTTGTTTGTAGGGACAGAGAGGTACAGTGAGTGAAACTGACAGTGTGCTATTCTGTTCTAAACCAATCTTGCTGAACCATATTTGAAATCCTTGAGTTTAGGGACAGAGAAGGACACTTGTGGAAACTATCAGTGTGCTATTCTGTGCTAAATCTTGTTTGTAGGGACAGAGAAGGACAGTGAGGGAAACTGTCAGTGTGCTATTCTGTGCTAAACCAATCTTGCTGAAGCATATTGCAAATCCTTGTGTTTAGGGACAGAGAAGGATAGGCAGGGGACAGTGTCAGTGTCATTGTTGCTAAGCCTCCTGCACAGTATACACCTGAAGGTAGCCCTTATTGCTGTTTTTCCCATCTCTCTGCAGGCCATCCATTAAAATGTCTGGAAGGCAAACAAGGAGAGGCAGACAGTCAGGAGGCAAAAAAAGAGGGCAAGCAGGCTCTGTGTCTGGGGGCAACAGTGCTGGTCGTGGACGCGGTGCATTGTCATCAGCACATGGCCATGAGACACGCTTGTCCTTCTTTTCGGCAGCTGGACATGTTGAGCCATATCATGCCGAAGACTTGGTAGAGTGGATGACCAAGCCCACCTCATCCTCCTCATCCTCTCTCACCCAGGCTCAGGGTACTGGCAAAGCAGCTGCCAAAGCGTCCTCTTCTCTGGTATCATTATCTTCATTAGTCAATCCTTCCCAAGACCCACCATGTCCTCCTCCTGAGGAGTCCCCCGAACTGTTTGAGCACAGTGTTGGGTACATGCTCCAGGAGGATGCCCAGCGTTTCGAAGGATCTGATGATGATACCCAGCTAGAGGAAGGCAGTAGCGTGAGAGCAGAGAGAGGGGATGCTCAAGAAGGACACCAATCTGGCAGTCATGCTCCAGCAGCTGCAGCATACTGCCAGATTGGCTCCAGTGATGAGGAGGGAGGGGATGATGAGGTCACTGACTCCACGTGGGTGCCTAATAGGAGAGAGGAGGAGGAGGAGGATGAGGAGGAGGCACATCTCCAACGAGGCAGGATGCCCTTGAGTGGCCAGCGTATGGGCAGCACACCAACGGAATCACACCGCAGAGCTCCGCCTGTGCAGGGCGCTGCCTCTGCCCGTCATTCAAAAAGTTCTTTGGTGTGGGCCTTTTTTGAGGCGAGTGCATCAGATCGCACAGCTGCTGTTTGCAGCATATGTCTCAAGCGTATATCGCGTGGCCAAAACATCAGCCGCTTGGGCACCACATGCTTGATCAGACATATGTTGACCTGCCATGCAGCTCGTTGGCAAGCCTACCTTAAAGACCCACACCAAAGAACAAAGCGGACCTCTCCTTGCACCGCATCAGCTGGGATCTCAAAGCCCACTATACCTTCAGTCCTCTCTGAAACCTGCACTGAGAGGAATGAAGGTATAGAATTAGGTGTGTCACAGCCCAGTACTTGCGGCCACTCTGCTAGCAGTACACCGACGTCCGATTCTAGCAGGCAAATTTCCCTGCCCCAGCTGCTGGACCGTCGAAAGAAGTTCACTCCCAGCCATCCACATGCCCAGCGGTTGAATGCTAGCTTGGCTAAATTGCTAGCGCTTCAACTGCTGCCTTTTCAGTTGGTAGACTCGGCCCCCTTCCGTGAGTTTGTGCAATGTGCGGTTCCTCAGTGGCAGGTTCCCAAACACCACTTTTTCTCACGGAAGGCGATTCCGGCTCTCTACAGGCATGTGGAAGGCAATGTCTTGGCCTCGCTGGACAGGGCGGTCAGCGGTAAGGTGCATATTACCGCTGACTCATGGTCCAGCAGGCATGGACAGGGACGTTACCTTTCTTTCACGGCCCATTGGGTCACTCTTTTGGCAGCTGGGAAGGATGCAGGACAAGGTTCAGTAGTGTTGGAGGTTGTTCCACTGCCACGCCTCCAAAATGCTACTACTGGTTGTGACACACCTCTCTCCTCCACCCCCTCCTCTTCTTCTTCCTCCATGGCCTCTTCCTGTGGTTTGTCCTCGGAACCAGCGGTGCTCCGTAGGCGTTCAAGGGGCTACGCAAGTACGCAGGCAAAAAGATGCCATGCCGTGCTTGCGCTGGTGTGTTTGGGGGACAGGAGCCACACTGGGGCAGAGGTCCTGTCTGCTCTGCAGGGGCAGGCCGAGAGGTGGTTGACGCCACGCCAGCTTAAGCCAGGAATGGTGGTTTGCGACAATGGCACCAACCTCCTCTCCGCCCTCCGACAGGGACAACTGACCCATGTGCCCTGTATGGCTCACGTCCTTAACCTGGTGGTGCAGCGGTTCTTGGGCAGGTACCCGGGCTTACAGGATGTCCTGAGGCAGGCCAGGAAAGTCTGTGTTCATTTCCGCAGATCTTATAATGCCAGTGCTCGCCTGGCTGAGCTGCAAAAGGAGTTGAACCTGCCCAAGAACCGCCTTATATGTGACATGCCCACCAGGTGGAACTCAACGTTGGCCATGCTGCAGCGGCTGCACACGCAGCAGAGGGCCATCAATGAGTACCTGTGCGACTACGGCACCAGGACAGGGTCAGGGGAGCTTGGGTTTTTTTCACCACGCCAGTGGGGCATGATCAGGGATGCATGCACTGTCCTAGCACCATTTGAGGAGGCCACGAGGATGGTGAGCAGTGACAGTGCATGCATCAGTGACACTGTACCTCTTGTCCACCTGTTGGAGCACACGCTGCATGGAATAATGGACAGGGCACTTGAGGCAGAACAGAGGCAGGAAGAGGAGGACTTCCTTGCCTCTCAAGGCCCCCTTTACCCAGACAGTGTTCCTTCTGTCCCACCCATCGCACAGGAAGAGGAGGAGGAGGAGGAGGAGGATTGTGTCAGCATGCAGGTGGAGGCTGGCACTCAGCATCATCAGCAGCAGTCTTTTAGGGATGATTTACAGTCCCAAGAAACCAGTGGACTTGTACGTGGCTGGGAGGAGGTGGCTGCGGATCATGTCGTCCTTAGTGACCCAGAGGATTCCGGACTGAATGCCTCAGCTAACCTACGCTGCATGGCCTCCCTGATCCTGCAAAGTCTGCGGAAGGATCCTCGTATTCTTCGGATCAAGGAGAGGGACCATTACTGGCTGGCCACTCTCCTTGATCCACGGTACAAGGGTAAGGTTGCGGACCTTATGTTACCGTCGCAGAGGGAGCAGAGGATGAGACAACTCCGGGAGGCCTTGCAGAAAGGTCTGTGCAACGCGTTCCCAGAGACTGGGAGGTTACAAACTCCTGGTCCTGGACAACGAGTTGCTGAGGCTTTGGGCAGTCAAAGAAGGAGCGGTGGGGAAGGTGGCCGTCTGACCGATGCGTTCAGACAATTCTTTAGTCCGCAGCCCCAAAGTATGATCGTTTCCAGCAACCATCGCCAGCGTCTGATATACATGGTGAAGGAATACCTAGGGGCAAGGTCAGACTTGGACACCTTCCCCACCGAAAATCCTCTGGCTTACTGGGTCTTGAGGATGGATCACTGGCCAGAGCTTGCACAGTATGCAATTGAGCTACTGGCCTGTCCTGCATCCAGCGTTCTTTCAGAATGCACATTCAGTGCTGCTGGGGGATTTGTCACGGATCACAGGGTGCGCCTGTCCACCGACTCGGTTGATCGACTGACTTTCATCAAGATGAACCAGTCTTGGATCACCACCAGCTACCACACACCTGATGCTGATATAACAGACTAATTGATTTTAAAATGTCACATCCCTTCAAGACTGATGCTGATGCTGAGTGCCTGTGCTGTTATGTTGACTAGCTATCCTCCTCCTCCTCCTCAATGATCCGATTAATGATGATAGCTTGGAAGATCATTTTGGTTTATGGGTGCCGCCACCAGTGGCTAAGGCCCAATTTTTCAGCCCCTGTTTAACAGGGGCGTGTAATTACAATTTTTGATGCAATCCTTTGCAACAGGCCTCATTGCTGTGCTCCAAGTACAGTATCTGTGAGGGGTTGCAGTGTTGTGCCACCAGTGCCTAAGGCCCAATTTTTCAGCCCCTGTTCAACAGGGGCATGCAATTATAATTATTGATCTAATAATTCACAGCAGGGCCCATTGCTGCGCCCACCAAGAGTAACTGTCAGGCCTTACAGTGTTGTGTCAACACCACCACCAAAGGCCCAATTTTTCAGCCCCTGTTCAACAGGGGCATGCAATTATAATTATTGATCTAATAATTCACAGCAGGGCCCATTGCTGCGCCCACCAAGAGTAACTGTCAGGCCTTACAGTGTTGTGTCAACACCACCACCACCACCACCACCAAAGGCCAAATTTTTCAGCCCCTGTTCAACAGGGGCATGCAATTATAATTATTGATCTAATAATTCACAGCAGGGCCCATTGCTGCGCCCACCAAGAGTAACTGTCAGGCCTTACAGTGTTGTGTCAACACCACCACCACCACCACCACCACCAAAGGCCCAATTTTTCAGCCCCTGTTCAACAGGGGCATGCAATTATAATTATTGATCTAATAATTCACAGCAGGGCCCATTGCTGCACCCACCAAGAGTAACTGTCAGGCCTTACAGTGTTGTGGCACCAGCACCACCATCAAAGGCACAATTTTTACTACCACTGTTCAACAATTATATGTTATTACAATTCCTGATATAATAGTTGACAGCAGGGCGTTCCAGCACCCACCAAGAGTAACTGTGAGTGCTTACAGTGTTGTGCCAACACCAACACCTAAGGGGCCAATTTCTGCAGAGTATATACGGCAGGTCCCTACTTTCAAACATCCAACTTACAAACGACTACTACTTGCAAACGGAAGAAGACAACAGGAAGTGAGAGGAAATCTACCCCTTGGAAGGAAAATTCTCTCCTGTAAGAATTAATATGGGAGAAAGGTGTCTCCTCTCTACTGATGCTTTATCACCAATCCTTGTTTCAATAAAAACACCACATTTCAAAATCAGTTGTCATTGGGACGCAAAGTGAGGTGAAATGTTCTGAACAGGGGCACAGACAGCAAAACAATTGTTACAGGGGTGATAACCCTTCCCTATGTTTTCCAAAAAGCTTAAAAATAGGTATTTGGGCTGGAGCTACACTTAAACAATGTAGCTGTTCAAAATTACAAACAGATTCTACATAAGAACAAACCTACAGTCCCTGTCTTGTATGCACCGCCTGTATACGGCTGTTCAGAGTATATAGGGCCTTTCTTATTTTGTGTGCGGGGTTCCCCTTAATATCCATACAAGACCCAAAGGGGCTGGTAATGGGCTGGGGTAGGGGGGGGGGGGTTGATGGGGTAGCTATGCCATTTTTCTTAAAGATTTTCATCCATATTACCGGGACCAGACATTACATTAAAGCCGCAAGCAGTTTTAAATGGCTTTTTTTTCCTTTAGAAATGTTATTTTGTGCATGGACAGTTCTAAACACGGGAAACACGTGGCACTTCACAGGCATACTTTAGACACCCCCCAGGTACAATATTTAAAGGAATATTTGACTTTTTTTTTTTTCACTTTATGCATCATTAAAATGACTGCTCCCGGAAAACGTCCGTTTTTAAAACTTCTTTTTGCATTGATGCATGTCCCCTGGTGCAGAACCCGGGTTCCCAAACTCTGTTTAGGACAATAACATGGATAATAGTCGTTATAATTAGCACTTTAGAATCCGAACGTTCGCATCCATTGTATTTAATACGGTTCTAATGTTCGTGCGAACTTTCGGTCCGTTCGCGGGTTCTGGTGCGAACCGAACCCGGGGGTGTTCGGCTCATCACTACTCAACACACAGCCATTAATGTCTAAACGGCAGGCAACAAAAGTGAGTACACCCCTAAGTGAAAATGTCCAAATTGTGCCCAATTAGCCATTTTCCCTCCCCGGTGTCATGTGACTCGTTAGTGTTACAAGGTCTCAGGTGTGAATGGGGAGCAGGTGTGTTAAATTTGGTGTTATCGCTCTCACTCTCTCATACTGGTCACTAGGGCTGCAACGATTCGGCGGTGATCCGTGATCCGAACGGGTCACCCTGTTCGGATCGGATCACCACTCGATCCGCGGAGCGATCCCGCGGCCTCAGCCTTAGGAAAGGCCGCGGCTTCGGCCTAGCTCCGGAGCCGCGGCCATCTTGGTACACCCGGCGGCGGCTGACTTGTGCGCGCTGACGTCATCACCCCTCGCTGCTCGTGGATATGAACTGGCCGGCGGGAGAGACTGAAGTAAGTGGGGAGATGGCCATTACTGGGGGGAGATTGTGTGGATATTACTGGGGGAGTATGTGTGGATATTACTGGAGGAGATTGTGTGGATATTACTGGGGGAGATTGTGTGGATATTACTGGGGAGATTGTGTGGATATTACTGGGGGAGATGATGTGGATATTACAGGGGGAGATGACGTGGATATTAAAGGGGGAGATGACGTGGATATTAGTATTTTTTTTTTGCCGATCCGAAAATGATCCGATCCGTGGCTCTGATCCGAGGATCGATCCGATCCGTGAGTTTTTTGATCCGTTGCACCCCTACTGGTCACTGGAAGTTCAACTTGGCACCTCATGCTCTACATAAAGATAGCCTAGACTATACTAAGATTTCCAAGACCCTGAAACTGGGCTGCAGCACAATGGCCAAGACCATACAGCGGTTTAACAGGACAGGTTCCACTCAGAACAGGCCTCGCCATGGTCGACCAAAGAAGTTGAATGCACATGCTCAGCGACATATCCAGAGGTTTTCTTTGGGAAATAGACGTATGAGTGCTGCCAGCATTGCTGCAGAGGTTGAAGGGGTGGGGGGTCAGCCTGTCAGTGCTCAGACCATACGCTGCACACTGCATCAAATTGGTCTGCATGGCTGTCGTCCCAGAAGGAAGCCTCTTCTAAAGATGATGCACAAGAAAGCCTGAAAACAGTTTGCTGAAGACAAGATGGCTAAGGACATGGATTACTGAAACCATGTCTTGTGGTCTGGTGAGACCAAGATACACTTATTTGGTTCAGATGGTGTCAAGCGTGTGTGGCGGCAATCAGGTAAGGAGTACAAAGACAAGTGTGTCTTGCCTACAGTCAAGCATGGTGGTGGGAGTGTCATGGTCTGGGGCTGCATGAGTGCTGCCGGCACTGGGAGCTACAGTTCATTGAGGGAACCATGAATGCCAATATGTACTGTGACATACTGAAGCCGAGCATGAGCACCTCCTTTTGCAGACCGGGCCGCAGGGCAGTATTCCAACATGATAATGACCCCAAACACACCTCCAAGACGACCACTGCCTTGCTAAAGAAGCTGAGGGTAAAGGTGATGGACTGGCCAAGTCTCCAGACCTAAACCCTATTAAGCATCTGTGGAGCATCCTCAATCGGAAGGTGGAGGAGCACAAGGTCTCTAACATCCACCATCTCTGTGATGTCGTCTGTGAAGCTCTGGAACTCCATACCCAAGAGGGTTAAGGAAGTGCTGGAAAATAATGGTGGCCACACAAAATATTGACACTTTGGGCCCAATTTGGACATTTTCACTTAGGGGTGTACTCACTTTTGTTGCCAACGGTTTAGACATTAATGGTTTTGTGTTGAGTTATTTTGAGGGGACAGCAAATTTACACTGTTATACAAGCTGTACACTCACTACTTTACATAGCAGCAAAGTGTAATTTCTTCAGTGAAATGACATAATAAAATATTTACAAAAATATGAGGGGTGTACTCACTTTTGTGAGGTACTGTATATGGGTACAACAGCACCTATAACAGTGGGTTAGCTGCGCTATAGCAATAGACTATTATATCCTGCAGGTTTGGTGCGCTATCTGAAAGCAAACCAAAACCCAGCTGACACCCGCCTACCATCCGATCCGATAGGTTCTACTCAAAACAGACGTATGGCGATTGGATGGGATCGGATGAAAACGGACAGGCGGATCAAGGCATATTCAAGGCTTTGGATATCTTTTTATATCCTTTTCCATCTTTGTAACGTTTCATTACCTTGTTACACAGGTCTTTTGACTGTTCTTTTCTACCTCTTCATGGCTCAGTATCTAGCCTGCTTAGTGCATCCACATGAGAGCTAACAAACTCATTGACTATTTATACACAGACACTAATTGTGATTTAAAAAGCCACAAGTGTGGGGAATTAACCTTTAATTGCCATTTTAACCTGTGTTTGCCACCTTCTGTGTCTGTACCAAGGCCAAACATTCCAGGGTATGTAAACTTTTTATCGGGGCCAATTGGGTGTTTTCTGTTATCATTATGATTTTAAAAAGATCGGAAAAACAATGTGATAATTAATGGCTTCATGAGATTGCTATCCTTACATAAAAGACAGTTTTTTGGCATGATCAATCATATTTTCAATATTAATGGCAAGATTTCACAATTCCTGCCAGGGTGTGCAAACATTTGAGCATGACTGTGTATATATATATATATATATATTAAAATATATATATATACTTTTTTTTTTTTTTTTAGAACTACAGCATATCACCCAACTAATTTAAAGATACAAATACTACATCAAATTCTATTAGAAGAATAATTAGAATTATTATTAGAAGGACAAATGGAAATAATTACAATTACCAACATTTGCTTTGCATGAGAAAGAATAGATTTTATTGAAGTTAAAGGCCCATACATTGACATAGAGAATTAACAGATACAACGAAAGACATGATTATTTATTTACTCAAGGTATAGTAATAACTGGGACATTAACACTGGAACTCTTTACATCCAAAAGTTCCTAACACTTGGTATGATGAGTGTGTTCGGGAATGTGGTGGATTTTCACAGCATAGTGGGACACTGCAACAAATACAAAATAAATACATATTAATAATGCAACAACAGAAAATAAACCCAACAGGGGAACATGAACCCAACAATGGAAAATAAATCCAAAAGTGAAAAATGAACCCAACCATGGAAAATAAATCCAACAGTGGAAAATGAACCCAAGAAGTTGTACTGCTATCCACATAGACAGCATACAGTATCTATATATAATATTTTTATGTCTGACCAGGAAGAGGAACACAGTTACAGCTCTGCAACAACAATCATTTCTATATTTTTGGCCTTTGTAAGTGCATGAAAAAAGAATTTACATCAAATTAAGTAAAGGCCAAATCTTTGATAGGTGAAGCAGTATAGAGGAGTGGATGAGAGGGATTACTTGTGTTATTACTTATCTTCTAATATACATTTCAAATTTAAGGTAAAAAAACACCTATGTCTCGAGAGCATCAGTCTCTAGCTCCTGCTTTAGTAGGTATTTGTGACAAAGGTGACTTTAGGGAACTTCTACAATACAGCAAGAAGAAGCTGTCCAGGGTATAGCAGGCCAAATGTTCTAGATTGGAATTTTTATATTTAGCATGCCTACTAAAAGACATATTAACCAAAACCAGTTGTTTTAGTCCTATTATGATACTATGGTCTGCCCCTGACCACTTACGGGGGTTTTCTTGTAAATGTGCTACTTTTTTATGACAGTTTGCATAGCGTCTGCCAAAAGTAAGCCAAATATACACGTTGTAAACAGTATATATGCAATATATATATATATATATATATATATATATATATATATATTGTGAGGGGGTTAGCTCGGCAGCGGGTGTGTGTGGCCCCCGGGATGGGCTCCCCACACAAAAACAGGCCCAGCAAACGGAGGTTGTGGTTTTCAAAATCAAAAAGGTGCGGTTTATTTTCTATTTACAGTGACAAAACACAGCAAAGCAAAAGAAACATAAATAAAATAAATCCTGGTCAACTTGACCTCTGAGTAAACATACAGGTTTCCTAACTAACAACTGGGATCAGCCTAGTGCTGTCCTAGTCCCTAAGTCCCTGGTTTTAAATGTCCAAGCAAATAGCCACACAGGCTTTGTCTCACCGCACAGGGGTTCACTCTCCCTAGACAGTCCACACAGGTCTGGTTCCAGGCATGAGCAAACACCTAATGAATCTGGGAGTTCTTATAGAGGCCTAAATGAGCTGACAAGCTTCAGCTGGTCTCATCAACTCCCTGTCTGCACGACGCCCCACACTCTCCCTAGAGGTATGAGTCATCCATGAGCCCACTAGCCTCAGCTGGGCTTATACAACTCTCCACCTAGTTGTATAAGTCGGCGTAAAGCCTGAATCTGGGCGAAATATATCTACCCCCCTGGATGCAACCAGGTGACTTTACCTTCCTGCTGTCACATACCCCCCCCTCTTGTTTTAACCTCGGGGTTGGAACACCAGCAATCAGGCATTCATGTACTCGAGACAAAGCATCCACATTCCCCATTTGAACGCCAGGGCGATGCTTTACTGTGAAGTTGAATTCCTGGAGGGCCAGGAACCACCTATTCACTCTTCTATTTGTTTCCTTGTTTTGAGCCATCCACTTTAACGGAGCGTGATCCGTAACCATGTCAAAGTGCCTACCTAGCAGGTAGTACCGAAGGGAATCTAGAGCCCACTTCACCGCTAAACACTCCTTTTCAACGGTGGCCTAATTTACCTCATGGGACTTCAACTTCCTGCTGAGGTAAATGACTGGGTGCTCTTCCCCGTTCCAGACCTGGGACAATACTGCTCCTAACCCCACATCTGACGCATCACTTTGTACGACAAAGTCTTTAGAGAAGTCGGGTGAGTACAACACTGGCTGGCTACATAAGGCTTGTTTCAAGAATTGGAATGCTGCCTCAGCCTCGGGGGTCCATTTAATCATGACCGACCCTTTCCCCTTCGTCAGGTTGGTTAGGGGCACAGCCTTAGAAGCAAAGTGGGGAATGAATCGCCGATAATACCCAGCGATTCCCAGAAAGGCTCGTACCTGCTTCTTGCTGTTGGGACGTGGCCAACTCTGGATGGCCTCGACTTTGTTGAGTTGGGGTTTTATTACTCCCCTCCCAATGGTGTACCCAAGATATTTGGCCTCCTCCTGCCCAATGGTACACTTCTTGGGGTTAGCCGTAAACCCCGCTTCTCGAACAGAGTCCAGGACTGCTTGCACTTTTGGCAGATGTGAGGCCCAATCTGTGCTATGGACAATTACGTCATCCAGGTAAGCCGCAGCATACTTCCGATGGGGCCTCAGCATCTGGTCCATTTTCCGCTGGAATGTGGCCGGCGCATTCTGTAACCCGAACGGCATTCTTTTATATTGGAACGCCCCGTCTGGGGTTACAAATGCGGTTTTCTCTTTGGCCGACTTGGCCAGGGGGATTTGCCAATACCCTTTTGTGAGGTCAAGAGTCGTCATGTATCGGGCTGTTCCCAGCCGGTCGATCAACTCATCTATACGTGGCATGGGGTAGGTGTCAAATTTTGTAACTTTGTTCAACTGACGAAAATCGTTACAAAATCGCCAGCTCCCATCCGGTTTAGGCACCAACACAATGGGACTAGACCAATCACTTTGGGACTCCTCTATCACCCCTAAGTTCAGCATTTTCTGTACTTCCTCCCGTATTGCCTCCCGTCGGGCCTCTGGGATCCGATAGGGTTTTAACTTCACCCTTTCACCGGGCGGGGTAATGATGTCATGCTCTACCCCAGATGTTTGTCCCGGCAGCTCAGAGAATACCTCCTTGTTGCGAAGCACAAACTCCTTAACCTCCTGTTGTTGGGGTTGTGACAAGGTGGCTGCTATTCCAACCTCAGGAATCACGCAACCAGTTCGAGCTGGTGACCAAGTGTCTGCGACTAGGGACTCTCTATCCCTCCAGGCTTTCAACAGATTAACGTGATAGATCTGTTCGGGCTTTCGCCTTCCTGGTTGTCTGACCTTGTAATTCACTTCGCTCACTTTTTCCATTATCTCATAGGGGCCTTGCCATTTGGCAAGGAATTTACTTTCAACCGTAGGGACAAGTACCAGTATCCTATCCCCCGGGGAAAAGGTACGGGTCTTGGCTCCACGGTTGTACACTCTCTGCTGTGCTAACTGCGCTTGGGCCAAATGTTCCTTCACGATGGGCATTACCTGTGCAATTCGGTCTTGCATCAGGGCGACATGCTCAATCACACTCCTGTGGGGAGAACTCTCACTTTCCCAAGTTTCCTTGGCAATATCCAACAGCCCTCTTGGGTGTCTCCCATACAGTAACTCAAAGGGGGAGAATCCCGTAGAGGATTGGGGCACCTCCCTAATAGCAAACATCAGATAAGGAAGTAGACAGTCCCAATCCTTTCCATCTCTATCCACCACTTTCTTCAACATTTGTTTTAGGGTTTTGTTGAATCTTTCAACCAGCCCATCGGTTTGGGGGTGATACACAGATGTACGTAATTGCGTCACTTTGAACAATTTACACAGCTCCTTCATAACCCGGGACATAAAGGGTGTACCTTGGTCCGTAAGCAGTTCTTTACAAATACCCACCCGGCTAAACACAAGAGATAGCTCTTTGGCTATGGTTTTGGCCGAGGTATTTCGGAGAGGGATCGCTTCTGGATAACGGGTGGCATAGTCCATTATAACTAATATGTACTGGTGCCCCCTAGCGGACTTGATTATAGGCCCTACCAAATCCATGGCGATCCTCTCAAACAGGACCTCAATGATGGGTAGAGGGACCAGCGGGCTACGGAAATGTGGCATCGGGGCCGACCTCTGACACACAGGGCAGGAGGAACAATAATTTTCTATGTCCTTCATCACCCCCGGCCAATAGAATCTCTGTAATACCCTCTCTCGGGTTTTCTCTGTCCCCAGATGACCTCCAAGAATGTGCCCATGGGCCAACTCCAACACCAACTTCCTGTAAGGTTTGGGCACCACAAGCTGCTCAACGGTTTCTTCTGCCCTTTTTGCCACCCGATACAGTAGGTCCTTCTCTACGCTGAAGTATGGGTAAGTGCAGGTATTATCTGGGTTCACTAACTCGCCATCTATTTTCACTACGTTTTCCCGTGCCTTTATTAGGGCGGGGTCTTTCAACTGTTCTGTGGCAAAGTTTTCCCTGTGAACCTCAAGATCAGAAAACTCCACAGACGGTAGGTTTTCGTCTGAGGAGGTGGGCTCCTCTCCAGTTTCTTGAGTCTCCCCTGCCAATACTGATAAGGGAAATTCCGGAGAGTCCTCACCACTCTCAGGGGAGTTCTGGCTATCACATTCCTGGTACATAGGGGCACCAGTGGGGGGCTCAGGATCATCCCACAGTTCCCAGAACTTCGGAAAATCCCTTCCCACAATGGCGTCATGCGGTAACTGAGATACTAAGCCCACTGGATGAGAGAGGGTACCTTTGGGGGTCTCGAAACACACTGTAGTCACTGGATACTCTCGGGTGTCCCCATGCACACAAATAACAGCTACCTTGCTATTCCCAAAGACCTCTGTTTTAACTAACTCAGCCTTTATCAGGGTCACAAGGCTACCTGAATCCAGCAATACCACAACATTTCTACCATTAACACACATTTTGCATAAATGTTTCTCAGTTCCTCGAATGGCAGTGCATGCGACTGTCGCACACAGCGACTGACGTCTGCCCGTCAGAAAGTCACACTGCATGGGTTCCTCCATAACCGGGCAATTGGCTGCAATATGTCCCGCTTGCCGGCAGCGGTAGCAAACGATCCTTCTTGCCGCCTCTTGAGCCGCTGATTTCCCAGGCTGTTCTCGCCAAACTTGGGGTAGAGCTCCCACCCTCTCACTCTCTCCACCCTCACCCCTTGGAATCCTCTTATCCGCCCCTGGGGATGGTCTGGTCTTAGGGTGGAAAGTCCGAGTGTCTCTGGAAGAGGCCGTCAGGTTCTCTGTAGCAAAGTATTTCTCCACACGATCCACAAGACCATCGGCCGTCTCTGGGTCTCCATGGCTTACCCACTTTTGGATGGCAGTAGGAAGAGCTCTCAAAAACCGATCCATTACAACACGTTCCACAATCTTTGGTGCGGACAAAGTCTCTGGCTGTAGCCACTTTCTGCTCAGGTGAATGAGATCATACATTTGAGACCTGGGGGGTTTTCCAAGCTGGAAAGTCCAGTTATGCACACGCTGAGCCCGGACAGCCTGGGTGACACCCAGCCTTGCCAAAATTTCAGCTTTTAGCATCACATAGTCTTTTGCTTGGTTAGGCTCTAGGTCATAGTAAGCTTTCTGCGATTCACCAGTTAACAGAGGAGCCACCAGTCCAGCCCACTGCTCCTCAGGCCACTTTTCTCTTTCAGCGGTCCTTTCAAATGTGGTCAAAAATACCTCTGGATCATCCTCTCCAGTCATTTTTGTCAATAAACGACTCACCCCAAAGGACGCGGTATTAGTGGGACGGCTTTCCTCACTGGTCTGCGGACGTTGCTGCATTACTGCTTCCATTTGTTGTAGTCTCTGCTCTTTCTTCTGTAACAGGTCTATGAAGCGGGCCTCAGATTGCTGCTGGGCTTGTTGCTGAGCTTCCAGACTCTGTTGGTGAGCTTGCTGCTGGGCTGCAAGGCTCTGTTGATGAGCTTGCTGCTGGGCTGCAAGGCTCCTTTGCAAACCTGCATTTGTCTGCTGTTGATTGGCATTTGCTAGAGCCAGCTGTTTCAGTATCTCCTCCATGCTGGCTTAAAAAAAAAACTGCCTGCATTCTCCACCAACTGTGAGGGGGTTAGCTCGGCAGTGGGTGTGTGTGGCCCCCGGGATGGGCTCCCCACACAAAAACAGGCCCAGCAAACGGAGGTTGTGGTTTTCAAAATCAAAAAGGTGCGGTTTATTTTCTATTTACAGTGACAAAACACAGCAAAGCAAAAGAAACATAAATAAAATAAATCCTGGTCAACTTGACCTCTGAGTAAACATACATGTTTCCTAACTAACAACTGGGATCAGCCTAGTGCTGTCCTAGTCCCTAAGTCCCTGGTTTTAAATGTCCAAGCAAATAGCCACACAGGCTTTGTCTCACCGCACAGGGGTTCACTCTCCCTAGACAGTCCACACAGGTCTGGTTCCAGGCATGAGCAAACACCTAATGAATCTGGGAGTTCTTATAGAGGCCTAAATGAGCTGACAAGCTTCAGCTGGTCTCATCAACTCCCTGTCTGCACGACGCCCCACACTCTCCCTAGAGGTATGAGTCATCCATGAGCCCACTAGCCTCAGCTGGGCTTATACAACTCTCCACCTAGTTGTATAAGTCGGCGTAAAGCCTGAATCTGGGCGAAATATATCTACCCCCCTGGATGCAACCAGGTGACTTTACCTTCCTGCTGTCACAATATATATATATATATTAGGGCTGTTACTGATTAAAATTTTCGTGTTCGATTAATCAATTTTTTTTATTTTTATCGATTAATCAACTAATTTCGATTAATTATAACGCACATACAGATCCAACTACTTTTAGCTGATCTCCTTGCAGGCTGATTCCCAGTGCAGCTACCAACCACTGGAAAAATGGATAGCAGGATACAAAAAACACACAAAGGCAGCGCTCGATGGGAATAGCATTAAAACTTTTATAGTCTTCAAGTAGGTAACAAAATAAATACTGCACTGGAGATAAAATCGATGTAGCTACATAAACTGTAAAAATGGTGCGAGTAATACCAAACAGTAGCAAAAGCAGTCATAAAAACATGTAGCTAAGTATGATACTGGTATAAAAATGTGTACAACGATACCACTGCGGAATCCAGTCCGCATGTAGATGTCCCGTGAAGGGAACTATCACAACTCCCAGTGGATGGCTGTAGAATCCCAGGTTGATAGAGGGAAGTGATAGAGGGAAGTGTAACAGCCCTTGTGTGTGGCAGATAGTAAGGTCCCTCCGGCATGCAGATATGAAGGCACAACAAAGGAGCCCTTCAGATGGACACGGCAAGCCCAAAGAATTTTGAACGATCAAAAGAATTTTGATCGATCAAAACAATTAATCGATTAATCGAGGAATTAATAGTTCATTTCCACAGCCCTAATATATATATACAGTATTTTACAAAAGTGAGTACACCCCTCACAATTTTGTAAATATTTTATTATATCTTTTTATGTGACAGCACTGAAGAAATGACACTTTGCTACAATGTAAAGTAGTGAGTGTACAGCTTGTATAACAGTGTAAATATTTTGTCCCCTCAAAGTAACTCAACACACAGCCATTAATATCTAAACCACTGGCAACAAATTGAGTACACCCCTAAGTGAAAATGTCCAAATTGGGCCCAATTAGCCATTTTCCCTCCCCGGTGTCATGTGACTCCTTAATGCCACGTACACACGATCGTTTTTCACATCGTTAAAAATGCCATTTTTTAAATTGGGCATTAAAAACGATCGTGTGTAGGCTCCAGAGCATTTTTAACAACGTGAAAAATGGTCTAAAAAAATTAGAACCTGCTCTATTTTTTCACGTCGTTTTTCACGTAGTTTTTTTTAACGACGTGAAAAACGGTAGTGTGTATGCTTTTACGAGGGGAAAAAAAACGCTCATGCTCAGAATCAAGTATGAGACGGGAGCGCTCGTTCTGGTAAAACTAGCGTTCGTAATGGAGATAGCACATTCATCACGCTGTAACGGACTGAAAAGCACGAGGCTGAAAAGCGCGAATCGTCGCTAAACAAACTTTACTAACATGAAGGGTGGCGCCATTCAAACAGAACTTCCCCTTTATAGTGACGTGTTGTACGTCACTGCGCTTTGCTCAAGCGTTTTTTTTCATGATCGTGTGTAGGCAAGACAGGGCAGAGAGGAAACAAAAATAAAAAACGACGAGAAAAACGTTGGTTTAAAAAATGACATTAAAAACGGACGCGTGTACGCGGCATTAGTGTTACAAGGTCTCAGGTGTGAATGGGGAGCAGGTGTGTTAAATTTGGTGTTATCGCTCTCTCTCTCTAATACTGGTCACTGGAAGTTCAACATGGCACCTCATGGCAAAGAACTCTCGGGGGGATCTGAAAAGAAGAATTGTTGCTCTACATAAAGATGTCATATGTTATAAGAAGATTGCCAAGACCCTGAAACTGAGCTGCAGCACAATGGCCAAGACCATACAGCAGTTAACCTGGACAGGTTCCACTCAGAACAGGCCTCGCAATGGTCGACCAAAGAAGTTGAGTGCACGTGCTCAGCGTCATATACAGAGGTTGTCTTTGGGAAATAGACATATGAGTGCTACCAGCATTGCTGCAGAGGTTGAAGGGATGGGGGTTCAGCCTGTCAGTGCTCAGACCATACGCCACACACTGCATAAAATTGGACTGCATGGCTGTCATCCCAGAAGGAAGCCTCTTCTAAAGATTATGCACAAGAAAGCCCACAAACAGTTTGCTGAAGACAAGAAGACTAAGGAAATGGATTACTGGAACCATGTCCTGTGGTCTGATGAGACCAAGATAAACCTAAGACCTAAACCCTATTGAGCATCTGTGGGGCATACTCAAATGGAAGGTGGCGGAGCGCAAGGTCTCTATCATCCACCAGCTCTGTGATGTCATCATGGAGGAGTGGAAGAGGACTCCAGTGGCAACCTGGGAAGCTCTGGTGAACTCCATGCCCAAGAGGATTAAGGCAGTGCTGGAAAATAAAGGTGGCCACAGAAAATATTGACTCTTTGGGCCCAATTTGGACATTTCCACTTAGGGGTGTACTCACTTTTGTTGCCAGTGGTTTAGACATTAATGGCTGTGTGTTGAGTTATTTTGAGCAGACGGCAAATTTACACTTTTATACAAGCTGTACACTCACTACATTACATTGTAGCAAAGTGTCATTTCTTCAGTGTTGTCACTTGAAAAGATATAATAATTTTTTTACAAAAATGTGAGGGGTGTACTCACTTTTGTGAGATACTGTATATATATATATATATATATATATATATTAGTCTTAATTGTCTTGTAGATGTCACAGCTTTTTATTAACACACTCAAAAGAAAATGGTTTCTGCTCTGATATCTTGGAGCAACCACTAACAGCATGAATGACCAACACAAAGGCTACAAATGAACCTATATGAAAGCTATTCACCTGCCTAAAAATATGTTTTTAGGTCCATCCAGTTATGACGTTTACACAGCTCTGCCACACCTTACAGTCTTTTTTGACAGGGCAGAAGACAAATTGTTTATCTTCTGTAGTTATGTCACACTTTGAAGTATTGTCTCTCCCCAGACTCTGGGCAGTAAGTTAGCAGCAGGCTGTTGAGCTCATCTTTCTGCTAGTCTGCTCTCTTCTCCTTTCAGGAAGTTCTTTGTTAGCACATGAACACTGCAGCAAAACTGATTGAATCATTGTGCTGTTTCTCCCAATTCTGAACGCTGCTGTACGAGGATACACAATGTGCTTACATTAGGTCTAATACCCTGTACACACAATAGGATTTTCCGGCAAAAAAAGTTGGATATGACCTTTTGGTTGGATATTCCGACCGTGTGTAGGCTCCATCCATCATTTTCTGTCAAAGTTCTTGTTGGAAATTCCGCTCATCTGTATGCAAAAAAACATGCATGCTCAGAATCAAGCAGAAGAACCAAACTATCTATTGAACTTCATTGATCTCGGCTCGTCATACTTCTTGTACGTCAGTGCATTCTTGATGGTCGGAATTTCAGACAAGATTTGTGTGACCGTGTGTATGCAACACAAGTTTGAGCCAACATTCCGTCAGAAAAAATCCACGGTTTTCTTGTCGGAATTTCCGATCGTGTGTACGGGGCATTATGTTTCTCAACCAAGGTTCTGTGAAACCCTAAAGTTCCTTAGCAGTTCCTTGAGCAATGAGCTATTTCTGCATCTCAGATGTGTAACCATTGGCTGCGATGATCTTTTTAGTGAGCTCTTAATGGTGGATTCTTCCCATTGATCACAAATGTAAGGACATTCTTCCCAGTGACAATTACACTAATGTACCATGAGCTGTAGAAATAGTAATTGTTATCATGGATTCCCTAAACCTGGAAAGTTAATTTAAGGGTTCCATCATGTTAAATAGGCTAAGAAAGACTGTAATAATGACTACTGGGCTGAATTAATCTGTGTTTTTTTTATCTGCCTGAAGTTTAGCTTTTATCTAAAATGTTATACTCTTTAGGTGCTGGATCTTTTAACTGTCAAAATAAGTGTCAGGATTGGATTATTCGTTGGGTAAAATGGAAAGCTCATTTGGTTTTATTCAGTTACCTTCCTTGGTGCCTGAGAAGTTCTGTCCAGAAACACTGAAAAAAAAAAAAGACATGGGTCACACAGAATAAGCGGTTGAACAATTTGAATGATTGTGCCTGATTATATAAAGGAAACTAGCAAAAAGTGAAATGAACTCTTAAATATCTAATGTGCAAATATGAAAATGCCTTTTGTGACTTACTGGATGTCATGACCTTCTAGTAATCGCTTGTATGTTGCAATTTCCATTTCCAAATGAGTCTTCTGGTCCATTAGTGTTTTGTACTCATGGTTCTGACGTTCTAGGTCTCCACGCATCTGTGCCAGCTCAGATTCTACATTATTGATCATGCATTGTAGCTGAGCAAGCTGTCCACCATAAGTAGCTTCTGTCTCAGAAAGAGTTCCCTCCAATGCAGATTTCTAAAAAAGGTGAAGACAGTATTATGCAAGTAGTATTTACTTATAAGTGATTTTACAAACTGTAGTAGGACTTTGTGATGCTTATGCAGTTGAAAATGATGATTACCTTTCATATAGGCTCCACAGAATTAACAAAAAATGTCCTACATGTAGCAGCGTCCTATTTGCTTCATAGAGAGAACTAATTATTCAGCTAATATCTCTTGTTTACGGTCAAGAGATAAGGAAGATGGTTTCATGCTTTCTTGCTGACTGAGTCATGTGACTCCTCACAACATGCAATCCCCACCCTTTAATTATTTTGTTTGATTTACACCTAAATATGTATATAAAAAATAATTAGAGGGTTGGGGAACTAAAATGTTCCCCAAACTTAAGGAGCAGGGGGAAGGGAAAAAATAAGTGACCACTGATCACTAATGAGAAATCTTGTGGCTTGGTGTTGTGCCATGTTACCCAGCCACCCTATCCAAAGACCAATTGAATCTTTAATGTGTTCATGTTTTCTATTGTGAGTATAGTGTACCATGCTTAGCTGGCTTTGCAGCTCAATCTCCAGGGTCTGAATATTCCGTCTAAGTTCAATGACTTCAGTTTGGACAGACTGCAGTTGTTCAGATCCAGATTCCATTTGACGGCTCAACTCTTCACTCTAAAAATAGAAAAAAAATTACAATATATGATGAACTGAAACCTAAATGCTGTGAATTTTACATTTTCAATTTAACGTTTAAAAAATATATATATATATATATATCATGAAACACCTTTAAGCTTTACAGACATAAACAGATTGCATAATGAGAACAATGGGTATCGAGATTTTGTCTGACATCTTTGTGTTTACACCCCTGCTGTGATGTTCTCCCCAACTTAGGTAATATTTAACACCACAAATGAACATAGCTCAAAGTTCTAGCTGTTACCATCATGCAGTGAGTGTCAGACTATCAGCTGGGCTCCTGTCAGCCCCATCCACTTGATACCCGAAAAGTCAATGCTGGCATCCATACATAATCTGCAGAGTTTATTTACGGTATTTAAAATCAAGTGGTTCAGTATACAGCAGAAACATATTTGGCTTACGAAGCCCTGCTCAAAGCCTTACAACTTGCATGTAAAATACCTGTGTTCTATTCTCAGAGGGATAAACTAGATGGTTCAGATGGACTTCTTCCATACGTTGACTTCTGGATACTGTATATTGGCTGTTATGTTACTGTGTATTGTAAGACAATATGCATGTTCCCTTAAATCAATTTTTTTTAAATTCAGTTACCCTTTGAAGGAACATGTTCTCGACATCTCTCATGTTCCTGTCCATTAAGTTCTCATATTGTTCTCGGATCTCAAACAAAGCTCCGTTCAGGTCTGCAGATGGAGCAGCATCCATTTCCACGTTGACCCTGGCGCCCAGCTGAGAACGGAGAGAGTTGACCTCCTGTACCAAAAAATAACAATTATGACAATATCACCACAAAAGAAGATCATCTAAAGCCTAGTACACACGACCGAGAATCTCGTCAGGAAAAAACCTGCCGTTTTTCCCTGACGAGATTCTTGACAAGAATCTTGTCCCGGCCTAGTGTACACATGCTCGATTTAAAAGAACCGCCATTCTTTTGAATGGAACGAATGCGGTGATGTCATCGACTACGATGAGCGTGCGCTCGTCACATTCGATGCCGTCGCCGCCATCTTGCTACACCCTACCTATGCCTAGGAAGCTACCGCGTATGCGTCAAAGTCATTTTGAGCATGCACGGGTTTCCACGGCGACAGGTAAGCGTACACACTCTCGGGTTGCTCGTTGGGAAACAGGCCGACGAGAAAATAGAGAGCAAGTTCTCTATTTTTCACGTCGAGATTCTGGCCAGTTTTCTTGACGAGAAACCTGAAAGCCTCGTACACACGCACGGTTTACTCGAAAACTCGGTCGTGTGTACTAGGCTTAAGATTTAAACATTGAGAAACATGATGTATATTTACTGAAACATTTAAATTACATTTTCTTTTAAACAAAAGGGTTGTTCTGTATAGAAGCATGATGTTGCAGTAGTCATTATCACCTAAAATACACATCAAAGGTATCTTGACTGCTAACACATGTGTTGACAATATTGACATTTACAAATTACTTTCATATAAAAGTTTGAAATTAATTTAAAGCCAGAACAATGTCTTTGCAGCCCTTCCTCATTTCAAATGTAGAAAGGAAGTCTACTCAAAAAGAAGACAAAAAAGGTTGACAGCGCTTAGGAACTGAGCTAAAATTGGTAGGTAATGGGTGCAATGAACCACGTGTATACTCAAAAAAGTTGCTGGCAATTTATTCCAAAGTTTAAAACAGTACAAATCTGAATGACCAGTGGAGTTTCTCCTCTGGACACAGTCAGTTGTTTGGCTCTATCCACATCGCCAGTGTCAGTGACTCCATCTTCCCATGCCGGCGGGTCCAGCTCTACATACTAGACACTGCAGCTGGTGTGTCCTTGTGGCTTTCCATGGTCGGTGTCCCTTGGTTGGTTGTCTCGGTCGGTCCTAGTGATTCATCAGTGCCTGAGCCAGCCTTACAGCCTTGTGGTAACGTTGTCATTCAGATTTGAACTGTTTTAATCTTTGGAATAAATTGCCAGCAACTTTTTTGAGTATACATGTGGTTCATTGCAGCCATTACCCATCAATTTCAGCTCAGTTCCTCCTGAGCGGTGACAACCCTTTTTTGTCTTCAGCATTTCAGCATCTGATCCTTTGCCATTAGACAGCAGCACGGTTCAGCTGAAAATATATATCAATATGTGTTTTTTTCCTGTGATTAGCGCCTGGAACTCAACCTTTCTTGTTCAATAAGAAGACAGACAGCAAAAAAAAACTGAATGGGACTAACTCTTCACAGGCCTATCAAAAACTTTAACAAACGTTGGCTTTTAAAGCTCTTTAATACTGTAATTCCCCCTCCCACTGAGGTAGACACTAATCTGAATGGTCCTAATTTCAAGGTTCTCTAAAAAAACAAGTCTGAATATGTTGACTACAGTTAGAATAATAATAAACTACTAATAATAGTTTTCTTTACACCAGACTCCAAAAAGCACTTACCTCCTCATGGTTCCTCTTCATCTGCAGAAGTTCTTCCTGCAGGTTCTGGACTTGACTCTCCAAATTACATCTCTCCCGGTTAAGCTCTTCCAATACCCGGCGAAGACCATTCACATCAGATTCAACACTGTTCCTCAGCCTCATCTCCATTTCATACCTTGCAGGAATAAAAAAAGTAAGAAATGTATTTTGGAAGTACTTTATGTAAAAATAGTCATGCATGATGCTGTAAGATTTTACTAAAACTCAAAAACCAAGAGAATAAATATTTCTTCAAAATATTGCTTCTAGACTACTGTTTTTGTTAAAAAAATTAGAAGTCATACTTGTTCTTGAAGTCATCTGAAGCCAGTCGGGCATTGTCGATTTGCAGCACAATCCTTGCATTTTCTATAGTAGCGGAAGATATCTAAAAAAGAAAGGAAACATCTAGTTAGTGATATAAAGAATGCATGCTTTCAAAGTCTGTCTGTCTATCTATCTATCTATCTATCTATCTATCTATCTATCTATCAAGCAAAAATTTTCAATGTGTTTTATACTGAGAGTGGAGCTTCCTTGGATGCAACAGTAAATGGTGTTAAAACCAGCTTAACTTTGCTTTTCTAGATTCAAATTATCATTAACATGATATGAATTTGCTTTTAAGGACTTGAGAGGCCAATTTAGTTTTCTGTAACGCCTTGAAGCAGATGAATTCCTTACAGTTTGTACAGTAGTGGAAAAAGGAAAAAAAAATGTATGTTCTTACATAGATAGATAGACAGACAGACAGATAGATAGATAGATAGATAGATAGATAGATAGATAGATAGATAGATAGATAGATAGCTATGAAGAGTATCCTTTGTGATACTGTGAACCTGATGCAACTTAATATTTAACTGAGGTCCTGCAAAGAAGGTCCTCTTCATTTCTAGTCTAATTGGTGTCAAGCAAAAATCAAGAAGCATTCTGTATTATTCTGCTCAACAGGAAATAGAGATGATCACTACCCAACACCACATGAACATTACAATTTTCTAAACTTGTAGGACAGTTGGAGAATTGTTAAGAATGTCTTCTGCTAGTTTCTGATCTAAATGTTAATACTTTGGTTTCCCCAGAGTTCACGCCTCTTTATGTTAGTGTGGGAACTATAAAGTGCAACTCTCATGTGAATACATTTTACCCATTTTAACAGCATCAAAAACACATTCCAGCTCATGAAGTACAGAGATGTGAATAGGTTCCTACTTACCTGGCCTTGAAGCTCCTGAATGGTCCTAAAGAAGCAACTGAAATCAGGGAAAGTGCTGGGCTGGTTCCTGTCATACCACTCTCGAATATTCCTCTCTAGCTGAGAATTTTCCTGTTCCAGAGACCGAACCTTCTCCAAGTAGGAAGCCAAACGGTCATTTAGACATTGCATTGTTTCTTTTTCATTTACAGCAAAAAGGCCCTCGGCCTTCCAACCACTGTGACCGCCAAAGCTATGATGGCTGCTGTGAGTGTGGGCACTTCCAAAGCCAAATCCATGACCAACAGAAGTGTGTTTGGAAATAGAGATGCCTTTTCCTCCAGAGCCTCCATGAACACTTGGAGTTCTGTAGTGACCTCCATGATGGGACAAGTGGGAGTTTACATGATGCCCTTTATGGAATCCCCCATGAAGGGAAGAATGAGTTGTTTCGTGATGGCCTATTTTATGAGAATCCCCATGATGGATCTTGTGGTGTACAGTTGAGGTATGGCTAGAAATCTTGTGACAGGCTCCCTTCATAGATCCAGTTGAAGAATGAGTGGACTTGATACAGTGGCTCATAATGATGATCCTCTAAGATTCACACTACACTGTAGCTTCCCAGGAAAGTTTGGTAGAATTGCTAGCATCTATGTGCCTTTTTGTATACAAAGGGAAGGGGGCGTAGAAAAAGCTAAGAGATTTTATGAGGAATTCACATGCATCCTATTCTGTTTCATTTAGTGGCTGATGGGAGTTGTATAACAGACATTTTTGTGATTACCAGAAAATGATCACAGTATGCTAGAAGCTGTGACAAGTTTATTATAATGTTGTACAACAATGTAATATGCACCACACCTATGGTAAGATTGAAAAGCAGCATTATGCATACATGAAAGACAGGTATATGGTTATGGTATACATCTAGGTTTTTCCCTTATTAGAAATAGGATGTTTCCAGAACATTTTCTGGAATATTGTATATATGCCCTAATTTAAGTAGGAATTCCAGTCTAGTAGAAGATATAATATGCAATATCTAATAAACCCTGAACAACTGGTCTTGTAGTTTTTTTTTGGTTTGTTTTTTGCCACGTTTACAACCACTTTAATTTACACAAGATCAAAGAAAGAATCTTTAGTGAAGGTTAATTCACAAAACACTAAAGCAAGCTTCTGTTTCATCATGAGAGCACAGCTGGAACTGCTCAGAAGTGCTAAAGTAGAGGAGTGGCTGCACATTGGTCTTAGGTTTCTTAATGCTTCCACATGTATCTGACTGCGACCATTATGGAGACCCCATAAAAAAAGCAATTAAACAAAGGGATATTTGGCATTTTATATTAACTTTCAAACTAACCTGCTAAGCCAGAGGCACATACTGGTTGTAAACCCCTATACAGCCAGCAACTCAACACTCCTAATATGGAGTTTTTGGTCATTTTTGTAACGTGCTTGGCAAAGGTGTGTGGGCACTTAATCTGATTCCTAGTCTGTTTAAAGCTGCATTAGTCAGATTTTTTTTGCCTGTCAATCAACACTATATGAATAAAGTAATTGGTATGATCTGTCAAACAAAAACAAAGGGATAGTTTTCAGAAACCATGCCAGTTTCGATGACAGCTGTGCTTAGCACAGCTCTTTAATAAAAAGTGCTATATACTACATCGAGAAGCCCCAACCAGGCCCAGTATGGCAATATGTAAACCCTGGCACAGTTTGGTGTGTGTACACTGGTACGGCATCATTATTTTATTAAATAGAGTGTGAAACACAGAAGTCAGCTCTTTTATTTAAAGCCCAACTCCAGGCAAATTTTTTTTTGTTTTTATCAAGGTTCCCCCAGTATCTGATCCCAGCTGATCCTCACAGTACCCCATCTTTGGTACACAATGGTCTAACTCACTGTATCATATCATGCTCAAAACTATATTTGATGGAACTTCCTAGCAAATTCATTATGACGTGCCCTCTCTCTTTTGGAATTTATGTTCATTGCATTTCTCAAAGCAATATAGGAGATTGACATAGTTGTTATATTACCCCATTGCCAGTGACAGATGGACCCCAAGATTGTGACACAGTTGTTATTACAATGGCCAACCTATTTGCAAGTTATGTTTTGTTAACATTTATGTAACTGCACTCAGATAGTGACTCCACTTATTTTTACCTAATTCTACATGAGGTATCTTATGTATTGATTCGCTAAGCCATCTTCACACTTAGCATTTAACTACGTTTTTATGTCTTGAACAATGTACAGGAACAGATGTGCAGATGTATGCTTTTTGTTAATTATTAAAAATGATTGAAAGAAAAAAAATGAAATAAACTGATCTATTTTTCCATCTATCTATCTATCTATCTATCTATCTATCTATCTATCTATCTATCTATCTATCTATCTATCTATCTATCCAGGGCTTTTTTTCAGCTGGAACTGGGTGGAACTCAGTTCCACCACCTCTGGCTCAGGCTCTCTGCCTACCACTATCACCTGTAAACACAGAAGTCACCTACAGTGGAGATACTAGGGCCAGCAGGGGGCTTCAGTTTAATACAGCAACAAAAGGAAGATATGTGGACGATGGTGGAGCTTTTAAGGAAGGGGGGTTGCATGGAGAAGTCAGAGCTGAAGATGGATGAAAGTGGGATGCAGAGGTAAGCGGATGTGGAAGAAGGCTGAACTCTGCACTCTCTTTGTAGTGCACCCCCGAACTCTACACTCTGTATATAATGCACTCCTGGTGTTTAATGCCCCTTAAGACCCTCCAACTGTTAGTGAAATTTAACCACACTATTAACCCACTATGTGATGAGGTTTGGAGGGTGTGTGTGTGTGAGGGGGTTCGGGGGTCGTGATTGAGTTCCTGCACCTATGTTCTGAGAAAAAAAAAGCCCTGTATCTATCTATCTAACTATCTATCTAGCTATATATCTATTTGTTCAGATATAATTAATACAAATATTCACATTATTCTTATATAGTAATAAAAGCATTTTTTAAATACATAGTACAGCAAGTTGCAATACACAAAGGAGCCATTTTATTATTTCATCTGTAGAAAGATGCACCACATGCACTACAGTAAATATGTAGAACATTAGATTAAATAAAGAACATATATGGTACCAAGCGCATGCTATGAATCAAGTTTTTTTGTTGCAAACAATAAAACACATCTTTACTCTATGGTGAAAAAGTCGCACTTGTTTTGTAATTGTCATCCCATTGGCTCTGTTGTGCATGTTTTAAAAACAAATAAAGCTTTTTGTGAAAGAAAAAGTCACGATTATTGAACCTCTGATTAGGAAATATAAGGTTCAGTTAGTGCTAGGTTAGATAGACTTAGATTTTGGATTGAGATTACATTTTTATTTCTGACCAGTAATCCATAGCAGCATACTGATCTGACTATTGGAAATTTTGGTATATTTGATTGATACAAGCTGCAGGATTTTGCCAATCACAGTTGTTCTTTATGAAATCTTATTGAGCAAGCCAATCTATTCTCAAAGATCTTTTCTAATCTCTGGTTACACCCACCACAGAAAGTGTTATTATATAGAGTAGTGGTCATCAACCCTGTCCGCAGGGCCCACTAACAGGCCAGGTTTTATGTATTACCTTGGGGAGATGCAGACTAGAATACTGCAATCACTGAGCAGCAAATGATATCACCTGTGATGTATTTCAGTTATCTTGCAAACCTGACCTGTTAGTGGGTCCTGAGGACAGGGTCGATGACCACTGATATAGAGTATGAAACAAAGAAGTCAGCTCTTTTATGTAAAGCCCAACTCCAGGCAAAATGTTTATTTTTGTAATGGTTCCCCAGTATTTGATCCCAATTTGGAGCTGTTCCTCACAGTACCCCTGGTTTGGTACAAGATGGTCCCAGTCTTCTGGGTTGAATGATGCCCAAGAAGAATAAGGACTGTGAGTGCAAGGTGTGGTAGGCCCACACCCTGTGAAGGGAATAAACTCAGTGCCCTTTAGTCATACTGTACTCGGCAGATAGCGGGGCTATTGTCATCACATAAACTCCTTTCCCACAAGAGGAGAGTAAATTGGGGGGCACATGGAGTGCAGAGATGGGCTTTTACTTTGTATACTGTATGGGTGGTATTCATATCTTCCACCTATCAACATTTAGAGGCAGAGAGATAATTTCTAGAACTCCAAAGGTTCCTGGCTTTGAGAAATAGAAGTGGCTCCTCCTAAACAAGCATATGGAGGACTGGTATGGTTTAGGTTCTTAGTTGAGCCTAAATGTGTCCCATTTATGCATGTGAAAATGTTTGAGGTTATGAGATAATCCTTAACTACCTTATAGAAAATGACATCAAATGCATTTTCAGTAGATTGCATATGGTAGCAGTATGAAGAATACATTTACCCAATAAATTTTTGGGTGGCTTTCGTGTGTTTTGTTCTTTCCATCATTGCTAAAAGTTTCTGGGGCTAAGCCGTGATGTTGCCAGGTCCATACGCAATGCAGTCAAGGAGAGGAGACATGGATATTATCACAGCATGGCCAAAATATAGTGTAACATCCTGTCAACAGTGTAGGGACAGAGATAGGATCTTGTGTGAAAGAGCTCTCTCTAGAAAACAGAAAATTCAGACTAATATGCAAACATGTCAAATCTACCTCCATGTTGAGGTAGACTTAAGCCCCGTACACACGATCGGATAACCTATGGATTTTCGTCCGATGGATTTGTCCATCGGAAATCCGATGAAACTGTTTTTCATCAGTCTTGGCCACACACCATCAGTCAAAAAACCGACCGTTCCAAACACGGTGACGTAAAACACTCCGATGAGCCGAGAAAAATGAAGTTAAATGCTTCTGAGCATGCGTCAACTTGATTCTAAGCATGCGTGGGTTTTTTAACCGATGGACTTGCCCATAGACGATCGGAAATTCCCATCGGTTTTTTATCCATCGGAAAATTTTAAAACAAGTTCTATTTTTTACAACCGATGGAAAAAAGACCGATGGGTACCATACACGATCGGTTGGTCTGATGAAAACCATCCATCGGACGGTTTTCATCAGTCAAACCGATCGTGTGTACGGGGCTTGACTCTTTAGCCAAGAATTACCGAAAAGCTTTGGGATATTATATGCTTATGTGATGTGTTCAGTTTAGACCGTTTCACCAAAACAATAATGCCTTGTACACACGATCGGATTTTCCGATGGAAAAGGTCAGACGGAATTTTTTCATCGGATATTCCGACCGTGTGTGTGCCCCATCGGAATTTTTTATGTCGGAATTTAGAAAGGGAACATGTTCTCTTTTTTTCTGACAATTTTTTTTCCGCAAATTCCGTTCGTCTGTAGGGAAAAAAACACGCATGTTCAGAATCAAGTCGACGCATGCTCGGAAGCATTGAACTTAATTTTTCTCGGCTTGTCGTAGTGTTGTACGTCACCGCGTTCTTGACGGTCGGAATTTGGTGTGACAGTGTGTATGCAAGACAGCTTGAATGGAAATCCGTCTGAAAAATCCGCCGGAGTTTATAATGATCGTGTGTACAAGGCATAAAACCTACCCATCCCACGTGATAATAAATAGCCCGGAAAAAAAAGAAATAAAAGCCCTCTAAATGTCTAAATTAAGGTCCAGCTTGGAGATAGGAAAATAGATGATGTGTTGTTCTTCGTCATGAATCACTTGGTTGGTTGCTGAACAGGTTCCTTGGTTTGATGCTCTCCATGGTCAGGTTCCTGAGTGCTGATGTGGTGTTTTGAACTGCTGCGAGATACTGTAAGAATTTGAAAAAAGTTATATAAAAAACATGAAAAATTCCCAACACATGTACCAGCTAGCCAGCAAAAAGAAAAATGTACACTGTTTAACAATTTGCATTAAATCATTGCTTTTAGTTGCATAACATTTGCAAATATACACTATATTGCCAAAAGTATGCCTGCCTTTACACGCACATAAACTTTTTTGACATCCCAGTCTTAGTCCATAGGGTTCAATATTGAGTTAGCTCACCCTTTGCATCTATAACAGCTTCAACTCTTCTGGGAAGGTTGTCCACAAGATTTAGGAGTGTGTCTAAAGGAATGTTTGACAATTCTTCCAGAAGCGCATTTGTGAGGTCAGGCACTGATGTGGACGAGAAGGCCTGGCTTGCAATCTCCGCTCTAATTCATCCCAAAGGTGTTCTATCGGGTTTAAGTCAGGACTCTGTGCAGGCCAGCCAAGTTTATCCACCCCAAACTCGCTCATCCATGTCTTTATGGACCTTGCTTTTTGCACTGGTCGAAATTATTTAATGGAGGGGGGATTATGGTGTGGGGTTGTTTATCAGGGGTTGGGCTTGGCCCCTTAGTTCCAGTGAAGGGAACTCTTAAGGCGTCAGCATACCAAGACATTTTGGACAATTTCATGCTCCCAACTTTGTGGAACTTTTGGGGATGGCCCTTTCCTGTTCCAACATGACTGCACACCAATGCACAAAGCAAGGTCCATAAAGACATGGATGAGCAAGTTTGGGGTGGAGGAACTTGACTGGCCTGCACAGAGTCCTGATCTCAACCTGATAGAACACCTTTGGGATGATTTAGAGTGGAGACTGCGAGCCAGACCTTCTCATCTAACATCAGTGCCTGACCTCACAAATGCGCTTCTGGAAGAATGGTCAAATATTCCCATAGACACACTTCTAAACCTTGTGGACAGCCTTCCCAGAAGAGTTGAAGCTGTTATAGCTGCAAAGGGTAGGCCAACTCAATATTGACTAAGATTGGGATGCCATTCAAGCAAATCTTTAAGAGCATTTCTGAGCATATATAGCATTGAATAAAATGGAAAAGGGTAGGCTGTTCTTCCATAAATGCACAGGGACAAACCAGAAGTCCAGTACAGCACAATGGTGGCTTAAGACCTCCAGTGTGTCCCTGCACAAAAATTCAGGTAAACAAAAAAAACAAATTGCACTGTTTAAAGTTGAACTATAATTAAAAAAGAAGAATTGTGAACAGAAAGGTTTTTAATGCCGAAGAGACATACTGGGGTTGATTTACTAAACGAAAAATTTGCACAAGAACTTAGTAAATACGGTAAAGCTTCTCTTTGCAAAAAATACCCATTTAAATCCAACAAAAAAAAGCATTTTTGCTTACACGTGCTTGGATGATGGAAGTCAGCAGAGCTTCTCCTCATTTACTAAGCTCTGTAGCACATTCTCTTGCAGACTGCAACTGCACTTGCAAAGTGCGCAGTTTATTTGACTTTAGTTAATAAACCCCACTATGGGGGTTATTTACGAAAGGCAAATCCACTTTGCACTACAAGTGCAAACTACAAGTGCAAAGTGCACTTGAAATTGCCCTGAAAGTGCACTTGGAAGTGCAGTCACTGTAGATCCGAGGGGGACATGCAAGGAAAATAAAAAACAGCATGTTAACTTGCACATGATTGGATGATAAAATCAGCAGAGCTTCCCCATAATTCAGATCTACCCCTCAGATTTACAGCGACTGCACTTCCAAGTGCACTTTGCACTCGTAGTTTGCACTTGTAGTGCAAAGTGGATTTGCCTTTCGTAAATAACCCCCAATGTCTCATCTGCATTAAAGCTTTTCACCTACCTGTCTGCAGGCACAGTTCAGTGTATATAGTCAGCATCTGGTGAGATGAATAAACTCCAGTGCATCTGAGTTGACCTCATCTCATCCCAGACAATGAAAATGGCAAAAGATTGGTACCCAGAAGAAGATGGGCCAAAGATGTCAACATCCAGTATGGAGCTCTGGGACTCCACAACACTGGAGTTGAAGTGAGTATCGTTCCACTTTAACAATTTGCATTAAAAACAAATATACATGGACGCTAAACTGCCTCGTCAAGGTCATAAAGTGAAGTGTAGTCCCTAAAGCTAATTAATGAAACATATACAGCAATATATAAATTGAGGGCAGATAGGTCTGGAGGTAGTCCATTCCTTAAATTTGCGCCCCATAGTGAAGTTAGAATGTTAAGGTGGAACTATGGGCAAATGTAACATAATGTTATTACCTGTCGATCATGCCAGTACATACATTATTTATTGAAATTTCTGTAACAGTCCAAACTATTCAGAAAAAGTGGTAGTTTGTGATGGGGCAAATCATATTACATTATGCTAAGAAATGGGGAGACGTTTTACAATGGCAGGCAGAGTGGCATTCTGGAAACAAGTAAAATATCCAGGAAGGTAATGCTAACAGGCAGCAACGTGATATGGGAGTGGTTTAGGTGGGTGTACACCTGCTTTCCTAGGCTATGGTCGATGCTGCTAAGCAGAAATATGGACATGATTTGAAAGTATTATCACTGCTTTGAATAAAAAAGTTTTTTGGATGGAGTAGAGAAGGATTAAACTCCCTGCCAGATTATTTGTTGTTTGTGTACTACAAGGAACATTTGCCTTCACTTCCTGTTCCATAGATGCAATATGTCATAGTGAAGACCATTTCCCTCTTAGACAGTTTTCCTCAGAATAAGCATCCTCATTTGATGATTTCCCTTCATCTGTTGTTCTGGGGACTACTCTAAAATTTGGATTTCTCCTTACTTACTTTCTTGGAGACAATGGTCACAAAACAAACAGAGGTGTACCCCCCCCCCCCAATGGGAAAATGGGAAAGAAGGTTTTGCCTAGACCTGCACTTTAATTGTCTATTATATTTATTGAGGACCACAATAAACCAAAATGTTCCATCCACCATCTGCAGTGTTGTCTATATATTCCTAAGGGAGGCACTAGTGTAAAACAAATATAATTGAACATTTTACATGTGTCATCTATCCTAAATTTGGCATTGATCCCAAGATGAATTGTGAGTTTATTATAAAAGCTTAAAACAGCAAAACTTGGACTTGGTTTAGATAATTTTTATAGTCTTTAACTTCCACACTTACTTTCTCTACGGAACTTCTCATGCTGCTGATGATGTTCTGGAACACTGTAGAGATATGGGATATGCATGTATGAAGAATGATAATACATTGTACATTGCAATAGTATTGGAGTCATGACCTAAAAGACTTTACATGCAGATCCTAGATCTATTCTGGATACTGTATATCCTGAAAATAACCTAGAAATTTATTACAGTTTAGTGCTGGATTAATGCATATTCAACATGCTCATTTCTGGGAAAGCAGAAATGGCTGGAATTCTTCAATTTCTTGAATGCCTACTTAAAATATTAGCCCATGTGCTGGTTTCTAAAACACTTTATTCTATTATCTCTTTGGAATTATGACATCGAAATTTTACCAGACTTTCTGACTTCAACAGTCTAACACCCCCCGCTGCAGCCAGTATCTGGTCCTTTTGTTCCTGTAGGGAAGATACTGTACCAATGTGCTCCCTTCTGATAGTCATTAGTTGGGGTGGGGCATAAGTGGAGGTGAGGGGCACCAGGAGCAGTGAAGATACAAAGCTGCCTTAAGATGGTAGGACTGTACTTGCAAATCTGAACATACAGGTACAGCAAGGAGCAGAAATGGCAGCCATTGTCAGCTGGCCCTAGGGTTACCAACTTTTGCTCTACTGAAAACTCAACAAGGGTGTTATGTTTCTGTGCATGCAGTTCAATGTGATGAAAAGTAGGCATGGCTTAAATAAAATGGGCATGGCTTAATGGGTGTGGTTAAACCAGCATGATTTAGTCATAAGGAGCAGAGTAAAACAGCTAGATTCAAGCTCCAGAAACAAATAAAATGAGAGAAAATGGAAAAAAGTTTACACGAATGGTAAAAAAAAATAGTAAACAAAATGTGCCTCGACACTGCCGCCAAAGAAGGATTATGACTCTTCTAGTTGCAATTTTCACAATAAAAATAAAATATAAAATCCAAAAAGCATCCCCTGTTGATGATCCTGTCATACATCTGATTCAGTGAACTCAGAGATCTCAAGCCTCGTACAAACTACTGGGATTCCCGATGGGAAAACTGGCATGAGAGCTTTTGGCTGGGAATCCCGGCCGTGTGTATACTCCATCGTAGTTTTTCAGACGGGAAGGAATGAAGCTCTCTTTTTTCACGTCAGGATTCCCGGCTGACTTTTTTCGGGCGGAAAGCGGACGTTTTTGGCAGTTTTCCTGTGGGTAAAAGGTCCGATGGAGCATACATACAGTCGTGATTCCCGAGGAAAAGCTCTCATCTGAGTTTTCCTGACGGGAAAACCGAACGTGTGTACGGGGGAAAAGTAGAGACCTTTTGCCGTCGGAAATCCCGGTCGTGTGTACAGGGCATCAGAGAAAAATATCAGTGGACAAATTAATTTTCTGGCACCTACTAAAACACAAAGATTGTTTTTTTTGTGCAATGGCACTTTAAAAATCACGTATTTTCTATTTAAATGGAATATAGATACTACCCAATCCCCTCATCTCCTCTCCTTCTTCCCATAGGGTCTCCCAAGGCTCTGTTCTCTGATCCTTTCTATTCTCTATATACGCATCCTTACTTGGTCTGTTGGTAACAGTGCACAGCCTCCAATACCATCGCTATGCGATTTACTCTCTACTCCTCAGTTCACCACTATAATCTTCATGTATCAATAATTTACTAATTTATACAGCAGTACAGATGTCACTCTACTTTCTAAAGAGCAATCTTTACAATACTGAGCTTATAACCTTCTCCTCTGTACAATTTCCAAAATATGTCCCTTCTTACCTATGATACCTACAAACTACTAATTAATTGCTTTAACATCTCTCACCTCAACTAATGCCCTTTCCTTCTCATTAGCCTACACAGACTATCCCCCCTTCACCTACTGCATGTCTTGTGCTTCCAACAGTCGCTTATATGTGGTGATCTCCATCTCCAGATGGGTTGTTTGATCCATGAGAATCTTGTATTCATAAATTTGTCTCTCTAGTTCTGATCGAATCTGTGAGAGTTGATCTTCCACGTTGTCAATCAGGTTTTGTAGGTGATAAAGTTGGGAGCCAAAAGTTGCTTCTGTCTCTGCCAAGGTGCACTCAAGAGCTGATTTCTAGAGAAAAAAAACACAACTCAATGGTAACATATGTAGGAATAGACTTAGAATCAGGACAAATCAAACTAATGCCAGGGAAACACACGTAGAACACTCATGCTAGTTATCTGCATTTAATCTAGAGCCCTTCTCATCTTGCTAAAGCTATTTTTACTCTATCACTAATGGAAATCATGCAGTCAAAAGACACTAGGATAACATTGCAAATCACTGAAACAAGAGGTACTAGGCTGGCAGTTAACCTCTAAAAGTGGATGGAGGAATAAAGAGGCACTGATGTTGTTCGAGGTCTTTATTTCTAGTGTCTATCTCCTGTACACTGAGCCATTCTGGCTCAGTGTACAGTATGTAGTCTCAGGATTCTATTGCTTCAGGATGGCTCCAGAAGCAATAGAATTACTATTATTTTATTTCAGTGCCAAAACCACAGCATAGAGGAACTGTATCTCACATCGGGACTCAAAACCGTCATAATTATAATTAAAACAAAAAGGCACATTGATTATTGGTAAAGATTGCAACAGAAGATGTGGAAGATGCCTTGACTTTCACTTCAAAGCACTTTCCCAAGGAAAAGTCGCCCTTAAAAATCACAGGGCTTCAGTAGAATGTTAGGAACTCACATACTGTAGTCCAAGAGATCAAACTCCTGTTGTCACTATAAATACTAATTCACTATTGATGTTGAGACAGTTAACAGGTGAGTCATGCTCAATTTCAAGTTTATTTTTTCATTGTTCTATAAATCTGTAAAAAGCAATTGCCATGGTAATATATTGCATATGTAGTATGTAGTTAAATGTACATGGGAGATTTTAAGGCTCCATTGTAGTTCAAGGCCCATGAGCTACACCCATCTCGTTTATCTACACCCATTTCGTTTGCATTGTACCAGAAGTACAATGCAAACAGCACAGTGTTAGACTCTAACCCAAAGCTATTTTTGCACAGAGCAACACATATACCAGGGACTATGAGCACACCATTGACATTTTACCATTTAACTGGTACTGTATGGGAAAAGAATTTCTAACTGCAGGTTAGAATTCCACAAAACACTGGCAATCGCCACCATGAATACTTTACACTGATTTGCAAAAATAACTTTGCTTTGTTTTAACTACATAAGCTCCATGACAGTATGCTAAATTATACATTACATCACATACCATGCTCAGCTGACTTTGAAGCTCAATCTCAAGGGTTTGCAAACAACGCTTCAAGTCAATAAGTTCGGTCTGAACTGATTGCAACTGTTCTGATCCAGAAGCCACCTCCCTGTTCAGTTCCTCACTCTAAAAGAATAAAAGATAAAGTAAGTCATATAGTAATGAATAAAGCTTAATTAACTGTCATAAAGTTTACCAAATAAAAGAGGATTTACCCTGGCAATAAAAATGCTCTCAACTTCCCTCAGGTTCCTCTCCATCAGATTTTCATATTGCTCTCTGACTTCCGACAGGACCCTGGTGAGGTCAACGGATGGTGCAGCATCTACATGAACACTGATCCTGGCACCCAGCTGATTTCGCAGACAGGTCACATCCTTTAAGGTTAAAGCAAAATGTAAGAATGTATATTTATAATAACGAACAGGAAGCATCAGAAACAATAGATTAAACCTGTTAATATAGGAGAGTGCAAGTACTGACCCTCTTTTGAAAATGCTATTGCCCTGGCTGCTATGTGGACCAACTTCATTACTTTTTGAGTCACTGAACCAGTACTAGTTCCAAGTTTAAGGAAGTCAGAAAAAGTCAAAAGCCCTTATCTGCATACTTACTCCAGATCATTGATTCAAAACATTCTCAGAAGAAGAGGTCACCAATTTTTATGTTTTTCATTAGACAGTTCTACATTGAAAGATAACTGTTCTTTTTAAGTGTGTTGGGGCCCTGGAAACTTTACCGAATTGCATATATGTTATAAATTATTGTATTTCTATGGTTTGCCAATGGTCCAGTGAGGGGGGGCATGTTACTCAGGAATAGTCTGCCAACAACCCTCCAGCCGAAAGTTACAAAGTCTGAACTGGTTGATCTGGAGAATGGCCTTGAAATTTGTGTCCATTAGTCCAGGGGATATTCCCAGGCTCAAATTATTGGTAACAGAAGCATAAAAGCCTGATGGGATGTCGTCATGGATCAAGCCTTGGCCAAAACCAATAAGGTAGTTCCTATCATAATATGTGATTTCACATCAGGCGGTCAGGAGGCAAAAATTAGGTCTGCCATGGGAGAGTTTGTAATGAAGGGAGGGGGAATCCTCTGGCCCCAACAAAACTTTCTCTGTTCCATGTTTAATCCAATCTAATGTTTATGGCATTTACTAGACAGCATAATATTTAAAAGGGTCTGGAAAACCCCTTATTCCTTTGGCAAAGCCAAAAGGTGGTAAGTGACCCGCTTTGTCTTGTGTCCCCAGAGAAAGGTGAAGAATTCTGCTTTTGTTGCTCAAAGAAAGGAATGTGGTAAGGCCACTTAAAAGCTCTAAGGAGGACTGTCATTCTTAGAATACTGTTCCTCCTGAACCACGTAAAAGATTGCTGATGCCAAGGTTTAAGATCTGACCTAGTTGACAACAGCCGTGGAGGGAAATTTTCCTTTAATATTTCTGAGTAATTCGGAGTTAAGTATATACCTAAATATTTGATATTCTAATGTGTCTTAGGTGAAGGAAAAGGATTGTATTCACTGCAGATAGTCTGGCACAAGATTAATGTTTAGGGTCTCTGACTTGTGTACATTTATTTTATAGTAATAAATGCCTGTATAAACATGTAGTTCCTGTAAGAGATTGCAGATAGTTATATCAGAGCCAGTTACAAAGAAGAGTGGGTCATTTACATATGCCATGACCTTATGATGAATACTCAAGCTTTGGGGTTCCAGTACTAGTACAAATATAAGGGGTGATAATGCATACTCCTGCCTGGTTCCCTTACTCAGAAAAAATTCCATTGAAAGTACTTAATTGGCCTGGACTGCCATTGTATGGTGAGAATAAATGGCATCTATCCATGTACATATATTAGTCCTTAGGCCAATGTGCTGGAGTACCCTTTTCCTAAAGCCCAGTTGACCCAATCAAAAGCCTTCTCCCCATCCGCTAAAATCAGCAGTGTCAGGATGTCCTTTGGCCGAGTGGAATAAATTCAACACCCCACACAAATTGTCCCTAGCCACCCTATTTGGGATAAATCCCATTTGGTTATTATAGACCAACAAGGATATACATGGCAGGAGGTGGTTGGCTAAAATTTTTGTGATGATCTTAAGGTCAATATTGAATAAAGAGATGGGGCAATAATTGACACACTCTGAACCATCTCTGCCTTCTTTTGGGATTAAGGTTATGTGGGTGTGATTGGTGGTTTTGGGTGGGAGGAACTCTATTCGGTAAGGTGTTGCAAGAGTGAACTAATTGGGAGACTAGAAAGGCAGAGAATGTCTGATAAAAGAGTAAAGGAAAACCATCTAGACCTGGTGTCCAGCCTGCCTCCACACTCTACATCGCCTTCAAAACGTCCGTCTAAATGATGGGACCCTCCAACTCTTCCCCTTCCTGTGAGAAATATGGGAGCCCTGATTGGTTAAGATATTTATTTATTTATCACTGATAGTCAAGTATGTGGGTCTGACATAGCTGGACTATTAAGTGAATTATAGAGTTTCTCATAATAGTCCCTAAAATAATTTGCAATTTCACTGTGGGTATAAATGCTTTATGTTTATTCTCTCACAAGGCTCTGGCCAATGGTTTGCCTGGTTTTCCCCCAAATTTGTAGAAGTTTCTTCAAGATTAAATGAGCTTTGTTTTAGCTTTAGAGAGCAAAATGAAGTTCATGGAGTCCCAAAGAATTTTAAGGTCAATGGCTGTCTTAACTGCTAGGGAGGATTTATGGGAACGCTCCAGTGTATGGATGTGGTCCAAAAGTGAGGCAATCTCCTGTAATCTGTCCTTTTTAGCCCTCACACCCAGCTTGATAAGGGTGCCTCTGATTACACATTTATGGCCTCCCAAACAACCTTCAGAGAAAGTTCAATGGACTCATTGGTGGCAAAATAGTCTCTTATGTCTCCTTCAATGGTATGCACATGTGGAGGTTGTTGAATCAAACTCTTGTTCAGTCTCCAATTCCCCATCTGTTTTACTGTCTCCCCCAAAGTCAAAGATATAGTGACTGGCGTGTGATCTAAAGTGAACCTGGAACCCAATCTCCCCGGGAAAACAACTAGGGGCAGGCTTGACTGGTGTACGAAAAAGTACTCAAGACAAGCATATGAGTTATGAGGCATGGAGTAAAATGTATAATCCAGTGTATCGGGGGGCAATATGCTCCATGCTCTCCGCACAAGTGCCCTTTTAGGTCACTGTAGACCAGCTTAAGATTAGTGCAAGTCTCCTAGGGATAAAGTCTCCTAGGGAAAAGGAATCTATGCATGTCACGAGAATATCAGTGCACAACCATGCTATCTTGTTGGAAGTTAAAATTCCGACCCCCCGAGACTTGGAGTCAGGAGAGCAACTGTGGTAAATAAAGGGATATCATGCATTTCCAAATCTAGTTTTGACACCTTATGGGTTTCCTAAAAAAATGCAATTCCACCATACTTTATTTAAAGGGGTTGTAAACCCTCGTGATTTTTCACCTTAATCTTGCATTAAGGTGAAAAAACGTCTGCCACTGAGCAGCCCCCCAGCCCCCCGTTTTACTCACCTGAGCCCGTTGGTTCCCCCACCGGAGACCTCTACCTCTCTGGCCGGGGTTCTCGGCTCTTGATTGGATAGAGTAATAGCAGAGTAGTCATTGGTTCTCGCTGCTGTCAATCAATTCCAATGATGTGTGTGGGCGCCGGGGGGCGGGGCAGAATCCGACATTCTGTGTCTATGGACGCAAATGCTGGACTCGGGAGCAGACCCGCACGGTAACCCCCAGGGAGAGCGCTTCTCCTAGGGGGTTTACTGATGCAGGGAGGAGCTGTGATCGCCATTGGGGACCCCAGAAGATAATGATCGGGTCCACTCTGTGCAAAACGAACTGCACAGTGGAGGTAAGTATGATATGTTTTAAAAAAAAGGACAAGGGTTTACAACCCCTTTAATATGCAGCACTTTTATATTTTATTTTGATTTGTAACTGTATCAAGTGGAAATTACCTCTTCCTGATGCTTCTTCATTTGCAACAATTCATCCTGCAGGCACTCCAATTGAACCTCTAGGTCAGTTCGGTCTATATTAAGTCCTTCTATTACTTTACGCAATCCTTTCAAGTCAGTTTCCACAAAAGTTCTTAGCCTGCCTTCCAGCTCATATCTTAGAGATAGGATTAAATAATTAGAAGCAAATAAAAAATAAACATATATAATATTGAATATGCAGAATGATTCAATTACTCTACATCTTCTAATCAGATCTAATTTCAAAACACCATCGTGGGGCACTAGGGTTGTCAACCATCCTGTACAATATGTTCCCATAACAAATGTCCCATGTGTTCATGGGCATCTTTTATTCATTTAGTAGCGGTTAGGGATGAGCTTCGTGTTCGAGTCGAACATACGTTCGACTCGAACATCGGCTGTTCGATCGTTCGACGAAGATCGAACGATTTGGGCCGTTCGCGCCAAATTCGAGTGACGCGAACGGCCCACAATGCACTACGCCATCGCAGTGTCATCCAGGCGCTGTGATTGGCCAAGCATGCACTGTGACCCCGCATGCTTGGCCAATCACAGCGCCGGCAGCGAGGAGAGCAATGATTGGCCACAGGCAGGATGCCTGTGGCCAATTATTGCTGAGGGTGTTTAGTACACGCCCCACATTATAAAAGGCCGCCAGCACGGCGGCCTAGTGTAGTGTGTTCCGGAGCAGGGATAGAGCAGCATAGGCAGGGACAGTGACTGTTATTTCTTTCTTGCTTAACCTGGATTCCTTTAGTTTAGGGAAAGAGAAGGATAGGTAGGGAGAGTGTCAGTGTGTTTTGTGCTTGTGCTATAGTGTGCTTAAAAAAAACATTTATTCTAGGGACAGAAAACTGTAGGTAGGGACAGTGTCAGTTTCTTTCACTCTGCAAGTCCTTGTTTCCAGGGACCTGGAAGGACAGTGAGTGAATTGTCCTTGTGCTATATTGTGCTTAAAAAAACATTTATTCTAGGGACAGAAAACTGTAGGTAGGGAGAGTGTCAGTTTCTTTCACTCTGCAAGTCCTTGTTTCCAGGGACCTGGAAGGACAGTGAGTGAATTGTCCTTGTGCTATATTGTGCTTAAAAAAAAACATTTTTTCTAGGGACAGAAAACTGTAGGTAGGGAGAGTGTTTTTTTTTTTTCACTCTGCAAGTCCTTGTTTCCAGGGACCTGTAAGGACAGTGAGTGAATTGTCCTTGTGCTATATTGTGCTTAAAAAAAACATTTATTCTAGGGACAGAAAACTGTAGGTAGGGAGAGTGTCAGTTTATTTCACTCTGCAAGTCCTTGTTTCCAGGGACCTGTAAGGACAGTGAGTGAATTGTCCTTGTGCTATATTGTGATTAAAAAAAACATTTTTTCTAGGGACAGAAAACTGTAGGTAGGGAGAGTGTTTTTTTTCTTTCACTCTGCAAGTCCTTGTTTCCAGGGACCTGTAAGGACAGTGAGTGAATTGTCCTTGTGCTATATTGTGCTTAAAAAAAAACATTTATTCTAGGGACAGAAAACTGTAGGTAGGGAGAGTGTCAGTTTATTTCACTCTGCAAGTCCTTGTTTCCAGGGACCTGTAAGGACAGTGAGTGAATTGTCCTTGTGCTATATTGTGATTAAAAAAAACATTTTTTCTAGGGACAGAAAACTGTAGGTAGGGAGAGTGTTTTTTTTCTTTCACTCTGCAAGTCCTTGTTTCCAGGGACCTGTAAGGACAGTGAGTGAATTGTCCTTGTGCTATATTGTGATTAAAAAAAACATTTTTTCTAGGGACAGAAAACTGTAGGTAGGGAGAGTGTTTTTTTTCTTTCACTCTGCAAGTCCTTGTTTCCAGGGACCTGGAAGGACAGTGAGTGAATTGTCCTTGTGCTATATTGTGCTTAAAAAAAACATTTATTCTAGGGACAGAAAACTGTAGGTAGGGAGAGTGTCAGTTTATTTCACTCTGCAAGTCCTTGTTTCCAGGGACCTGTAAGGACAGTGAGTGAATTGTCCTTGTGCTATATTGTGATTAAAAAAAACATTTTTTCTAGGGACAGAAAACTGTAGGTAGGGAGAGTGTTTTTTTTCTTTCACTCTGCAAGTCCTTGTTTCCAGGGACCTGGAAGGACAGTGAGTGAATTGTCCTTGTGCTATATTGTGCTTAAAAAAAACATTTATTCTAGGGACAGAAAACTGTAGGTAGGGAGAGTGTCAGTTTATTTCACTCTGCAAGTCCTTGTTTCCAGGGACCTGTAAGGACAGTGAGTGAATTGTCCTTGTGCTATATTGTGATTAAAAAAAACATTTTTTCTAGGGACAGAAAACTGTAGGTAGGGAGAGTGTTTTTTTTCTTTCACTCTGCAAGTCCTTGTTTCCAGGGACCTGTAAGGACAGTGAGTGAATTGTCCTTGTGCTATATTGTGCTTAAAAAAAACATTTATTCTAGGGACAGAAAACTGTAGGTAGGGAGAGTGTCAGTTTATTTCACTCTGCAAGTCCTTGTTTCCAGGGACCTGTAAGGACAGTGAGTGAATTGTCCTTGTGCTATATTGTGATTAAAAAAAACATTTTTTCTAGGGACAGAAAACTGTAGGTAGGGAGAGTGTTTTTTTTCTTTCACTCTGCAAGTCCTTGTTTCCAGGGACCTGTAAGGACAGTGAGTGAATTGTCCTTGTGCTATATTGTGATTAAAAAAAACATTTTTTCTAGGGACAGAAAACTGTAGGTAGGGAGAGTGTTTTTTTTCTTTCACTCTGCAAGTCCTTGTTTCCAGGGACCTGGAAGGACAGTGAGTGAATTGTCCTTGTGCTATATTGTGCTTAAAAAAAACATTTATTCTAGGGACAGAAAACTGTAGGTAGGGAGAGTGTCAGTTTATTTCACTCTGCAAGTCCTTGTTTCCAGGGACCTGTAAGGACAGTGAGTGAATTGTCCTTGTGCTATATTGTGATTAAAAAAAACATTTTTTCTAGGGACAGAAAACTGTAGGTAGGGAGAGTTTTTTTTTTCTTTCACTCTGCAAGTCCTTGTTTCCAGGGACCTGTAAGGACAGTGAGTGAATTGTCCTTGTGCTATATTGTGCTTAAAAAAAACATTTATTCTAGGGACAGAAAACTGTAGGTAGGGAGAGTGTCAGTTTATTTCACTCTGCAAGTCCTTGTTTCCAGGGACCTGTAAGGACAGTGAGTGAATTGTCCTTGTGCTATATTGTGCTTAAAAAAAAACATTTATTCTAGGGACAGAAAACTGTAGGTAGGGAGAGTGTCAGTTTATTTCACTCTGCAAGTCCTTGTTTCCAGGGACCTGTAAGGACAGTGAGTGAATTGTCCTTGTGCTATATTGTGATTAAAAAAAACATTTTTTCTAGGGACAGAAAACTGTAGGTAGGGAGAGTGTTTTTTTTCTTTCACTCTGCAAGTCCTTGTTTCCAGGGACCTGTAAGGACAGTGAGTGAATTGTCCTTGTGCTATATTGTGATTAAAAAAAACATTTTTTCTAGGGACAGAAAACTGTAGGTAGGGAGAGTGTTTTTTTTCTTTCACTCTGCAAGTCCTTGTTTCCAGGGACCTGTAAGGACAGTGAGTGAATTGTCCTTGTGCTATATTGTGATTAAAAAAAACATTTTTTCTAGGGACAGAAAACTGTAGGTAGGGAGAGTGTTTTTTTTCTTTCACTCTGCAAGTCCTTGTTTCCAGGGACCTGGAAGGACAGTGAGTGAATTGTCCTTGTGCTATATTGTGCTTAAAAAAAACATTTATTCTAGGGACAGAAAACTGTAGGTAGGGAGAGTGTCAGTTTATTTCACTCTGCAAGTCCTTGTTTCCAGGGACCTGTAAGGACAGTGAGTGAATTGTCCTTGTGCTATATTGTGATTAAAAAAAACATTTTTTCTAGGGACAGAAAACTGTAGGTAGGGAGAGTGTTTTTTTTCTTTCACTCTGCAAGTCCTTGTTTCCAGGGACCTGGAAGGACAGTGAGTGAATTGTCCTTGTGCTATATTGTGCTTAAAAAAAACATTTATTCTAGGGACAGAAAACTGTAGGTAGGGAGAGTGTCAGTTTATTTCACTCTGCAAGTCCTTGTTTCCAGGGACCTGTAAGGACAGTGAGTGAATTGTCCTTGTGCTATATTGTGATTAAAAAAAACATTTTTTCTAGGGACAGAAAACTGTAGGTAGGGAGAGTGTTTTTTTTCTTTCACTCTGCAAGTCCTTGTTTCCAGGGACCTGTAAGGACAGTGAGTGAATTGTCCTTGTGCTATATTGTGCTTAAAAAAAACATTTATTCTAGGGACAGAAAACTGTAGGTAGGGAGAGTGTCAGTTTATTTCACTCTGCAAGTCCTTGTTTCCAGGGACCTGTAAGGACAGTGAGTGAATTGTCCTTGTGCTATATTGTGATTAAAAAAAACATTTTTTCTAGGGACAGAAAACTGTAGGTAGGGAGAGTGTTTTTTTTCTTTCACTCTGCAAGTCCTTGTTTCCAGGGACCTGTAAGGACAGTGAGTGAATTGTCCTTGTGCTATATTGTGATTAAAAAAAACATTTTTTCTAGGGACAGAAAACTGTAGGTAGGGAGAGTGTTTTTTTTCTTTCACTCTGCAAGTCCTTGTTTCCAGGGACCTGGAAGGACAGTGAGTGAATTGTCCTTGTGCTATATTGTGCTTAAAAAAAACATTTATTCTAGGGACAGAAAACTGTAGGTAGGGAGAGTGTCAGTTTATTTCACTCTGCAAGTCCTTGTTTCCAGGGACCTGTAAGGACAGTGAGTGAATTGTCCTTGTGCTATATTGTGATTAAAAAAAACATTTTTTCTAGGGACAGAAAACTGTAGGTAGGGAGAGTTTTTTTTTTCTTTCACTCTGCAAGTCCTTGTTTCCAGGGACCTGTAAGGACAGTGAGTGAATTGTCCTTGTGCTATATTGTGCTTAAAAAAAACATTTATTCTAGGGACAGAAAACTGTAGGTAGGGAGAGTGTCAGTTTATTTCACTCTGCAAGTCCTTGTTTCCAGGGACCTGTAAGGACAGTGAGTGAATTGTCCTTGTGCTATATTGTGCTTAAAAAAAAACATTTATTCTAGGGACAGAAAACTGTAGGTAGGGAGAGTGTCAGTTTATTTCACTCTGCAAGTCCTTGTTTCCAGGGACCTGTAAGGACAGTGAGTGAATTGTCCTTGTGCTATATTGTGATTAAAAAAAACATTTTTTCTAGGGACAGAAAACTGTAGGTAGGGAGAGTGTTTTTTTTCTTTCACTCTGCAAGTCCTTGTTTCCAGGGACCTGTAAGGACAGTGAGTGAATTGTCCTTGTGCTATATTGTGATTAAAAAAAACATTTTTTCTAGGGACAGAAAACTGTAGGTAGGGAGAGTGTTTTTTTTCTTTCACTCTGCAAGTCCTTGTTTCCAGGGACCTGTAAGGACAGTGAGTGAATTGTCCTTGTGCTATATTGTGATTAAAAAAAACATTTTTTCTAGGGACAGAAAACTGTAGGTAGGGAGAGTGTTTTTTTTCTTTCACTCTGCAAGTCCTTGTTTCCAGGGACCTGGAAGGACAGTGAGTGAATTGTCCTTGTGCTATATTGTGCTTAAAAAAAACATTTATTCTAGGGACAGAAAACTGTAGGTAGGGAGAGTGTCAGTTTATTTCACTCTGCAAGTCCTTGTTTCCAGGGACCTGTAAGGACAGTGAGTGAATTGTCCTTGTGCTATATTGTGATTAAAAAAAACATTTTTTCTAGGGACAGAAAACTGTAGGTAGGGAGAGTGTTTTTTTTCTTTCACTCTGCAAGTCCTTGTTTCCAGGGACCTGGAAGGACAGTGAGTGAATTGTCCTTGTGCTATATTGTGCTTAAAAAAAACATTTATTCTAGGGACAGAAAACTGTAGGTAGGGAGAGTGTCAGTTTATTTCACTCTGCAAGTCCTTGTTTCCAGGGACCTGTAAGGACAGTGAGTGAATTGTCCTTGTGCTATATTGTGATTAAAAAAAACATTTTTTCTAGGGACAGAAAACTGTAGGTAGGGAGAGTGTTTTTTTTCTTTCACTCTGCAAGTCCTTGTTTCCAGGGACCTGTAAGGACAGTGAGTGAATTGTCCTTGTGCTATATTGTGCTTAAAAAAAACATTTATTCTAGGGACAGAAAACTGTAGGTAGGGAGAGTGTCAGTTTATTTCACTCTGCAAGTCCTTGTTTCCAGGGACCTGTAAGGACAGTGAGTGAATTGTCCTTGTGCTATATTGTGATTAAAAAAAACATTTTTTCTAGGGACAGAAAACTGTAGGTAGGGAGAGTGTTTTTTTTCTTTCACTCTGCAAGTCCTTGTTTCCAGGGACCTGTAAGGACAGTGAGTGAATTGTCCTTGTGCTATATTGTGATTAAAAAAAACATTTTTTCTAGGGACAGAAAACTGTAGGTAGGGAGAGTGTTTTTTTTCTTTCACTCTGCAAGTCCTTGTTTCCAGGGACCTGGAAGGACAGTGAGTGAATTGTCCTTGTGCTATATTGTGCTTAAAAAAAACATTTATTCTAGGGACAGAAAACTGTAGGTAGGGAGAGTGTCAGTTTATTTCACTCTGCAAGTCCTTGTTTCCAGGGACCTGTAAGGACAGTGAGTGAATTGTCCTTGTGCTATATTGTGATTAAAAAAAACATTTTTTCTAGGGACAGAAAACTGTAGGTAGGGAGAGTGTTTTTTTTCTTTCACTCTGCAAGTCCTTGTTTCCAGGGACCTGGAAGGACAGTGAGTGAATTGTCCTTGTGCTATATTGTGCTTAAAAAAAACATTTATTCTAGGGACAGAAAACTGTAGGTAGGGAGAGTGTCAGTTTATTTCACTCTGCAAGTCCTTGTTTCCAGGGACCTGTAAGGACAGTGAGTGAATTGTCCTTGTGCTATATTGTGATTAAAAAAAACATTTTTTCTAGGGACAGAAAACTGTAGGTAGGGAGAGTGTTTTTTTTCTTTCACTCTGCAAGTCCTTGTTTCCAGGGACCTGTAAGGACAGTGAGTGAATTGTCCTTGTGCTATATTGTGCTTAAAAAAAACATTTATTCTAGGGACAGAAAACTGTAGGTAGGGAGAGTGTCAGTTTATTTCACTCTGCAAGTCCTTGTTTCCAGGGACCTGTAAGGACAGTGAGTGAATTGTCCTTGTGCTATATTGTGCTTAAAAAAAACATTTATTCTAGGGACAGAAAACTGTAGGTAGGGAGAGTGTCAGTTTATTTCACTCTGCAAGTCCTTGTTTCCAGGGACCTGTAAGGACAGTGAGTGAATTGTCCTTGTGCTATATTGTGATTAAAAAAAACATTTTTTCTAGGGACAGAAAACTGTAGGTAGGGAGAGTGTTTTTTTTCTTTCACTCCGCAAGTCCTTGTTTCCAGGGACCTGTAAGGACAGTGAGTGAATTGTCCTTGTGCTATATTGTGCTTAAAAAAAACATTTATTCTAGGGACAGAAAACTGTAGGTAGGGAGAGTGTCAGTTTATTTCACTCTGCAAGTCCTTGTTTCCAGGGACCTGTAAGGACAGTGAGTGAATTGTCCTTGTGCTATATTGTGATTAAAAAAAACATTTTTTCTAGGGACAGAAAACTGTAGGTAGGGAGAGTGTTTTTTTTCTTTCACTCTGCAAGTCCTTGTTTCCAGGGACCTGTAAGGACAGTGAGTGAATTGTCCTTGTGCTATATTGTGCTTAAAAAAAACATTTATTCTAGGGACAGAAAACTGTAGGTAGGGAGAGTGTCAGTTTATTTCACTCTGCAAGTCCTTGTTTCCAGGGACCTGTAAGGACAGTGAGTGAATTGTCCTTGTGCTATATTGTGATTAAAAAAAACATTTTTTCTAGGGACAGAAAACTGTAGGTAGGGAGAGTTTTTTTTTTCTTTCACTCTGCAAGTCCTTGTTTCCAGGGACCTGTAAGGACAGTGAGTGAATTGTCCTTGTGCTATATTGTGCTTAAAAAAAACATTTATTCTAGGGACAGAAAACTGTAGGTAGGGAGAGTGTCAGTTTATTTCACTCTGCAAGTCCTTGTTTCCAGGGACCTGTAAGGACAGTGAGTGAATTGTCCTTGTGCTATATTGTGCTTAAAAAAAACATTTATTCTAGGGACAGAAAACTGTAGGTAGGGAGAGTGTCAGTTTATTTCACTCTGCAAGTCCTTGTTTCCAGGGACCTGTAAGGACAGTGAGTGAATTGTCCTTGTGCTATATTGTGATTAAAAAAAACATTTTTTCTAGGGACAGAAAACTGTAGGTAGGGAGAGTGTTTTTTTTCTTTCACTCTGCAAGTCCTTGTTTCCAGGGACCTGTAAGGACAGTGAGTGAATTGTCCTTGTGCTATATTGTGATTAAAAAAAACATTTTTTCTAGGGACAGAAAACTGTAGGTAGGGAGAGTGTTTTTTTTCTTTCACTCTGCAAGTCCTTGTTTCCAGGGACCTGTAAGGACAGTGAGTGAATTGTCCTTGTGCTATATTGTGCTTAAAAAAAACATTTATTCTAGGGACAGAAAACTGTAGGTAGGGAGAGTGTCAGTTTCTTTCACTGTGAAAGTCCTTGTTTCAAGGGACAGAGAAGGACACCTGAAGGTAGCCCTTATTGCTTTTTTCCCATCTCCCTGCAGGCCATCTATTAGAATGTCTGGAAGGCAAACAAGGAGAGGCAGACAGTCAGGAGGCAATAAAAGAGGGCAAGCAGGCTCTGTGTCTGGGGGCAACAGTGCTGGTCGTGGACGCGGTGCATTGTCATCAGCACATGGCCATGGGACACGCTTGTCCTTCTTTTCGGCAGCTGGACATGTTGAGCCACATCATGCCGAAGACTTGGTAGAGTGGATGACCAAGCCCTCCTCCTCCTCCTCATCCTCTCTCACCCAGGCTCAGGGTACTGGAAAAGCAGCTGCCAAAGCGTCGTCTTCCCTGGTATCAATGTCAGACAAATCATCAGTCACTCCTTCCCTAGACCCACCATGTCCTCCTCCTGAGGAGTCCCCCGAACTGTTTCAGCACAGTGTTGGGTACATGCTCCAGGAGGATGCCCAGCGTTTCGAAGGGTCTGATGATGAAACCCAGCTAGAGGAAGGCAGTAGCGTGAGAGCAGACAGAGGGGATGCTCAAGAAGGACACCAATCTGGCAGTCATGTTCCAGCAGCTGCAGCATACTGCCAGATTGGCTCCAGTGATGAGGAGGGAGGGGATGATGAGGTCACTGACTCCACGTGGGTGCCTAATAGGAGAGAGGAGGAGGAGGAGGATGAGGAGGAGGCACATCTCCAACGAGGCAGGATGCCCTTTGGTGGCCAGCGTAAGGGCAGTACACCGACGGAATCACACCGCAGAGCTCCGCCTGTGCAGGGCGCTGCCTCTGCCCGTCATTCAAAAAGTTCTTTGGTGTGGGCCTTTTTTGAGGCTAGTGCATCAGATCGCACAGCTGCTGTTTGCAACATATGTCTCAAGCGTATATCGCGTGGCCAAAACATCAGCCGCTTGGGTACGACATGCCTGACCAGACATATGTTGACCTGCCATGCAGCTCGTTGGCAAGCCTACCTCAAAGACCCACACCAAAGAACAAAGCGGACCTCTCCTTGCACCGCATCAGCTGGGATCTCCAACCCCACTATAACTTCAGTCCTCTCTGAAACATGCACTGAGAGGAATGAAGGTGTAGAATTAGGTGTGTCACAGCCAAGTACTTGCGGCCACTCTGCTAGCAGTACACCGACGTCCGATTCTAGCAGGCAAATTTCCCTGCCCCAGCTGCTGGACCGTCGAAAGAAGTTCACTCCCAGCCATCCACATGCCCAGCGGTTGAATGCTAGCTTGGCTAAATTGCTAGCGCTTCAACTGCTGCCTTTTCAGTTGGTAGACTCGGCCCCCTTCCGTGAGTTTGTGCAATGTGCGGTTCCTCAGTGGCAGGTTCCCAAACGCCACTTTTTCTCACGGAAGGCTATTCCGGCTCTCTACCGGCATGTGGAAGGCAATGTCTTGGCCTCGCTGGACAGGGCGGTCAGCGGTAAGGTGCATATTACCGCTGACTCATGGTCCAGCAGGCATGGACAGGGACGTTACCTTTCTTTCACGGCCCATTGGGTCACTCTTTTGGCAGCTGGGAAGGATGCAGGACAAGGTGCAGTAGTGTTGGAGGTTGTCCCACCGCCACGCCTCCAAAATGCTACTACTGGTTGTGACACACCTCTCTCCTCCACCCCCTCCTCTTCTTCTTCCTCCATGGCCTCTTCCTGTGGTTTGTCCTATGAACCAGCGGTGCTCCGTAGCCGTTCACGGGGCTACGCAAGTACGCAGGCAAAAAGATGCCATGCCGTGCTTGCGCTGGTGTGTTTGGGGGACAGAAGCCACACTGGGGCAGAGGTCCTGTCTGCTCTGCAGGGCCAGGCCGAGAGGTGGTTGACGCCACGCCAGCTTAAGCCAGGAATGGTGGTTTGCGACAATGGCACCAACCTCCTCTCCGCCCTCCGACAGGGACAACTGACCCATGTGCCCTGTGTGGCTCACGTCCTTAACCTGGTGGTGCAGCGGTTCTTGGGCAGGTACCCGGGCTTACAGGATGTCCTGAGGCAGGCCAGGAAAGTCTGTGTGCATTTCCGCAGATCTTATAATGCCAGTGCTCGCCTGGCTGAGCTGCAAAAGGAGTTGAACCTGCCCAAGAACCGCCTTATATGTGACATGCCCACCAGGTGGAACTCAACGTTGGCCATGCTGCAGCGGCTGCACACGCAGCAGAGGGCCATCAATGAGTACCTGTGCGACTACGGCACCAGGACAGGGTCAGGGGAGCTTGGTTTTTTTTCTCCACGCCAGTGGGGCATGATCAGGGATGCATGCACTGTCCTGGCACCATTTGAGGAGGCCACGAGGATGGTGAGCAGTGACAGTGCATGCATCAGTGACACTGTACCTCTTGTCCACCTGTTGGAGCACACGCTGCGTGGAATAATGGACAGGGCACTTGAGGCAGAACAGAGGCAGGAAGAGGAGGACTTCCTTGCCTCTCAAGGCCCCCTTTACCCAGACAGTGTTCCTTCTGTCCCACCCATCGCACAGGAAGAGGAGGAGGAGGAGGAGGAGGAGGAGGAGGATTGTGTCAGCATGGAGGTGGAGGCTGGCACTCAGCATCATCAGCAGCAGTCTTTTAGGGATGATTTACAGTCCCAAGAAACCAGTGGACTTGTACGTGGCTGGGAGGAGGTGGCTGCGGATCATGTCGTCCTTAGTGACCCAGAGATCTCCGGAGCGAATGCCTCAGCAAACCTACGCTGCATGGCCTCCCTGATCCTGCAAAGTCTGCGGAAGGATCCTCGTATTCTTCGGATCAAGGAGAGGGACCATTACTGGCTGGCCACTCTCCTTGATCCACGGTACAAGGGTAAGGTTGCGGACCTTATGTTACCGTCGCAGAGGGAGCAGAGGATGAGACAACTCCGGGAGGCCTTGCAGAAAGGTCTGTGCAACGCGTTCCCAGAGACTGGGAGGTTACAAACTCCTGGTCCTGGACAACGAGTTGCTGAGGCTTCGGCCAGTCAAAGAAGGAGCGGTGGGGAAGGTGGCCGTCTGACCGATGCGTTCAGACAATTCTTTAGTCCGCAGCCCCAAAGTATGATCGGTTCCAGCAACCATCGCCAGCGTCTGATAAACATGGTGCAGGAATATCTAGGGGCAAGGTCAGACTTGGACACCTTTCCCACCGAAAATCCTCTGGCTTACTGGGTCTTGAGGATGGATCACTGGCCAGAGCTTGCACAGTATGCAATTGAGCTACTGGCCTGTCCTGCATCCAGCGTTCTTTCGGAACGCACATTCAGTGCTGCTGGAGGATTTGTCACGGATCACAGGGTGCGCCTGTCCACCGACTCGGTTGATCGACTGACTTTCATCAAGATGAACCAGTCTTGGATCACCACCAGCTACCACACACCTGATGCTGATATAACAGACTAATTGATTTTAACATGTCACATCCCTTCAAGACTGATGCTGATGCTGAGTGCCTGTGCTGTTATGTTGACTGGCTATCCTCCTCCTCCGAGTCCTCAATGATACGATTGATGATGATAGCTTGGAAGATCATTTTTGTTTATGGGTGCCGCCACCAGTGGCTAAGGCCCAATTTTTCAGCCCCTGTTTTACAGGGGCGTGTAATTACAATTTTTTTAGCAATAATTTGCCATAGGGCTCATTGCTGTGCTCCAAGTACAGTATCTGTGAGGGGTTGGAGTGTTGTGGCACCAGTGCCTAAGGCCCAATTTTTCAGCCCCTGTTTAACAGGGGCGTGTCATTACAATTTTTGAAGCAATACTTTGCAACAGGGCTCATTGCTGTGCTCCAAGTACAGTATCTGTGAGGGGTTGTAGTGTTGTGCCACCAGTGCCTAAGGCCCAATTTTTCAGCCCCTGTTCAACAGGGGCATGCAATTACAATTCTTGATCTAATAATTCACAGCAGGGTCCATTGCTGCACCCACCAAGAGTAACTCTGAGGGCTTACAGTCTTGTGGCAACGCCACCACCACCACCACCACGAAAGGCCCAATTTTTCAGCCCCTGTTCAAAAGGGGCATGTAATTACAATTCTTGATCTAATAATTCACAGCAGGGCCCATTGCTGCACCCACCAAGAGTAACTGTCAGGGCTTACAGTGTTGTGGCACCAGCACCACCATCAAAGCCCCAATTTTTACTACCACTGTTCAACAATTATATGTAATTAAAATTCCTGATATAATAGTTGACAGCAGGGCGTTCCAGCACCAACCAAGAGTAACTGAGTGCTTACAGTGTTGTGCCAACACCAACAACTAAGGGGCCTATTTCTGCAGAGTATATACGGCAGGTCCCTACTTTCAAACATCCAACTTACAAACGACTCCTACTTGCAAACGAAAGAAGACAACAGGAAGTGAGAGGAAATCTACCCCTAGAAAGGAAAATTCTCTCCTGTAAGAATAAATATGGGAGAAAGGGGTCTCATCTGTACTGATGCTTTATCAGCAATCCTTGTTTCAAGAAAAACACCACATTTCAAAAACAGTTGTCATTGGGACGGAAAGTGAGGTGAAATGTTCTGAACAGGGGCACAGACAGCAAAACAAATGTTACAGGGGTGATAACCCTTACCTATGTTTCCCAAAAAGTTTAAAAATAGATTTTTGGGCTGGAGCTACACTTCAACAATGTACCTGTTCAAAATTACAAACACATTCTACATAAGAACAAACCTACAGTCCCTGTCTTGTATGCACCGCCTGTATACGGCTGTTCAGAGTATATAGGGCCTTTTTTATTTTATGTGCGGGGTTCCCCTTAATATCCATACAAGACCCAAAGGGGCTGGTAATGGGCTGGGGTAGGGGGGGGGGTCATGGGGTAGCTATGCCATTTTTCTTAAAGAATTTCATCCATATTACCGGGACCAGACATTACATTAAAGCCGCAAGCAGTTTTAAATGGCTTTTTTTTCCTTTAGAAGTGTCATTTTGTGCAGGGACAGTTCTAAACACGGGAAACACGTGGCACTTCACAGGCATACTTTAGACACCCCCCAGGTACGATATTTAAAGGAATATTTGACTTTTTTTTTTTCACTTTATGCATCATTAAAATGACTGCTCCCGAAAAACGACCGTTTTTAAAACTTCTTTTTGCATTGATACATGTCCCCTGGTGCACAACCCGGGTTCCCAAACCCTATTTATGACAATAACATGCATAATAGTTGTTATAATTAGCACTTTAGAATTCGAACGTTCGCATCCATTGTATTTAATAGGGTTCTAATGTTCGTTCGAACTTTCGGTCCGTTCGCGGGTTCTGGTGCGAACCGAACCCGGGGGTGTTCGGCTCATCACTAGTAGCGGTATTACTGCCATCACTAAATTACACCATTTTCCTGACCCACCTCTCATAATAAACAAGCCAGCTGAGAGATGACAAGTGACATCAGTGACCAAATTTGGTGTTTGACTTCAGGCAGCATTACCCTCTGGCTTGTTTACATTCAGAGGACTGAAAGGGACCTGTCACTTGCAGCAAGAATCTGGCAGAAGCAGGATTGTCATGCACAGGTCAACAGGGCATCGTTCATCATAATTAACAATGGATCTTCTTTTGCTGGGTGATATGATTGATGATGGATTTACAACACAGGACTTTTTTTTTCTTTTATAAAGGACTTTTTCGCAGCATGGGTGTATTTATTTACATTTGACCTTTCTTTGTGAATGAAAAACAAGAGGTACTATGAGGAGTATCCCACCCATGTTGTGGGCATATGGCCTGGTATGATTCAGGGGGTTAATGCTCACTCCCCCTCCCTTTCCTAACCAGCCAGGTTTCATGCCTGGATAAGGGTCTGGTATGAATTTTTGGGGAACCCAGATTTTTTTGTGTGGTTTCCTTCTTAGAAATCTACACCAGAACCCTTCTCTAGGATAAGGGTCTGGTATAAAAAAAAAAAAAAAAATTTCTTTGCTTAGGGTTCTCCAAATCCAGACCAGTTATCCTCGAAAAATTTACATCTATGGGCCTCAGCTTGTCTGTAAGAACTACTGAGCTACTAATCTGATCTGGAATCTAAACAATTCACTGTGATCATGTGATGCTAAGGCAAAACAGATGGTTCTAAATACAGTATTGATGCATGAATGCTCTTGTTTCTGTACCAGCTATTGAAAGCTCTCTACAACAAAATAAATTAATGGAAAGAGAAACACATTCTCCACTTGTGAATAAGGAGGATGGTTAAAAGAAGTTTTTTTTTATTTTAGATTGTGACCCAATTGGAAATATTTTCCCTAACATCATGTCCCTGTTACTCCAGACCAAGGACCAAAGGGAGAAATTGTTACTGGGACAGAGATAAAAAAAAATGATGGCACAAATTCTACTCTTCCCCCATCCGTTTGTGTCTGTGTCCTCATTGTTAAAAATGTCCATTATTACCAATCAAAAGTTTTAGCAGAATCAGTGTAAACCTTTAGTTGCTATAAAATAAACAATGTTTTTAAAATTACCAAACTAAAAATATACTGTGTATATCAAAAAGACCTGCTGACTCACTTGTTCTTGAAGTCATCAGTAGCCAATCTTGCATTATCTATCTGTAGGACTACCCTGGCATTGTCCAGTGATGATGTGGAGATCTATTCAATAATTCAAATATGAAACAAGAAAAAAAGATAATGGAATATTTTGTAGGCAATAAACTTAAGACACATTAATTTGCCGTATCAAGGTTAAATGTCTGATGCTATTGATGAACAAGCTACAAATTATCTTAACAATATTTTGTAATGGCATTATATTGGTAAGCCAAATAATGCTTTCCTTCCTCTTCCTTTTCTGTTGGCATAAAAAAAAAACACAATTTAACCTAAACTCAGATAGACTTCCTATCTCAAAATGTATTTTAAGTATACTATATTTTTTTCTTATTGACTCACCCTGCTTTGAAGTTCTTCAATAGTCTTGTAGTAGTGTTGGAAGTCTGGTGTCGATGTATGGGAATTTTTGTCATACCATTCACAGATTTTCTTCTCCATTTGGGCATTTTCTTGTTCCAGAGAGTGGACCTTCTCTAGGTAGGTTGCTAGTCGGTCATTAAGGAGCTGCATGGTTTCCTTCTCATTGACATTGAAAAAAACATCATTCTTCCAACCACCATGGCTCCCGATGCTATTAAAGTGGTTGTCATTATGAGCGCTATGTACACTTCCGTAGCCACATCCATGAGTGATGGAAGAGTGTTTTGTAAAGATTATTGGTTTACTTGCCCCCCCATGGGTATTATGGGTTGTGTGGTGGACTTTATGATATCCTCCATGATGTGAAAATTGGCCGATACCATGATGAACTGAGAGTTTGGGAGAGTGGCTCCTTACATGAACACCTGCCTTTAAAGGTGTAGGCATAACCTGCTTGTGCTGGCTGTGGCTCATGGTGGTCAAGGTGGATGGTTGTGGATATTGGAGGTATACTGGGTTGTTGCAATGTATCTTGCTCTGAAGACAAGGGTTCATATGTACATGTATCTTCTTTTATAGGTCACCATGGGAGTTAAACATACAAAGCAATTTTTCTGTGATTGTGCACTTTTTTTGTAGACTGTTGCAGTTTCAAATGACTTAATAATGTTCTGCGTGGTTATTATGAAAACATCAGAGAAGCTTATGTCCATCTACAGCTCTGATCATCTGACAGTCGTTTTATCGTAATTGTGATGAAATACCTGAAAATTTTGCACCACCCTAATGACTGCAATCAGCCCAATGAAAAGCAGAAAATCATAAGTCATCCTAACATTTACTTGAACATTTACACATGAAAGTGATAATGAATTTTGAGTCATGAATTCACATGAAAATTTGCAAGATTAGTGTAACTAAACATTAAAAATACATGTTGTTCCCCAGACTGGTCTAGTCAGTTTACTTGTACCAGATACTGGGTGGCTTGGGGGTGCTTGAGCACCTACCATCTAAAATTATGGAAATCATTTCTATGGGGTATAGCAGTGCCATTTAGGGATGCATAGACTTTGCTGATTCTGCTGTCATTGAAATAAATCACTTCTTGCTTACAGTCTAATGCCGCATACACACGTCCGTTTTTCTCGTCGAAAAAAACGACATTTTTCCCATTCGACGAGAAAAACGATAGTCTGTGGGCTTTCTGTCATTTTTTTCGACGAGAAAAACGGCATTAAAAACGACGAGAAAAATTAGAACATGTTCTAATTTTTCTCGTCGTTTTTTTCGACATGTTTTCCGCTGCAGTGTTTCCCATAGGGAAACACTGCCGCGGAGCCCACAGACGGTCGTTTTTCTCGTCAAGAGAAAAAATGACGTGAAAAACGACCGTGTGTGGGGAACAAGCTGTTCCCTCGTTTTAAATGACATTATTCACGGCGTTTTTTTAACCGCCGTGAATAATGATCGTGTGTACGCGGCATAAGAAGCATGTGTGCACTCATTTGGCTGGTGCCAGCAGAGTGATGTTTCCATTCTTTCAAAAAAGGGGTCCACTACCCCCACCTATGACTGGCAATAACAGTAAGCAGCATTGAAGGGCAAATAGATATAAACAGGGCCAAGGATAAATCCAAGTAAAATTCCAAGCTTACATACCAACCAGCCCGCAGATAACCGAATCAACCTGTCTAACAGTATGCGTTAAAAACAGGGGTTTAGTCTGCACACATTTCCAAATACATGCGTAAGCTACAGGCCATGCCAAGGCACCCTGGTATCTGTAGTTCCTGTCACTGACTGATGAGTGACTCCACAGTGGAAGCACATGCATTCTGATGAGTAGGTGGAGGGCAGGTGGACTGAAGGGAGCCCAACCTTCTTAAAGGTACAGATGCACACTGAGCACCCAGCAAATCACACAATGGCTTTGAAGGTGTCAGTGCACAGCTTGACCAATATAACATTGTTGCAAAAAAAGGGTCCACGACCACCACCCTATGACTGGCCATAGCAGTAAGCAACATTGGAGGGCAAATAGATATAAACAGGGCCAAGGATAAATCCAATTTGAATCAATTTGCAAATACATGCATAAGCTACAGGCCATGTCAAGGCACCCTGGTATCTGTAGTTCCTATCACTGACTGATGAGTTACTTCACAGTGGAAGCACATGCATTCTGATGGTTTCAATGCCCTCCACCTACTCATCAGAATGCATGTGCTTCCACTGTGGAGTCACTCATCAGCCAGTGATAGGAACTACAGATACCAGGGACCTTGATGTGGCCTGTAGCTCACACATGTATTTTCAAATGTATGCCGACTAAACCCTGTTTTTTAACGCATACTGTTAGACAGGTTGATTTGGTTGTTCCCAGGCTGGTTGGTAAGTAACAGAAAAAGGTAAAATGGCGCAAAAATAGTTCTGGCATAATAAGAGTAAAAATGTCACTGGAAAATGCACTGAAAAATTCCAATGTCCATCAGATGATGTATGCACCAGCGGCAGCTACCATAGGCAGAGGACTTCCATTGCTGACATTACATCTGCCTTCAGCCTTCAGCCTTATCCTCCATCTGGGACCTACATCTTTCCCTCGGACTGTTGATGACACCGGACCACCCGTATACGTTGTATACACCACATGCCTGATTACTTCTTCCTATTTTTGAGTAGCCATTTGGCTGTTTTTATTAACGGTTATTAAAACGTTAATACTGCACTTAGTTTGGCACACCTTCCTTTCCTGGTTGGTAAGTAAGCTTGTCATTTTTCCTTGGATTTATCCTTGGCCCTGTTTATATGTTTCTATTCTTTGCCTGCATTAAGTGAAATGCCAGTCACCACTCCAGGCATTCCTGCATGGTTGTATGTGATTGGGCAGTCTCTCTGTGTGTTGCAATCTCTGTATACCGCAGAGTCTGACTGGAGAATAGCATTACACCATATGTATTAAATAGAATATAGTTGGAAAAACAGAGATAGAAAAGAACTTGGAATATTATTTAACAACTAATCTATAGCGGGAGAGAAGCCCAGACTGTGTATGCTACAGGCATACCCCACTTTTAAGTACACAATGGGGTTTATTTACTAAAGCTGGAAAGCGCAAAATCAGGCTCACTTCTGCATAGAAACCAATGAGCTTCTAACCCCAGCTTGTTCAATTAAGCTTTGGTAATAAAACCTGGAAGCTCATTGGTTTTTATGCAGAAGTGAGCCTGATTTTGTGCTTTCCAGCTTTAGTAAATAAACCCCATTGTGTACTTAAAAGTGGGGTATGCCTGTATATGTCCACATCCTACCAAATCATGTAGAGCCTGTATTCATGTGAACTGAGTTTGTTTCAAGGATACTTATCAGGAGCCTCTTCTTTGGAATATATGTGCCTTGACTACTTTGACTACCATGTTGTCTTTATGGTGTCTTACTCACATTGAGTCTGAAAGGTTTCCCCTTCGGGAAGTTGGTGCTTTTATTTTAAGATTATGTGTACAAGACCATTGGCTGTTTACTGAATTTACCCTAATTTTCCATCCGAGAGGCAGTGGCTTCAACTTGGCTTACTCATTTGCACCTCTATGGGCTACATAACCATGCTACGAATTCCAGCCTACCCTACTGGCTATTATTGCTCTATTAAAGATTAGGAATGAGTTCTACTATCCATGTGATTCTGTAACATATGCCCCCGAAGAAGGATTCCCTAAACGAGTTGAGTCTGCACGTGAACTGCAATCTGAATTTTTGCATGTTGTGAACCAGTATGAGGAGAGTTATTTTTAATGTTATGTAATAGATTTCTAATGGTACGTACTAAAGTTGTTTTTATGGTTCTTCTTCTATATGTCCACACAAAGTCCATGACTACATATTCTGTTCATAGTTGTACATATTTAACCACTAAGTAGAACCACTCAATGTCAAGAAGTAGCTGTAAAAGCAAACAAAATCTTGGGATGTGCATGTAGGATTATCAAGTTAAGTCGTATACGTATTTTCAAAAGCAGATAAAGTTACAGCCACAAGGTTCAGGGTCAGGTTTTTATGGTCTGTAGTAGAGTTGTCCCAATACCGATACTAGTATCGGTATCGGGACCGATACCGAGCATTTGCGCGAGTACTTGTACTCGCGCAAATGTTCCCGATGCTTCACCCGATACTTTTTTTTTCTAGTGTAGTGTGGCTGGAGAGGGTGGGAGGAGTCAGTGGCTGGGGAGGGCGGGAGAGGGCGGGGGAGTGCGGGCGCAGTCTGGTTGGAGAGGGGGCGGGCAGAGTCTATGGAAGGAAAGTGTGGGCGGAGTCTGGCTGGACAGGGCGGGCACAGTCGGTGGACGGATTTGGCGGGCAGAGAGCGAGTCCCTCACCTGGTAAGCTGGCATGGGTGTAGGGCACAGCCGCATCGGGATCGGTGACCGGTGCTGTCACATTCGGTCGCCGTCAGCGGCTGAACGTCCCGACGCCCATCTTGGTACACCCTGCACTTGGCTGCAGTAAGCAGACATCTTGTTACACCCAGCCCGAGCTATATGGGCTGGGTGTAACATAATGTCTGCTGCTGCTTACTGCAGCCGAGTGCAGGGTGTACCAAGATGGGCGTTGCAGCTTTTTGCAGTTTTTTTTTTATTTATTTTTTATAAATCCTGTGTCATTTTTTGCAGCATTTCAGTGCCAGCCAACAATCGGTGACATCTATCAGTGCCACCTATCATTGCAATCAGTGCCATCCACCAGTGCCACCTGATAGGTGGCACTTGTGGGCACTGATAGGTGGCACTTGTGGGCACTGATAGATGGCACTGGTAGCACTATCAGTGCCACCTATCAGTGGAATATGTGCCACCTGTCTGTGCCACCTGTGCCCATCAGCACCAGTCACCAGTCAGTGCCAGCCACCTGTCTGTGCCCATCAGCGCCAGTCACCAGTCAGTGCCAGCCACCTGTCTGTGCCACCTGTCTGTGCCCATCAGCGCCAGTCATCAGTCAGTGCCAGCCACCTGTCTGTGCCACATGTCTGTGCCACCTGTCTGTGCCCATCAGCACCAGTCAGTGCCAGCCACCTGTCTGTGCCACCTGTCTGTGCCCATCAGCGCCAGTCATCAGTCAGTGCCAGCCACCTGTCTGTGCCACATGTCTGTGCCACCTGTCTGTGCCCATCAGCACCAGTCAGTGCCAGCCACCTGTCTGTGCCACCTGTCTGTGCCCATCAGCGCCAGTCACCAGTCAGTGCCAGCCACCAGTCTGTGCCACCTGTCTGTGCCCATCAGCGCCAGTCACCAGTCAGTGCCAGCCACCTGTCTGTGCCACCTATCTGTGCCCATCTGTCAAACTGTCACATGACATTGAAAAAAAAAGTATCGGTAATCGGTATCGGCGAGTACTTGGAAAAAAGTAAGGTACTTGTACTCGGTCCTAAAAAAGTGGTATCGGGACAACCCTAGTCTGTAGCATTGGAACCACATTGATTTTTAACCCTGGTTCCTACAATTAGGATTTGTGCATGCAATCACAGCTTTGGGTAGAATGCATAGCATGTCTTTTGCACTGGAGCTTAGAACATTTTGGTTTAAGGAAGCAGTAGAGGATTGGAGTCAGTCCAGCTTGAATTTAAAAGGTAAAATTATTTCATATTTAAGAGAAGATGGCTGGATGCTGCTACCAAGAGTCTTAGCAGGGGCCTGCTACTGAGCACTGGTACCTGAAGGTTTGGTTATTTTATGAGAAGTTTATTAAATATACCTACAGTATCTCACAAAAGTGAGTACACTCTTACATTTTTGAAAATATTTTATTATCTCTTTTGATGAAATTACACTTTGCTACAATGTAAAGTAGTGAGTGTACAGCTTGTATTGCTGTCCCCTCAAAATAACTCAACACACAGCCAATAATGTCTAAACCACTGGCAACAAAAGTGAGTACACCCCTAAGTGAAAATGTCCAAATTGGGTCCAATTAGCCATTTTCCCTCATGTGACTCGTAAGTGTTACAAGGTCTCAGGTGTGAATGGGAAGCAGGTGTGTTAAATGTGGTGTTATCACTCTCACTCACTCATACTGGTCACTGGAAGTTCAACATGGCACCTCATGTCAAAGAACTCTCTGAGGATCTGAAAAAAAGAATTGTTGCTCTACATAAAGATGGCCTAGGCTATAAGAAGATTGCCAGACCCTGAAACTGAGCTGCAGCATGGTGGCCAAGACCATACAGTGGTTTAACAGGAGAGGTTCCACTCAGAACAGGCCTCGCCGTGGTCTACCAAAGAAGTTGAGTGCTCATGCTCTGCGTCATATATTCAGAGGTTGTCTTTGGGAAATAGATGTATGAGTGCTGCCAGCATTGCTGCAGAGGTTGAAGGTGTGGGGGGTCAGCCAGTCAGTGCTCAGACCATACGCCGCACACTGCATCAAATTGGTCTGCATGGCTGTCGTCCCAGAAGGAAGCCTCTTCTAAAGATGATGCACAAGAAAGCCTGCAAACAGTTTGCTCAAGACAAGCAGACTAAGGGCATGGATTACTGGAACCATATCCAGTGGTCTGATGATCACGATAAACTTATTTGGTTCAGATGGTGTGAAGCATATGTGGCGGCAACCAGGTGAGGAGTACAAAAACAAGTGTGTCTTACCTACAGTCAAGCATGGTGGTGGGAGTGTCATGGTCTGGGGCTGCATGAGTGCTGCCGGTAGGGATGAGCATCGTGTTCGAGTCGAACACACGTTCGACTCGAACATCGAACTTTCGGAACGCACATTCAGTGCTGCTGAAGGCTTTGTAACCGATCACAGGGTGCACCTGTAAACCGACTCGGTCGATCGACTGACCTTCACAAAAATGAATCGGTCTTGGATCACCACCAGCTACCAAGCACCTGATGCTGATGTAACATAATAATTTTCTTTGAAATGTCAGATCCCTTCAAGACTGCCTATGCTGATGCAGAGTGACTATCCTGTTATGCTGAGTGACTATCCTCTTCTTCCTCAATAATCATGCTGATAGTTTGAAAGAACATTTTTGGTTCTGGCCCAATTTTTCAGCCCCTGTTTAACAGGGGCGTGTATTTACAATTTTTTATGCAATGCTTTGCAGCAGGGCTCATTGCTGTTCTCCAACTACAGTATCTGTGAGGGGTTGCAGTGTTGTGGCACCAGCACCAGTGCCTAAGGCCCAATTTTTCTGCCCCTGTTTAACAGGGGCGTGTAATTACAATTTTTGATGCAATACTTTGCAAGAGGGCTCATTGCTGCGCTCTAAGTACAGTATCTGTGAGGGGTTGCAGTGTTGTGGCACCAGCACCAGTGCCTAAGGCCCAATTTTTCTGCCCCTGTTCAACAGGGGCATGTAATTACAATTCTTGATCTAATATTTCACAGCTGGGCCCATTCCTGCGCCCACCAAGAGTAACTGTGAGGACTTACAGTGTTGTGGCACCAGCACCAGTGCCTAAGGCCCAATTTTTCTGCCCCTGTTCAACAGGGGCATGCAATTACAATTCTTGATCTAATAATTCACAGCAGGGCCCATTCATGCGCCCACCAAGAGTAACTGTGAGGGCTTACAGTGTTGTGGCACCAGCACCACCACCAAAGGCCCAATTTTTCCTACTACTGTTCAACAATGGCATGTAATTACAATTCCTGATATAATAGTTGACAGCAGGGCATTCCAGCGCCCACCAAGAGTAACTGAAATGGCTTACAGTGTTGTGCCAACACCAACACCTAAGGGGCAAATTTCTGCAGAGTATATACGGCAGGCCCCTACTTTCAAACATCCAACTTACAAACGACTCCTACTTGCAAACGGAAGGAGACAACAGGAAGTGAGAGGAAATCTACCCCTAGGAAGGGAAATTCTCTCCTGTAAGAGTTAATATGGGAAAAAGGTGTCTCCTCTCTACTGATGCTTTATCACCAATCCTTGTTTCAATAAAAAAAAACAAATGTTCCAAAAACATTTGTCATTGGGATGGAAAGTGAGGTGAAATGTCTGAACAGGTGCACAGACAGCAAAACAAATGTTACAGGGGTGATAACCCTTCCCTATGTTCTCCAAAAAGCTTAAAAATAGATTTTTTGGCTAGAGCTACACTTAAAAAATGTACCTGTTCCAAATTACAAACAGATTGTACTTAAGAACAAACCTACAGTTCATGTCTTGTTTGCACCACCTGTATACTGCTGTTCAGAGTATATAGGGCCTTTTTTTATTTTGGGTGCGGGGTTCCCCTTAATATCCATACAAGACCCAAAAGGGGTAGAAATGGGCTGGGGTAGGGGGGGGGGTGATGGGGTAGCCATGCCATGTTTCTCAATGATTCTTATCCATATTGCCGGGACCAGACATTACATTAAAGCCGCAAGCAGTTTTAAATGGCCTTTTTTCCTTTAGAAATGTCATTTTGTGCAGGGACAGTTCTAAACACGGGAAACAAGTGCCTCTTCACATGCAGCACTTATAATAGTTATAGTTATAATTATATAGTTATTATATAGTTATAATTAGCACTTTAGATTTTGAATGTTCGCGTCCATTGTATTTAATAGGGTTCTAAAGTTTGCGCGAACTTTCGGTCTGTTCAAAGGTTCTGGTGCAAACCGAACGAGGGGGTGTTTGGCTCATCCCTAGCTGCCGGTACTGGGGAGCTACAGTTCATTGAGGGAACCATGAATGCCAACATGTACTGTGACATACTGAAGCAGAGCATGATCCCCTCCCTTCAGAAGCTGGGCTGCAGGGCAGGGTGGTTAGCCCTTTCACCTAGCAGCAAAAGGGTCACTGGTTCGAATCCCAACCACGACACCATCTTACTGGAGTTTGCATGTTCTCCCTGTGTCTGCGTGGGTTTCCTCCCACGCTCCAAAGACATGCTTTTATGTTAATTGGATCTTGTCCAAATTGGCCCAGTATATATGTGTGTACGACTGTGAGACCCAAGCGTGTCGAGATCCTATGGGGTAAAATGACTGCATCAGCCAAGCAGACACTGGCTGCAAAAAGCGTCTAGAGGCGATTCAGTTCGCATGTGAGCGCTATACAAGTCACTCATTCATTCACTTCACAGGCATACTTTAGACACCCCCCAGGTACGATATTTAACCTTCCTAGCGGTATTCCCGAGTCTGGCTCGGGGTTAAATTTCAGCACCAAAAGCGGTGACCCCGAGCCAGACTCGGGATTGCATCGCAGTGATCCAGGCAGAGTTACTTACCTTGTCCCCTGGATCCTGCGATGCCTCTCCGCTGTGTGATCGAGCTGTCTCCTCGCTCGATTCACACACTTCCGAGTGCCGCCGAGCTCCGTTCCCTGCGGCGTTACGACGCACGGGGACGGAGATCGGCGCCAAATTCAAAAAAGTTAAAACACAGTATACATACAGTACACTGTAATCTTACAGATTGCAGTACTGTATGTAATAATTACACACCCCCATTGTCCCTAGTGGTCTGTCCAGTGTCCTGCATGCACTTTTATATAACAAAAACTTTTCTTTCTGCCTAGAAACTGGAGATTGTCCATAGCAACCAAAAAGTGTCCCTTTATGTCAAAAGTGGTTTTAGACCAGCTAAAAAACAGCGATAATAAACTAGAATCACTCGCAGAATTAAGCAATAGCGATTTGTGGGGAAATTCGTCATCAAACACTGAAAAACACTTTTATTATTATTATTATATTATTTGTTATAATTATTTTATAGTTATTTATTTTATTATAATGTATAATTTAATTGTTTGAACATTATCATACCCGGGATGTCTACTAGACTCTGGTTTGGACAGATTTAAGTGAGTTATTCCTAAGAATTACAGGCCTGCAATATAAAACGCCAAATTTCCATGCAGAATAATGGTACCGCTTTCAGCACCTAAAATCTGACAGAATCATACCGCCAGGGAGGTTAAAGGAATATTTCACTTTTTTTTTTCACTTTATGCATCATTAAAATCACTGCTCCTGAAAAAACTACAGTTTTTAAACGTTTTTAAAAATTATTTTTGCATTGATACATGTCCCCTGGGGCAGGACCTGGGTCCCCAAACCCTTTTTAGGAGAATAAATTACATATTAGCCGTTATAATTAGCACTTTAGATTTCGAATGTTCGCGTCCATTGTATTTAATAGGGTTCTAAAGTTTGCGCGAACTTTCGGTCTGTTCGAAGGTTCTGGTGCAAACCGAACGAGGGGGTGTTTGGCTCATCCCTAGCTGCCGGTACTGGGGAGCTACAGTTCATTGAGGGAACCATGAATGCCAACATGTACTGTGACATACTGAAGCAGAGCATGATCCCCTCCCTTCAGAAGCTGGGCTGCAGGGCAGTAATCCAACATGATAATGACCCCAAACACACCTCCAAGACGACCAGTGCCTTGCTAAAAAAGCTGAGAGTAAAGGTGATGGACTGGCCAAGCATATCTCCAGACGTAAACCCTATTGAGAATCTGTGGGGCATCCTCAAATGGAAGGTGGAGGAGCGCAAGGTCTCTAACAGAGGACTCCAATGGCAATCTGCAAACTCCATGCCCAAGAGGGTTAAGGCAGTGCTGGAAAATAATGGTGGCCACACAAAATATGACACTTTGTGCCCAATTTGGACATTTTCACTTAGGGGTGTACTCACTTTTGTTGCCAGCAGTTTAGACATTAATGGCTGTGTGTTGAGTTATTTTGAGGTGACATAAAATTTACACAGTTATACAAGCTGTACACTCACTTTACATTGCAGCAAAGTGTCATTTCCTCAGTGTTGTTACATGAAAAGAGATAATAAAATATTTACAAAAATGTGAGGGGTGTACTCACTTTTGTGAGATACTGTAGGTATATTATATATATATAAATGTGGAACACACCCCACCACTTCTACACCAAGAACAAGGGTCACTGATTCGCTCAGTTCCTGGTCTTTAGGGAGCAGAGAGCCAATGACTGTCAGTCACAGGCTCCCTTATCTGCCCCTCCAGTGCTCACTGTACCGCCATGCTGTGGAGGGGGCGGGAGTGGCTGGCTCAGTCTCCCAGCAGCTTGCTAAGAGACTGAACCAGCTTCCAGTCAGGCATCAAGGTGGATCCCAACATTAAAGACGGGATTGATCCAGAGCCTGGGCTGGCTGAGTGTCGTCAGCCGACAGCAGACTTTAGTCCATGTCGGCTGAAAATGGATCACAGGAGTGCAGAACGAAACAAACTCCTGTGACTCACAGGATAAGTAGGGCCAAAAGAGCCTTAGTCCTCTTCTCCTTTAACCACTTCGCATCTAAGGACGTCCGTGGGACGTCCTTGACTTTCAGCCGGGATATCTGAATGATGCCTGCAGCTACAGGCATCATTCAGATATTGTTTTTTAGAGCCGGCGATTCTCTGTACCGTAAGAATGAGCATAGCGGCTGTTCCGCCGCTTGATCGTTCTTACAGGCGGCGAGAGGGGACGTCCCCCCCTCCCGCCGCCCTCCGGTGCTTCTACCGACTCACCTGAGCGATCGGTGAGTCGGTGACAGGATCCGCCGGCCCCGGCTTCTAACCATAGAGATTTCCGGCGGACCAGATGGTCGCCGGAGTCTCTATGATCGTTCGGAGGCCGGGCGCGATGTTATGACGTCACGCCCGGCCTCTGCATTCAAAAAAACGGCGCCGCTTCGGCTAGGAAGCGGTGATCGTTTTTTTTTTTTTTTTGTATTTCAGGCTTCCCAGCCTAGAGGTGAGATGTGGGGTCTTATTGACCCCATATCTCACTGTAAAGAGGACCTGTCATGCTTATTCCTATTACAAGGGATGTTTACATTCCTTGTAATAGGAATAAAAGTGATCTTTTTTTTTTTCTAACTGTCAAAATAAAAAGTTAAAAGTAAAATTAACAATAAATAATAAAAAAAAAATGTAAAGCGCCCCTGTCCCCGGTAGCTCGTACGCAGAAGCGAACGCATACGTAAGTCCCGCCCACATATGAAAACGGTGTTCAGAACACACATGTGAGGTATCGTAGCGAACGTTAGAGCGAGAGCAATAATTCTAGCCCTAGACCTCCTCTGTAACTCAAAACATGTGACCAGTAAAAAAAATTAAAGCGTCGCCCATGAGGATTTTTAAGTACCGAAGTTTGGCGCCATTCCACGAGCGTGTACAATTTTGAAGGGTGACATGTTGGGTATCTATTTACTCGGCGTAACTTCATCTTTCACATTATGCAAAAAAATTGGGCTAACTTTAATGTTTTAATATTTTTTAATTCATGAAACCGTTTTTATTCCCAAAAAAATGCGTTTGAAAAATTATTGCGCAAATACCGTGCGAGATAAAAAGTTTCAATGACCGCCATTGTATTCTCTAGGGTCTTTGCTAAAAAAATATATATATTGTTTGGGGGTTATATGTAATTTTCTAGCAAAAAAATTTGGCTTTTTACATGTAGGAGCGAAGTGTCAGAATTGGCCCGGATGCGAAGTGGTTAAAGTTATATTATGACCATTGGGACAGAGAGGCATTAAATGGTCAACTTTTGCTTTTCTGCCATTAATTGAAAACTGTAGGTGCTGATCTATTCTAATTATTATAACTTCCTCTGAGCCACAAGTTTTTGCTTCTGCAGATTTACTTGCTACCACCATCTTGATTTAGATTTTTCAGACCTGATTGATCAAATTAAAAATAAATCTAATGCTTTGTGTCCAGCTTTAGACCATCTGCATACTGTGATTAAATGTGTCATTAGTTTATGATTACAATATTGCATTTTTGAGTGTTTTATTTGAGGTGTGTTCAGCCAAGTCAGCCAGCTTTTCCTTTATTGTTATTTCTTTAGGGTGGAGTGAGCAAAAGTTTCTAATGAGCTGGACAGCAATAAATTATTTATTTTGAAGTTGTTTTACAATTGTCTAATGTTTTCCAAGCAGATTACCAAATGTTTAATGTTAAATCCTCATGTCAAGCATGTAAAGCAGTGGATAGATGAGCAGTCAGATACTTGTAAACATTAATATTAGTAATTAATGTTTGGTGGCACTCCTAGTTTTCCATATATAAAGGAGCAGAATGAATGGAGAACATATTGTGAAGGACATCTACTTTGAAAAGCACACTTTCAGGTCATCTGTACCACTCACATCCGTCATCATGAGTTACGGTGGTCACTCCTCTGCTGGATCATACCATGGAAGCTGCCATGTTGGTAGTCATCTGTCTAAGATCCCAAGCCACACATATGATGTTCATCATGGAGGATCTTCAATTAGCCATCATGGAGGATCCCACTCTTCTCACCACCATGGGGGATCTCATGCTTCTCATCATGGAGGATCCCATAATTTACATCATGGAGGCTCCCATACTTCTCACCATGGAGGCTCCAACAGATTCCATTCTACAGGTTCTCATAGTTCTCATCATGGAGGATCCCTTGCCACCCACCATGGAAGTTCCCATAAAGTCCATCATAACGATTACTATAGAGCCCCCAGTGTACATGGAGGATCAGGAGGCAAAGGAATCTCTGTATCCAAGCACGTTCATGGAGGTGCTCACAGCAGCAGCCATAAAAGCCATCATGGTTTGTTCAATGTCAATGGGAAGGAAACCATGCAGCATTTAAATGATCGCTTGGCTTCCTACTTAGACAAAGTCCGCTCCCTAGAGCAACAGAACGCCCAGCTTGAGAGGAATATCCGGGAGTGGTATGAGAGGAATGAGCCCAGCACTTTACCTGACTACAGCTGCTTTTTCAGAGTCATTAAAGAACTTCAAGACCAGGTAAATAAATGAATTGGTCTACATAAGTGGTATAATAATTAAGAAATTATTTTGATACATTTTTTTTGATGAACACTAAATCTACACAAATATTGTAGTAATTAAGTATTTATATTTTTTAAACTCACGCTGACACCAACATATTTAAATTATAAAAACAGATTAGACATATTAGGCATCTAAAGCGATACAAGATGACACATTTTATACAGCACCAGAAATAGGTCTCAGTGCATTTTGTACATGCTATCTGGCATTTTGATGACGAAGTGTACTGAAAAAAAAAACATGATTTTAGGACAGTATGGGATTTATTTACTAAGGCTGGAGAGTGAAAAACCAGGCTCACTTCTGCATAGAAACCAATCAGCTTCCAGGTTTTATTGTCAAAGCTTAATTGAACGAGCTTGAGGTTGGAAGCTGGTTGGTTTCTGTGCAGAAGTGAGCCTGATTTTGCATATAGCAGCCATTTTAGACTGAAAAAACACAATGAAATATTCAACATTAGTTTCCCTCAACAGGATTATTGGACTTTGCACAGTACAGCATTAATTAGAAGTTTTGTCCAGACAGTGCTGGTGTTTTAGTGTTTAGTAAGTACTGGAGAGGTGAACCATCTGATAATACCTCCATTGGCTATTAAGATGGTTCCCTACTATCCCTGCTGGAACACACAAAGGTGGGCAGGAACCCCCCAAAAAACAGTTTTGTGAACAGTAATCATGGCAGGGAGAGCTCAATGTTGGGGTAGAGGGCTTCTTCACATATAATGTGGTGACCTGTGTTTTTCTACACTGGATCAACATCAGGTTACATAGAAAATAATTGTGCCCCATTTACACCACAACACTGGTGTTACGTGTGTTACAAAAAAATGCAGATATGCTGCATTTTTCTGCGGCACACTGGATAGCACTGGAAGACACTGCAGGGCAGGGCACTGCACCTCTGTGCAAAGACCTAAATGAAAAAAAAAAAAAAAGGTAAACAGTGCCTTGCGTTGTAAAATGCAAGGCACTGCTAATCACCATTGTCACACAGCAGCTACCAGTTGCATGCTAAATTAGAATGTTTTAGCATATGGCTAGTGTGAATGAACCCTTAAGTCATGTTACAGTGCAAGCCATACTATATATGCAGTAAACCAGCTTAACTGATAGTTCAGTTTATTACATTGTATGAATTTACCCTTTGTAATAAATAATTGACTCCTATACTTTTAGATTTCCTCAACATCTGTGGAAAATGCCAGGATTATATTACAAATAGACAACGCTCGTCTGGCAGCAGATGACTTCAGAAACAAGTAAGCCTTTCTATATTTAATGTCCTTCATCATTATTATCATTATCAGCAATTCAGCATTAATTGCATTTGTTTTCCTTTTGTCGCCAGGTATGAAATGGAACGCCAACTGGCAAGCAGCGTTGAGGCTGATGTGAATGGACTTCGTATACTCCTGGAAGAGCTGAACAGGGAAATATGTCAGCTACAGGCACAAGTAGAAAATCTTCAGGAGGAACTGCAGCTAATGAAGAGGAACCATGGGGAGGTAGAATGCTTGCTACCCATTTTTCAAGCTAAATCAGACATTAATATGAATAAAAATAATGTTGAAATCACTTTTGCTTTAGATGCATGCAGCCATCCTGATTCCTGAGCAATCTGTGGAAAATTGGCAACTTTGACACTTTTTTTTAATCTTTTTATCTTTTTTAGTTGTCAATTACCTTAAATGTTCTCAGAAATGTCTCAAACTTGTCTCAAATGCATCTAAAAGCCCACTGCATTTGCACATTGACATAATCCTAAATGTCAAGTCAAAACAGGTCCTAAAGCACACAATATGAAGATCCCCAGAAATGAACCCATAATACTACTTGTTTCTAACAATTTTATTTACAGGAAGTCAATGCTTTGCAAGCTCAGTTGGGTGCCAGGGTCAATGTGGAAATGGATGCTGCACCATCGGCTGATCTGAATAAAACATTGTCTGAGATCAGAGAGCAGTATGAGAATCTGATGGAGCGGAATATGAGAGAGGTGGAAACTATTTTCCGTCAACGGGTACGTCTATTTGTAGACTAAAAAAGTTTGTTAAACCTGTTAGAAAAGAGAGTGATAGCTATCTATTAAATTTTGATCATTAGGCACTATTATTTTATGGTTATATTCCAAAGAACAGTTAATATTGATGAGAACATGATTGGCTTTAATGCTCAGATGCACTGTACCGTCCCAGTCTTCCCATTACACAGAAGATCAGGACCACTGCTCTAATACAGAGATCTTCTGAGGTCTACCACATCCCTTGCAAAATCACAGCTACTCTGGCCAAGTGGCCATGTTTATGCTTCCTGATCAGGAATTTGAGTGTTTATTGGTGTACAGTACAACTGGGCTTTAAGGCTGTTGTCTAAGGACACAAAGGAAAAAATGCAGTGGCATAACTTAAAAGAAAATAAAACTAATAGAAAAGTACAAATCAACTTAAGCCTTGCTGTATTAAGAATGAGTACTATGTTTCTTGACAGAAGATCAGAAAATAAACCTTCTTTGGCTTTATATGTAAAACTTTATGGAAATAAGCCTCCATATATTATTATAGGGTACATGACTCTAACAAACGTTCTATTCGAATAGACTGAAGAACTGAATCGTGAAGTTGCTTCTGGTTCTGAACAACTCCAGTCTGTACAAACTGAAGTCATTGACTTGAGACGTACCATCCAAACCTTGGAAATTGAACTGCAAAGCCAGCTCAGCTTGGTAAGTTGTATTACTAGTCAATTAATAAAGCCAGTTGCCCATAGTTTACATCTGTGTGCATCTTCAGATCATTCCTGCAAATACTAACTCTATGTACTGTAATATTTTGTTATTTCGTATACAATCTTTCTTTATCCTTTCCCAGAAATCTGCTCTGGAAAACACTTTGGCAGAGACAGAAGCCACATTTGGGGCTCAACTTGCCCAATTACAATGTTTGATCAACAATGTAGAGTCCCAGCTGACCCAAGTCCGATCTGATCTTGAACGTCAGAATCAGGATTACACAATCCTGATGGACCAAAAGACGCACCTGGAGATGGAGATTGCCACCTATAAGCGCCTATTGGAGGGTCATGATATCCAGTATGTATTTCACACAGGACAAGTATCTGAACTATCTGAAAATGTAGGCCTTGTGGACATAATGCTATCTGGGAAGTGTGGCATCTTCATGACTCGGCACTTCTTTAGCTTTTCTAATTGGTTGGACAACTGCTAGGTCCCGGCTATGCTGGATGGAGGCTCTGTATCTCTTTCTCTTTCTTGTTTTTTCCTTTCTGACTTTTACTGTGTTCCACTTGATTCTATAACTCTAGTGAACATTATACTTTGTTTTTCATTTCAATTCACGACTTGTTTGAATATCCATACCATTTTGGCATTGTTCGGCAGTATAAATTGTTACAGTTGTGTTTAGCCTCTTAAGATTACTTTATATTGACTTGACGTAATATACTCTACTTTCAATTAGAGCTGTACTGTTACTTCGGTTCTTAGCTAGACCCATTGTTATTCACCAGTAAACGATATATGAAGAAGACTATGCTAATGAAACTATGATGCCCTTACCTTTCTGTACATGGTTCTTCCAACTGATGTAATATATACTGCTTATTGCCTTAAGGTTTATCCTTATTGTAAACTTTGATTTTCTATTAAAATAAGTCAATTATAAAAAAAATATGCAGGTCAAGTTAAAGCTACACCTTTTCACATTAAATCTTAAAAAGGGAAAGAAATAATGTTTATATCTGAACTTATTTGCTATAATATTCAATCAGCAATCACAACAGAACAATGTAATAGCTTAAGACCAAACAGTCCATCAAATGTTCCTATTTTGTTTATCAATATATTAGTTAAACCAAGCCATACAGAATTGTCAGAATACCATATATTTCTTCATTAATTGTTACCACGTGTTTTCATTTGCAGCACTTCAAATCAAAGTTTTCTAGGAGGCAGCCATGGTATGTAAACATATATTGACTTAAATGGCAGAAAAGGAACTTGTAGAAATTTAGAATGTAAAATATGAGAACATTTTTAACAATGAGCTGGTCATTAGTGGCATTTAGAAACCACCCTATAGGGCCCCATAGAAAATAATTTAAAAGACCACATCATCTCTTTAATCTCCATCTTAATGGCATTAATTTACTGATACCCAATACCAATCACTTTAATCAGCAGTCATACTCTATATTCTCTAAACATTTATTTTATCCAATACATTTACAAAATCTGAAAATTACATTGCATAAATCACTGTGTAACCAGATATTTACTCTGTAACCAGATATTTCTAAGCCATTTTGCTAATCAGTTCCATAGCAGTCACATTGTCTGCTGTGAATTTTCAAATGCCCTTGTATATGTGACAAATAGCATTTAAATGACCCACAGTAGTTTTCAGCTGTAAAAAAGTGGAATAGTCTTGCATAGGAATTGATTCTAGATTTGGACTGCTTCCAAAAAAGTTGGGTACATTCATGAAACTGCAAAACATAAAAGGCTAACTAAATGTTCAAATACATAGTTTAATGTAAAGTTTCTCAACCTTTTTTTTACTAAATAAATACATTTCAGGTCTCAGGGTACTCCTGCTAAAATAAATATATCTACAAATAATTGTGCATTGGCTGGTTTCTTAACCTGACTAGTAATAACAATAACAATGGTAATTGAAATATGGTGGATTGATAAATAAAACATAGACAATTTGAATCTCTGTTTAATGTGCCCTAGATCATTAATAATCTTAAATATTGTATCTTCTACTTTCAGGATCTCACCACACAATGAAAGTTCAACATGCAACTAGCCACACTCATCATAAACATCATCAAAGTCATCATCAACATCATAATCACCATAATGTATGCTAATGTGTTTCTGACGCTTCTGGAGAACTCTGTGGATAATAGTATCTCTAGAAAGTCTTTTGGTGTCTTCCTCTGTCTTCTTCCTATATGGTCTTCGGGATCTGCTTTACCTAGGCAAAACTTGGCATGAGACATGAACTTTATCCACCAAAATACCCAGTAGACACAACTGAAATTATGCAAGGTTTAGGATTAGTTAGATATCTGTTCATCTTTAGAGGTTGGTGGTAAACTATTGAAGTTTACCTAAATTGTAAGTTAATTTCAAGATGTTGACCTACGTGTTACAAAAATTATGGATTTCTGGCCTTTGAACACTTTTTAAAGATCCAAAATGAATGAAGGTATTTTAGTCTACCCAGCATTTTTTATGGATTACATTATGGGGGAGCATAGGATATGACTTTCCATTCACTTTTTTGGAGCACTTTCAATATTTTTAGTGCCCATTCACTCCATCTTGTTACAAAAATGCATTTTAATACCCAGACGTTGTGCTAACATGTAGTGTTGGAGTGACATTTTTTTTTTGCAACAGCATTGAATGGCACTCCAACACATGTACAGAATGCATCAATGCTATGATTTGATGCAGCACATCAGAACAAATAACCTGTGGTAATGGAGTGCACCACAATGCCCTAAGAGTGAGTTGTGGTGCATGTGTATTGTTAAAGCATAAACAGGCACTTTTGGTACATAGAGTTGCAAGGCAGTTTGCTTCACTCAGAAGAAGTGAGTTGCACCATAATCAGTAATTTTGAATTACAAAGATCATATGCAAAATGAGTTAGAATATGAACCAGTCTGATCAGTATAGGATAGAATATGATTTTTTGCTGAATTGTCCTTCGCAATGTAGTTTCCTTTTAAAAAGACCAAAAAACAGCACCCTGAAATGTGCCTTTAGTACGTGAATGCACACATAATACACGTGCTTAATTTAAGCCGAACTCTAGTTTTCTGTTGTGACTTTAGGGAGTTTTATTGACATAATCCTGTGCAGATTTTATTAAAGAGTTGTAGTATCGGTTTTATAATGCAATATTATAAACCTATTTGTATTGTCTACTACTGCACATAGTAATGGAATATTAGCATGCATATATATATATCTATATATTCTGTTGTACTACTGCAGTAATCTGGTTGAATTTTGATCATCATTTTCTTGTCCTTGTCACTTACTTCATTTTCAATAAAACAAATCCTTTCTTGTTCATGCAATCAGCTGTGTTTGTGGTATTAATAATGCATGTGTTTTTTTTCCATAATAAAAAATAAAAAAAAAATTCTAAATAGGCTTTCACATAAGTGCCCACAAGGCACTCATGGACCCAGGGCTGATCCTGCGCAGATGCACAGGGTGCACTGCACCCAGGTGCCGCAAGCTAAGGTAGAAGAGGGAGCCAAAGCTCAAGTGGCAGTGACTTACCAACAGGGGGCGGTCCGCACCAGGTGCCACACATTGGGGGGTGTCAGGGGGGTGTCATCCCGGCACATCTCTGTCTTGTCCTCCCTTCCTCTTCTTGTGTGTGTCATGCTGTAACAAAGTCCCGCTTCCTAGACTGGATCCTGTAATAGACGGCACACTGATCCAATGCTGGGAAATTGAATCAGTGTATCATAGGAGTCGGTCTAGGAGTACTGTTACAGCGGCTGCCCGGGCAATTCAAATCCAAGCTCCGTGGCACAGCGGAGATCGCCGTTTTGTGTGATCCAGGCACTGGTAGGCTGCATTTGATGGGCACTGATAAGGCTGCATTTGATGGGCACTGATGAGGCTAAATTTGATGGGCACTGATAAGACTGCACTTGATGAGCATTGATGAGGCTGCATTTGATAGGCACTGATAAGATGACCACGCCATTGACCTTGCATGGACTGATGTCTAGGGAAGCAAGAATGGGAGGGGCTGCATCTAGACTCAGAATTTACTATCCACCTGGTCATTCGTGACTTAATTGAGCAAGAAACTGCAAGGCTGTTGGGGAAAGGGGGTGCAGGGGATTCTGAGAGGAGTTCAAGACTCTTTATAGTTGAGGAAGCATATATAGCAGACCATATGCCACCTCTAGTAGCCCATACCACCAGTAGTTTCTAATATATAATTGCATGACAGAAGGTCAGTTATAAAAGAGCATTATCATTCATGGGTGCCCAGAACAGCTTAATCTAGCTATGGCTGATGTCCTCCTTTTCCTTACCAATCCCATGATCACGATACCAAATCTTCTTCACACCCTCTCCACATTTGCAAATATTTCAGGCCTATCGGTCAATGTGTCCAAATCTCTGGCCCTCCCCATTGGGTTCCCCCCTGCTGAGCTGGAATTCTTAAAACAATCATTCTCTTTCTCCTGAACCCAATCCTCCCTTCCCTATCTAGGGGTTAAGCTCCCTGGGAACTACAACATTTTATTCCACCTAAATTTCCCTCCCCTGATTGCCAATTTAAAACATTTACTGAAGACTTGGTCCTCATATAATATTTCCTTCCTTGGTAGGATAACTGCAGTGAAAATGACTATCCTCCCAAAACTGCTATACTTATTTTGTGCCCTGCCCCTCCTGATCCCCAAAGCATATCTCTTTAAGTTTCAATCCCATTAAAATAGATTTATATGGCGAGACAAGCCCTCTAGGTTCTCTAGAGAGGTATTATATAGACCTTATAGACTGGGTGGTCTTGGAGTTCCCCAATTTTGGCTTTATTATGTAGCGAGTAGACTCTCCCAACAAGCCCAATGGAACATTAAGAACCCTAAAGTCCCTTGGGTTGGATTCGAGCAAGACTCTATTGTTCCCTTTTACCTACCAGGACTATTGTGGTCTTCCAGACCTCAGGCTTCGGAGCTAGCTGATAAGAACCTTTTGGTAACTGAAAGGGCTGAAACTCTGGAACTGCCATAAATCTTCTCTAGCTTTGGTCTCAGAGACCCCCCTGGAGCTTCTTTCCTGGGAGATCCTAGACTGCCTTCCGCCTTCACTGATCCTGACTTGTTTAGGTGGTGGAGGAGCCAGGGCTTGACTGCCCTGGAGAATTTTCAACACGGAGAGAGATTTATCTCTTTCTCACAACTGCAAGCCCTAAAAGACGTCCCAGATAGAGAATTTTACAGATTCTTACAAATACGCCACTTTTTTCAAATGCATTACGCACAGACTCCCTCAGACTCTAATACCTCATATGCAGGACCTCCCCTAGGCAGAAAGGTTTAATTTCAGCCCTGTACAAATCTATGGAACTCAAAGGTGATTGCCCCAAACTCAAACACATGACCGAATCCGAATTGGGCCTAGATTATGATTATGAACAGAGAGATTGGGAGACAAATTGGCAGAACCTACGCAAGTGCACCAAATCTCTCACTATAAGGGAAACAGCAGTTAAGCTGTTCACGCGCTGGTACTACACACCCCAGCGATTGAATCAGATTTTTCCACAATCCTCCCCACTCTGTTTCCGAGGCTGTGCTAGCTCAGGCTCATTTCTACACATATTTTGGGAATGTGAGAAGATTCTACCCACCTGGAAGGAAGCTCTTGACCTTATGGATAAACTAGCGGAGAGGCGCATGGCTCTGACACACAGACACTGTCTACTATTTGAAAATATCCCTGACACCCCTAAACCCTTGAGGCAACTGTTGCACACCATTTGTATTGCCTAGAACTGGAAGTCACCTATGCTCCCATTTGCTCAGATCCTAACAAGGATTGATCAAAAAATTATCCATATACTGCACTGTAAGTGTTATCACATGCTCTATTATCTTGTACCGCAAACCTTTGTTCCTTTTTTCTTCAATAAAATCTTTTAAGTATAATCTAGCTATGAACCTGCAACTATTTGAAGTGTGGAAAATAGACACTTCCAAACAAAACAATTAATTTAGTTTTGTTTTTATTTGTTATTTACATAAATTGGAATTAATTTTATTTATTCGTATTCGAATGGATTCAAATTTTCCAAATTCGAATTCAAATCGGTTCGAAAGGTTTTCATATTAAGTTCAAATCGTTTTCGAATTCAAATAGTTTTCAACTTTGAATTTGAAAAGTTTTCGAATTTGAATAGTTTTCAAATTCAAATAGTTTTCTAATTCAAACAGTTTTCGAATTCAAATAGTTTTCCAATTTCTAAAGAGAATAAAATAAAATTGAAAAAAAATTAAAAATAATGGAATAAAATTGAAAAATAATAGAATAGAATAGAAAAAAATATATCACAGAAAATAAAAGAATAGAATATAAAACAGAACAAAATAGAATATAAAATAAAACAGCAGAATAGAATGGAATAGAATAACATAGAATATAAATAAATAGAATAGGAAAAAAAAGAATAGAATAAAACTGAAATAATATAATCTTCTGAAATTGGAATAGAAAAGAATAGAATAGAAAAGAATAGAACAAAAAAATAGAATAGAATAGAAATAATATAACCATTTCCCAAAATTTAAATAGAATCAATTAGAATTTGAATAGAATAGAAAAGAATAGATTAGAACAGAATAGAAAATAACATAATAATATAGAAAATTACAACAGAATAGAATAGAAAGAATATTATTCAAAAGATATATCCCATTGGACTTTGCTGCAGCAATAGAAATCACACAATTGCAAATTAGTATATAAAAAATAGAAAAACTTTTATTGAGCAACAAGTTTAAGAATTGGCTGGTCTAGACAGTTCACGTCCTGATATTGAAACTTTCCAACAATGCACATATACATAAAATTCTTTAAAATAAATTGCATATCCACCGAGTCAATCCAACGTGTTTCAGCTTATACAAAGTCTTCATCAGGGAGTAAGTAAGTGGAAACAATCCTACATACATCAAAAATGCAAGAGAAAATGCACAATGAAATGTATATTAAGTGTTTACCAAATTTCTGCATGACTTTATTATTTCATATGACATTTATAACAAATAGGGATGAGCCGAACACCCCCCCGTTCGGTTCGCACCAGAACCTGCGAACAGACCTAAAGTTTGCGCGAACTTTAGAACCCTATTAAATACAATGGACTCGAACGTTCGAAATCAAAAGTGCTAATTATCAAGGATAATATGCAAGTTATTGTCCTAAAAAGGGTTTGGGGACCCGGGTCCTGCCCCAGGGGACATGTATCAATGCAAAAAAAAGTTTTAAAAACTGAAGTTTTTTCAGGATCAGTGATTTTAATAATGCTTAAAGTGAAACAATAAAAGTGAAATATTCCTTTAAATTTCGCACCTGGGGTGTATAGTATGCCTGTAAAGCAGCGCTTGTTTCCCGTGCTTAGAACTGTCCCTGCACAAAGTGTCATTTCTGAAGGAAAAAAAGTAATTTAAAACACTCACAGCTATAATGACTTGTCGGCTCCCGGCAATACAGAGAAAAGTCATTGATAGGGTTGAGCGAACCCGAACTGTAAAGTTCGGGTTCGTACCGGATTTTTGGGTCCCGAACCCGAACAATTGACTGTATGTTCGGGTTCGGGTCCGGTGTTCGGCGATGTAATGGCGCATTTCTAAAAGCTACAGGGCAGCCAATAAACTTTAGTTTAACTGGTGTGCCCTTAGAAGCCATCACAGCCATGCCTACTAATGGCATGGCTGTGATTGGCCAGTGCAGCATGTGACCCAGCCTCTATATAAGCTAGAGGCACACAGCACAGCGTGTCACTCTGCTTTAGACCGTATAGGGAAAGGATCCTGGCTGCTGTTGCTGTGAGGGAGAGAATGAAATGATAGGAGTTAGTCCTGATTCTGCAATCTACTGAGAGAAAAGATAGAGACAGTGTAGGGCAAGGTTCCTGTTGCTGCTTTCAGGGAGAGAGATTTATCTAGGAGTCCAGATTCAGAGATCTAATAACTCAGCGATCTGCATAGATTTACCTGGTTGGGTTGCAGTGCACTGCCATGAGCCCAGTGCCAGAGAAAATCTAACTTTTATCTGCAAGCTCAGTGCACCAGCACTGCATATGTTACGTTGAGATACACCCTGTACATAGTGTGGGTGTATTCTGCTCTTCCAAAAACACCCATTTAGGGCAAAAATAAAATAAAACATTTGCAGTGTTTTTGTGAGATAAACAATTTATATATTTTTCTTCTATTGTGCTATTCTAAAAAAATTATTTTAGAACCAAAAAAATTTTTGGAATAGCATTTTCTGCAGTTCTGTAGGTGTGAGATACACCGTTTACATACTGTGGGTGTATTCTGCTCTTCCAAAAACACCCATTTAGGGCCACAAAAATATTTTGCAGTGTTTTCTGCATATCTGGAGGTGTGTGAGATAAACCGTTGCCTCTGAGCAGCCTGGCACACATGAGCGATTACATGCTGCAGTGTCTCCACAACGACTGCCGAGTTGCCCACATTCTAACTGGTGCTGATTACTGGGTGGCCACCCTGCTGGATCCCCGTTACAAGGACAACGTACTGTCCCTAATTCCCTCACTGGAGCGGGATCGTAAGATGCACGAGTACTAGCGCACGCTGGTAGACGCGCTGCTGGTGGCATTCCCACCGGACAGCGGGGGTACGGTGGAAGCAAAAGGCGAAGGCAGAGGAGGAGGAAGAGGTTGCCAACGCAGCCGGGGCACCGTCAGCACCTCAGAAGGCAGGGTTAGCATGGCTTAAATGTGGAAAAGCTTTGTCAGCACGCCACAACAACCAGCACCACCAGCTGAGATGGAACATTTTAGCAGGAGGCAGCATTTCACCAACATGGTGGAGCAGTATGTGTGCACACACCTACACGTACTGAATGACCGGTCTGCGCCCTTCAACTTCTGTGTCTCCAAATTGGGCACATGGCCTGAGCTTGTCCTTTACGCCTTGGAGGTGCTGGCCTGCCCTGCAGCCAGTGTATTATCTGAACGTGTATTTAGCACGGCAGGGGGCGTTATCACAGACAAGCGCAGCCGACTGTCCAGAGCCAATGTGGACAAGCTCACATTCATTAAAATGAACCAGGCATGGATCCTACAGGACTTGTCCGTACCTTGTGCAGAATAGACATGTATACCGGTGTTCTGACAAAAACTGTCTGGCCATCGGATAGTGTCCGGCCCGTACTGCGCAGGCGCAGCGCTTGCGCAGTACGGAGGACAAGGAGATTCACAAAATCTCCGAAGATGAATGGCGCCTGCGCTGTGAGTGCAGGTTCAAGCCCCACTATCCAAGTGGACATACGGTAGAACATAGTAACAGGGCCCCTCACGAGCTCGCTTCGCTCGCCACGCTTCGGGCACGGCCTCGCTTGGCTCGGCTTGAACCTCGGATGGGGTGGCTTGAACCTGGACTCACCGCGCAGGCGCCGTTCGTCTTCAGAGATTTTCAAAATCCCCTTGTTCTACGTACTGAGCAAGCGCAGTACAGGGCGGACACTATCCGACGGGGGACAGAATTCGACACATCACCGGCCTTATCCAGCCATTGTTGTATTTTTGAACCAGTGTTGGCTACCTCATCCTCCTCCATCGCCGCTTCCACCTACACAGCCACATCCACCGCCACCTCAACCTCCTACTCCAAATTGACCTCGTCCTCCTAGGTCAAGATTATAATTTAAATTTTTTTTTAATTTCAAAGTATTTTATTTTCCCACTAGCTTATCCATTAAATTGAAAAATATTTTTTCCAGAAAGGGCGTATTCTGGGGCATTCCCACCATATGTGTGGCATCGTGCCGTTGAGTTTCTGAGGTTCCTAATGACTTCCTGTACCTCTTCTGCTGAGAAGGGGGCCTCCAGCATATTATTTTTAAATTTTTATTTTTTTATGTTATTTTAAGTTATTTCCCTATCCACATTTGTTTGCAGAGCACTTGCCATGCTCTTAACAATATTTGGCTGCCATTTGCAGCCCTCTAGCTCTTTTCATTACTTTTTTAGAGCCATTTTAGTCCTCAGAAGTTCGGGTCCCCATTGACTTCAATGGGGTTCGGGTTCAGGGTCAAGTTTGGGTCAATTTCGGTCCCGAACTCGAACTTTTTTCCCGAAGTTCGGCCGAACCCGTCGAACCCGAACATCCAGGTGTCCGCTCAACTCTAGTCATTGATAAAAAAAAATAAAAAAATGTGTAGGGGTCCCCCCAAATTCAATTACCATGCCCTTCAGGTCTGGTATGGATTTTAAGGGGAACTCCACGCCAAATAAAAAAAAATGGCGTGGAGTTCCCCCAAAAATCCATACCAGACCCTTTATCCGAGCATGCAACCTGGCAGGCCGCAGGAAAAGAGGGAGGGCAAGAGAGCACCCCCCGCCTCCTGAACCGTACCAGGCCACATGCCCTCAACATGGGAAGGATGCTTTGGGGGTCTGTGACCCCTCAAAGCACCATGTTCCCATGTTTATGGGGACAAGGGCCTCATCCCCACAACCCTTGCCCTGTGGTTGTGGGGGTCTGCGGGCGGGGGCTTATTGGAATCTGGAAGACCCCTTTAACAAAGGGAACCCCCAGATCCCAGCCCCCCCTATGTGAATTGGTAAGGGGTACATTGTACCCCTACCATTTCACACAGAAAGTGTAAAAAATTGTAAAAAAACACACAGACACAGTTGGGAAAGTCCTTTATTAAAAATAAAAAAAATTAAAAACCCATTCCAGCGATGTAGTCCAGTGTCCCGCGGTGATCCGATGTCCAGCGCTGCAGTCTCCACTCCACACGAAACCCCCAAGACGTATGAGGGGGCGGGGTCACCCGTCACATCATAGGGTAAGCCCTAGCTTTCCTCGCTTTTCCCGGGGAATAGACAATTATGTAGGCGGGATGCCGCCTACATCATTGGCTATTCCCCGCAAGCAGGGAAAGCCGGGGCTTACCCCTATGATCTGACGGGTGACCGCGCCCCCTCGTACGTCAGACCCCGCCTACGTCATTGGCTGAGCGGACCTGATGGGGAACTTCCTCCGCAGTGTAATAAATCAATAGACCCGCCCCTTCTCACCATCAGGGGTCTTCCAGATTCCAATAAGCCCCCCGGCCGCAGACCCCCACAACCACCGGGCAAGGGTTGTGGGGATGAGGCCCTTGTCCCCATCAACATGGGGACATGGTGCTTTGAGGGGTCACAGACCCCCAAAGCATCCTCCCCATGTTAAGGGCATGTGGCCTGGTACGGTTCAGGAGGGGGGGCGCTCTCTCGACCCCCCTCTTTTCCTGCGGCCTGCCAGGTTGCGTGCTCGGATATAGGGTCTGGTATGGATTTTTGGGGGGAACTCCACGCCATTTTTTTTATTTGACGTGGAGTTCCCCTTAAAATCCATTCCAGACCTAAAGGGTCTGGTATGGATTTTGAGGAGGACCCCTATGTCATTTTTTAAAATTTGACGCAGGTTTCCCCTTAATATCCATTCCAGACCTGAAGGGCCTGGTAATTGAATTTGGGGGGACCCCCACGCATTTTTTAAATTTTTTTATCAATGACTTTTCTCTGTATTGCCGGGAGCCAACAATTAATTATAGCCGCGAGTGCTTTTAAATGACTTTTTTTTCTTTCAGAAATGACACTTTATGCAGGGACAGTTCTAAACATGGGAAACAAGCGCTGCTTTACAGGCATACTATACACTCCCCCAGGTACGAAATTTAAAGGAATATTTCACTTTTATTGTTTCACTTTAAGCATTATTAAAATCACTGCTCCCGAAAAAACAGACGTTTTTAAAACTTTTTTGCATTTATACATGTCCCCTGGGGCAGGACCCGGGTCCCCAAACACTTTTTATGACAATAACATGCATATAAGCCTTTAAAATTAGCACTTTAGATTTCTCCGATAGACTTTTACAGGGTGTTCCGCGGCTTTTCGAGTTTGCCGCGAACACCCCAAATTATTCGCTGTTCGGCGAACGGGCGAAAAGGCAGTGTTCGAGTTGAACATGCGTTCGACACGAACTCGAAGCTCATCCCTAATAACAAATATTAGGCTTGTGCAATTCGTTTCGTAACGAATTGAAATTCGTCCGAATTTAGCAACTTTCGGACATTCGGAAGCATTCGAATTTCCGAACAAAGCAATTACGAATAAGACCGAATCCGAAATAAATTATACCGCAAATAGCGAATGCCCGAATGTCTTCGGCATAATTCGTTATGAAAAAGTTACGAATGTACGAATCCATACGAAGCACAATAACACTCACTCTGCTCTGCTCTCTGCTTCTCCCACACCGTGCTGAACTCCCTCTCAAAATGGTGTACAGGGGCGGAGGTTATAGCCGCATGTAAAAAACGAAAGTAAAATACGAGATTTCGAATCCATTCGAAGCACAATAACACTCTGCTCTGCTCTCTGCTTCTCCCTCACCGTGCTGAACCCTCTCAAAATGGTGTACAGGGGCGGAGCCTATAGCCGCATGTTAAAAACGAAAGTAAAATACGAGATTTCGAATCGTTACAAATAACCGCAATGTATTTAGAAAAGTACAAATCCATTCGAAGCACATTAGGCATAATAGGCAGCGTCGTTGTGAGAGAGACACGGAAAATTACGAATCAACGAACCCAAAAAAAGTTACGAAAGTAGGAGTTGTGTCCAGAATCAACGAAAAACAACGTACTCTACCGAAAGTACGAACCCAAAAAAAGTTACGAAAGTAGGAGTTGTGTCCAGAATCAACGAAAAACAACGTACTCTACCGAAAGTACGAATTATAAAGCAACAAAAAATTCAACGAAAAATGTCGCTTGCAAAAATACGAATGAGTCCGAACACGAAAAATCCCGTCTAGCAAAATTACGAATGATTACGAATCAACAGGACCGGAAAGAAACGAACCGAAACGGAATGAATTTTTCCGTTGTGCACAAGTCTAACAAATATAGTACACTTACAAAGATATGGAGGTGGGCAAATGTCCAGACCGAAAGGAAATGGCTGTTTCAACCCAACCCAGACCTAAAGCCCCACAGAAGATCAGTGGCTATCAAGAAGAAGGCAACAGAGGTGGATTGCTGGCATTCACTAAATTAAATCAGAACATAAAGATACTCTTTAGCTGGTCTTTAACATTTTTAAATGTGTTGTGGTCTATACATTCTTTAAAGGGGGAGAAGGAAAGCAAATCTATTGCAGTAAAACTTCTTACTTCCCTTCAGAAAGGGCTTGAAGGTAATAGCATCATATAACCCCAGGGGGAAAGTGGCCCTTAATTTGTATATTTATCTGTTTGTAAGAGTATTTTATTCCAATCCCCCTTTCTTTGAGGTATATGGATTCTGCCAAATGCTGTAACTTTGATTTTTGGAAATTTTCCCCCATGGACCCTCGTAACATGCCTCCCAAGTGGTAAATCCGGGTTGCATGTTTGTATGCAATGAATATGTCTATATAAACGTTGCCATAGTTCTTGTTTGGTTTTACCAACATAGAACGAACCACAATCACATGTTATCATGTATACCACCCCTTGCGTGCGACCATTGGGAAGAGTTAAATTACTTTTCCCTAACATGTACGTACAATAATGCCCCGTACACACAATCAGATTTTCCGTCGGAAAAACCTTGAATGGTTTTTCCGACGGAATTCCGCTCAAGCTTGGCTTGCATACACACGGTCACACAAAAGTTCCCTGAACTTTCGTCCGCCAAGAACGCTGTGACGTACAACACTACAACGAGCCGAGAAAATGAAGTTCAATGCTTCCGAGCATGCATCAAATTGTTTCCGAGCATGCGTCGGAATTTTGCACGTCGGAATTGCTACAGACGATCGGATTTTCCGATAGGAATTTTTTTCATCTGAAAAATTGAGAACCAGCTCTCAATCTTTTGTTGGCGGAAATTCTGACAGCAAAAGTCTGATGGAGCATACTCACGGTCGGAATTTCCGTTCAAAAGCTCACATCGGACTTTTGCTGTCGGAAAATACGATCGTGCGTACGGGCATTAGAGCACCCACCACAGGCAAACGCGCCACCCTGTTGACATGGATCGCCGTTTCCATTCCGGAATTCTCTACTCACAAGTTTATCCTTAACTGAGGCAGCCCTTCCGAAGGTAATGGCTGGTCTTTCATTGATGAACTGCTTAATTACATTATCATCAGCTAGAATAGGCCAATGCCTATTCAATATTCTTTTGATTTCTGATTGTTGATTGGTATGGCTTAGAATTACACGTGTAGATGGAAGATTACTGGGGAATTTTCTATGTTTAAAGAGTAGCTCCTCACGAGGGAGTCTACTCACTTTGTTAAAAGCTTTCCAAAGGCAAGTTTTACTATATTCTCTTTCCAAAATTCTATTCTTTAATTTAACAGCGTAAAAAAGTGGAATCCATGGAGCAATTCTTTCTCAGTCGCAAATACTGACTGGGAGGTATAAAAGGTCGGAATCTTGGGATACGGTGTACGTATATATTCCCAAAGATCTTTTGAAATAACTCCAGCCTCCAAAAAAGAATCCACCAATATACAGATTTTTTTTTTAATTTCTCCACCGTAGAGGAATTAATTTGGCGATACCACTCTTTGTTGGAAAGAATGAGCATACACATATTCTTATATTGAGAATCATCTATTATCACCACATTGACGTCAAGAACAAGGACTTGTTCTTGACGTCACCACGTATCAGCTAGCTGGCTTGAGCCGCAGCTGTTTGAATGTACTGTTCGCCGGCTTTTTTGGATGTCAGTGCCTACGAAAACTTTTCAATACATTTATACACCTGAGTACTGCACCATGTAGCCTCTTTTTTCTGTCATATGAATTATCCCACTGCTGGAGATTTCCTTGATAAGGATACCATTGCAACTACAGGACAACCATACCGCGGGAGAGTTTGCTGTATTACTAGGATCCCTGCATCGGATGAACCCATGGAGGAATATCCCTGATCTAAGTAATCCCTTGATGAGCGTGTTTGATCTTTATAATTTGAGATCCAGCGAATCTGGTAATCGGCGTGGTTTGCTTCATTCCCTGGATAGAAGCATCAAGTGATTTCTTCAGTGTCCCCTAAATTCATTCACCATTGGAGCACCGTTTTTTTTTTTTACTTTTGTTGTGTTTTAAAATTTACTGTCATTACACACCATTGTAATTTTTTTCTTTTATATTAAGGAAGTTATATACCGTATTTATCGGCGTATAACACGCACAGGCGTATAACACGCACCCCAAGTTTAGGAGGGAAGTTTAAGGAAAAAAACGTACATTTTAAATGCCCATCAATGCAGCCTTATCAGTGTCCATCTGCAGCCTTGCCCATCATTGCAGCATGATTAGTGTCCATCTGCACCCTTGCCCATCATTGTAGCATGAATAGTGTCCATCTTCAGCCTTGCCCATCATTGCAGCATGATTAGTTGGTGCCCATCTGCAGGATGTGTGCCCAGGTTTGTGATGGCTTTATTTTAAAACATCATCCTGCATAATCATGGGCTTTAGAATACCTGACAATCGCTACACTTTCAGGTGGATTACTATGGCACAAAGTATTGCATTGTGGGCCTGGCTGATGGTATGTGTTTAAAGTTGATCCAGGGAATATCCGATTGCCTCTCGGGGGATCAGGAAGGAATTTTTTCCCCTGCTGTAGCAAATTGGATAATGCTCTTCTGGTTTTTTTTGCCTTCCTCTGGATCAACTGTGGGTATAGAATTGGGTATATGGGATTGTACGATATATGTTTATTTTTATTTTTTTATTTTTATTTTTTACGGTTGAACTGGATGGACTTGTGTCTTTTTTCAACCTGACTAACTATGTAACTAACTATGTAACTATGTGTCTTTTAGATATGACAACAAAAAAAGTGGAGAAATTTCAAGCCAAAGGTGATTTTTTTACCCCTCAAGGGAACGAGCGCCGCTGAGATAGACAGAGCCGGATGTCCTGTGTACTTGGCTCGTCTTGCAGTCCCGCCCAGTCCAGCCCCTTGGCCCGGCTCCTTGGCCCGACTCCTATGATGGACATAACACCGGTCCAATGGCGGGATGTAAATGCTAGGAGGCGGGACTGGGCGTGACAACGAGCGGAGCCGAGCACAGCCAGGTACACAGGAAATTTGTCTCTTTCTATTTTGGCGGCGCTCGTTCTCTCCTTCCCCTCCGAGGCAGCCGTTCGGCGTATAGCACGCACCCACAATTTTCCCTGATTTTAAGGGGAAAAAGTGTGTGTTATACGCTGATAAATACGGTATATTGTTTGGTTGCACACTTTTTCTCTTTATATACATGTTATTAGCTGAATATTAAGGCTATTTATGTTGCAGCACCAGTGTGTCATTTTTTTCTAGGGGTAGTGCAGATATTTCACCATACACAGAGAAGAATTAGTGTCACCCACCACCTTACCTCGTGTATAACCTGTTGGATAACCAGAAAAATATTGTGACACACCACTAGAGGTTTGGGGATCCGAACTGTGTAGAGAAACCATTTGTTATTCCATCACCACGATAGTTTCTTTTTGTGCGTGTAGTATTGGGTCTTGCAGGACCTTTAACCTGTTTAAACCGTGGAGGAAAACCAGAAACATAATTGTGATTAGTAATTTCATGTGTAGTATGTGTAAATCTACCTTGTTGTGCTTTTTGTGAATTGATCTACCTGTATTTGTAAGCTTGGCCCTCATCCAAAGCTAGTTTGTCTCACCAACAATGTTTCTCTTTTGTCTGTAAATGTTTTCGTTGTAGCATGCTAGACTCTCTTTTAGTTTGATTTCACATTCCTTATAGAAAAGATTTGTATTAAAGGAAGTGAGTTGTGTTTCCAAAACTGACAAATCACTGTCCAACTTCAGTCTGTTTCCTATATTCTGTACTCAAAATGGTTAACATTTTCTTAGTATTTAGATTGTCCTCCCATTCCTTTTTTCAATCTGTACTTACATGGTCAACCTTGGGAAAAATTTGAACATGCAAGTCTAATGTATTAATATTGTTTTCAATATATTTATCAAAGGCACAAATATGTCAAAATAAAGAAGATTTTTTCTCCAACATCTTACCCATCTAAAAGAATAGGGAGGACAATTCTGTGTCTACCTGCTCTGAGTCTGCAAAGCCACTCATGCCTCACGGGGATAGTGGAGAGGCGATTGGGTGCCAATTAGAATGGCATCAGCTGGGGGTAATTATGCAGACTTGCATCACCACACATATATATATAGAGCTCCCTCCCTTCCCACATTCAGCCAGTGGAGTCCATATCGCCAACCCATGCTGGATGTGAGTATGAGTATGCAAAGCCCTTTTCTCTCAAAAAAACAACATTTTTAATGTTTTTTAAAGCTTTTCCTCTTCTTGTTTTACTGTGGGGCTTTTTAGGGGGTTGCTTTCCTCTTGCTGCAGTTGTGGCTTCAGACACATATTGTGTGGCCTAACACTTCAATAAATTATGTCCCATTTGTGCATTGTTATATCTGATACGCTCAATCAGATGTTTGTCCTAAATTTGCACAATATTACATTCATCCTGATTCCCATAATCATTATAAATGCCTACAATAATTTATAGACCACAACACCTTTAAAAATGTTATAGACCAGCTAAAGAGTGTCTCTATGTTCTGATTAAATGTAGTGAATGCTCGCCATTGATCTTCCGTGGGGCTTGAGGTCTGGGTTGGTTTGAGACCCATGTGGTCTGCACCACTGAGCCATTTCCTGTCAGTCTGGACATTTGGCCATGTCCATATCTTTGTAAGAGTACTATATTTGTTATGAATGCCATATGAAATAATAAAATCATGCAAAATTTGGTAAAAACATAATATAAATTTAATTGTGCAATTTCTCTTGCTGTTTTGATGTATGTAGGATTGCTTCCACTTCCTTACCCCCTGATGAAGACTTTGTATAAGTTGAAATGCATTGGGTTGACTTGGTGGATATGCAATTTATTTTAAATAATTGTATTTATTCCTGCAGTATATGTGCATTAGAGGAATGTTTCATTATCAGGACGTGAACTGTCTAGACTAGCCAATTCTTAAACTTGTTGTTCAATAAAAGTTTTTCTATTTTTTATATACTAATTTGAAATTAGTTACATAGTTACATAGTAGGTGAGGTTGAAAAAAGACACATCAAGTCCAACCTATGTGTGTGATTATATGTCAGTATTACCTTGTATATCCCTGTATGTTGTGGTCGTTCAGGTGCTTATCTAATATTTTCTTGAAACTATCGATGCCCCCCATTGAGACCACTGCCTGTGGAAGGGAATTCCACATCCTTGCCGCTCTTACAGTAAAGAACCCTCTACGTAGTGTGAGGGGGTTAGCTCGGCAGCGGGTGTGTGTGACCCCCGGGATGGGCTCCCCACACAAAACAGGCCCAGCAAACGGAGGTTGTGGTTTTCAAAATCAAAAAAAAGGTGCGGTTTATTTTCTATTTACAGTGACAAAACACAGCAAAGCAAAAGAAACATAACCAAAATAAATCCTGGTCAAGTTGACCTCTGACTAAACATACAGGTTTCCTAACTAACAACTGGGATCAGCCTAGTGCTGTCCTAGTCCCTAAGTCCCTGGTTTAGTAAAAGTCCAAACAAATAGCCACACAGGCTTTTTCTCACCGCACCGGGGTTCACTCTCCCTAGACAGTCCACACAGGTCTGGTTCCAGGCATGAGCTAACATCTAATGAAGCTGGGAGATCTTATAGAGGCCTAAATGAGCTGACAAGGTTCAGCTGGTCTCCTCATCTCTGTCTGCACGACGCCCCACACTCTCCCTAGAGGTATGAGTCATCCATGAGCCCACTAGCCTTATACAACTCTCCACCTAGTTGTATAAGTCGGCGTAAAGCCTGAATCTGGGCGAAATATATCTACCCCCCTGGATGCAACCAGGTGACTTTACCTTCCTGCTGTCACATACCCCCCCTCTTGTTTTAACCTCGGGGTTGGAACACCAGCAATCAGGCATTCATGTACTCGAGACAAAGCATCCACATTCCCCATTTGAACGCCAGGGCGATGCTTTACTGTGAAGTTGAATTCCTGGAGGGCCAGGAACCACCTATTCACTCTTCTATTTGTTTCCTTGTTTTGAGCCATCCACTTTAACGGAGCGTGATCCTTAACCATGTCAAAGTGCCTACCTAGCAGGTAGTACCGAAGGGAATCTAGAGCCCACTTCACCGCTAAACACTCCTTTTCAACGGTGGCGTAATTTACCTCATGGGACTTCAACTTCCTGCTGAGGTAAATGACTGGGTGCTCTTCCCCGTTCCAGACCTGGGACAATACTGCTCCTAACCCCACATCTGACGCATCACTTTGTACGACAAAGTCTTTAGAGAAGTCGGGTGAGTACAACACTGGCTGGCTACATAAGGCTTGTTTCAAGAATTGGAATGCTGCCTCAGCCTCGGGGGTCCATTTAATCATGACCGACCCTTTCCCCTTCGTCAGGTTGGTTAGGGGCACAGCCTTAGAAGCAAAGTGGGGAATGAATCGCCGATAATACCCAGCGATTCCCAGAAAGGCTCGTACCTGCTTCTTGCTGTTGGGACGTGGCCAACTCTGGATGGCCTCGACTTTGTTGAGTTGGGGTTTTATCACTCCCCTGCCAATGGTGTACCCAAGATATTTGGCCTCCTCCTGCCCAATGGTACACTTCTTGGGGTTAGCCGTAAACCCCGCTTCCCGGATAGAGTCTAGGACTGCTTGCACTTTTGGCAGATGTGACGCCCAATCTGTGCTATGGACAATTACGTCATCCAGGTAAGCCGCAGCATACTTCCGATGGGGCCTCAGTATCTGGTCCATTTTCCGCTGGAATGTGGCCGGCGCATTCTGTAACCCGAACGGCATTCTCTTATATTGGAACGCCCCGTCTGGGGTTACAAATGCGGTTTTCTCTTTGGCCGACTTGGCCAGGGGAATTTGCCAATACCCTTTTGTGAGGTCAAGAGTCGTCATGTATCGGGCTGTTCCCAGCCGGTCGATCAACTCATCTATACGTGGCATGGGGTAGGTGTCAAATTTTGTAACTTTGTTCAACTGACGAAAATCGTTACAAAATCGCCAGCTCCCATCCGGTTTAGGCACCAACACAATGGGACTAGACCAATCACTTTGGGACTCCTCTATCACCCCTAAGTTCAGCATTTTCTGTACTTCGTCCCGTATTGCCTCCCGTCGGGCCTCTGGGATCCGATAGGGTTTTAACTTCACCCTTTCACCGGGCGGGGTAATAATATCATGCTCTACCCCAGATGTTTGTCCCGGCAGCTCAGAGAACACCTCCTTGTTGCGAAGCACAAACTCCTTAACCTCCTGTTGTTGGGGTTGTGACAAGGTGGCTGCTATTCCAACCTCCGGAATCACGCAACCAGTTTGAGCTGGTGACCAAGTTTCTGCGACTAGGGACTCTCTATCCCTCCAGGCTTTCAACAGATTAACGTGATATATCTGTTCGGGCTTTCGCCTTCCTGGTTGTCTGACCTTGTAATTCACTTCGCTCACTTTTTCCATTATCTCGTAGGGGCCTTGCCATTTGGCAAGGAATTTACTTTCAACCGTAGGGACAAGTACCAATATCCTATCCCCCGGGGAAAAGGTACGGGTCTTTGCTCCACGGTTGTACACTCTCTGCTGTGCCAACTGCGCTTGGGCCAAATGTTCCTTCACGATGGGCATTACCTGTGCAATTCGATCTTGCATCAGGGCGACATGCTCAATCACACTCCTGTGGGGAGAACTCTCACTTTCCCAAGTTTCCTTGGCAATATCCAACAGCCCTCTTGGGTGTCTCCCATACAGTAACTCAAAGGGGGAGAATCCCGTAGAGGATTGGGGCACCTCCCTAATAGCAAACATCAAATAAGGAAGTAGACAGTCCCAATCCTTTCCATCTCTATCCACCACTTTCTTCAACATTTGTTTTAGGGTTTTGTTGAATCTTTCAACCAGCCCATCGGTTTGGGGGTGATACACAGATGTACGCAATTGCGTCACTTTGAACAATTTACACAGCTCTTTCATAACCCGGGACATAAAGGGTGTACCTTGGTCCGTAAGCAGTTCTTTACAAATACCCACCCGGCTAAAAACAAGAGATAGCTCTTTGGCTATGGTTTTGGCCGAGGTATTTCTGAGAGGGATCGCTTCTGGATAACGGGTGGCATAGTCCATTATAACCAATATGTACTGGTGCCCCCTAGCGGACTTGATTATAGGACCTACCAAATCCATTGCGATTCTCTCAAACGGGACCTCAATGATGGGTAGAGGGACTAGCGGGCTACGGAAATGTGGCATCGGGGCCGACCTCTGACACACAGGGCAGGAGGAACAATAATTTTCTATGTCCTTCATCACCCCAGGCCAATAGAATCTCTGTAATACCCTCTCTCGGGTTTTCTCTGTCCCCAGATGACCTCCAAGAATGTGCCCATGGGCCAACTCCAACACCAACTTCCTGTAAGGTTTGGGCACCACAAGCTGCTCAACGGTTTCTTCTGCCCTTTTTGCCACCCGATACAGTAGGTCCTTCTCTACGCTGAAGTATGGGTAAGTGCAGGTATTATCTGGGTTCACTAACTCGCCATCTATTTCCACTACGTTTTCCCGTGCCTTTATTAGGGCGGGGTCTTTTAACTGTTCTGTGGCAAAATTTTCCCTGTGAACCTCCAGATCAGAAAACTCCACAGACGGTAGGTTTTCGTCTGAGGAGGTGGGCTCCTCTCCAGTTTCTTGAGTCTCCCCTGCCAATACTGACAAGGGAAATTCTGGAGAGTCCTCACCACTCTCAGAGGAGTTCTGGCTATCACATTCCTGGTACATAGGGGCACCAGTGGGGGGCTCAGGATCATCCCACAGTTCCCAGAACTTCGGAAAATCCCTTCCCACAATGGCATCATGCGGTAATTGAGATACTAACCCCACTGGATGAGAGAGGGTACCTTTGGGGGTCTCGAAACACACTGTAGTCACTGGATACTCTTGGGTGTCCCCATGCACACAAATAACAGCTACCTTGCTATTCCCAGAGACCTCTGTTTTAACTAATTCAGCCTTTATCAGGGTCACAAGGCTACCTGAATCCAGTAATACCACAACATTTCTACCATTAATACACATTTTGCATAAATGTTTCTCAGTTCCCCGAATGGCAGTGCATGCGACTGTCGCACACAGCGACTGACGTCTGTCCATCAGAAAGTCACATTGCATGGGTTCCTCCACAACCGGGCAATTTGCTGCAATATGTCCCGCTTGCCGGCAGCGGTAGCAAACGATCCTTCTTGCCGCCTCTTGAGCCGCTGATTTCCCAGGCTGTTCTCGCCAAACTTGAGGTAGAGCTCCCACCCTCTCACTCTCTCCACCCTCACCCCTTGGAATCCTCTTATCCGCCCCTGGGGATGGTCTGGTCTTAGGGTGGAAAGTCCGAGAGTCTCTGGAAGAGGCCGTCAGGTTCTCTGTAGCCAAGTATTTCTCTACACGATCCACAAGACCACCGGCCGTCTCTGGGTCTCCATGGCTTACCCACTTTTGGATGGCAGTAGGAAGAGCTCTCAAAAACCGATCCATTACAACACGTTCCACAATCTTTGGTGCGGACAAAGTCTCTGGCTGTAGCCACTTTCTGCTCAGGTGAATGAGATCATACATTTGAGACCTGGGGGGTTTTCCAAGCTGGAAAGTCCAGTTATGCACACGCTGAGCCCGGACAGCCTGGGTGACACCCAGCCTTGCCAATATTTCAGCTTTTAGCATCACATAGTCTTTTGCTTGGTTAGGCTCTAGGTCATAGTAAGCTTTCTGCGATTCACCAGTTAACAGAGGAGCCACCAGTCCAGCCCACTGCTCCTCAGGCCACTTTTCTCTTTCAGCGGTCCTTTCAAATGTGGTCAAAAATACCTCTGGATCATCCTCTCCAGTCATTTTTGTCAATAAACGACTCACCCCAAAGGACGCGGTATTAGTGGGACGGCTTTCCTCACTGGTGTGCGGACGTTGCTGCATTACTGCTTCCATCTGTTGTTGTAGTCTCTGCTCTTGCTTCTGCAACAGGTCTATGAAGCGGGCCTCAGATTGCTGCTGGGCTCGTTGCTGAGCCTCCAGACTCTGTTGCAAAGTTGCGTTTGTCTGCTGCTGGGCTGCAAGGCTCCTTTGCAAACCTGCATTTGTCTGCTGTTGATTGGCATTTGCTAGAGCCAGCTGCTTCAGTATCTCCTCCATGCTGGCTTAAAAAAAACTGCCCGCATTCTCCACCAACTGTGAGGGGGTTAGCTCGGCAGCGGGTGTGTGTGACCCCCGGGATGGGCTCCCCACACAAAACAGGCCCAGCAAACGGAGGTTGTGGTTTTCAAAATCAAAAAAAAGGTGCGGTTTATTTTCTATTTACAGTGACAAAACACAGCAAAGCAAAAGAAACATAACCAAAATAAATCCTGGTCAAGTTGACCTCTGACTAAACATACAGGTTTCCTAACTAACAACTGGGATCAGCCTAGTGCTGTCCTAGTCCCTAAGTCCCTGGTTTAGTAAAAGTCCAAACAAATAGCCACACAGGCTTTTTCTCACCGCACCGGGGTTCACTCTCCCTAGACAGTCCACACAGGTCTGGTTCCAGGCATGAGCTAACATCTAATGAAGCTGGGAGTTCTTATAGAGGCCTAAATGAGCTGACAAGGTTCAGCTGGTCTCCTCATCTCTGTCTGCACGACGCCCCACACTCTCCCTAGAGGTATGAGTCATCCATGAGCCCACTAGCCTTATACAACTCTCCACCTAGTTGTATAAGTCGGCGTAAAGCCTGAATCTGGGCGAAATATATCTACCCCCCTGGATGCAACCAGGTGACTTTACCTTCCTGCTGTCACAGTAGTTTATTGGTTAAATGTATTTTCTTCTAATTTTAATGAGTGGTCACGTATCTTGTTAATGTCCCTTCCGCGAAAAAGTTTTATCTCTATTGTGGGGTAACCAGTATGGTATTTGTACATTTAAATCATATCCCATCTTAAGCGTCTCTTCTCCAGAGAGAATAAGTTCAGTGCTCGCAACCTTTCTTCATAACTAATGTCCTCCAGTCACTTTATTAGCTTTGTTTCCCTTCTTTGTTCTCGCTCCATTTCCAGTACATATTTCCTGAGGACTGGTGCCCAGAACTGGACAGCATACTCTAGGTGCAGCCGGACCAGAGTCTTGTAGAGTGGGAGAATTATTGTTTTATCTCTGGAATTAATCCCCTTTTTAATGTATGCCAATATTCTGTTTGCTTTGTTAGCAGTAGGGATGAGCCCGATGTTCGAGCCGAACGTAAGTTCGACTCAAACATCAGGTGTTCGCCTGTTCGCCAAATAGCAAAAAATTTGCGGTTTTCATGACAAATTCGAAAGCCGCGGAACACCCTTTAAAAGTCTATGGGAGAAATCACACGTGCTAATTTTAAAGGCTTATATGCATGGTATTGTCATAAAAAGTGTTTGGGGACCTGGGTCCTGCCCCAGGGGACATGTATCAGTGCAAAAAAAGTTTTAAAAACAGAAGTTTTTTCGGAGCAGTGATTTTAACAATGCTTAAAGTGAAACAATAAAAGTGAAATATTCCTTTAAATTTCATACCTGGGGGTGTCTATAGCAGTGTTTCTCAACTCCAGTCCTCAAGGCGCCCCAATAGGTCATGTTTTCAGGCTATCCTTTATTTTGCACAGGTGATTTGATCAGTTTCACTGCCTTAGTAATTACCACAGCTGTTTCATCTGAGGGGAATCCTGAAAACATGACCTGTTGGGGCGCCTTGAGGACTGGAGTTGAGAAACACTGGTCTATAGTATGCCTGTAAAGTGGTGCATTTTCCCCATGTTTAGAACTGTCCCTGCACAAAATGACATTTCTAATGGAAAAAAAAGTCATTTAAAACTGTTTGCGGCTGTAATGAATTGTCGGGTCCTGCCAATACAGATAAAAGTAATTTAAAAAAACGGCACCAAACCAAAATTTAAAAAAAAATGGCATAGGGGTCCCCCTCAAAATCCATACCAGACCCTTCAGGTCTGGTATGGATTTTAAGGGGAACCCCAAGCCAAAATAAAAAAAAATGGTGTAGAGTCCCCCAAAAATCCATACCAGACCCTTATCCGAGCAACCTGGCAGGCTGAAGGAAAAGAGGGGGGATGAGCGCCCCCTCCTCCTGAACCATACCAGGCCACATGCTCTCAACATGGGGAGGATGCTTTGGGGTCTGGACCCCAAAGCACCTTGTCCCCATGTTGATGGGGACAAGAGCCCCATCCCCACAACCCTTGCCCAGTGGTTGTGGGGGTCTGCAGATGGGGGGCTTATCAGAATCTGGAAGCCCCCTTTAACAAGGGAACCCCCAAATCTCACCCTCTATGTGAATTGGTAACAGGGTACATTGTACCCCTACCATTTCACCCAAAAAAATGTAAAAAAAGGTAAAAAAAATCAATCAATCAGGGGAGGTGCATCTGTTGTGGCTTTTTTTTTTGTTCGGTCATCAGGTCGAGATGGATTACATCGCTGGACTTTTTTATTTTTTTACTTTTTAATAAAGGACTTGTTCCAAGCTGTCTCTTGTTTTTTTTACCTTTTTTGACACTTTTTTGGGTGAAATGATAGGGGTACAATGTACCCCTTACCAATTCACATAGGGGGGTGGGATCTGGGGTCCCCTTGTTAAAGGGGCTTCCAGATTACGATAAGCTCCCTGCCCGCAGACCCCCACAACCACTGGATAAGGGTTGTGGGGATGAGGACCTTGTCCCCATCAACTTGAGGACAAGGTGCTTTGGGGTCCAGACCCCAAAGCATCCTCCCCATGTTGAGGGCATGTGGCCTGGTACAGTTCAGGAGGGGGGGCGCTCTCTCCCCCCTCTTTTCCTGCAGTCTGCCAGGTGTGCTCAGATAATGGTCTGGTATGGTTTTTTAGGGGGACCCCTACGCAATTTTTTTTTAATGTTGGCGTAAGGTTCCCCTTAAAATCCATTCCAGACCTAGAGGGTCTGGTATGGATTTTGAGGAGGACCCCTATGCCATTTTTTTTTAAATTGGTGCAGGGTTCCCCTTAATATCTATACCAGACTTGAAGGGTCTGGTATGGAATTTAGGAAGACCCCCACAATTTTTTTTTATTTTGGTTCGGGGTTCTCCTTAATATTCATACCAGGCCCAAAGGGCCTGATAATGGACTGGGGGGAACACATGCCGTTTTCTTCAATGACTTTTATCTGTATTGCCGGGACACGACAATTCATTACAGCCGCAAGCAGTTTTAACCACTTGCTTACTGGGCACTTAAACCCCCTCCTTCCCAGACCAATTGTCAGTTTTCAACGCTGTCACTCTTTGAATGACAATTTTGCGGTCATACAACACTGTACCCAAATTAAATTTGTATCATTTTTTTCCCACAAATAGAGCTCTCTTTTGGTGATATTTGATCCCCTCTGCAGTTTTTATTTTTTGTTAAAAAACAATAAAAATTGCCGAATAAAAAAACAAAAACGAAACCGTTTTATATTTTGTTATAAAATTTTGCAAACAGTTAATTTTTCTCCTTCATTGATGTATGCTGATCAGGCTGCACTGATGGGCACTGATAGGCTCCACTGATGGGCACCGATGGGCTGCACTGATGGGCACCAATAGGCTGCACTGATGGGCACTGATAAGGCAGCACTGGTGGGCCCTGATATGCGGCATTGGTGGGCACTGAGAGGTGACCCTGAGAGGTGACACTGATGGGTGGCACTGAGAATTGGCACTAATAGGTGGCATTGATAGGTGGCACTGATAGCTGGCAGTGATGGGCACTGATAGGTGGCAGTGATTGGCACTGATGGGTGGCAATGATGGACACTGATCAGCACTGGTAGGTGAGACTGATAGGCAGCACTGCTAGATGGCACTGATGAGGCACTGACTGGCACCACTGGTGGGCATTGATGGGTGGCAGTGATGGGCACTGATAGGTGGTACTGACTGGCACTTACAGGTGGCACTGGTAGTCACTGTGGGCACTGGCAGGTGGCACTGGCAGGGGGCACTGGCAGGCAGTACTGGTGTGCACTAATGAGGCTGATGTGCCTCTTCCACTGGGGACCGATGTCCCTTACACAGGATCCGGTGATCTACTTTTTTTTCTCCTCACGCTGTCAGCGCGAGGAGAAAAAAAAAAGATTACCGAGCTTGGTTTACATCACGTGATCAGCTGTCATTGGCTGACAGCTGATCATGTGGTAAGGGGCTGGGACCGGCCCCTTACTCGGATCTGTGATCACCCGAGTCTTAGTGACTCGGTGATCACAGCGCGCGGTGCGTGCCCTGTAAGGGGCGCGCGGGGCGCGTGCAAAGGGGAGGACGTCTATTGACGTCCTCCCAGCAATTGGGGTCCCTAGTGGTTATATTACTTTTATTCCTTTTGAAATGTCATTTTGCTGTGGGACTGTTCTAAACACGGGATAAATGTGCCACTTTACAGGCATACTATAGACACCCCGACAGGTACGAAATGTTCTTTTCCTATGTATTCAAATGTATTTTATTTGAAATTCGAATTTCAGAAGATGGTTATATTCATACTATTTTATTCTATTCTGTTTTATTATTTTCTTTTTTATTCTATTCTGTTCTTTTATTTTCTATTCTATTTTGTTCTGTTTTGCTCTATTCTACTTTATTATTTTATTTTCTGTTATATTCTTTTCTATTATATTCTATTTTTTTCTATTCTATTCCTTTATTTTCTATTCTATTTTATTCTCTTTGGAAATTGGAAAACTATTTAAATTAGAAAACTATTCGAATTCAAAAAGTGATTAGAAAACTATTCGAAATTGATTCAAAAACTATTCGAAATTGATTCAAAAACTATTCGTATCAATTTAAAAACTATTTGAATCTATTCAAATTATAATTTTATTCAAATTTTTTTTCATTATTTCGGATTCGTTTAAATTAAGTACTGTTGTAATTTGGAAATTCAGATACATCGAATTTCTGAAAAATGAAAATTCGTCCGAATTCCAATAGAACAAAACAAACTGAACAAGTCTAGTGGAAAATAAGTGTGGTTGAAAGTGGAAATATTAGTCATGGTGAACAAACAATTCTTAAAAATATTCTGGGAATATTTCACTTATGTCCAGAGCAAATCAGCTAGTTCCATTTTGAACAAAAGTACATTTAAGCCTGTAATATATTCCTGAATCCGTGGTCATGTTTTGCTCTGGAGTGCAGAGTGGAAGGGCTTCTTTGGGTATCCACGTTGTTATGTATAATGTGGACACTTCCCCTTGATTGTTTAGTGGCAGAGTCCCCTCAGGTTCTAGAAGACTGCAGTTGCATACTGATGTCAGGGAAAGAGGCAGCAACAAAACTGCTCATGGCAATCCCAAACTGCCGTCTTGGATCGCTGGTGTCCATTCCCAGAAAAGGCACCAGAGAGAGACGTGATGACAAAATGTTAAAAAATGCTTTAGAAGGCCTCAGAAAAAAAAATGTAGAATGGGGGGTGTAGGGTGGTGGTAGGGTTTGCTACAACACCAATTGGCATTGACCTAAAGCCTCTTTCTTAAACTTGGCAGCACCCTCACTACTAGTGTTCAGCAGCAAGCTCTAGGAATGACACTCATTGGTCTTTTTAAATATGTTTTTACAACGCAGGTCTTGGAACATGACCTATTTCAAATCAATGTACCTGAACTCAAGAGTAAAGAAGCTTTATTAGATGCAAGGATTGAATTTAACAAAGAAATCCACACCAAACATTCCCAACAGATCCCAAAGCTTCTTTGGGGTCTGTCAGACCTATCCAGCATTTTTAGGGACTGTGAGGGGGTTAGCTCGGCAGCGGGTGTGTGTGACCCCCGGGATGGGCTCCCCACACAAAAACAGGCCCAGCAAACGGAGGTTGTGGTTTTCAAAATCAAAAAAAGGTGCGGTTTATTTTCTATTTACAGTGACAAAACACAGCAAAGCCAAAAGAAACATAAACAAAATAAATCCTGGTCAACTTGACCTCTGACTAAACATACAGGTTTCCTAACTAACAACTGGGATCAGCCTAGTGCTGTCCTAGTCCCTAAGTCCCTGGTTTTAAATGTCCAAGCAAATAGCCACACAGGCTTTGTCTCACCGCACAGGGGTTCACTCTCCCTAGACAGTCCACACAGGTCTGGGTCCAGGCATGAGCTAACATCTAATGAAGCTGGGAGTTCTTATAGAGGCCTAAATGAGCTGACAAGCTTCAGCTGGTCTCATCAACTCCCTGTCTGCACGACGCCCCACACTCTCCCTAGAGGTATGAGTCATCCATGAGCCCACTAGCCTTAGCTGGGCTTATACAACTCTCCACCTAGTTGTATAAGTCGGCGTAAAGCCTGAATCTGGGCGAAATATATCTACCCCCCTGGATGCAACCAGGTGACTTTACCTTCCTGCTGTCACATACCCCCCCCTCTTGTTTTAACCTCGGGGTTGGAACACCAGCAATCAGGCATTCATGTACTCGAGACAAAGCATCCACATTCCCCATTTGAACGCCAGGGCGATGCTTTACTGTGAAGTTGAATTCCTGGAGGGCCAGGAACCACCTATTCACTCTTCTATTTGTTTCCTTGTTTTGAGCCATCCACTTTAACGGAGCGTGATCCGTAACCATGTCAAAGTGCCTACCTAGCAGGTAGTACCGAAGGGAATCTAGAGCCCACTTCACCGCTAAACACTCCTTTTCAACGGTGGCGTAATTTACCTCATGGGACTTCAACTTCCTGCTGAGGTAAATGACTGGGTGCTCTTCCCCATTCCAGACCTGGGACAATACTGCTCCTAACCCCACATCTGACGCATCACTTTGTACGACAAAGTCTTTAGAGAAGTCGGGTGAGTACAACACTGGCTGGCTACATAAGGCTTGTTTCAAGAATTGGAATGCTGCCTCAGCCTCGGGGGTCCATTTAATCATGACCGACCCTTTCCCCTTCGTTAGGTTGGTTAGGGGCACAGCCTTAGAAGCAAAGTGGGGAATGAATCGCCGATAATACCCAGCGATTCCCAGAAAGGCTCGTACCTGCTTCTTGCTGTTGGGACGTGGCCTCTGGTTTTATTACTCCCCTCCCAATGGTGTACCCAAGATATTTGGCCTCCTCCTGCCCAATGGTACACTTCTTGGGGTTAGCCGTAAACCCCGCTTCCCGAACAGAGTCCAGGACTGCTTGCACTTTTGGCAGATGTGAGGCCCAATCTGTGCTATGGACAATTACGTCATCCAGGTAAGCCGCAGCATACTTCCGATGGGGCCTCAGCATCTGGTCCATTTTCCGCTGGAATGTGGCCGGCGCATTCTGTAACCCGAACGGCATTCTTTTATATTGGAACGCCCCGTCTGGGGTTACAAATGCGGTTTTCTCTTTGGCCAATTTGGCCAGGGGGATTTGCCAATACCCTTTTGTGAGGTCAAGAGTCGTCATGTATCGGGCTGTTCCCAGCCGGTCGATCAACTCATCTATACGTGGCATGGGGTAGGTGTCAAATTTTGTAACTTTGTTCAACTGACGAAAATCGTTACAAAATCGCCAGCTCCCATCCGGTTTAGGCACCAACACAATGGGACTAGACCAATCACTTTGGGACTCCTCTATCACCCCTAAGTTCAGCATTTTCTGTACTTCCTCCCGTATTGCCTCCCGTCGGGCCTCTGGGATCCGAAAGGGTTTTAACTTCACCCTTTCACCGGGCGGGGTAATGATGTCATGCTCTACCCCAAATGTTTGTCCCGGCAGCTCAGAGAATACCTCCTTGTTGCGAAGCACAAACTCCTTAACCTCCTGTTGTTGGGGTTGTGACAAGGTGGCTGCTATTCCAACCTCAGGAATCACGCAACCAGTTTGAGCTGGTGACCAAGTGTCTGCGACTAGGGACTCTCTATCCCTCCAGGCTTTCAACAGATTAACGTGATAGATCTGTTCGGGCTTTCGCCTTCCTGGTTGTCTGACCTTGTAATTCACTTCGCTCACTTTTTCCATTATCTCGTAGGGGCCTTGCCATTTGGCAAGGAATTTACTTTCAACCATAGGGACAAGTACCAGTATCCTATCCCCCGGGGAAAAGGTACGGGTCTTGGCTCCACGGTTGTACACTCTCTGCTGTGCTAACTGCGCTTGGGCCAAATGTTCCTTCACGATGGGCATTACCTGTGCAATTCGGTCTTGCATCAGGGCGACATGCTCAATCACACTCCTGTGGGGAGAACTCTCACTTTCCCAAGTTTCCTTGGCAATATCCAACAGCCCTCTTGGGTGTCTCCCATACAGTAACTCAAAGGGGGAGAATCCCGTAGAGGATTGGGGCACCTCCCTAATAGCAAACATCAGATAAGATAAGGAAGTAGACAGTCCCAATCCTTTCCATCTCTATCCACCACTTTCTTCAACATTTGTTTTAGGGTTTTGTTGAATCTTTCAACCAGCCCATCGGTTTGGGGGTGATACACAGATGTACGTAATTGCGTCACTTTGAACAATTTACACAGCTCCTTCATAACCCGGGACATAAAGGGTGTACCTTGGTCCGTAAGCAGTTCTTTACAAATACCCACCCGGCTAAACACAAGAGATAGCTCTTTGGCTATGGTTTTGGCCGAGGTATTTCGGAGAGGGATCGCTTCTGGATAACGGGTGGCATAGTCCATTATAACTAATATGTACTGGTGCCCCCTAGCGGACTTGATTATAGGACCTACCAAATCCATGGCGATCCTCTCAAACGGGACCTCAATGATGGGTAGAGGGACCAGCGGGCTACGGAAATGTGGCATCGGGGCCGACCTCTGACACACAGGGCAGGAGGAACAATAATTTTCTATGTCCTTCATCACCCCCGGCCAATAGAATCTCTGTAATACCCTCTCTCGGGTTTTCTCTGTCCCCAGATGACCTCCAAGAATGTGCCCATGGGCCAACTCCAACACCAACTTCCTGTAAGGTTTGGGCACCACAAGCTGCTCAACGGTTTCTTCTGCCCTTTTTGCCACCCAATACAGTAGGTCCTTCTCTACGCTGAAGTATGGGTAAGTGCAGGTATTATCTGGGTTCACTAACTCGCCATCTATTTTCACTACGTTTTCCCGTGCCTTTATTAGGGCGGGGTCTTTCAACTGTTCTGTGGCAAAGTTTTCCCTGTGAACCTCAAGATCAGAAAACTCCACAGACGGTAGGTTTTCGTCTGAGGAGGTGGGCTCCTCTCCAGGTTCTTGAGTCTCCCCTGCCAATACTGATAAGGGAAATTCCGGAGAGTCCTCACCACTCTCAGGGGAGTTCTGGCTATCACATTCCTGGTACATAGGGGCACCAGTGGGGGGCTCAGGATCATCCCACAGTTCCCAGAACTTCGGAAAATCCCTTCCCACAATGGCATCATACGGTAACTGAGATACTAAGCCCACTGGATGAGAGAGGGTACCTTTGGGGGTCTCGAAACACACTGTAGTCACTGGATACTCTCGGGTGTCCCCATGCACACAAATAACAGCTACCTTGCTATTTCCAGAGACCTCTGTTTTAACTAACTCAGCCTTTATCAGGGTCACAAGGCTACCTGAATCCAGCAATACCACAACATTTCTACCATTAACACACATTTTGCATAAATGTTTCTCAGTTCCTCGAATGGCAGTGCATGCGACTGTCGCACACAGCGACTGACGTCTGCCCGTCAGAAAGTCACACTGCATGGGTTCCTCCACAACCGGGCAATTGGCTGCAATATGTCCGCTTGCCGGCAGCGGTAGCAAACGATCCTTCTTGCCGCCTCTTGAGCCGCTGATTTCCCAGGCTGTTCTCGCCAAACTTGGGGTAGAGCTCCCACCCTCTCACTCTCTCCACCCTTACCCCTTGGAATCCTCTTATCCGCCCCTGGGGATGGTCTGGTCTTAGGGTGGAAAGTCCGAGTGTCTCTGGAAGAGGCCGTCAGGTTCTCTGTAGCCAAGTATTTCTCCACACGATCCACAAGACCATCGGCCGTCTCTGGGTCTCCATATAAGAAAAAATATATAGTCGCGCTAACTTATGAGTATAAACATAAGCCCACCACTGAATGATTGAAAAAAATTTCGAAATCACCACAGTGATAAATTATGTAAGTGCTCAGTGAAGAACAATAGCTAAACAGTGTAAACAAAACATATGAAATAATACAAACTTAATTAATAATATTATTACATGCTTGAATAGGACCCTTAAATAATCAAGTCTAAAGTCCATACAAAAAAACACCCGTGATCAAGTGTCCATACTAGATGAAAAAAGAAAAAAGAAAAAACAAAACAAAACAAAAACGATTCCAAATCTTCTTGTATTCGTGACTTTCACCACCACCAGTAAGAATTCCTGCTTACCAAAAAGCGATGGTCCCCTATGACGGAGGACCCCAAACAGCCTCAATTGATAATCAATAGGACTTCAAACTTCAGTGTATGTTGAGCCTCAATTTTTTTGGTAGCCAAAACGCTCATATACCATCATGCAGTACTCGATACGGAACATGGAAGGAAGGGAGGACACTAGATAGTGTAAAATCCAAAAAGCGATGGTCCCCTATGACGGAGGACCCCAAACAGCCTCAATTGATAATCAATAGGACTCCAAACTTCAGTGTATGTTGAGCCTCAATTTTTTTGGTAGCCAAAACGCTCATATACCATCATGCAGTACTGTGTTTGTGTCCTTCCTCCTCCATGCTGTCGGCGGCCATTTAGGGTCTCCATGGCTTACCCACTTTTGGATGGCAGTAGGAAGAGCTCTCAAAAACCGATCCATTACAACACGTTCCACAATCTTTGGTGCGGACAAAGTCTCTGGCTGTAGCCACTTTCTGCTCAGGTGAATGAGATCATACATTTGAGACCTGGGGGGTTTTCCAAGCTGGAAAGTCCAGTTATGCACACGCTGAGCCCGGACAGCCTGGGTGACACCCAGCCTTGCCAATATTTCAGCTTTTAGCATCACATAGTCTTTTGCTTGGTCAGGCTCTAGGTCATAGTAAGCTTTCTGCGATTCACTAGTTAACAGAGGAGCCACCAGTCCAGCCCACTGCTCCTCAGGCCACTTTTCTCTTTCAGCAGTCCTTTCAAATGTGGTCAAAAATACCTCTGGATCATCCTCTCCAGTCATTTTTGTCAATAAACGACTCACCCCAAAGGACGCGGTATTAGTGGGACGGCTTTCCTCACTGGTCTGCGGACGTTGCTGCATTACTGCTTCCATTTGTTGTAGTCTCTGCTCTTGCTTCTGTAACAGGTCTATGAAGCGGGCCTCAGATTGCTGCTGGGCTTGTTGCTGAGCTTCCAGACTCTGTTGGTGAGCTTGCTGCTGGGCTGCAAGGCTCTGTTGATGAGCTTGCTGCTGGGCTGTGAAGTTCTGTTGTTGAGCTGCAAGGCTCTGTTGATGAGCTGCAAGGCTCTTTTGCAAACCTGCATTTGTCTGCTGTTGATTGGCATTTGCTAGAGCCAGCTGCTTCAGTATCTCCTCCATGCTGGCTTAAAAAAAACTGCCACTGGTTCTCCACCAACTGTGAGGGGGTTAGCTCGGCAGCGGGTGTGTGTGACCCCCGGGATGGGCTCCCCACACAAAAACAGGCCCAGCAAACGGAGGTTGTGGTTTTCAAAATCAAAAAACGGTGCGGTTTATTTTCTATTTACAGTGACAAAACACAGCAAAGCCAAAAGAAACATAAACAAAATAAATCCTGGTCAACTTGACCTCTGACTAAACATACAGGTTTCCTAACTAACAACTGGGATCAGCCTAGTGCTGTCCTAGTCCCTAAGTCCCTGGTTTTAAATGTCCAAGCAAATAGCCACACAGGCTTTGTCTCACCGCACAGGGGTTCACTCTCCCTAGACAGTCCACACAGGTCTGGGTCCAGGCATGAGCTAACATCTAATGAAGCTGGGAGTTCTTATAGAGGCCTAAATGAGCTGACAAGCTTCAGCTGGTCTCATCAACTCCCTGTCTGCACGACGCCCCACACTCTCCCTAGAGGTATGAGTCATCCATGAGCCCACTAGCCTTAGCTGGGCTTATACAACTCTCCACCTAGTTGTATAAGTCGGCGTAAAGCCTGAATCTGGGCGAAATATATCTACCCCCCTGGATGCAACCAGGTGACTTTACCTTCCTGCTGTCACAGGACCTATAGATACAACTAAGAACAAAGTGATGACAGCTGTCAGCATTGCTTTTACCTTTATTAAAGTATCAGAAACCCAGGGCTTTAGCTCAAAAAATACAAATTCAAACCTAACTGTTGTGAGGGGGTTAGCTCGGCAGCGGGTGTGTGTGACCCCCGGGATGGGCTCCCCACACAAAACAGGCCCAGCAAACGGAGGTTGTGGTTTTCAAAATCAAAAAAAGGTGCGGTTTATTTTCTATTTACAGTGACAAAACACAGCAAAGCAAAAGAAACATAACCAAAATAAATCCTGGTCAAGTTGACCTCTGACTAAACATACAGGTTTCCTAACTAACAACTGGGATCAGCCTAGTGCTGTCCTAGTCCCTAAGTCCCTGGTTTTAAATGTCCAAGCAAATAGCCACACAGGCTTTGTCTCACCGCACAGGGGTTCACTCTCCCTAGACAGTCCACACAGGTCTGGTTCCAGGCATGAGCTAACACCTAATGAATCTGGGAGTTCTTATAGAGGCCTAAATGAGCTGACAAGCTTCAGCTGGCCTCATCAACTCCCTGTCTGTACGACTCCCCACACTCTCCCTAGAGGTATGAGTCATCCATGAGCCCACTAGCCTTATACAACTCTCCACCTAGTTGTATAAGTCGGCGTAAAGCCTGAATCTGGGCGAAATATATCTACCCCCCTGGATGCAACCAGGTGACTTTACCTTCCTGCTGTCACATACCCCCCCCTCTTGTTTTAACCTCTGGGTTGGAACACCAGCAATCAGGCATTCATGTACTCGAGACAAAGCATCCACATTCCCCATTTGAACGCCAGGGCGATGCTTTACTGTGAAGTTGAATTCCTGGAGGGCCAGGAACCACCTATTCACTCTTCTATTTGTTTCCTTGTTTTGAGCCATCCACTTTAACGGAGCGTGATCCGTAACCATGTCAAAGTGCCTACCTAGCAGGTAGTACCGAAGGGAATCTAGAGCCCACTTCACCGCTAAACACTCCTTTTCAACGGTGGCGTAATTTACCTCATGGGACTTCAACTTCCTGCTGAGGTAAATGACTGGGTGCTCTTCCCCGTTCCAGACCTGGGACAATACTGCTCCTAACCCCACATCTGACGCATCACTTTGTACGACAAAGTCTTTAGAGAAGTCGGGTGAGTACAACACTGGCTGGCTACATAAGGCTTGTTTCAAGAATTGGAATGCTGCCTCAGCCTCGGGGGTCCATTTAATCATGACCGACCCTTTCCCCTTCGTCAGGTTGGTTAGGGGCACAGCCTTAGAAGCAAAGTGGGGAATGAATCGCCGATAATACCCAGCGATTCCCAGAAAGGCTCGTACCTGCTTCTTGCTGTTGGGACGTGGCCAACTCTGGATGGCCTCGACTTTGTTGAGTTGGGGTTTTATTACTCCCCTCCCAATGGTGTACCCAAGATATTTGGCCTCCTCCTGCCCAATGGTACACTTCTTGGGGTTAGCCGTAAACCCCGCTTCCCGAACAGTCCAGGACTGCTTGCACTTTTGGCAGATGTGAGGCCCAATCTGTGCTATGGACAATTACGTCATCCAGGTAAGCCGCAGCATACTTCCGATGGGGCCTCAGCATCTGGTCCATTTTCCGCTGGAATGTGGCCGGCGCATTCTGTAACCCGAACGGCATTCTTTTATATTGGAACGCCCCGTCTGGGGTTACAAATGCGGTTTTCTCTTTGGCCGACTTGGCCAGGGGGATTTGCCAATACCCTTTTGTGAGGTCAAGAGTCGTCATGTATCGGGCTGTTCCCAGCCGGTCGATCAACTCATCTATACGTGGCATGGGGTAGGTGTCAAATTTTGTAACTTTGTTCAACTGACGAAAATTGTTACAAAATCGCCAGCTCCCATCCGGTTTAGGCACCAACACGATGGGACTAGACCAATCACTTTGGGACTCCTCTATCACCCCTAAGTTCAGCATTTTCTGTACTTCCTCCTGTATTGCCTCCCGTCGAGCCTCTGGGATCCGATAGGGTTTTAACTTCACCCTTTCACCGGGCGGGGTAATGATGTCATGCTCTACCCCAGATGTTTGTCCCGGCAGCTCAGAGAATACCTCCTTGTTGCGAAGCACAAACTCCTTAACCTCCTGTTGTTGGGGTTGTGACACGGTGGCTGCTATTCCAACCTCAGGAATCACGCAACCAGTTTGAGCTGGTGACCAAGTGTCTGCGACTAGGGACTCTCTATCCCTCCAGGCTTTCAACAGATTAACGTGATAGATCTGTTCGGGCTTTCGCCTTCCTGGTTGTCTGACCTTGTAATTCACTTCGCTCACTTTTTCCATTATCTCGTAGGGGCCTTGCCATTTGGCAAGGAATTTACTTTCAACCGTAGGGACAAGTACCAATATCCTATCCCCCGGGGAAAAGGTACGGGTCTTGGCTCCACGGTTGTACACTCTCTGCTGTGCCAACTGCGCTTGGGCCAAATGTTCCTTCACGATGGGCATTACCTGTGCAATTCGATCTTGCATCAGGGCGACATGCTCAATCACACTCCTGTGGGGAGAACCCTCACTTTCCCAAGTTTCCTTGGCAATATCCAACAGCCCTCTTGGGTGTCTCCCATACAGTAACTCAAAGGGGGAGAATCCCGTAGAGGATTGGGGCACCTCCCTAATAGCAAACATCAAATAAGGAAGTAAACAGTCCCAATCCTTTCCATCTCTATCCACCACTTTCTTCAACATTTGTTTTAGGGTTTTGTTGAATCTTTCAACCAGCCCATCGGTTTGGGGGTGATACACAGACGTACGCAATTGCGTCACTTTGAACAATTTACACAGCTCTTTCATAACCCGGGACATAAAGGGTGTACCTTGGTCCGTAAGCAGTTCTTTACAAATACCCACCCGGCTAAAAACAAGAGATAGCTCTTTGGCTATGGTTTTGGCCAAGGTATTTCGGAGAGGGATCGCTTCTGGATAACGGGTGGCATAGTCCATTATAACTAATATGTACTGGTGCCCCCTAGCGGACTTGATTATAGGACCTACCAAATCCATGGCGATCCTCTCAAACGGGACCTCAATGATGGGTAGAGGGACCAGCGGGCTACGGAAATGTGGCATCGGGGCCAACCTCTGACACACAGGGCAGGAGGAACAATAATTTTCTACGTCCTTCATCACCCCCGGCCAATAGAATCTCTGTAATACCCTCTCTCGGGTTTTCTCTGTCCCCAGATGACCTCCAAGAATGTGCCCATGGGCCAACTCCAACACCAACTTCCTGTAAGGTTTGGGCACCACAAGCTGCTCAACGGTTTCTTCTGCCCTTTTTGCCACCCGATACAGTAGGTCCTTCTCTACGCTGAAGTATGGGTAAGTGCAGGTATTATCTGGGTTCACTAACTCGCCATCTATTTTCACTACGTTTTCCCGTGCCTTTATTAGGGCGGGGTCTTTCAACTGTTCTGTGGCAAAGTTTTCCCTGTGAACCTCAAGATCAGAAAACTCCACAGACGGTAGGTTTTCGTCTGAGGAGGTGGGCTCCTCTCCAGTTTCTTGAGTCTCCCCTGCCAATACTGATAAGGGAAATTCCGGAGAGTCCTCACCACTCTCAGGGGAGTTCTGGCTATCACATTCCTGGTACATAGGGGCACCAGTGAGGGGCTCAGGATCATCCCACAGTTCCCAGAACTTCGGAAAATCCCTTCCCACAATGGCGTCATGCGGTAACTGAGATACTAAGCCCACTGGATGAGAGAGGGTACCTTTGGGGGTCTCGAAACACACTGTAGTCACTGGATACTCTCGGGTGTCCCCATGCACACAAATAACAGCTACCTTGCTATTCCCAGAGACCTCTGTTTTAACTAACTCAGCCTTTATCAGGGTCACAAGGCTACCTGAATCCAGCAATACCACAACATTTCTACCATTAACACACATTTTGCATAAATGTTTCTCAGTTCCTCGAATGGCAGTGCATGCGACTGTCGCACACAGCGACTGACGTCTGCCCGTCAGAAAGTCACACTGCATGGGTTCCTCCACAACCGGGCAATTGGCTGCAATATGTCCCGCTTGCCGGCAGCGGTAGCAAACGATCCTTCTTGCCGCCTCTTGAGCCGCTGATTTCCCAGGCTGTTCTCGCCAAACTTGGGGTAGAGCTCCCACCCTCTCACTCTCTCCACCCTCACCCCTTGGAATCCTCTTATCCGCCCCTGGGGATGGTCTGGTCTTAGGGTGGAAAGTCCGAGTGTCTCTGGAAGAGGCCGTCAGGTTCTCTGTAGCCAAGTATTTCTCCACACGATCCACAAGACCATCGGCCGTCTCTGGGTCTCCATGGCTTACCCACTTTTGGATGGCAGTAGGAAGAGCTCTCAAAAACCGATCCATTACAACACGTTCCACAATCTTTGGTGCGGACAAAGTCTCTGGCTGTAGCCACTTTCTGCTCAGGTGAATGAGATCATACATTTGAGACCTGGGGGGTTTTCCAAGCTGGAAAGTCCAGTTATGCACACGCTGAGCCCGGACAGCCTGGGTGACACCCAGCCTTGCCAATATTTCAGCTTTTAGCATCACATAGTCTTTTGCTTGGTTAGGCTCTAGGTCATAGTAAGCTTTCTGCGATTCACCAGTTAACAGAGGAGCCACCAGTCCAGCCCACTGCTCCTCAGGCCACTTTTCTCTTTCAGCGGTCCTTTCAAATGTGGTCAAAAATACCTCTGGATCATCCTCTCCAGTCATTTTTGTCAATAAACGACTCACCCCAAAGGACGCGGTATTAGTGGGACGGCTTTCCTCACTGGTCTGCGGACGTTGCTGCATTACTGCTTCCATCTGTTGTTGTAGTCTCTGCTCTTGCTTCTGCAACAGGTCTATGAAGCGGGCCTCAGATTGCTGCTGGGCTCGTTGCTGAGCCTCCAGACTCTGTTGCAAAGTTGCGTTTGTCTGCTGCTGGGCTGCAAGGCTCCTTTGCAAACCTGCATTTGTCTGCTGTTGATTGGCATTTGCTAGAGCCAGCTGCTTCAGTATCTCCTCCATGCTGGCTTAAAAAAAACTGCCCGCATTCTCCACCAACTGTGAGGGGGTTAGCTCGGCAGCGGGTGTGTGTGACCCCCGGGATGGGCTCCCCACACAAAACAGGCCCAGCAAACGGAGGTTGTGGTTTTCAAAATCAAAAAAAGGTGCGGTTTATTTTCTATTTACAGTGACAAAACACAGCAAAGCAAAAGAAACATAACCAAAATAAATCCTGGTCAAGTTGACCTCTGACTAAACATACAGGTTTCCTAACTAACAACTGGGATCAGCCTAGTGCTGTCCTAGTCCCTAAGTCCCTGGTTTTAAATGTCCAAGCAAATAGCCACACAGGCTTTGTCTCACCGCACAGGGGTTCACTCTCCCTAGACAGTCCACACAGGTCTGGTTCCAGGCATGAGCTAACACCTAATGAATCTGGGAGTTCTTATAGAGGCCTAAATGAGCTGACAAGCTTCAGCTGGCCTCATCAACTCCCTGTCTGTACGACGCCCCACACTCTCCCTAGAGGTATGAGTCATCCATGAGCCCACTAGCCTTATACAACTCTCCACCTAGTTGTATAAGTCGGCGTAAAGCCTGAATCTGGGCGAAATATATCTACCCCCCTGGATGCAACCAGGTGACTTTACCTTCCTGCTGTCACACTGTCAATAACCCTTGCTTGGCTTTCATGCCAAGTACAGTTAGAAGAAAAATAAATGTGGCTAAAAAGAGAAATATTAGTTAAGGTGATCCTTAAAGATTTTATGGGAATATTTCACATACAGTATATCCAAAGCAAATCAGCCAATTACATTTTGAATTTTTTTTATTTCAGCCCCTAATAATTTCCTGAATCAGTGGTCATGTTATCCTCTGGACTGCAGATTGGAAGGGCTCATCTTTGGGTGTCCACGTTGTTACCTGTATGATGTGAACACTTCCCATTGACTGTCCAGTGGCAGAGTCCCCTCAGTCTGTAGAAGACTGCAGTAACATACTGATGTCAGGGAAAGAGACAGCAACAAAACGGCTAATGGCAATCCCGAATTAATTATAAAAGTATCCAATAAACAGTTTAATTTTCATGTGGTTTTGAAATGGTCCTCCCAACTAAAGTATACATTTAGAGGAACATTACAGCTGAAATTATTAGTAATTAGAAGTAATTCCAAAAAACATTTATGTTTCAGATTATAGTTCCCATTAGGGATGGGCGAACGGTTCGGCTCGAGCATAAGTTTGGGCCAAACTTTGGTTGTTCGGACCTTCGGCGAACAACGAACATTATGTGGTGTTCGCGGCAAATTCGAAAGCCGCGGAACCCCAATAAAGTCGATGGGACACTAACATGAAAAACCAAAAGTGCTCATTTTAAAGGCTTATATGCCGGGCAAGGGTTGTGGGGATGAGGCCCTTGTCCCCATCAACATGGGGACAAGGTGCTTTGGGGACCCCAAAGCATCCTCCCCATGTTGAGGGCATGTGGCCTGGTACAGTTCAGGAGGGGGGCGCTCTCTTGTCCCCCCTCTTTTCCTGCGGCCCCAAAGCATCCTCTCCATGTTGAGGGCATGTGGCCTGGTACAGTTCAGGAGGGGGGGCGCTCTCTTGTCCCCCCTCTTTTCCTGCGGCCTGACAGGTTGTGTGCTCGGATAAGGGTCTGGTATGGATTTTGGGGGGACCCCTACGCATGCTAAGGACACCCCCCAGGCACGATATTTAAAGGAATATTTAATTTTTATTGTTTCACTTTAAGCATCATTAAAATCACTGCTCCCAAAAAAATGGCTATTTTTAAAACTTTTTTTTGCATTGATACATGTGTCCTGTGGCAGGACTCGGGTCCCCAAACACTTTTTATGGCAATAACATGCATATAAGCCTTTAAAATTAGCACTTTTGATTTTTCATGTTCGTGTCCCATAGACTTTAACAGTGTTTGCGTGTTCGTCCAAATTTTTTGCCTGTTCGCAAGTTCTGGTGCGAACCGAACCGGGGGGTGTTCAGCTCATCCTTAGTTCCCATATCTGGGGTAAAAGGGTTCTTCCATTGCATTGGGATTGACCAGGTTTTGAGCTTCGATGCCAACTGAAAGGTTGGCATTGGAGGCTTCATACATTACTGATTTTTATGCTAAGGATTTTTTATTGTAGTAGCAGGGGTCTCTACAATCCTCTCAAATAAGTAATGCATTTCATTTTTTTTTTTTTTATATGGTTAAGTCTCCTAGGAAACATGGGGAGCTTGATAAAGGAGAGCGGCTGCCGTGTCACACGCAGTGCTCATGCTCAGGAAACGCTGTGTTTGCCAGCGACCTCATCCATCCTCATGGGGGGAGGGGGAAGGGATCACCGCTCCAGGTGGATGTGTGGAAATGGCACTCTCCTCAAGGTGGAAGCATCAGGTGCAGGCTAAGCATATAGAAATTAGAAGAGGTAAGGTCTGGACAGCCGCACTCCAATAAAAACGCCTTTATTGTGCAAAATAACAAAAGTACAAACCACAGCAGGGTACAGGATAAAAAATCTGACGTGTTTCACACTCTCAACAGTGCTTAGTCATAGCTATCCATCCTCATCCTGCACATCACCAGCATTCAAGGCCTCATTCTGAGCTCCTCTCCATTGTGGCCGGCCCCCACACCAACGGAGTACTAGTGAGTGGCGAACAAGTGGATACAATGCTCCCTATCCGGGATTGAACCGTCTACTGAGGACACTGTAACGGGAGGGCCCGGGGAACCCAGAATCTCTTAGAAAGTATGAGATACCCTTGCTTCAGCGTCCCCAATGCCTCTTATGTGTAAACCACCCTGTGTCTCTATTAGGGGCACAGGGTGAATGAAAACCCCACTATTATTTGTACTAATCAGATTCAATGCTGTATATGCATTGTTGTGACAGGGGTCATTTTGGGCACAGGGTGAGCCAGGAAATAATGGACATTGAGAATATGTATTGGATTGTTTAAAAATGGGTCTGTAATATTATTCCCCAATATTTCCCAGGATCTGGAAATAACTATTTTGTTGATCCTGAACTCAACAGGTTAAATTAAGAGATGCTGATGTGTCACCTGTCTGCTTGTGTAATGTTAATGAACCTCAATTATGCTACAGGTCCTTTCATTGTGAGATGTGTATTGGGAGCTCGTTATATATCTATTGTGTGAAGTCTTTTGAGAAATGGGAGACAGCACGGCTAGCCTAAAAGGTCATGCATAATCATTTAAACTGAAATGTGGATTGGGAGACAAAAGCTAGCCTAAAAGGTCATAGGTCTGAGTCATCAAGCTGTAGTTAAGTAGATCATGGAAATTAGCTCTGGTCAAAGATGTATGGTGAGAAGAAAATAAGAAACTCCCCTCTATGTGTATAAAAGTTGCAATGTTGTTTTTTCAATAAACAGAGTCTATCTTGGGAAGATACAGAGCGTGTTGTCTCGTTCTTCCGGAAGGATTAATCCTATGGGGAGTGGTCGCCTGACTGTGGAGTATCGGTAGCGAATGTGTGTCCAGGAGAGGGAATTGCTTAAGCGGCGTTAACCTCCTTTCAGATTTGGGGTGCCGTTACATTGGTGGCAGCAGTGGGATCTTCCCTCCAGTTACTGGGACACTTCAAACCACCACAGTGAAGGACCAGCTATGCAGCCTGCAGGAAAGTCACACTGAAAGACCTACTGGAGAGCCGTGGAGGGACCAGTGGGACAAAGAACAAGGCCACCTTGATCAGGGAGCTAGCCAAGATGGATCAGAGGGATGGTGATGCAGGACCCCGGTGAGTTGACGACTTGTTTCAGCAACGAGTTCGACAGCGGTTGGCATTATATGGTGCTAACCCATCAGAGACCGCCATACAGGAAGCCATTAAAGACATCCAGCTGCAGGATGGGCGACAAGAGAGAGAACTACAGCGACAAGAGAGAGAACGACAACGACAAGAGAGAGAACGAGAGTGACAAAAGAGAGAACTAGAGCGGCAACATGAGTGGAGAATGGCGGAAATACGGCAATCGGAGATCGCCTATAGACAGCTGCTAGAATCTGCTCAGCAGCAGGGTGGTGCTACCTTTGCCTGGGACTATCAGGAAATACCAGTGGACAACTCTGAAATCCTGGCTGAAGAATCGGCAGTGGAAAATCTGAAGATTGCCATCCCTAAAGCCGAAGTGGATGATATGGAGTTCCAGGGAGCTAGGGCAGTTGGCTAATCTCCCCAGCCACAGATTACAGAAGGTATGGACTTAAGGGACTGTTCAGAGGATGTTAGGGATTATGCATCGCCTGCTCAAGTACTGGCAGCAGGACAAAGTACTGCAGACCCCTGCTCTACACCCGTGGCAGTTTTGGAGGCCCGAGGTGAGAAGGTGATGGGTCCTCTTTCCCAGTGGATTTCAGAGATGCAGGGAGGAGAAGCAGCCCTCCCCCCCCCAACAGTTAGCCAGAGCAGATGGTGTGGAGTCCCCAGCAGACGTGCTGGCAACAGGGCAGAGTGCTACCAACCTCTGCCCAGCACCGGAAACAACTGTGGAGTTTCAGGGAGCCGGGGCAGGTTGCCCTTCTCTCCAGCAACAAGCTGAGGTGGTAAAGCTTTTACCCCCAGCTGAATCACTGGCAGCAGGGCAGAATGCTACTGGCCTCTGCACACAACTGCAACTTGAGCTGATATCGGTGGATGGGACTGCGGTCTCCACTCACAGCAACCCAGCAGAAGAGCTGGCAACAGAGCAGAGTGCTGCGTGCCTCTGCTCTCAACTAACAGAAGAGGGAGTTCCTGTGGTACTGGATGGGACTTCGGTCTTCACTGACACAACCCCAGAAAATGGTGTGACCCTGAGACAGGAGGATGTCAGCCTTGCTTTGCAAGCACTGGGGGATTTTCACCTACCACAAGTGGATGGGACTTTAGTCTCCACTTGTATACCCCAGGGATGCTGGGCAGTCGGCCCAGATCCCCAACAGCAGGACGGACTGAGCCCAGTCACCCTGTCGTCTCTCCAGCAGCTGAAAGGACCCAAGGGGGAAGGGTCAGTCCAGGCTTCTCCCCAGGGGCTGGTATGTTCTCTGAGAAAGGCAGAGGTTGGCTGGGTAAGTAATGCTCTGTTTGGAGCAATTTATTTGGGGTACTGTGTGGATACCGGCATTAGAGGAATGGACCTATGGACTAACTTCGGAGTCAACCCGTCTGAGGTCTCCTCCTGTGTTAGTCTCCTGCCAAAAGGGGAGAGATGTAACGGGAGGGCCCGGGGAACCCAGAATCTCTTAGAAAGTATGCAATACCCTTGCTTCAGCTTCCCCAATGCCTCTTATGTGTAAACCACCCTGTGTCTCTATTAGGGGCACAGGGTGAATGAAAACCCCACTATGATTTGTACTAATCAGATTCAATGCTGTATATACGTTGTTGTGACAGGGGTAATTTTGGGCACAGGGTGAGCCAGGAAATAATGGACATTGAGAATATGTATTGGATTGTTTTAAAATGGGTCTTTAATATTATTCCCCAATATTTCCCAGGATCTGTAAATAACTATTTTGTTGATCCTGAACTCAACAGATTAAATTAAGAGATGCTGATGTGTCACCTGTCTGCTTTTGTAATGTTAATGAACCTCAATTATGCTACAGATCCTTTCATTGTGAGATGTGTATTGGGAGCTCGTTATGTATCTATTGTGTGAAGTCTTTTGAGAATTGGGAGACAGTACGGCTAGCCTAAAAGGTCATGCATAATCATTTAAACTGAAATGTGGATTGGGAGACAAAAGCTAGCCTAAAAGGTCATAGGTCTGAGTCATCAAGCTGTAGTTAAGTAGATCATGGATATTAGCTCTGGTCAAAGATGTATGGTGAGAAGAAAATAAGAAACTGCCCTCTATGTGTATAAAAGTTGCAATGTTGTTTTTTCAATAAACAGAGTCTATCTTGGGAAGATACAGAGCGTGTTGTCTCGTTCTTCCGGAAGGATTAATCCTATGGGAAGTGGTCACCTGACTGTGGAGTATCGGTAGCGAATAAGTGTCCAGGAGAGGGAATCGCTTAAGCGGCGTTAACCCCCTTTCAGATTTGGGGTGCCATTACAGACACCTTCTACCCAGTAGTGTATTTAGGTTTTGTGCTGCCCTAGCCTGACTAAACTCGTGCACCCCCTAATTTAAATATGACCCACCCCTTCCTGTCAAGGCCGCACCTCTTGCTGTTTAAGACCCACCCTGAAGTTTTCGAGTTGGGACACTAGTTCTGAGGGCCTGGGGGGCAATGTATTCCCTTAATTTGCATAGATTTCCTCTCACTTCCTGTTTGGCTATGGGGCAGGAAGTGAAGGGAAATCTCTGCAATGGGACAGGGATGGTAAAAAATTACCTGACAGGGGCTATAACCCTCCCTTACGCTATCCAAAATGAAAAAAAAAAGTGTTGCCTATAGTTCTACTTTGAGCACCAATTTCAGATAATTTTATGGAGAGGACTAAGAAGATATAACCATGCCAATGGTGCAGCAGAAACATTTAGCACAGTGAAGAAGGTTTGTGGTCCAGGATGATAGGACAGTCAAAATTAGAAGCGGCGCCCCCCCCCACAGTTGCCGGCCGCCCCTATCCTGGAAGCAGTGCGGCCGCTTTATGGGGGCGCTAGACTAATTTGCCTAACAGTGTAGTGCAAGCCGGCAGGGACTCTTTTCATGCTGCCCCCCTGCAAAGTGCTGCCCTAGGCCTGGGCCTTGTCGGCCTAGGCCAGGATGCAGCCTTGCTTCTACCATTACCCAGTGTACTGGGACTAAACTACATGCCTGTTTTTTACCTCCAAAATGTGAGCTGTTTACCTTATGTGTGTCAGGGAATGCCTGTGAGACGTTTTGCACACAGACGTGCACAAGCACAAAGCCTTTGCCATAGAACGGCGAATGGGCGCGCACATGCGCGCCAGAGCCCGCAATCACGGGTGCGCATGCGCACATGCGCGAGCGCACACGCACAAGCCTAATTCTCCTTGGCGCCAGACGGCCTATTTAAAGGGAGTCTGGGATCTTGTGCTTTGCTGACTGATCTTCAGCTGTGTTCCTGAATCCTGCTCTGATCCTTTGTGTCCTCCCAGTATTTAGACCCGGCTTGCTCTTGACCTTGGCTCTGTGTTCTGTTCCTGTACTGTTGCCCATCTCTGACCCGGCTCTGTTCCTGACTCTGGCTCTGTCTATGATTTGGTACCTCACTGTCCGCCTGCTGACGAACCTGGCTATCCCTGAGACCTTGCTCCTGTCTATGTTCCTGGTTGCTGTTAACTCTCGGTTACCTGCCTGGCTGTTTCCTGTTCCTGCTCAACACATCACAGTCTACTCCAGACCACTGAACCCTGACAAGCAGTTCACCCGGGACCTCCTGCTCCAGGCACTCGTGTCCCACTTGTCCTTCGGCTTCCTCTGTCTCACCTTCAGCGGAGCCAGGACAGGAGATATAAGAGAGGCCGACCTCATCAAATCAGTCTCCCATCCAATCCCTGACAATGTGCTATTAAAACTTGTTATACTTCTGCACCTAAAAGGCGCATTTTTCATTTGTCTAAACACAGAAAGATGTCACAGTCTGGAGTCAGGCTCAGAGGCCAGTAGCTATAGCAGCAGAGCAGGTACTCACACAGGTCACCCTGGCTGATGACACGGGTTCACCTGAGGTGCGGGGTCTAAGCACTGACCGGTATTCACCTAGGGTTGCCACCTCATCCCTTTAAACCCGAACACATATTAATTACACAGGTTCTGTGGCTGATTAAGGTGGTAATTAAACTCACTTGGTGCCTTTTCTGCCTTTAATTAGTCTCAGAACCTGTGTAATTCATATGTGTTCGGGTTTAAAGGGATGAGATGGCAACTCTATATTCACCAGGGCTCCTAAAGGTGGAGATGGGCTTCGCTGCGTGTCAGTGCCAGGTCGCGGTCCTCAGATTAGCCCCACCAGGGGGTGAGCAAGCCGGGGTCCAGAAACAGATAACACAGGTAGGGATCAAGCAGAAGCGTAGTCGGGGACGAGCCAAAAGTCGGTAACAGATAGTTGCAGGTTGGGATTCAGCAGAAGCGTAGTCGGGGACGAGCCAAAAGTCGGTAGTGAGTGGTAGCAAAGATGCGGTCGGCAGCAGTAGACAGGAGCAAGATATTGGCTGGTGAAGACACAATATTCTGGCAACCAGGAAGTGCAGGGACATGGCTTAAATCAGGAAGTTCCTGGGAGGAGCAAAGGGTTCAAGGTTCAAGGCAAACAAGATTCAAGACAAGAAAGATCATTCAAGGAATTGTCTAATGAACTATCCAAGGAGTTGCCCAGCATTCCAGGTGGCTCAGCAAGTAGAGTCACCATCAGACACACCAGAGGTCCCAGCTTCAAGCCCAGGTCTTAACAAAAGAACAGGCTGGGCGAGTCAATTCCTACTCCAATTTGCTTGCTTTGGACTTCAGTGTTTCCTAGATTACTCCAAAACATTTCTAGGTCAGTTGGAAGATATAACACTGGCAACATGTTGTGGGCCTGCCACGTGCCTGGTGTTAGTTGGACATGTATCATCAGGCTTTTTTTCTCAGATAATAGGTGCAGATACTCCCTCTTTCCAAGACATCCATCTGAATTTTTCCCTACCCACCCCCAGTACTGCCCATTTTAGAGAATACAGAACCAAGTGTCATTTTGTGGTGCTAATAATAAGTAATTCATATGGAATTTGTTAATGATAACTAGAAAAGTAGTAATCCCAATAGATCCACTGCAGCCAGCAACAATAGAGCCCCTTCCCCCAGCAACAACAGATCCCCCAGCAAACATAGCCCCCCTAGCAACAATAGATCTATCCCAGCAACAACAGACCCCCGCCAGCAATAATTGATCACACAGCAGCCAGCATCAAAAGACCCCTTCCTTAACAGTAGATCTCTTTCAGCAACAATAGACCTACCCAGCATTAATGAACCCCCCTGTAACAATGGATCCCCCCAGTGATAATAGATCCCCCAGCAGCCAGCATCAATAGACCCTTCAGCACACTGCAGCACTCCTCTCCATTACATAGATTCAGTGCTGGAGGTGCCGGAGATGCCATCCCCTGTGTTTCTACAAAAATAAATCCTGTGTATGGTACATCTGACAAGTGGCATCTGTATCTTCAGACAACCTTAGCTTGCAGCATTTATTTCAAAGGACCAAAATCTGTAATTTAAGGTGCTCTTGGACAGATAGGTTGTTAAATTTTTGTTTTGTAGAGTAAGCTCTGAAGTTCTGTGGAGAACATTGTTTCCACTGTTTGAAAATGCAACTAAACCTTGTTCTCATTATTAAGAAACTTAGATTATGTCAATGCATTGGTACAGGGGCTTTAAATGGTCAACTTTAGCTTTTCTGCCAAAAATAAAAAACTGTGGATTCTGTTCTATTCTGCTTATTAACTTTTATTTTATTATTTTTATTACAGCCTTCTAAAAAAAAAGAATACTAAGCACATTTAGAAACATCTTAAACATGCTTATTTCACTGCTCAGCTGTGTGGTCAGCAATTCCTTATTCTTGCTCAGCACAACTGGAAAGCAGGTCCTCTGTTCTCTAGCTAATTTCTGAACAATTTGTGAGAACTTCCTCTAAGCCACAAGTTCTTGAAAATGGTCTTTTCAAACTATACCGTGTCTGAGTATTTTCTTCTGCAGATTTACTTACTACCACCTTCGTCATTTAGCTCTATTGGTCATAGTTTTTAAAGGGTGTTTCTGAAACCAAAGCCTTGGATGTAAACCATTTCGGCACAATAGCGTAAAGACAAGCTAAAGAGGCCTGTCAGTCAATATTATAATACAACTTGTATTGTGTCTTTAGTGATACTTAAATGCTAAAGAAGGTTGATGATTTAGTGCCAATGCGGCAACTTTAATAATGTCACTGGGTAAGCTTTATCAGACCGGTTCTCTTGGATCTAACTGCACTCCCAATAGGTATCAATTGACGGGCTGTGCCTATCTGCCTAAACAGTGTCAAAAACACAGGTCCTCAAGTAAGATAATACAGTAAGAAATATTTTGAAACCTTGACTCTTTATTGTATAGAATAGAGAAATGCTATTATGACAAATAAACAACATTTGCCAGCTGATAAGTGCACAGGCTACCTAAATACTGTAGATATAAACGTAATACTGAATATATTGTTTGGGTAGTACCTGACACTACCATGGTAGTTATATATTTCAGACAAGCTTGATCAAATTGAAAATAAATCTGATGCTTTGTGTCCAGCTTTAGACCAACTGCATACTGTGATTAAAGTTTTCATTAGTTTATCATTGCAATATTGCAGTTTTGAGTGTTTTATTTGAGGTGTGATCATCCAAGTCAGTTGGTTTTTCCTTTATTGTTATTTCTTTAGGGTGGAGTGAGCAAAAGTTTCTATTGAACTGGGCAGCAATAAATTAATTATTGTGAAGTTGTTTTACAATTGTCTAAAGTTTTCCAAGCAGATTACCAAATGTTTAATGTTAAATCCTAATGTCTAGCATGTAAAGCAGTGGATAGATGAGCAGTCAGGTACTTGTAAACATTAATATTAGTAATTAATGTTTTGTGGCACTCCCAGTCTTCCATATATAAGGGAGCAGAATATATAGAGAACATATTGTGAAGGACATCCATTTAGAAACACACACTTTTAGGTCATCTGTACCACCCAAATCCATCATCATGAGTTACGGTGGTCACTCCTCTCCTGGATCACACCATGGAAGCTGCCATGTTGGTAGTCATCTGTCTATGGTCCCAAGCCACACATATGCTGTTCCTCATGGAGGATCTTCAATTAGCCATCATGGAGGATCCCACTCTTCTCACCACCATGGGGGATCTCATGCTTCTCATCATGGAGGATCCCACTCTTCTCATCACCACGGAGGTTCTCATGCTTCTCATCATGGAGGATGTCATAATTTACATAATGGAGGTTCCCATAATTCCCACCATGGAGGCTCCCACAGATTGCATTCTACAGGTTCTCATAGTTCTCATCATAGAGGATCCCATGCCACCCACCATGAAAGTTCCCATAAAGTCCATCATAGTAATCACTATAGAGCCCCCAGTGTACATGGAGGATCAGGAGGCAAAGGAATCTCCATATCCAAGCACGTTCATGGAGGTGCTCACAGCAGCAGCCATAAAAGCCATCATGGTTTGTTCAATGTCAATGGGAAGGAAACCATGCATCATTTAAATGATCGCTTGGCTTCCTACTTGGACAAAGTCCGCTCCCTAGAGAGACAGAATGCCCAGCTTGAAAGGAATATCCGGGAGTGGTATGAGAGGAATCAGCCCAGCACTTTACCTGACTACAGCTGCTTCTTCAGAATCATTCAAGAGCTTCAAGGCCAGGTAAATAAATGATAAATGTATATTTTTTAAACTCACCCTGACACCTACGGTACATATTTAAAATATAAAAATAGATTGGGCATATTAGGCATATAAAAGGATACCAGATTACATATTTTATACAGCACCCGAAATGGGTCTCATTTTGGGTCTCAGTGCATTCTGTTCATGCTTTTGGGCACTCTGATATGTGTTACAGAAAAATACAGACATGCTCCATTTTTCTGCAGCACACTAGATGGCACTGGAGGACACTGCAGCACAGGGCTGCAGAGACCTGCATGGAGTGTACACTTTGTACACTTTCAATAAAGTTAATAAAAAGGTAAACAATGCCTTGCGTTGTAAAATCCATGGCTCCGCTCATCACCCTTGCCACACCACAGATACCAGGTGAATGCTAAAAGGGAATGTTTTAGCATGTGGCTAGTGTAAATGGACCCTTAAATCATATTACAGTGCAAGCCATAATAGATATGCAGTAAGCTACCTTAATTGATACAGAGCAAAAGCTTAGTTCAATACACTCTATGAATTTATCCTTTGTAATAAATAATTAACACCTATATTTTCCAGATTTCCTCAACTTCTGTGGAAAATGCCAGGATTATATTACAAATAGACAACGCTCGTCTAGCAGCAGATGACTTCAGAAACAAGTAGGCCTTTCTATATTTCATGTCTTTCATCATTATTATCAATATCAGCATTAATTACTTTGTCTTCCTTTTGTCACCAGGTATGAAATGGAACGCCAACTGGTAAGCAGTGTTGAGGCTGATGTGAATGGACTTCGTATACTCCTGGAAGAACTTAACAGGGAAATATGTCAGCTACAGGCACAAGTAGAAAATCTTCAGGAAGAACTGCAGCTAATGAAGAGGAACCATGGGGAGGTGGGATACCTGTTACCCCTTTTTCAAGATAAATCAGACATTTATTTTAAGAAAAATAATTCATAAAGTGTTGTTACAGAGCAGGTGCAAATATTGTTGAAATCACTTTTGCTTTAGTGGTATGCTGCCATCCTGGGTCATTTGTGGACAATTGGCAACTTTAACACCTTTTTTAATATTTTAATCTTTTTTTATTTGTCAATGAACTTAAAGTGTTACTAAACCCAGGGCCCTGCATTCACTATATCTGGTCCCCCACAGTACACAGAACATGGAAATGCAATTATTTTAGTAAATAAAAACGGCTAAATACATTTTCTCATCAGCAGTCAGAGCAGTCTTGTGACTTCTATCTGTGTCCAGCTGAGCACTGGTTAAAGGAGGTAGGAGACATTTTCTTACTGTCCTATAAAACAGCCCCTCTGTCTGTTTAGTGCTGATTGGCACTATGCTGATCACATGAACTCTACCAAGAAAAAGAAAACTGTACCAATACACCCCAAACTGAGCATGTGCAGCTTGACTCCACAGGCTCTGTGTTATCAGGAAATTATCAGCGGACAATGGAAGGAGAGGAGGATCAGAGAAACCAGGATCAAACAGTCTTTTTACACAATGCAAGGGATTAACCCCTTAGGTTCCACAGGGGGTTTAGTAACTCTTTAAATGATCTCAGAAATGTCTAACTATTCTCAAATGCATCTAAAAGCCCACTACATTTGCACATTGACATAATCCAGAAAGCCGAGTCAACACAGGTTCTAAAGCACACATTATGGAGATCTGCAGAAATGCACCCATAACACAACTAGTTTCTAACATTTTTACTTACAGGAAGTCAACGCTTTGCAAGCTCAGTTGGGTGCCAGGGTCAATGTGGAAATGGATGCTGCTCCATCTGCTGATCTGAATAGAACCTTGTTTGAGATCAGAGAGCAGTATGAGAATCTAATGGAGCGGAATCTGAGAGAGGTGGAAACTATTTTCCGACAACGGGTAAGTCTTTTTGTAGACTGAAAAAGCTTGTTGAACCAGTTAGAAAAATAGTGGGACAGCAATCTATAAAATTTTGATCATTAGGCCCTATTACTTCGTGGTTATATTCCAATAAACAATCTTCAGAGGTCTGCAACACCCCTTACACAGTCACAACTACCCTGGCCAAGCAGCCACACTTTCTGATCAGGGATGTGAGTGTTTTTTGAGGCACTGGTGCAACTGGGCTTTAAGGCTGTTGCCTAAGTACACAAAGGAAAAAAATGCAGTGGCATAACAAAATATATAGAAACTAATATAAATGTGCAAATCAACTTAAGCCTAGCTACTGTATATTATTAGTGACATGTTTCTTCATAGAAGATCAGTAATAAACCTCCTTTGACTTTATATATACAACTATATGGAAATCAGCCTCCATATATTAAGGGGTACATGACTCTAACAAACTTTCTATTTATATAGACTGAGGAACTGAATCGTGAAGTTGCTTCTGGTTCTGAACAACTCCAGTCTGTACAAACTGAAGTCATTGACTTGAGACGTACCATCCAAACCTTGGAAATCGAACTGCAAAGCCAGCTCAGCTTGGTAAGTGTTATTGCCAGCCAATTAATAAAGTTTGTGTCAATGACCAGTTGCTGGTCATTTTAGTCTGTGAACATCTTCAGTTCATTCTGCAAAGACTAACAGTGTTGCTACTGTAATTACCATTTTTTTTTGTATACAATCTTTCTCTATTTTTTCCCAGAAATCCGCTCTAGAAAACACCTTGGCAGAGACAGAAGCCACATTTGGGGCTCAACTTGCCCAATTACAATGTTTGATCAACAATGTAGAGTCCCAGCTGACCCAGATTCGATCTGATCTTGAACGTCAGAATCAGGAATACACGATCCTGATGGACCAAAAGACTCACCTGGAGATGGAGATCGCCACCTATAAGCGCTTATTGGAGGGTCATGATATTCAGTATGTATTTTACACAGGACAAGTAACTGAACTAATATTCCTTAAAACATGCAGTCCTCAATTTATAGCAACACCTATTTACACTGAATCTTTTAAGAGGAAAGAAATAATTGTTATATTTAATATAATTTTTATATAATTTATTTGCTATAAAATTCAATCAGCTACCAGAATAGAACAATACAATTTGGAGAATAGCTTAATTCTAAAACCAGACAGTTCACAAAATGTTTCCTTTTTGTTTATCAATATATTATTTAAACCAAACCATATAGAATAGTCAGAATACCATATATTTCTTCATTATTCTTTACTGTTTTTTTTTTAAATTTCAGCACTTCAAGTCAAAGTTTTCTAGGAGACAGCCATGGTATGTAAACATATATTGTCCTAAAGTGATTGTAAACCTATTTTTTTTTAATAACAAACATGTCATACTTACCTGCTATGTGCAATGGTTTTGCACAAAGCAGGGCCGATCCACCTCTTCTGTCTGCTCTCCTGGCTCCTCCCCTGCAGAGTGCCCACCATAGCGGCTTGCTATGGGGGCTTTCTCCCAATTCTGCTCTGTGTGTTCATAGACAGACACACAATGTGGCTTGACCCCACCCCCGATCCCTCCTTACTGACTGTGATTGACAGCAGCAGGAGCCAGTGGCTCCTGCTGCTGTCTCTGAATCTATGAGAAGGGAGAGAGCAGAGAGAGCCACTGCTCTCGTGCACAGGGTTAGATCGAGGTCGGGCTCAGGTAAGTATAAGGGAGGGCTTGGGGCTGCACAGAGAAGGTTTTTTACCTTAATGCAGAGAATGCCTTAAGGCAAAAAAACCTTTAGGCATTAGAACCACTTTAAAAAGCAGGGCACAAGCTAGTGGAAATATATGTAGAATGTAAAATATGGGAAACATTTTAACTAGTACCTGGACATAAGTATTTCACCTCCCCCAACAACAGTTGTCCTCCTATGCCCCCTTTGTTCCTCCTATCACCCCTACCTCCCTTATCTGCTTTTGTCCACTAACAACCCCATTAAAAAACTCTGACACAGACCTTTTTGAGAGATTGGAAAAGATGACTTATTTATCAATACTAACTTGTTTGCTGTACAATAGGGTGGTGCAAGGATTTTTGACACCCTAGACAAAACCTCATTTTGCTGCCACCCCTCTTGGCTCCACCCCTGACTCCACCCCCTTTGCCCTGCCAATATATACACCACCTTTTAATAAAGCGCCCATAAAATGCAGATCATTAGCGTCCATCAAATGCAGCCTCACCAGTGGCCATCAAATGCAGCCTACAAGCGCCCATCAATGAATGTTTGCTTGCTTCCATTCATTCGGGAGACGGGACACAGACACAGTCCTCTACCGCCGCTGTGCCTCTGACACTATGTGCGAATGGAGCAGCGGCTGCCTGCTGATGCTGAGACTTAGTTGCTTGCTGCAGAGAGAAGAGAGTAGGAAAACTAGTGGCCGGGCGCCCTAGGCAGCAGTGCGCCCTAGGCGGCTGCCTAGTTTACCTTGTGATAGCATCGGCCCTAGTTGTACATGTGCTGTATTCGGCCTATAGTAGCTTGCCTTAGTTGGCATTACTATCCATTATTCCTTCTGGAATTCCAACAAAACAAAAAAAAGTTCTTGCCCTACTTCTCATGTATATATTTATATGCCTCGGTCTGCCACCATTTTCTAGCCCATATTTTCCCTACCTTTGAGACCCCTGTTTTGATAGTCCACATAAGATTTTGTGTTTTACAGTTATTACCAAATCTCTCTACACTGACTGTTGTCAGATTATACAAAAACTATTACAATCACGTTTGTCTCCTACAAATGTTTAATTATTTTGGCCACTTGGCCTGCATTTTCTATATAACTGTTGATCCTTGTTTTCTATTGTTTTCTATCTATTTCTATAAGTTCCTGTTTATTAAAAGACCACCCCATCTATATGATCTCTATCTTAATGGCATTCGTTTACTGAAACCCAATACCAATCACTTTAATCAGCAGTCATAATCTATAAACATTTATTTTAGCCAAATATATTTCCAAAATGCTATCTGAAATTCATGTTGCATAAAAACCTATGTAGTCAGATATTTCCAGGTCCTTTTTGCTAATCAGTTCCATGGCAGTCACATTGTCTGCTGTGAATTTTGATATGCCCGGCTTGTATATGGGACAAACAGCATTCAAAGTGGCAATATTAATAATGATTAGACAGAAACCTGCTTCCCTTCCTACCATGTGCCAATGGTGGGCTTTGGTCCAGAAATGACCCACAGTAGTTTTCAGCTGTGAAAATGTGGAATAGTCTTGCACAGGAACTTATTCTAGCTGTAGACAGTTTCTAAAAAAGTTGTGTGTGTTCATTATACTGCAAAACATAAAGGAATAACTACATTTTCAAATACATAGTTGAATGTTTGTCCAAGGCAACCTTTCTCAGCTTTTTTACTAAATAAATACATTTCAGGTCTTGGGGTACCCCTGCTAAAATCAATATATCTACAACTCATTGTACATAAGTAGGTTTCTCAACTTGACTAATTTTGTAACAATAACAATGATAATTGGAATATGGTGGATTGATATGAGAAACATAGGCAATTTACATCCCTTAATAATGTGACATAGACCTTTATTAATTTGAACTATCGTATCTTCTACTTTCAGGATCTCACCACACAGTGAAAGTTCACCATGTGACTGGCCACACTCATCATCAACATCATCAAAGTCATCATCAACATCATAATCACCATAATGTTTGCTAATGTGTTTCTGACTCTTCTGGAGAACCCTGTGGATAATAGTATTATCCTATCTCTAGAAAGTCTTTTGGTGTCTTTCTCTGTCTTCTTCTTATGTGGCCTTCGGTATCTGCTTCACCTAGACAAAACTTGGCATGAGACATGAACTAGATCCACCAGGATACCCAGTAGACATAACTGAAATTATGCAAGGTTTAGGATTAGTTAGATACAGTATGTGTTCATCTTTAGAGGTTGGTGGTAAACTATTCAAGTTTACCTGAATTGTAAGTTAATTTCAAGAGGTTAACCCACGTATTACAAAAGAAGATATTTCCGTGCACCCAACATTATTTAGGGATGACATTATGCTAGAGCATAAGATATGACTTTTCATTCACTTTTTTCTTGGAGCACTTTCAATACTTTTAGGGCCCAGGCACAATTATCTTGTTACAATAATGCCTTTTAATACGCTGATGTTTTGCCAACATGTAGTGCAATGTGTTGCAGTGCCATTTATTGTGCAACAGCATTGAATGCCACCCAAATGCATGAACAGAATGCATCTATGCTATAGTATGATGCAGTATACAACATAGTTGTAGTGCTTTGGAGAAAACAATAGAGCGCAAGCATATTTGCCTGGGACCCATTTAGAACAAATAACCTGTGGTACCACAATGCCCTAAAAGTAAGTTGTGGTGAATTTGTTACTGTAACACTTTCAAGCGTAAGTAAACCGGCCATTATGGTACATACAGTTGCAATGCAGTTTGCTTCACTAAGAAGAAGTGAGTTGTTCCATAATCAGTCATTTTGAATTACAATGATCATATGCAAAATGAGTTAGAATATGAACCAGTCTGATTAGTATAGAATAGAATATGATTTTTTTGCTGAATTTTCCTTTGTAATGTAGTTTCCGATTAAAAAGACCAAAAAACAGCATCTTTAAATGTGCCTATAGTACGTAAATGCACATATAAAACACGTGCTTAATTCAAGTGCAACTCTAGCTTTCTGTAATCCTGTGCAGGTTTTATTATAGAGTTGAAGTATCGGTTTTATAGTAATATGTTATGAACCTATTTGTATTGTCTAACATTGTACATATTAATGGAATATTAGCATGCAATATGCATAGTTTATTGTAGTGGACATACTAAGCCCTAGATTCTGGTTATTTAGAATGTTTTAGGATTATTGTGACTATATATATATATATATATATATATATATATTCTGGTGTACTACTGCAGTATTTTGGTGAATTTTGATCATCATTCTCTTGTCCTTGTCACCTACAAAATTTTCAATAAAACAAATCCTATCTTCATGCAATCAGCTGTGTGTGTGGTATTAATGATGCACATGATTTTTCCATACTAAAAAAATAAAAAATAAAAAATTCTAAATAGTCTTTCATATAAGTGCCCACAAGGCACTATTGGACCAGTGCCTATAGCAGTAAGATTGCAAGGGCCAGCATCTATACTCAGACATTACTATCCATCTGGTCATTTGTGGCTTAATTGAGCAAGAAACTGCAGGAAAGGGGGTGTAAGGGATTCTGAGAGGGGTACAAGACTCTTTATAGTTGAGGAAGCATATAAAGCAGACCATATGCCACCTCTAGTCGTTTCTATTATATAATTGTGTAGCGGTGCCCCTGTGGGGTCGCGGAGTATAGTCCACCGTCACCCTGCTCAGTCCAGAATTAACTTCCAGTCACTCCTCACTGAACAATGAACAGTCTATCAGCTTGTTTTTGTGGTTTTATTGAGGGACTTAACTTGGATGGGGTAAAGGGAACATGGGGTGCCAAGATAATTGACTTTAAGCGAATGAAAGATATTTGGAATTCTATATTTGCAGTCTCTAAAGCTCCATACTCCTCCAGCACATCACTTATGAGTCATCTTTGCTTCCTCTACTGCACAATACTTGATTCCTGGCACAGCTAGCACATGGTTAGGCTCCACTCTGAACAAGACCCAACAGTTCTGGATTCACCATTTGCTGGCAGGGGTCTGCCTTCCCCTTTGGTGTAGCAACCAATAACAACTGAAAAGAGTATTTTTGTGCTAGCTGTGTTCTAAGTGGACTACTGGTCCCAGTCAGTCCTGTGTAGACTCTGCCAACCCTCCTGGCTGCAGCAGCCTGTCTCTATTCCCAACAACATCACAGTCTCTCTCTCTCTGGCTCTACCTACACTCCTGTTATGTCTCTCCCAGATCTTCTGACTGTGCCTGTCATTCACCAACCCCGGATCGATCCCTCCTGATGACCTCCCCCCGCAATGTTCCCCGCTGTCCTTCACCTGCTCCTGTTCAGGACACCCCTCGTTGTCTTGTATGGAGAGATTACTTCCCAGCTCCCGAGCTCCAGGCCCAAGATCCCCCCCAAAAGGGGAGCTCCCTCAAAGGCCACAACAGCCTTACACTCCATCACTCAGTTCTTCCACCCAACAAGTCCTCCACCAGCAGGCTGACCCTGGGTATATATAGGAGGCCTGCCCTCTGCCAATCCTAGTTGGGGTATGGTCAGGGCTCCCAGATTCACCCCATGTCACTCCAATCCTCTCTCCCCACATCTTTTCCACAACCTTCCAGAAACCAGAGGGAGGCGCAAGAGAGATGAAGCCCCCAGATCAAAACAAACAGGCCTAGCTTTTATCTAGGCCTGCCTAAATTATCCTGCACTGGCTGAAACAAAAAAAAAATACTACCTCTAGCAACCTACATACCTAAGGTAGAGGGTGCTACACTTGCATGACAGAAGGTCAGTTGTAAAGGAGCATCATCACTCATGTGTGCCCAGAACAGCTTCATCTAGCTATGGTCCTGCATAAACAATGTACCTTAACCACTGTGTTTTCTTAAAAAACACAAATTATTTGAAGTGTGTAAAATAAGTGTAGTTGAAAGTAGAAATAATACTCATGGTGAACAAACAATTCTTAAAAATGTTCTGGGAATATTTCACTTATGTCCAGAGCAAATCAGCTAGTTCCATTTAAAAAAAAAGGACATCTAAGCTCCTAATAATTTCCTGAATCTGTGGTAATGTAATCCTCTTGACTGCAGAGTGGAAGGACTCTTCTTTGGGTATTCACGCTGTTACCTGTATAATGTGGACACTTCCCATTGATTGTCCAGTGGCAGAGTCCCCTCAGATCCTAGAAGACTGCAGTAGCATACTGATGTCAGGGAAAGTGGCAGCAACAAAACTGCTAATGGCAATCCCAAACTGCAGTCTTGGATCGCTGGTGGTGGTAGGGTTTGCTAAAACACCAAGGACATAGCTTTATTGGTATTTTCCTAAAGCCTCTTTCTCAAACTTGGCAGTAAAATCACTACTAATGTTCAGCAGCAGGCCCTAGGTATGACACTCATTGGTCTTTTTAAATATGTTTTTACAACTCAGGTCTTGGAACATGAACTAATTTAAATCAATGTACCTGGACTCAAGAGTAAGGAAGCTTTATTAGAGGCAAGGGTTGAATTTAACACAGAAACCCACACCAAACACTCCCAACAGATCCAAACGTTTCTTTAGAGTCTGTCAGACCTATCCAGCATTTTTAGGGACCTATATATACACAACTAAGAACAAAGTGATGACAGCTGTCAGCATTGCTTTTACCTTTACTGAAGTATCAGAAACTTAGGGGTTTAGCTAATAAAAACACAAATTCAAGCTGTCATCAACCCTTGCCGGGCTTTCATGCCATTTACAGTTAGAATACAAAAATGTGACTAAAAAGAGAAATATTAGTTAAGGTGATCAAAAAAAATCCTGAAAGATTTTCTGGGAATTATTCACATACAATATATCCAAAGCAAATCAGCCAATTACATTTTGAAAAAAGTAAATTTAAGTCCCTAAAAATTTCCAGAATCTGTGGTTATGTTATCCTCTGGACTGCAGAGTGGTAGGGCTCTTGTGGACACTGTGGACACTTCCCATTGATTGTCCAGTGGAAGAGTCCCTTCAGGTTGTAAAAGACTGCAGCAGCATACTGATGTAAGGGAAAGAGGCAGCAACAAAACTGCAAATGGCATTTCCAAACTGGAGTCTTGGATCCCTGGTCTCCACTCCCAGAAAAGGCATCAGAGACTGAGAGACATGTGATGACAGCATGTTAAAAATGCTTAAGAAGACCTTAGAGAAAAAATGTAGAATGGGTCATTGGTCTTTTTAAATATGTTTATACAACACAGGTCTTGGAACATGACCTATTTCAAATCAATGTACCTGCACTCAATAGTAAGGAAGCTTTATTAGAGGCAAGGATTGAATTTTACACAGAAACCCACACCAAACGTTCCCAACAGATCCCAAAGCTTCTTTGGGGTCTGTCAGACCTACTCAGCGTTTTTATGGGCCTATGTATTCATCTAAGAACAAAGTGATGACAGCTGTCAGCATTGCTTTTACCTTTACTGAAGTATCAGAAACATAGGACTTTAGCTCAAAAAACACAAATTCAAACCTAACTGTCAATAACCCTTGCTTGACTTTCATGACAAGTACAAATAGAAGAAAAATTAATGTGGCTAAAAAGGGAAATGTTAGTTAAGGTGATCAAAAAAATTCTTAAAGATTTTCTGGGAAAATTTCACATACAGTATATCCAAAGCAAATTAGCCAATTACATTTTGAAAAAAGGACATTTAAGCCCCTAATAATTTCCTGAATCAGTGGTCATGTTATCCTCTGGACTGCAGATTGGAAGGGCTCATCTTTGGGTGTCCACGTTGTTACCTGTATGATGTGAACACTTCCCATTGACTGTTCAGTGGCAGAGTCCCCTCAGGCTGTAGAAGACTGCAGAAGCATACTGCTGTCAGAGAAAAAGACAGCAACAAAACTGCTAATGGCGATCCCAAACTAATTATAATAGAACCCAATAAACAGTTTGATTTTCATGTGGTTTTGAAATGGTCCACCCAACTAAAGTATAGATTTAGATGAACATTACAGCTGAAATTATTATTAATTAGAAGTAACTCCAAAAAAGATTTATGTTTCAGATTATAGTTCCCATATCTGGGGTAAAAAGGTTCTTCCATTCCACTATGTTTTCGTTGGGATTGATCAGGTTTTGAGCTTTGATGCCAACTAAAAGGTTGGCTTTGGAGGCTACATACGTTACTGATTCTTATGCTAAAGGTTTCATTGTAGTAGCAGGGGTCTCTATACAATCCTCTCAAATAAGTAATGCATTTACTTTAAGTCAATTCCCACTCCACTTTGCTTGCATTGGACTCCAGTGTTTCTAGGTCAGTTGGGAGATGTAACACTGGCAACATGTTGTCGGCCTGCCACGGTGCCTGGTGTTCGTTGGACATGTAAGGTTAGGCCTTTTATTCTCAGAGAATAGGTGGAGGTTCTCCTTCATTCCAAGACACATCACTGTCTTTGCCCCTACCCACCTCCCAGTGCTACCCCTTTTAGAGAATACAGAACCAAGTATCATTTTGTGGTGCTAATAATAAATAATTTATTTGGAATTTGTTAATGATAACTAGAAAAGCATTAATCCCAATAAATCCCCTGCAGCCGGCAACAACAGACCCCCCCCAGCAACAACAGATCCCCCCGCAAACATAGATTCCCCTAATAACAATAAATGCCTCCAGCAACTAGAGATCCCCACAGCAAATTACCCAAACAACCAGCATCAAAAGACCCCTTTCTCAACAGTAAATCTCCCTCAGCAACAATAGACCTCCCCAGCATTAATAAACCCACATGCACTAATAGATCCGCCCCAGTGACCAAAGATTCCCCAGCAGCCAGCATCAATATACCCTTAAGCACACTCTAGCACTCCTTTCCATTTAATACATTCAGTGCTGGAGGTGCCAGAACAGTGTTCCCCTGTGTTTTTACTACTTAAAAAATTCCGGTGTATGGTACATCTGCCAAGTGGCATCTGTATCTTCAGACGACCTTAGCCTGCAGAATTTATTTCAAAGGACCAAAAGCTATAATTCAAAGTGCTTTTGGACAGCTATGTTTTTTTTGTAGAATAAGCCCTCAAATTCTGTGGAGAACATCGTTTCCACTGTTTGCAATCAAACCTTGTTCTCATTCTTATTTTTTTTTTAATTATAGCCATGCATTGGCTCAGGGGCTTTAAATGGTCAACTTTAGCTTTTAAATTAAAAACAGTGGGTTCTGTTCTATTCTGCTTATTATCTTTTTTTTTTTTTTTTTACAGCCTTCTAAAAAAAAAAAATACTAAGGACATTTAGAAACATATTAAACATGCTTCTTTCACTGCTCAATAGGGATGAACCCAACACCCCCGGTTCGGTTCGCACGAGAACCTGCAAACGGACCGAAAGTTTGTGCGAACTTGAGAACCCTATTAAAGTCTTTGGGACTTGAACGTTCAAAATCAAAAGTGCTAATTATGAAGGCTAATATGTAAGTTATTGTCCTAAAAAGGGTTTGGGGACCCGGGTCCTGCCCCAGGGTACATGTATCAATGCAAAAAAAAGTTTTAAAAACTCCTGTTTTTTCGGGAGCAGTGATTTTAATGATGCTTAAAGTGAAAAAAAGAAAGTGAAATATTCCTTTAAATATCGTACCTGGGGGGGGGGGGGGTGTCTATAGTATGCCTGTGAAGTGGCACATGTTTCCCGTGTTTAGAACTGTCCCTGCACAAAATGACATTTCTAAAGGAAAAAAAGTCATTTAAAACTGCTTGCAGCTTTAATGTAATGTCTGGTCCCGGCAATATGGATGAAATTCATTGAGAAAAATGGCATGGGTACCCCCCCCCAGCCCACTACCAGCCCCTTTGGGTCTTGTATGGATATTAAGGGGAACCCTGCACCCAGAAAAAAAAAAAAGGCGTGGGTCCCCCAGGCCCTATATACTCTGAACAGCAGTATGCAGGCGGTGCAAACAAGACAGGGACTGTAGGTTTGTTGTTACGTAGAATCTTTTTGTAATTTTGAACTGGTACATTTTTAAAGTGTAGCTCCAGCCAAAAAATCTATTTTAAAGCTTTTTGGAAAACATAGGGAAGGGTTATCACCCCTGTAACATTTGTTTTGCTGTCTGTGCACCTGTTCAGAACATTTCACCTCACTTTAAGCCCTCACAGTTACTCTTCGTGGGCGCTGGAACGCCCTGATGTGAACTATTATATCAAGAATTGTAATTACATGCCATTGTTGAACAGTGGTAGGAAAAATTGGGCCTTTGGTGGTGGTGCTAGTGCCACAACACTGTAAGTCCTCACAGTTACTCTTGGTGGGCGCAGGAATGGGCCCAGCTGTGAAATATTAGATCAAGAATTGTAATTACATGCCCCTGTTCAACAGGGGCAGAAAAATTGGGCTTTAGGCACTGATGCCACAACACTGCAACCCCTCACAGATACTCTAGTTGGAGCGCAGGAATGAGCCCTGCTGCAAAGTATTGAATCAAAAATTTTAATTACACGCCCCTGTTAAACAGGGGCTGAAAAATTGAGCCTTAGGCACTCGTACTGGTGCCACAACACTGCAACTCCTCACAGATACTGTAGTTGGAGCGCAGCAATGAGCCCTGCTGCAAAGTATTGCATCAAAAATTGTAATTACACGCCCCTGTTAAACAGGAGCAGAAAAATTGGGCCTTAGGCACTGGTGCTGGTGCCACAACACTGCAACACCTCACAGATACTCTAGTTGGAGCGCAGGAATGAGCCCTGCTGCAAATTACTGCATTAAAAATGTTAATTACACGCCCCTGTTAAACAGGAGCAGAAAAATTGGGCCTTAGGCACTGGTGCTGGTGCCACAACACTGCAACCCCTCACAGATACTCTAGTTGGAGCGCAGGAATGAGCCCTGCTGCAAATTACTGCATTAAAAATGTTAATTACACGCCCCTGTTAAACAGGGGCTGAAAAACTGGGCCTTAGCCACTGGTGGCGGTGCCCAGAAACAAAAATGTTCTTACATGCTATTAGCATGATCATTGAGGAGGAAGAGGATAGTCACTCAGCATAACAGGATAGTCACTCTGCATCAGCATAGGCAGTCTTGAAGGGATCTGATATTTCAAAGAAAATGATTCTGTTTCATCAGCATCAGGTGTCATTTTATGAAGGTCAGTCGATCGACCGAGTCAGTGGACAGGCGCACCCTGTGATCAGTTACAAAGCCTCCAGCAGCACTGAATGTGCGTTCCGAAAGAATGCTGGATGCAGGACAGGCCAGTAGCTCAATTGCATACTGTGCAAGCTCTGTCCAGTGATCCATCCTCAAGACCCAGTAACCCAGAGGATTTGGGAAAGGTGTCCAAGTCTGATCTTGCCCTTAGGTATTCCTGCACCATGTAAACCAGACGCTGGAGATGGTTGCTGGAACCGATCATACCTTGGGGCTGCGGACTAAAAAATTATCTGAACGCATCTGTCAGACGGCCACCTTCTCCACCGCTCCTTCTTTGACAGACCAAAGCCTCAGCAACACGTTGTCCAGGATCAGGAATTTGTAACCTCCCAGTCTCTGGGAACGCGTTGCACAGACCTTTCTGTAAGGCCTCCCGAAGACATTTCATCCTCTGCTCCCTCTGCGATGCCACGATAAGGTTACCCTTGTAACGTGGATCAAGGAGGGTTGCCAGACAGTAATGATCCCTCTTCTTGATAGCACGAATACGAGGATCCTTCTGCAGGCTTTGCAGGATCAGGGAGGCCATGCAGCGTAGGTTTGCTGAGGCATTCGGTGCGGAGTCCTCTGGGTCACTGAGGATGACATGATCCGCAGCCACCTCCTCCCAGCCACGTACTAGTCCATGTGTTTCTTGGGACTGTAATTGATCCCTTGAAGACTGCTGCTGATGCTGAGTGCTAGGCTCCACCTCCATGCTGACATAATCCTCCTCCTCCTCCTTCTCGTCCTCTTCCTGTATGATAGGCGGGCCAGCAGGAACACTGTCTGAATAAAGGGGGCCTTGAGAGGTAAGGAAGTCCTTCTCTTCCTCCCTCTGTTCTGCCTCAAGTGCCCTGTCCATTATTCCATGCAGCGTGTGCTCCAACAGGTGGAAAAGAGGGACAGTGTCACTGATGCATGCACTGTCACTGCTCACCATCCTCGTGGCCTCCTCAAATGGTGACAGGACAGTGTATGCATCCCTGATCATGGCCCAATGACGTGGGGAAAAAAAACAAGCTCCCCTGTCCCTGTGCTGGTGCCATATTGTAACAGATACTCATTGATGGCCCTTTGCTGCGTGTGCAGCCGCTGCAGCATGGCCATCGTAGAGTTCCACCTGGTGGGCATGTCACAGATTTGGCGGTTCTTGGGCAGGTTGTATTCCTCTTGGAGGTCAGCCAGCCGAGCACTGGCATTATATGGCTGGTGGAAATGCACACAGAGTTTCCAGGCCTGCTTCAGGACCTCCTGTAAGCCCGGGTACCTGCCCAAAAACCGCTGCACCACCAAGTTAAGAATGTCAGCAAAACAGGGCAAATGGGTCAGTTGTCCATGTCGGAGGGCGGAGAGGAGGTTGGTGCCATTGTTGCAAACCACCTTTCCTGGCTTAAGCTGGCATGTTATTAACCACCTCTGAGCCTGCCCCTGCAGAGCTGACAGAATCTCTGCCCCAGTGTGGCTCCTGTCCCCCAAGCACACCAGCTCAAGCACCGCATGGCATCTTTTTGCCTGCGTACTTGCGTAGCCCCTTGAACGCCTACGGAGCACCGCTGGTTCCGAGGTCAAAGCACAGGAAGAGGCCATGGAGGAAGAAGAAGAGGAGGGGGTGGAGGAGAGAGGTGTGTCAGAATCACCAGTAGTACCATTTTGGAGGCGTGGTGGCGGAACAACCTCCAACACTACTGCACCTTGTCCTGCATCCTTCCCAGCTGCCAGCAGAGTCGCCCAATGCGCCGTGAAAGATAGATAATGTCCCTATCCATGCCTGCTGGACCATGAGTCAGCGGTAATATGCACCTTACCGCTGACCGCCCTGTCCAGCGATGCCAAGACATTGCCTTCCACATGCCGGTAGAGAGACGGAATCGCCTTCCGTGAGAAAAAGTGGTGTTTGGGAACCTGCCACTGAGGAACCACACATTCCACAAACTCACGAAAGGGGGCAGAGTCTACCAACTGAAAAGGCAGCAGTTGAAGTGATAGCAATTTAGCCAAGCTAGCATTTAACCGCTGGGCATGTGGATGGCTGGGAGCGAACTTCTTTCGGCGGTGCAGCAGCTGGGGCGGGGAAATTTGCATGGTACAATCTGACATTGGTGTACCGATAGCAGATTGCCTGCAAGTACTTGGCTGTGACACACCTCATTCTACACCTTCATTCCTCTCAGTGCAGGTTTCAAGGAGGACTGAAGGTATAGTGGGGTTGGAGATCCCAGCTGATGATGAGCAAGGAGAGGTCCGCTTTGTTCTTTGGTGTGGGTCTTTTTTGTATGCTTGCCAACGGACTGCATGGCAGGTCGACATATGTCTGGTCAAGCACGTGGTGCCCAAGCGGCTCATGTTTTGGCCACACGAGATACGCTTCAGACATATGTTGCAAATAGCAATGGTGTGATCTGCTGCACACGTCTCAAAAAAGGCCCACACCAAAGAACTTTTGGAATAACGCGCAGAGACAGCAGCGCCCTGAACATGCGGAACACTGCAGTGTGATGCAGTCGGTTGGCTGCCCTTAAGCTGGCCCCTGGAGGGCATCCTGCCTCATTGGAGATGTGCCTCATCATCCCCTCCCTCCTCATCACTGGAGAAAATCTGGAAGTATGCTGCAGCTGGGGGAACATGACTGACAGATCCTTGTTGGGCACTCCCTCTCTCTGGGCTCACGTTACTGCCTTCCTCTAGCTGGGTACCATCATCGGAGCCTTCAAAACGCTGGGCATCCTCCTGGAGCATGTACCCAACACTGTGGTCAAACAGTTCTGGGGACTCCTCAGGAGGACATGGTGGGGCTAGGGAAGGAGTGACCAATGCCATTGAGCCAAGGGAAGAGGCCGCTTTGGCAGCTGCTTTGCCAAACAAAGTACCCTGAGCCTGGGTGAGAGAGGATGAGGAGGATGAGGACGGCTTGGTCATCCACTCTACCAAGTCTTCGGCATGTTGCGACTCAACATGGCCAGCTGCCAAAAAGAAGGACAAGTGTGTCCCACGGCCACGTGCTGATGAGGATGCACCGTGTCCATGACCAGCACTGTTGCCTCTAGACACAGAGCCTGCTTGCCCTCTTTTGCCCTCTTTTATTGGCTCGTGACTGTCTGCCTCTCCTTGTTTGCCTTCCAGCCATACTAATGGCCTGCAGTGAGATGTAGCTGCATAAAGGTGGGATGTATATATATATATATATATATATAGATCTATAGTGATTATACTGCAGCTAGCACAATCAACTGCCTGCTGTGGTATTAGTATGCGAAAAGCAGCAATTGTCTTCAGTTAGTTTTAGGTGCACACTGTGCAGAGGACACAGTACACTAACTGAAAATACTTGCAGCTCCCTGCCTGTGGTATTAGTTTGAGAACACCACCAATTGTATTCAGGTACCTTTAGGTGCACGCTGTGCAAAGGACAGAAGTACACTAAATGAAATTAATGCAGCTCCCTGCCTGTGCTTTTAGTATGAGAACACCACTAATTGTATTGAGGTACCTTTAGGTTAACGCTGTGCAAAGGACACAGTACACTAAATGAAATTAATGCATCTCCCTGCCTGTGGTTTTAGTATGAGAACACCACTAATTGTATTGAGGTACCTTTAGGTGCACACTGTGCAAAGGACAGAAGTACACTAAATGAAATTAATACAGCTCCCTGCCTGTGGTTTTAGTATGAGAACACCACTAATTGTATTGAGGTACCTTTAGGTGAATGCTGTGCAAAGGACACAGTAAACTAATTGAAATTATCGCAGCTCCCTGCCTGTGGTTTTAGTATGAGAACACCACTAATTGTATTGAGGTACCTTTAGGTGCACACTGTGCAAAGGACACAGTACACTAAGTGAAAATACTGCAGCTAGCACAATCACCTGCCTGCCTATCAGTATAGAGAATAACAGGGACGGATCTAGCTAAACTGAATACAGTGTGTAAATATATATACAACACCAAGGATGCATATATATCCTCTACACACTGTAACTGCAGCTAACTGACTCGCCTGCCTGCTCTATCTAACTCAAAATAAATGACACTGTCTCTCTCTCTCCACGGAGGCGGCCTTATATAGTGTGGGGCGTGTACTAAACCCCCTGAGACATAATTGGCCAAAGCCACCCTGGCTCTCCGTTTTTTGCGTGCTGTGATTGGCCAAAGCATGCGGGTCATAGTGCATGCTTGGCCAATCATCAGCCAGCAATGCACTGCGATGCCGCAGTGAATTATGGGCCGTGACGCGCCACTCGAATTTGGCGCGAACGGCCTATAATGTTCGAAATTCGGCGAACAGCCGAACAGGCGATGTTCGAGTCGAACATGGGTTTGACTCGAACTTGAAGCTCATCCATACTGCTCAACTGTTTAACAGTGGTCAGCAATTCCTTATTCTTGCTCAGCACAACTTGAAAGCAGGTCCTCTGTCCTCTACCTAATTGCTGAACAATTTTGCAATGATTTTCTTTGAGCCACAAGTTCTTGAAAATGACCTTTTCAAACCCTACCATGTCTGAGTGTATGCTTTTGCAGGTGTACTTTCTACCACCCTCTTCATTTAGCTCTATTGGCCATTGGAGCCAAAGCCTTGGATGTGAACCATTTGGACACAATAGCATAAAGACAAGCTAAAGATGCCTGTCAGTCAATATTATAATATATCTTTTAGTGTGCCTTTAGTGCTATTTTTCCATATCTTAAATGCTAAACAGGTTGATGATTTAGGGCCAATGCAACTTTATTAATGACACTGGGTAAGCTTTAGCAGAGAGATTCTCTTGGGTCTAACTGCACTCCCAATAAGAATCAATTGACGGGCTAATAATAAAAGATAATACAGTAAGAAATATTTTGAAATCTTGACTCTTTATTGTATAGAATAGAGAAATGCTATTATGACAAATAAACAACATTTGCCAGCTGATAAGTGCACAGGCTACCTAAATAGATATAAATGGAATACTGAATACATTGTTTGGGTAGTACCTGACACTTTACCACTGTAGTTATATATTTCAGACAAGCTTGATCAAATTGAAAATAAATCTGATGCTTTGTGTCCAGCTTTAGACCAACTGCATACTGTGATTAAATGTTTCATTAGTTTATCGTTGCAATATTGCATTTTTGAGTGTTTTATTTGAGGTGTGTTCAGACAAGTCAGTTGGCTTTTCCTTTATTGTTATTTCATTAGGGTGGATGAGCACAAGTTTCTAATGAGCTGGACAGCAATAAATTAATTATTTTGAAGTTGTTTTACAGTTGTCTAAAGTTTTCCAAGAAGATTACCAAATGTTTAATGTTAAATCCTAATGTCAAGCATGTAAAGCAGTGGATAGATGAGCAGTCAGATACTTGTAAACATTAATATTACTAGTTAATGTTTTGTGGCACTCCCAGTCTTCCATATATAAGGAAGCAGAATAAATGGAGAACATATTGTGAAGGACATCCATTTAGAAACACACACTTTTAGGTCTTCTGTACCACTCACATCCATCATCATGAGTTACGGTGGTCACTCCTCTGCTGGATCACACCATGGAAGCTGCCATGTTGGTAGTCATCTGTCTAAGGTCCCAAGCCACACATATGCTGTTCCTCTTGGAGGATCTTCAATTAGCTATCATGGAGGACCCCACTCTTCTCACCACAATGGGGGATTTCATGCTTCTCATCATGGAGGATCCCACTCTTCTCATCACCACGGAGGTTCTCATGCTTCTCATCATGGAGGATGTCATAATTTACATCATGGAGGTTCCCATACTTCCCACTACGGAGGCTCCCACAAATTCCATTCTACAGGTTCTCAAAGTTCTCATCATAGAGGACCCCATGCCACCCACCATGGAAGTTCCTATAAAGTCCATCATAGTAATCATTATAGAGCCCCCAGTGTACATGGAGGATCAGGAGGCAAAGGAATCTCCATATCCAAACACGTTCATGGAGGTGCTCACAGCAGCAGCCATAAAAGCCATCATGGTTTGTTCAATGTCAATGGGAAGGAAACCATGCATCATTTAAATGATCGCTTGGCTTCCTACTTGGACAAAGTCCGCTCCCTAGAGCAACAGAACGCCCAGCTTGAAAGGAATATCCGGGAGTGGTATGAGAGGAATCAGCCCAGCACTTTACCTGACTACAGCGGCTTCTTGAGAATCATTCAAGAGCTTCAAGGCCAGGTAAATAAATTACGGTACCTTGTCTACATACGTGCTATAATAATTAGGAAATTATTTTGACACTAAATCTACACAAATATTGCAGTGATTAAATATTTATATTTTTTCAACTCACCCTGACACCTACATATTTATCCATTTCAGCGCCGGAAGAATTTACCCCCTTCCTGACCAGAGCACTTTTTGCGATACGGCACTGCGTTGTTTTAACTGACAATTGCGCGGTCGTACAACGTTGTATCCAAACATAATTTACGTCCCTTATTTCCCACAAATAGAGCTTTCTTTTGGTGGCATTTGATCACCTCTGCAGTTTTAATTTTTTGCTCTATAAACAAAAAAATAGCGACAATTTTGAAAAAAAAACAATATTTTTTACTGTTTGCGATGATAAATATCCCCCAAAAATATATAAAAAAACTAATTTCTTTCTCAGTTTAGGCCAATATGTATTCTTCTACATATTATTGGTAAAAAAATATCGCAAAAAGCGTATATTGATTGGTTTGCGCAAAAGTTATAGCGTCTACAAAATAGGGGATAGATTTATGGCATTTTTTAATATTTTTTTTTGTAATAATGGCGGCGATTTTTATCATGACTCCGACATTGCGGCGGACACATCGGACACTTTTAACACTATTTTGGGACCATTGTCAATTATGCAGTGCTTAGTAGGAGTGTGCGCCCACTAAGCTGCGATTTAAAGGGGTTGTATCTGTACGCCCATTTGCGCAGCCGTGTCATTGTGCCGACATACATCGTCGTGCGCTGGTCGGCAAGTGGTTAAAATATAAAAACAGATTGGGCATATTAGGCATCTAAAAGGATACCAGATGACATATTTTATACAGTACCCAAAATGGGTCTTCGTTCATGCTTTTGGGCACTCTGATGAAGATATGTACTGCATGAAAATCATGATTTTAGGACTATATGCGTCAAAGGTATTGAATAAACTAGAACTATGCATTTCTAAGATGAACAAGTATTTTCCGTACATGCTGAAACAGTTTTTAGACTAAAAAATGAAAACTAGCCACACATCTAAGGGTTGGTAAGCAGTAATATATTACATTTTGTTTTTAGGTTCAGATACGATGGATCTAAAAATTATTTTCCGCTCTAAACAAAAAAAGAACGACAATTTTGAAAAAAAAGCAATATTTTTAACTTTTTGCTATAATAAATATCCCCAAAAGTCTATAAAAAAAATTCCTCAGTTTAGGCAGATATGTCTTCTTCTACATATTTTTTTATTACAAAAAATCGCAATAAGCATTTATTGATTGGTTTGCGCAAAAGTTATAGCGTCTACAAAATAGGGGTAGTTTTATGGCATTTTTATTAATATTTTTTTTTACTAGTAATGGCGGTGATCAGCAATTTTTATCGTGACTGCGACATTATGGCGGACACATCGGACACTTTTGGCGCTATTTTGGGACCATTCACATTTATACAGCGATCAGTGCTATAAAAATGCACTGATTACTGTGTAAATGTGACGGGCAGTGAAGGGGTTAACCACTACGGGGCTAGGAAGGGGTTAAGTGTGTCCTAGGGATTGATTCTAACTGTTATACCGTGTACACACGATTGGTTTTACCGATGAAAACAGTCCGATGGACTTTTTTCATCGGACAAACCGATCGTGTATGGGCCCCATCGGTCTTTTTTCAATCGGTGATTAAAAATAGGACATGTTTTAAATTTATCCGATGGAAAAAAAAAACTATAGCAAATTCCGATCATCTGTGTGGAACTCCATCGGAGAAAAAACCCACGCATGCTCATAATCAAGTCGACACATGCTCAGAAGCATTGAACTTAATTGTTCTCGGCTCGTCTGAGTGTTTTACGTCACGGTGTTTGGGACGGTTGGATTTTTTACTGATGGTGTGTAGGCAAGACTGATGGAAGTTAGCTTCATTGGAAATCCGATGGAAAAATCCATCGGATTTTATTCCATCGGAAATCCGATCATGTGTACAGAGCTTTAGGGGGCATGGCTACGAGTGACACGTCACTGATCGCTGCTCCCGATGAGAGGGAGCACACGATCAGTGACATGTCACTAGGAAGAACAGGGAGATGTTGTGTTTACACTGACATCTCCCCGTTCTTCAGCTCCGTGACACGATCGCAGGACACCGGCGGACATCGAGTCCGTGGGTCCCGCGGGCATGATCACGGAGCTCGCGGCAAATTTAAAGAGACGTACCTGTACACCCATTTGTCTGTCCATGCCATTCTGTCGACATATAAGTTTGTGTGGCGGTCGGCAAGCTGTTAATATAGCAGCCATTTTAGACTGAGAATAAACTATAAAGAATTTGACAATAGTTTTCCTCAACAGGATTATTAGACTGTGCACGGTAAAACATTAAAGTGATACTAAACATTATCCCTTCTCTTTATGTATATGGATGATGGCACTGTGCAATATGCAGCAGGCAGTAGGTTCACTCAAGAGAATTTTCTAATCAATGTCAATGATTCGGTGGGGCACAGCCCATCTTTCTTAAGACTTGGCAACAGCTGGTCTACACAATCTCAGACTGTAGCAGGGACACAGACAAGAAGGGAGAACAGCAGGATCAACCAGGTTTTTTGTTTTACAGTATACAGAAATCAAATCCCATAGTGACTGAACATGACATGAACAGCATGTAATACAGCATGTACTGATAGTTTTTATTGATGTGGGTTTGATGACACTTTAATTAGAAGGTTAGTCCAGATAGTGCTGGTTATATTAGTGTAGCGGGGTCTCCTTTAAGGCCCCGGGACTACGTTACCCAGAACCCTGTTCGGCACCCAGAGTGCAGTTAGCCACCGCAGAGACTCATGGGAGGGGTTATTTAAGGAGGAGGCGAGGTGGAGCCCCGCCTCTTTGGATACCGCGCTGCAAGCAACCAGTCTTCCTGTGCGGATCTGCTGCAGTGCAAGGCCCGAAGCCTGGGGCCTTGCGTGACTTCCGAAGAGCCTTCCACCCCACTGCGGAGCCTGGGTGGATCCTGTCTTTTTGAGTGAGGACATCAGTTGGATCGGGGACCCGATCGTTGCAGACGCTGTGTGCGGATACACAGCAGGTGGAAGTCCTGGACTGGGATTGCGTCCCGAGTGGTGAGCGGGCACCTGCCCAGACCTATAGACTGTGTCGTTTTCAGGCCTATAGAACTGCATAGGCCCACAGTTTATTTATCTGCTGTTCCACGGGGGGACCGGTAGCAGGACAGAGTTGAAGTGCCCCCCCCCCCAGTATAGTTGTTCCAAGTTACTGCATGTTGTGGATTACAAACTAGAATTTCATCAAGTGCACCACCGAAATCTGGCATGCGAAGAAAACCTTATAGGAAGTGACTGAGATTTACTCCATGTCAGGCCTGACTCGCTTGGGGAGATAGTATATTGTTTAGTGCGCCATAGGGCGCGCGCACTATAATAGCTACGCGTGGTGTAGTACCGCGCAGTGCCATTATAGTGTGCTAAATTGATGCCAGTTGCATGCGTGATGTTATACCTATGCTATTTACTATACGAGTAAAACCGTTATAATCAATCTCTCGCCTTAGTGTGTTGTCTTACTGCTTAGAGATTAATTCATGCAATACAATTGAATGAGGTATAAGTATAGCCCTAGACTAACTGTGCCAGCGGGGGTCGAGTAAGATTGCTGGGGGTTGGTGGTGCTGCACACAGGGCCCGAAAAATCAATCCAGCGGCTCTCTTAACTGGGGGTAGCGCTACATTAGTGTTTGGTAAGTACTGGAGAGTTAAATCATCTGATAATTTGTAATATCTCTCAGAGGCCCTATTGGTGAAATACCTTCACTTGAGATCCTGAGTCTGCACACTTCCAGTGGCCACTGTGACAGTTCTCTGCTCTCCCTGCTGGAACACACAAATGTGGGCAGCAACTTCTAAAAAGCCTACGTGTGAGAACTGAAATCCCAGGTTACATAGAAAACAATCGTGCCCCATTCACACCACAACGCTGGGGTTATGTGTGTTATAGAAAAATGCAAACATGTGCCATTTTTCTGCAGCACACTGGATGGCACTGGAGAACACTGCAGTGCAGGGCTGTGCAGAGACCTGAATGGAGTGTACACTTTGTAAACCTTCAATAAAGTTAAAAAAAAGGTAAACAATGCCTTGCGTTGTAAAACTCATGGCTCCGCTCATCACCATTGTCACACCACAGATATCAGCTGAATGCTAAAAGGGAATATTATAGCATGTGGCAAGTGTGAATGTACCCTTCATATTACAGTGCAAGCCATAATAGATATGCAGTAAGCTACCTTAATTGATACAGAGCAAAGCTTAGTTTAATACACTCTATTTATCCTTTGTAATAAATAAAACCTATATTTTCCAGATTTCCTCAACTTCTGTGGAAAATGCCAGGATTATATTACAAATAGACAACGCTCGTCTAGCAGCAGATGACTTCAGAAACAAGTAGGCCTTTCTATATTTCATGTCTTTCATCATTATTATCAATATCAGCATTAATTGCTTTGTCTTCCTTTTGTCACCAGGTATGAAATGGAACGCCAACTGGTAAGCAGTATTGAGGCTGATGTGAATGGACTTCGTATACTCCTGGAAGAGCTGAACAGGGAAATATGTCAGCTACAGGCACAAGTAGAAAACCTTCAGGAAGAACTGCAGCTAATGAAGAGAAACCATGGGGAGGTGGGATACCTGTTACCCCTTTTTCAAGCTAAATCAGACATTTGTTTTAGGAAAAAATATTTATAATGTGTTCTTACAGAGCATGTGTAAATATTGTTGAAATCACTTTTGCTTTAGAGCAGGGGCGTACCTAGAGCATTTGGCACCCGGGGCAGATCCTATATCTGGCACCCCCCACCTTAAAATTTAAAAACTCCCCACTGTGCCCCCTGCATACCTCTGCATCCTTCAATATCTTTTTGTCATTTCTGTGTACTCCCTCTCCACAACTGCACCTCTGGACCCCTTTACATTACACAGCCCTTGTACCTCTGGACCCCTTTACATTACACTGCACCCTGCACCTCTGGACCCCTTTACATTACACAGCCCTTGCACCTCTGGACCCCTTTACATTACACGGCACCTTGCACCTAAGGACCTCTTTACATTACACAGCACCCTGCACCTCTGGACCCCTTTACATTACACAGCATCCTGCACCTCTAGACCCCTTTACATTACACAGCCCCCCACAGCTCTGGACCCCTTTACATTACACAGTACCCTACACCTCTTGATGCCTATATGTTACACAGACACCCCCCTCAACAGTTCTGGACCCCCTGCATGTTACACAGACCCCCTACAGTGCAGACCCTCTACCTACAGTGCAGACCCCCTACAGTGCAGACCCCCCTACAGGGCAGACCCCCGCTACAGTACAGGCCCCCCCTACAGTGCAGACCCCCTACAGTACAGGCCCCCCTACAGTGCAGACCCCCCTACAGTGCAGACCCCCCTACAGTGCAGACCCCCCCTACAGTGAAGACCCCCGCTACAGTGCAGACCCCCCTTTACAGTGCAGACCGCCCTACAGTACAGAACCCCCTACAGTGCACAGACCCCCCTAACAATACAGACCCCCCTACAATACAGACCCCCCTACAGTGCAGACCCCCCCTTCAGACCCATAATGTACCTCAAAACACACACCACAGACAGAGACCCGAGGTAGTGGCTTTGCAGGGAGGGGGGGAGCGCACCCGAGCCAGTCAGCACATCTGGGACCGGCGCAACGATCCCCTTCTCTCATGGCTCTGATCAGTCTCGGGCAGTGGCTGTCAGCCGAGCAGAGTGAAGCTGCCTCCCCCTTTTCCTACATGCACAGCACTGTATAGACATAAAGGAGGAGGGGGAGGCGGCTTCACTCTGCTCGGCTGACAGCCGCTGCTCGAGACTGATAAGAGCTGTGAGAAAAGGGGATCGTTGCGTCGGTCCCAGATGTGCCGACTGGCTCGAGTGCGGCTCGCACCCCCCCGCAAAGCCACTACCTGCTCGGGCACTCCATATCTGTTCTGTCACTGTGCGATGCCTCTGTTAAACCCGCGGCGCTGTCTCCTTTCAATTGCGGAGTGCGGGGGGGTGCCGGCCTGACACCCCCCAGTGTGTGGCACCTGGTGCAGCACGCCCCCCTGCCACCCCCTTAGTACGCCACTTCTTTAGAGGTATGCTGCCATCCTGGGCCATCTGTGAAAAATTGGCATCTTTAACACCTTTTTAAAAAAAATATCTTTTTTTTTGTTTGTCAATGAACTGAAAGTGTTACTAAACCCAGGACACTGCATTCACTATATCTGGTCTCCCACAGTACACAGAACATGGAAATGCAATTATTTAAGTAAATACTGTATAAACTGCTAAATACCTTTTCTCATCAGCAGTCAGAGCAGTCTTGTGACTTCTATCAGTGTCCAGCTGAGCACTGGTTAAAGTGGATGTAAACCCACTACCATCATTTACAAATCATTTACATAGTTAATATCTATAGTGATATACATGCCTCCTGCATGTATCATTTTTTTTATTACTCACCCCCTCAGCTGTAAGGAGCCCCGCAATATCGCCGAATTGGTGGGCATTTCTGATTCGCAATATCACCGCTACACTCCCATGGCCAGCCAGCGTTGCAAGCACGAGCCTTGTGTCAGGGGAGAGTGACAGAGCACGTTCTGTGAAGAAGCACAGCGCGCTCATGTTACTCCTGCGCATGTGCAGAAGAAACAGAAGGATAATAATTGAGGCAGAGCACCATTGTGAATTATTGAAGAGAGAAGATAGAAAATGGTGAGGCACTATTTCACTCTCCTCTGAAAACTAAGAATCATTTTTTTTTTAATCCTCATTGTCCACCATCGCTGGAGGGGAGGGGAGGGGAGTGGTGAGGAGAGGAGGGGAGGGGGGATGTGGACTTTGTTCACAGGATGTGCATGTCACAGGCTCATGCATGAGATATGTAAATCCCCTGTCACTCACAGCAAGGGGGAAGAACAACAAAGTTTTCTTGTCAGTTTTATCTCACTGAAAAAAGATAAGAGGATTGCTCCGAGCTGAATTAACTCTGTGTGGCAAAACTGGGCACAGGTGATAGGAAATATTATACTCTACATTGTGACAGCAAAAAATAAATAAAACTATTTCAGGTTTACATCCACTTTAAAGCTTGTAGCAGGAATTTTCTGACTGTCCTATAAAACTGCAAGACTCCTGACCCTCTGTCTGTTCAGTGCTGATTGGCCATGTGCTGATCACATGCACTCTACCAAGAAAAAAAAACTCTCTACAAATACACACCAAAGTGAGAATGTGCAGCCTGACACCATAGGCTCTGTGTTATCAGTAAATTATCAGGGGACAGTGAAAGAAGAGGAGGATCAGAGAAGCCAGGATCAAAAAGCCTTTTTACACAATGCAGAAGATTAAAACTTTAGGTTCCACAGAGTATAGTAGTAGTGAGTATAACAATCATGCTTTACTGCATATACAGACCAATTGTACTGTTGTGGGTTTAGTAACACTTTAAATGGTCTCTGAAATGTCTTAAACTATTCTCAAATGCTTCTAAAAGCCCACTACATTTGCACATTGACATAAGCCAGAGAGTCGAGTCAACACAGATGCTAAAACACACAATATGGAGATCTGCAGAAATGTACCCATCACACAACTAGTTTCTAATATTTTTACTTACAGGAAGTCAACGCTTTGCAAGCTCAGTTGGGTGCCAGGGTCAATGTGGAAATGGATGCTGCTCCATCGGCTGATCTGAATAGAACCTTGTTTGAGATCAGAGAGCAGTATGAGAATCTGATGGAGCGGAATATGAGAGAGGTGGAAACAATTTTCCGACAACGGGTAAGTCTTTTTGTAGACTAAAAAGATTGTTGAACTTGTTAGAAAAATAGTGGGATAGATATCTATTACATTTGGATCATTAGGCCTTATTACTTCATGGTTATATTCCAATAAACAATAAAATTGATGAGAACATGTTAAGATTTAATGCTCAATTGTACTGTACCATCCTAATTTAAAAAAAAAGAAAAGAGAAAGGAGGGCGCACCAACCTCGTGCATTACCACTTAAAAGTTTTATTAAAATATGAGTAAAAAGCAATGATCCTACTCACATCCTAATTTTCCCATTACACTGAATATCAGGACCACTGCTCTCATACAGAGGTCCGCCACACCCCTTGCACAGTCACAACTACCCTGGCCAAGCGGCCACGCTCATGCTTCCCGATCAGGCATTTGAGTGTTTATTGAGGCACTGGTGCAACTGGGCTTTAAGGCTGTTGCTTAAGTACACAAAGGAAATAGATACAGTGACTTCACTTAAAATATATAAAAACTAATATAAAAGTGCAAATCAACTTACGCCTAGCTACTGTAATATAAAAATGAGTGACATGTTTCTTCACAGAAGATCAGAAATAAACCTCCTTTAACTTTTTTTTTTTTAATTGGAAAAAACCAACTTTATTGAAAAGTATGCATGGTACATAAATCAACATAAGCCAGTATGGCCAATATAATAGTACATACATGAACACAGTGAAGCATCTGTGTGACATAAAGATAATAACAGCAGTGAAAGTAGAGCCGGTACACAACAAAAATAAAGAATCGACATGTCAAGTACACGTTTCACCATCCGCCATCCATCTGTCCCAGACCTTCTCATACTTTAGCGGACACCCTCTATGTACATAAATCAGTTTTTTATATGGGAGAGCATCGTTAACCGCCTTTTTCCAGCACTGAATTGTAGGGGGCAGGGCCTGCATCCAATTACGGGCCACTACTTTTCTTGCCAAGAATAGCGTCTCATGTAAAAAGGTACGGAGGGGTTTGTCGGCATCCAATTCTGGCAACAGGCCAAGTAGGCACATCTTTGGGTCAAGGGTAGCAGGGGAGCCCATCTGATCGTGTAGGAAGTGTATCACCTGTGTCCAGTATGCCTGAATGGTAGGGCAGAACCATATGAGGTGGTAGAAGGAGCCTGGGGTATGGTCACAGAGGCGGCATCCTGGATTGTACGTGGGCCTGAAACGTGCTACTCTCTGAGGGGTCAGATATGTTCTATGTATGATGTACAGCTGTGTGAGGCGGTCCGACAGCTTGGGGGAAACCTTTTTCACGTCCTCCAAAATCTCGTCCCAGTCCTCATCCTCTATAAGTCCAACATCCGCCTCCCATCTAGTCTTAGCAGTATAGGCCAATGCTGTGGTGCTAGGGAGACGAATGGCGGAGTACAAAGTGGAGATGAGCTTAGCAGGCACATTACCCGTGACTGTGTCCACTATGGAGGGAACTGCCAGGGATGGGTAAGAGCCAGAAAACTGGGCCTGTATAGCGTGACGGAGTTGCAAATACCTGAAAAAAAGGCAATTGGGGAGGGAAAATTCGTCCTTCAGCATTTGGAATGGTTTAAGGCCTGAAGCGGTCATGATCTGGTGTATGCATAAGATCCCATGGCGTATCCACACCGCGGGGTCCGGAATGGACAATAATTCTGGCAAGCATGTATTGTACCAGAGAGGGGTATGAGAGTGTACTTTTGGGGTCCCAGTTCTTTGCAGTGCCGTCCGCCATACCCTCCGGTGGTGAGTCAACATGTCTGCTGTGCGTTGGGGGGGGCGTCTTGTCAATGGGGCTCTTAGGACCGATTGAAGTGGGGTATGGGCCGAGTCATCCGGGTGCTCACAGAGTAGTGTCTGGTATCTCGTTAGTTCATGTTTGTCAAAATAATAGAAGTGGGACAGTTGGGAGGCAAAATAATAATCCTGAAAGTCAGGGAGAGCAGCTCCTCCCAACGTCACAGGGTTCTTCAGAATTCTCCAAGATAACTTGTGTCTGCCATGACCCCAAATAAATGAATTCAGGATGGATTCAATTGTCCTGAAATTTTTTTGTGGTATATAGATGGGAGCATGCCAGACCAAATAGAGTATCTTGGGAAGGAGTATCATCTTAACTAAGCTGACACGACCCATAACACCCAGGGGTAGTCTGGCCCAAGTCTGCGTCTTGTTCTTGATCAGGGCAAACAGGGGTTCAATGTTCAGTAGTGTATAATCTGAGAGCGATCTGGTGACCTGTACGCCAAGGTATTTAATCTGGGAGACCCTTGGAAGAGCCAGAGGAGGGGACGCGAACGAGGGGGGGAAATGGTCAATCGGAAGGATCTGGGACTTAGACCAATTAATACTCAGACCCGAATGGCCACCCATACGTTCTATGGACTGGAGGGCTGCTATAAGAGAAGGACCGGAGTCCGCCAGATACAAAAGTGTGTCGTCGGCATACATCCCAATCTTTTCTTCCAGGTTCCCCATCCTGAGGCCTCGGATGCAAGTGTCCGCACGGACCATAATGGCCAACGGCTCCACAGCCAATGCGTAAAGCATGGGGGAAAGGGGGCAGCCCTGCCGGGTCCCCCTCTCCAGCGGGAACTGGTCAGAAAGCCAACCATTCACAAATACTCTGGCCCTTGGGGACTGATAGAGGAGTTGGACCCAGCGAATAAAGCTGGGGCCAAATCCAAATCTTGAGAGGCACTCCCACAAGTAGTTCCACTCCACGGAGTCGAAGGCCTTGGCGTCATCCAGAGCCACCACGACCCTCGAGCCAATTTCATCATGGGACCCCTGAATATTCATAAATAGGCGGCGAATATTCATGGCCGTGTTCTTCCCTGGCATAAAGCCAGTTTGGTCAGGGTGTATCAATGACAGAATAACCTGGTTAAGGCGGGAGGCTAGAATCTTAGCTAATATTTTAATGTCTACCTGTAACAAAGAAATGGGCCTATACGACTCCGGGTATTTAGGGTCCTTTCCGGGTTTGGGAATTACGACTATTTGGGCTTCTCTCATAGATGGGGGTAGAACTCCTGAGTCAAATATGGATTTATACAGGTCCTTAAGTTCAGGGATTAGGATTTCAGAGTAGGTGGCATAGAATTCAAGAGGTAGACCATCCAATCCTGGGGCCTTGGATGAGGCCAGACAGGAAATGGCCTCAGAAATGTCCTCCTCAGTAATAGGGGCTTCCAGAATTTCAAGCTGGTCGTCTGTCAGTCTAGGGAATTGAACTCCCGCTAGGTAGTCCCTGGTGTCTTGGGGAGTGTGGGTGACCCTGGAAGTGTAGAGTGCACGGTAGAATCTCCCAAATTCCTCCGCCACCAGTTGCGGATCGGTGATGTCGTTCCCCTGTGGGTCGGTCAAGGACACCACCACAGGGGGACGCATATCCAAGTGGGCGAGATATGCGAGCAGTTTGCCCGATCTCTCTCCATACTCAAACACCCTCTGTCTACAGAAGAAGATGCGTTGTTTAGCCTTCTCTATGTGCAATTGGGAGACCTGGCGCGCCTGAATCTTTAGATTGTTGGCCGTGCTGGGCGAGGGGTCCCGGTGGAACGCCTCCTCCAGCACCTGCAGGTGTTCTGCAGCCTGCTGGACAATAAGTGTTGATGACCGCTTAAGCCTGTTAATACGTGTGGAAAGTAGGGAACAAGCGTGAAGTTTAAACATTTCCCACACCACATCATGCGTGGCAGTGTCCCTGTTGGCCGTAAAATAGTATTGCAATTCTGTGGGGATGTCATCCTGGTCCCGCAGGGCAGTCAGCCAGAACGGGTTTAACCGCCAAGAAGGAGCAGGGGAAGCCTTCAGGAGCTGGATCGTGACCCAGTAGGGGGCGTGATCCAAGAGTACTCTTGGAGCAAAGCCCACATCTCCTAGCTTAGGCAGCAGGGACATTGAGATAAAAACAAAATCAATTTGTGACATTGTGTTATGACTGGCTGAAAAGCATGAGAAGACTTTAGTGTGCGGGTGTTTGTGGCGCCAAGTGTCGACAAGAGCAAAGTCGGTCATTATGCGGTGCAGTCTGGTATGGGTCGGTGGGTTAAGGGGGGGATCCAGTGTGCCCAGACGGTCCAGAGCGGGGATCAGGGTCATATTGAAGTCCCCCATCCACACTGCCGGTACGGAGGGGTATTGGGTCATAAAGGCAAGGCCTTCCTGAAGTACAGCTGAGTTGTACGGGGGGGAATATAAACCTCTTTTAACTTTATATATAAAACTATATGGAAATCAGCCTCCATATATTAAGGGATGCATGACAAACTTTTTATTTATATAGACTGAGGAACTGAATCGTGAGGTTGCTTCTGGTTCTGAACAACTCCAGTCTGTACAAACTGAAGTCATTGACTTGAGACGTACCATCCAAACCTTGGAAATCGAACTGCAAAGCCAGCTCAGCTTGGTAAGTGTTATTGCCAGACAATTAATAAAGATTGTGTCAATGACCAGTTGCTGGTTGTTTAAGTTATTCTGCAAAGACTAACAGTAGGTACTGTAATTACCTGTTTTTTTTTTTTTGTATACAATCTTTCTCAATTTTTTCACAGAAATCAGCTCTAGAAAACACCTTGGCAGAGACAGAAGCCACATTCGGGGCTCAACTTGCCCGATTACAATGTTTGATCAACAATGTAGAGTCCCAGCTGACCCAAATCCGATCTGATCTTGAACGCCAGAATCAGGAATACATGATCCTGATGGACCAAAAGACTCACCTGGAGATGGAGATCGCCACCTATAAGTGCCTATTGGAGGGTCATGATATTCAGTATGTATTTTACACAGGACAAGTAACTGAATTAATATTCCTTAAAACATGCAGTCCTCAATTTATAGCAACACCTATTCACACCAAATCTTTTAAGAGGAAAGAAATAATTGTTATATTTAATATAATTATATATAATTTATTTGCTATAATATTTAATGAGCTACTAAATAGAACAATACAATTTAGAGAACAGCTTAATTCTAAAACCAGACAGTTCATAAATGTTTTCCATTTTGTTTATCAATATATTATTTAAACCAAGCCATACAGAATAGTCAAAATACCATATATTTCTTCATTATTCTTTACTGTTTGTTTTAAATTTTAGCACTTCAAGTCAAAGTTTTCTAGGAGACAGCCATGGTATGTAAACATATATTGTCTCAAAGTGATTGTAAACCTAAATTTTTTCAAATAACAAATATGTCATACTTACCTGCTATGTGCAATGGTTTTGCACAAAGCAGGCCCAATCCACCTATTCTGCCTGCTCTCCTGCGCCCCCCCCCACGCAGAGTGCCCACCAAAGCAGCTTGCTATAGGGGCACTCATGGCGGCTTGCTCCCAAGCCGACTCTGTGTGTCCATAGACACACACACAGTGTGGCTTGGCCCCACTTCCAATCCCTCCTCACTGACTGTGATTTACAGCAGCAGGAGCCAGTGGCTCCTGCTGCTGTCTCTGAATCTATGAGGAGGGAGAGAGCAGAGAGATCCACTGCTCTCCTGCACAGGGTTACAGCAAAGGTTGGGCTCAAGTAAGTATAAGGGAGGGCTTGGGGCTGTACAAAGAAGGTTTTTTACCTTAATGCAGAGATTGCCTTAAGGTGAAAAAAACTCTTTGGGCTTTAGAACCACTTTAAAAATCAGGGCACGGGCTGGTAGAATGTAAAACATGGGGAACATTTTAACTAGTACCTGGACATTATTGGCATTTAGACACCATCCCATAGGGTTTGGACCTCATTGCAGATCCTTTAAAAGTCCACTCCATCCCATGACCCAAAGGCTAGGCACCAGGATGGGGTAGCCCACCCTATTCCATCCTCCCTCCCTCTGTATCTCACCCCACCTAACCCCCATTGACTTCCTATGCCCCCCTTTGATCCTCCTATCACCCCTACCTCCCTTATCTGCTTTTGTCCCCTAACAACCCCATTAACAATTTCTGACACAGACCTTCTTGAGAGATTGTAAAAGATGACTTATTTATCAATACTACCTCGTTTGCTGTACATTTGCTGTATTTGGCCTATGGTATCTTGCCCTAGTTGGCATTACTATCCATTATTACTTCTGGAAATCCAACAAAACAAAAAAAAGTTCTTGCCCTACTCCTCATGTAAAAATGTATATGCCTCGGTCTGCCACCATTTTCTATCCCATATTTTCCCTACTTTTGAGACCCCTGTTTTGATGGTCCCCCATAGGATTTTGTGCTTTACAGTTATTACCAAATCTCTTAGACTATTGGTCTATAATGACTTTTGCCAGATTACACAAAAACTATTACAATCACTTTTGTCTCCTGCAACTGTATCGTTATTTTGGCCACTTGGCCTGCATTTTCTGTATAACTGTCGATCCTTGTTTTGTATTGTATTTTGAAAACTTTTCAATAAAGTTCCTGACCACCCCATCTATATGATCTATATCTTAATGGTATTCATTTACTGAAACCCAATACCAATCCCTTTAATCAGCAGTCATAGTCTATAAACATTTATTTTAGCCAAATACAGTATATTTCCAAAATGCTATCTGAAATTCACATTGCATAGATCACTATCTAGCCAGATATTTCCAGGCCCTTTTTGCTAATGAGTTCCATGGCAGTCACATTGTCTGCTGTGAATTTTGATATGCCCGGCTTGTATATGGGACAAACAGCATTCAAAGTGGCAATATTATGAATGATTAGACAGCAACCTGCTTCCGTTCCTACCATGTGCCAATGGTGGGCTTTGGTCCAGAAATGACTCATAGTAGTTTTCAGCTGTAAAAATGTGGAATAGTCTCATGCAGGAACTTATTTTAGCTGTAGACAGTTTCTAAAAAAGTTGTGTGTGTTCATTATACTGCAAAACATAAAGGAATAACTAAATTTTCAAATACATAGTTGAATGTTTGTCCAAGGCAACCTTTCTCTACTTTTTTACTAAATAAATACATTTCAGGTCTTGGGGTACCCCTGCTAAAATCAATATATCTACAACTCATGGTACATAAGCAGGTTTCTCAACTTGACTAATTATGTAACAATAACAATGATAATTGGAATATGGTGGTTTGATATAAGAAACATAGATCATTTGCATCCCTTTATAATGTGACATACTGTAGATTTTTACTCATTTGAACTATCGTATCTTCTACTTTCAGGATCTCACCACACAGTGAAAGTTCACCATGTGACTGGCCCCACTCATTATCAACATCATCAAAGTCATCATCAACATCATAATCACCATGTTTGCTAATGTGTTTCTGACTCTTCTGGAGAACCCCGTGGATAATAGTATTATCCTACCTCTAGAAAGTCTTTTGATATCTTCCTCTGTTTTCTTCTTATGCGGACTTCGGTATCTGCTTCACCTAGGCAAAACTTGGCATGAGACATGAACTAGATCCACCAGGATACCCAGTAGACATAACTGAAATTATGCAAGGTTTAGGATTAGTTAGATAGAGGATGTGTTCATCTTTAGAGGTTGGTGGTAAACTATTCAAGTTTACCTAAATTGTAAGTTAATTTCAAGATGTTAACCCCAGTGTTACAAACGCTATGGAGTTCAGGCTTTTGAACGCTTTTAAAGAACCAAAATGAAAGAAGATATTTCAGTGTACCCAATATTATTTAGGGATTACATTATGCTAGAGCATAAGATATGACTTTTCATTCACTTTTTTCTTGGAGTACTTTTAATGCTTTTGAGGCCCAGACCCATTCATCACAATAATGCCTTTTAAAACACAGATGTTGTGCCCATATGTAGTGCAATGGACTGCAATGCCATTTATTGTGCAACGGCATTGAATGCCACCCAAATGCATGAACATAATGCTACTATGCTATAGTATGATGCAGTACACCACGTGGTATGATATGGGTTACGTTGTAGTGCTTTGGAGAAAACAATAGAAAGCAAGCATTTTTACCTGGGACTCATTTAGAACAGATAACCTGTAGTAAAGGAGTTCACCATGATGCCTTAAAAGTAAGTTGTGGTGAATGTGTTACTGTAACACTTTCAAGCGTAAACAGGCCCCTATGGTACCTACAGTTGCAACGCAGTTTGCTTTACTCAGAAGAAGTGAGTTGTTCCATAATCAGTCGTCATTTTGAATTACAAGGATCATATGAAAAATGAGTTATAATATGAACCAGTCTGATCAGTATAGAATAGAATATGAATTTTTGCTGAATTCTCCTTCGCAATGTAGTTTTCAAATAAAAAGACCCAAAGACAGCATCTTGAAATGTGCCTATATTATGTGAATGCACATATAAAACACGTGCTTAATTCAAGTGGAACTCTAGTTTTCTGTTGTGAATTTAGGGGATTTTATTAACATAATCTTGTGCAGGTTTTATTATAAAGTTGAGGTAACGGTTTTATAATAATATGTTATGAAACTATTTGTATTGTCTATCATTGTGCATATTAATGGATATTAGCATGCAATGTGCATATTTTATTGTGGTGGACATACTAAGCCCTAGATTCTGGTTATGTTTTAGGATTATTGTGACTATATATATATATATATATATATATATATATATATATATATATATTCTATTGTACTACTGCAGTAATTTGGTGAATTTTGATCATCATTCTCTTGTCCTTGTCGCCTATTAAATGTTTAATAAAACAAATCTTATCTTCATGCAATCAGCTGTGTGTGTGGTATTAATGATGCACATGATTTTTTCATACAAAAAAAAAAAAGATAAAAAACAAATACAATTCTAAATAGTCTTTCATATAAGTGCCCACAAGGCACTCAGTGCCTATAGCAGTAAGATTGCAAGGGCCAGCATCTATACTCAGACATTACTATCCATCTGGTCATTTGTGGCTTAATTGAGCAATAAACTGCAGGAAAGGGGGTGCAAGGGATTCTGAGAGGGGTACAAGACTCTTTATAGTTGAGGAAGCATATAAAGCAGACCATATGCCACCTCTAGTAGTTTCTATTATATAATTGTGTAGCAGTGCCCATGTGGGGTCGCTGAGTGTAGTAGTTCCACCCGTCATCCTGATCAGTCCAGCATTCACTTCCAGTCACTCCTCACTGAACATTGAACAGCTTGTTTTTGTGGTTTTATTGAGGGATTTAAGTTGGATGTGGTAAAGGGAACATGGGATGCCAAGATAATTGACTTTAAGCGAATGAAAGATTTTTTGAATCTGTATTTGCAGTCTCTAAAGCTCCATACTCCTCCAGCACATCACTTCTAAGTCATCTTTGCTTCCTCTACTGCAAAATACTTGATTCCTGGCACAGCTAGCAAATGGTTAGGCTCCATTCTGAACAAGGCACAACAGTTCTGGATTCACCATTTGCTGGCAGGGGCCTGCAGTCCCCTTTGGTGTAGCAACCAATAGCAACTGAAAATAGCCTTTTTGTGCTGTGTTCTAAGTGCAGCAGCCTGTCTCTATTCCCAGCGACATCACAGTCTCTCTCTCTGGCTCTACCTACACTCCTGGCATGTCTCTCCCAGATCTTCTGACTGTGCCTGTCATTCACAGACCCCGGATGGATCCCTCCCGATGACCTGCCCTGCAATGTTCCCCGCTGTCCTTCTCCTGCTCCTGTTCAGGACACTCATTTGGGTTGTATAGAGAGATTCCTTCCCAGCTCCCGAGCTTCAGGCCCAAGATCACCCCCCAGCCTAGAAGGGGAGCTCCCTCAAAGGCCACGACAGCCTAACACTGCATCACTCAGAGTTCTTCCACCCGAAAACTCTTCCCCCAGCAGGCTGACCCTGGGTATATTTAGGAGGCCTGCCCCCTGCCAATCCTAGTTGGGGATTGGTCAAGACTCCCAGATACACCCCATGTCACTCCAATCCTTTCTCCCCACCTCTTTTCCAGAAACTTCCAGAAACCAGAGGGAGGTGCCAGAGAGATGAAGTCATATGTCAGTCACCTGCTGCTACTCTCAAACCACTCCCAGCCCCCAGATCTAAACAAACAGGCCTAGCTCTTAGCTAGGCCTGTCTAAATTTACCTGCACTGGCTGAAACAAAAAAACGACTACCTCTCGCAACCTACCTAAGGTAGAGGGTGCTACACTCACCCCCCCTCCCCCCCACCACCAGCAATCAGCTAGTCTCTAGCTGAGAAAATGTGAAAAAATTGCTCCTGGGCCCAGGAGCAAGGGCATTCCAAGAAATAAGTTGGATGGGGGAAGGGAAACAACTTGGGCGGGGAACTGTACAAATAAATATCAGTACAAAAATAGATATATACATTTTTGGTGGGTATTTACAACTGTACAGCACGACTAAGGCACTCCTAACTACAGGTCCCTGCAGCTAACAACATATACACATTTTTGACCCAAAGCTCCAGGGAGAAGTGTCAGTTCTACCAGTCCTCAGTCCACTATCTGGGACACATGGTGTCTGAAGAAGGAGTGTCTACACCTCTTCCTAATAAAAGATACTCTGCTCGCTGGCATTCTTGTCCTCTGGAATGATGGGGATGGACAGCTGTCCCATCCCTGAAGATCCTGAGAGAAAACATAAAACATCACATCCTACACTTACATCTACCTATATACTGTAAAAGCCTCTGATGGAAAGGGGGTTCGTATCTTTCCAGCAAAGAATAATAAGCAACACAACATGTACATTTTTGCTTGCTGTGTTCTGTCAGAAGGGAACACAAACCTATAGTAGGTGCCGCCAATTTTGTGTTTCCAGCGCTGGAAACCGGCGATGCGAGGCTGTGCTTCTCGTGTTCGCCGCCCCCACGAGATGCCGCGCATCCATAGGAATCCATTGAGGGCAGCGAGCGGGAGGAGCGACATAGCTCGGCGCTGGCTCCCGCGACGGGGCTCGCGGGTGTCAATCTCGCCGCTAGCAGAGGCGAGATTGACACAATATCGGCGGCAGGTACTGTAACAAACAGAACAACAACAACAAAACATACATATTTTCACTTCTGAACAATCCTTTTTCTGCTCTGCCTCTCCTTGAAGAAACAGGCTCCAAAAGAGGTAAGCAGGAACAGTTACACTCAAAGTGTCCATGAACAGACAGTCCCTCTGTCAGTCACACAGGGTGGCAGGCATAGTCTGTTCCTGCAAGTCAGGGAAATAAGGAAGAAAGGGCACAGACTGCCGCTACCACAGTTAAATTACCTGGATTTTAGGCATAGTATTGTGGGGCTGGTAGTCTCTTCCAGCCTTTCTCTCCTCTGTGGAAAACAATTGTATAGATGCAGAAACCTTCCTACATAAAAGCTCCGCCCAGTGCTCAGACCTTGAGGTTGCTGACAGCTCCAACGTACCAGAATAATGAAAGGGATGGTTGGCACTCAGGACGACATCCAAAATAGCATTCCTTTATTAAATACATGTACAGAGCGGTAAAACAGCCTACACATTGTGGACATTAGTCCTTAGTCATGGCTGATAAAAAACAAAATAAGTAACACTTAAATAGTATATACAATATAGAAGGGGGGCTCCTTCAAAGGCCACAACAGCCTAACACTCCATTACTCAGTTCTTCCACCTGACAACTCCTCCCCCAGCAGGCTGACCTTGGGTATATATAGGAGGCCTGCCCTCTGCCAATCTTAGTTGGGTATTGGTCAGAGCTCCCAGATACACCCCATGTCACTCCAATCCTCTTTCCCCAGAACCTTTCAGAAAGCAGAGGGAGGCGAAAGAGAGATGAAGCCCCCAGATCAAAACAAACAGGCCTAGCTTTTATTTAGGCCTGCCTAAATTATCCTGCACTGGCTAAAACAAAAAAAAAATACTACCTCTAGCAACCTACCTACCTAAGGTAGAGGGTGCTACACTTGCATAACAGAAGGTCAGTTATAAAGGAGCATTATCACTCATGTGTGCCCAGAACAGCTGCATCTAGCTATGGACCTGCATAAACAATGTACCTAAACCACTGTGTATTCTTAAAAAACACTAATTATTTGAAGTGTGTAAAATAAGTGTGGTTGAAAGTGGAAATCTTAGTCATGGTGAACAAACAATTCTTAAAAATATTCTGGGATTATTTCACTTATGTCCAGAGCAAATCAGCTAGTTCCATTTTGAAAAAAAGTACATTTAAGCTCCTAATAATTTCCTGAATAAGTGGTCAGGTTATCCTCTGGACTGCAGAGTGGAAGGGCTCTTCTTTGGGTATCCACTTTGTTACCTGTATAAAGTGGACACTTCCCATTGATTGTCCAGTGGCAGAGTCCCCTCAGATCCTAGAAGACTGCAGTAGCATACTGACGTCAGGGAAAGAGACAGAAAGAAAACTGCTAATAGCAATCCCAAGCTGCAGTCCTGGATCGCTGGTGGTGATAGGGTTTGCTACAACACGAAGGACATAGCTTTATTGGCATTGTCCTAATGCCTCTTTCTCAAACTTGGCAGTAAAATCACTAGTAATGTTCAGCAGGCCCTAGGTATGACACTCACTGTTTTTTTTTTTATATGTTTTTACAACACAGGTCTTGGAACATGACCTATTTCAAATCAATGTACCTGGACTCAAGAGTAAAGAAGTTTATTAGAGGCAAGGGCTGAATTTAAAGTGGATGTAAACCCAAATGTATTTATTTATTTTTTTGCTGTCACAATGTAGTGTATAAGATTTCCTATCATCTGTGCCAGGTCTTGCCACAAAGAGTTAATCCAGCTCTGAGCAATCCTCTTTTCTTTTTACAGTAAGATAAACAGACAAACAGGAGAACTTTTGTCCGTTCCGCCCCCTTGCTGTGAATGACAGGTTATTTACATATCTCATGCACTAAGCCTGATGCAGGCATTATTTTTTAATTCCCACCCCCACTCCTTTTCTGAAGTTATGTGGTTACTTTTCTGGATTTTGACTAGATGTTAGTTATCATAGCAGAAGTTCAGTGTAAGGAATACACATGAGAAAATGCATGTTGACAAGGGGAGTGTAGAGGTGGGCGGGGAGTTTACTGACATCACAACTCCACCCACCGAGCTCCAGACAACAGATCCACCCACAGAATCTGCAGTTTTTAAGTTCTTATAACTGACAGAGGGGAGACATTTGACAGGTAAGGATACATGCAGGAGGCATGTATATCCTTATAGATCAGCACTATGGCAGTATTTTAGAAAGGATGAGAGTGGGTTAACATCCACTTTAACACAAAAAAATAAACACCAAACATTCCCAACAGATCCCAAAGCTTCTTTAGGGTCTGTCAGACCTATCCAGTGTTTTTAGGGACCTATGTATTCAACTAGGGATGAGCCGAACACCCCATGGTTCGATTCGCATCCAGTACATGCGAATGGACCGAAAGTTTGCGCAAACTTTCGAACCCCGTTAAAGTCTATGGAACTCGAACGTAAGAAATCAAAAGTGCGAAATTTAAAGGCTAATATGCAAGTTATTGTCCTAAAAACGGTCTGGGGACCCAGGTCCTGCCCCAGGGTACATGTATCAATGTAAGAAACAGTTTTAAAAACAGACGTTTTTTCAGTAAAAAAATAAAAGTGAAATATTCCTTTAAATATCGTGCCTGGGGGGTGTCTATAGTATGCCTGTAAAGTGGCACGTGTTTCCCGTGTTTATAACTGTCCTTGCACAAAATGAAATTTCTAAAGGAATAAAAGTCATTTAAAACTGCTTGCATCTTTAATATAATGTCTGGTCCCGGCAATATGGATGAAAATCATTGAGAAACATGGCATGGGTAGCCCCCCCCCCCCCAGCCCATTACCAGCCCCTTTGGGTCTTGTATGGATATTAAGTGGAACCCCGCACCCAAATTAAAAAAAGGAAAGGCGTGGGGCCCCCAGGCCCTATATACTCTGAACAGCAGTATACAGGCGGTGCAAACAAGACAGGGACAGTAGGTTTGTTCTTAAGTAGAATCTGTTTGTAATTTTGAACTGGTAAATTTTTAAAGAGTAGCTCCAGCCAAAAAATCTATTTTTAAGCTTTTTGGAAAACATAGGGAAGGGTTATCACCACTGTAACATTTGTTTTGCTGTCTGTGCACCTGTTCAGAAGATTTCACCTCACTTTCTGTCCCAATGACAATTGGATTTAGAATTTTTTTTTTTTTTTTAAGGGAAACAAGGATTGGTGATAAAGCATCAGTGGAGAGGAGACACCTTTTTCCCATATCAACTCTTACAGGAGAGTAGGGATGAGCTTCGAGTTCGAGTCAAACTCATGTTCGACTCGAACATTGCCTGTTCGCCCGATTGCGGAACAGCGAACAATTTGGGGTGCTTACGGCAAATTCGAAAAGCCGCGGAACACCCTGTAAAAGTCTATGGGAGAAATCTAAAGTGCTAATTTTAAAGGTTTATATGCAGGTTATTGTCATATAAAGTGTTTGGGGACCTGGGTACTGCCCCAGGGGACATGTATCATTGCAAAAAAAAGTTTGAAAAACGGCCGTTTTTTTGGGAGCAGTGATTTTAATAATGCTTAAAGTGAAACAATAAAAGTGAAATATTCCTTTAAATTTCGTACCTGGGGGGTGTCTAGAGTATGCCTGTAAAGCAGCGCTTGTTTCCCTTGCTTAGAACTGTCCCTGCACAAAGTGTCATTTCTGAAGGAAAAAAAGTAATTTAAAAGCACTCGCGGTTATAATGAATTCTCGGCTCCCGGCAATACAGAGAAAAGTCATTGATAAAAAAATAAAAAAAATGCGTGGGGGTCCCCCCAAATTTAATTACCAGGCCCTTCAGGTCTGGTATGGATATTAAGGGGAACCCTGCGTCAAATAAAAAAAAAAATTACGTGGGGTTCCCCCCAAAAATCCATACCAGACCCTTTATCCAAGCACGCAACCTGGCAGGCCGCAGGAAAAGAGGGAGGGACGGGAGAGTGCCCCCCCATCCTGAACCATACCAGGCCACATGCCCTCAACATTGGGAGGATGCTTTGAGGGTCTGTAACCCCTCAAAGCACCATGTCTCCATGTTGATGGGGACAAGGGCCTCATCCCCACAACCCTTGCCCGGTGGTTGTCGGGGTCTGCGGGCGGGGGGCTTATCGGAATCTGGAAGACCCCGTTAACAAAGGGGACCCCGAGATCCTGCCCCCCTATGTGAATTGGTAAGGGGTACATTGTACCCCTACCATTTCGCAAAGAAAGTGTAAAAAAATGTTAAAAAAAAAACACACAGACACCGTTGGGAAAAGTCCTTTATTAAAAAAAAAAAAAAAAAAAAAGATTCCAGCAGCGGTAATCCACTCTCGGTATCCTGCGATTGGTGGTCTCCTCTCCGGGGTCCAGCGATGGATGATCTCTCCTATCCGGGGTCCAGGCTCCAACGATGATGTCCAGCGCAGCAAGGAACAGCACTCTTCACCGGAGCGGAGACACCCCGGGAATGACGCGGCTTCAGCCAGTGACAGCTCTTAAAGCGGAGGTTCCGCAGCTTTTCGTTATTTTTTCTTGGCCCATTAAATTATCACTACCATTGCAAATGCTTACTCACTGTTCATAATGTGCAAACTGCCACCATTCCATTTTCCGACACAAGGATGACTTATAAAAACCTCCGTGGGACATTTCATTTTGCTTGTGGGCAATAGAAGCCCACAAGCACCTACTTCCTGATTGCGGAGAATGCTGTCTTCCCAGCATTCTCCACTCGATCCCGCGCATGCTCAGTGTTGACGGTGCTGTGCACTGTCAACACTGAGGGTTGCCATCACAACGGGCGGCGATGTAGAAAGTTCCCACCCCCGTTGTCATGGCAACGTCGTCAACTACCTGAATCCCAGTTTATACAATGGCGCCATTAGAGAGTCCCTCGTCACGTGACCGACGTCACGCGTCACTTCACGAGTGAAATCTCTCGAGATTTCAAGGCACGGCGCTCCACTTTTCATTTTGCAAATAGGTCCCGCAACGCATTGCGGCGCCGGGGAAAGCATCAGCTACGCCTACTCCCGCGGGAGGGGAATATCGGAAATCACTTTTCAGATGGAAATAATAAGGTATTTAATAAAAAAAATAATAATGGTTTGCCGATTCAGTATGTGCGTTGTGCACAGTTTTTTTTTAAATAATGTTGTATGCTTGGGTGAACCTCCACTTTAAGTAGCATGACCCCGCCCCCTCTGATGCAACGGAAACCTGTGTTACAGGATTCTAAAAATAATTTTTTTTTAAATAAAAATAAGGACTTTTCCCAACGGTGTCTGTGTGTTTTTTTTTTACACTTCCTTTGTGAAATGGTAGGGGTACAATGTACCCCTTACCAATTCACATAGGGGGGCCGGGATCTGGGGGTCCCCTTTGTTATAGGGGTCTTCCAGATTCTGGTAAGCCCCCCACCCGCAGACCCCCACAACCACCGGGCAAGGGTTGTGGGGTTGAGGCCCTTGTCCCCATCAACATGGGGACATGGTGCTTTGAGGGGTCACAGACCCCCAAAGCATCCTCCCCATGTTGCGGGCATGTGGCCTGGTATGGTCCAGGAGGGGAGGGCGCTCTCTCGTCCCCATCTCTTTTCCTGCGGCCTGCCAGGTTGTGTGCTCGGATAAAGGGTCCGGTATGGATTTTTGGGGGGAACTCCAAGCCATTTTTTTTTTTAATTTTGCGTGGAGTTCCCCTTAAAATCCATACCAGACCTGAAGGGTCTAGTATGGATATTTGGGGGGAACCCCACGTAATTTATTTTTTGAATTTGACGCAGGGTTCATTATTCATTATAGCCGCAAGTGCTTTTAAATTACTTTTTTTCCTTCAGAAATTACATTTTGTGCAGGTACAGTTCTAAGCACGGGAAACAAGCGCTGCTTTACAGGCATACTCTAGACACCCCCCAGGTACGAAATTTAAAGGAATATTTCACTTTTATTGTTTCACTTTAAGCATTAGTAAAATCACTGCTCCCGAAAAAACTGACGTTTTTAAAACTTTTTTTGCATTGATACATGTCCCCTGGGGCAGGACCCGGGTCCCCAAACACTTTTTATGACAATAACTTGCATATTAGCCTTTAAAATTAGCACTTTAGATTTTTCATGTTCGAGTCCCATAGACTTTAACAGTGTTCGGATGTTCGAACAAATTTATTGCCTGTTCGCAAGTTCTGGTGCGAACCGAACAGGGGGGTGTTCGGCTCATCCCTACAGGAGAGAATTTCCCTTCCTAGGGGTAGATTTCCTCTCACTTCCTGTAGTCTCCCTACGTTTGTAAGTAGGAGTCGTTTGAAAGTCGGATGTTTGAAAATAGGGGCCTGTCCTATATACTCTGCAGAAATTTGGGCTTTAGGTGTTGGTGTTGCCACAACACTATAAGCCCTCACAGTTACTCTAGGTGGGCGCAGGAACGGGCCCTGCTGTAAAATATTAGATCAAGAATTGTAACAACATGACCCTGTTGAACAGGGTCAGAAAAATTGGGCCTTTGGTGGTGGACGGTGTGGTGGTGTTGCCACAACACTGAAAGCCCTCACAGTTACTCTTGGTGGGCGCAGGAACGGGCCCTGCTGTGAAATATTAGATCAAGAATTGTAATTACATGCCCCTGTTGAACAAGGGCAGAAAAATTGGACCTTAGGCACTGGTGCTGGTGCCACAACACTGCAACCCCTGACAGATACTCTAGTTGGAGCGCAGGAATGAGCCCTGCTGCAAAGTATTACAGCAAAAATTGTAATTACATGCCCCTGTTGAACAAGGGCAGAAAAATTGGACCTTAGGCACTGGTGCTGGTGCCACAACACTGCAACCCCTGACAGATACTCTAGTTGGAGCGCAGGAATGAGCCCTGCTGCAAAGTATTACAGCAAAAATTGTAATTACACGCCCCTGTTAAACAGGGGCAGAAAAATTGGGCCTTAGCTACTGGTGGCGGTGCCCAGAAACAAAAATGTTCTTACAAGCTATCAACATGAACATTGAGGAGGAAGAGGATAGTCACTCAGCATAACAGGATAGTCAGATAGAACTAACTAGGGTGGGATTTTAAGTGAGGCAATCCCTGGGATTAGCCTCCATCCCCGATATTTTGGAAAAAAGCAACAACTAAAATGGTGGGACTTTAAATGAAGCAACACTGCTGAGTTAAAAGCATCAATCAATAAAACATGGTTTAATGGTTACAAGGAATACATACATCATGAGATAGCAGAAAACATTATACTGAATAGTAGCAACATAATCATATAGTTAATAATGTATAATTATTAAACAGTAGCAATATAATGATTATCTCAACATAATAAATACTGCACATGAGGTAGGCAGACCAAAATTGTTATGATAATAACATATAAACCATGATAGATAGGTGCATATTGGTAAACTATATAGGTAAAAATGTTAAAACATGATCACTGTGACATCGCATCGTAAGCTCTACACGTTTCGTGGTTGTTGTTACCACTCGTCAGGAGCTGATGCTGGATGTATCTATAAACAAATAGAATGGTCAAATTGGTAAATTGGTAGAAATTATATATATATATATATAGATATAAGCAATGGTATATAAAGGAGAGGGGAGGGAAACCCCTCCAAACACTCTCACCTCATAATGGTACGCTGGTATAATCTTGGTAATATTAACGATTAAAATGTTTTTTTTTTGTTTAGCATAGATAATGTCCTCCCCCGGGAGCTGAGGTGGTATGAACCCAAGGCACAGTGGTGGTAACAGGTATCCAGAAAGTGAGTGTGGATCTCCAGTGAGTGAATTCTACCAATTTACCAATTTGACCATTGCTTATATCTATATATATATATATATATATATAATTTCTACCAATTTACCAATTTGACCATTCTATTTGTTTATAGATACATCCAGCATCAGCTCCTGACGAGTGGTAACAACAACCACGAAACGCGTAGAGCTTGTTACGATGCGATGTCACAGTGATCATGTTTTAACATTTTTACCTATATAGTTAACCAATATGCACCTATCTATCATGGGTTGTAAGGTACCTGTGATAGGAAGTGTCCGAAGTGGAACTTGTGTGCTGAGGATTCAGGCGAAAACGTAGTCAGGCAGATTAGGTTGGCAACAGATCAGGCAAAATGGTACACGATCGAAATCCAGAGAGTGGTCAGGCAGGCAAAGGTCATACACGAGCTGGTGGTGAAGTACAAAATCAGAAGGCTAGAGAGTAGTCAGGAATTAAGGCAGAAGTTCAACACGAAAATCAAGATCAAAAAGCAGTCACAACACCCAGGGAGCTATTCCACACAAACAGGCACTGAGAGATAGCATCACTTCCTTTTTATGGGCTGCTTTGATTGAAAATTGTCCACAGCTGGCAGCAGGTGGGGCTAGTGAGTCCAAGGTAATGCTGGATACTGAGAAGACATTTCCAAAAGCCCAGATCTCCTCCGTAGCACAACAGGTAAGGCTGCAGCTGTGGGACCAGGAAGATCCCGGTTCAAATACACCCAGGTACATGACAGGGCCCCCTCCCTAGTGGGGGCCTAGCGGGGCTTAGTGGGAAAGGAGGCATGGAAGTCTTTAATAAGAGAAGGGGCATGCAGATCTTTGGCTGGAACCCAGGAACAGTCTTTGACGGGATATCCCTTCCAATGAACCAGATACCGAAGGCCACGACCCTGTCTTCAAGAATCAAGAATCTCAGAGACTTCAAACTCATTTTGTCCATCAACAAGAACAGGAGGAGGTAGCTGTTGCGTTCTGGAGTAGCGATTGAAAATTGCTTTTTTGAGGAGGGAAACGTGGAACACAGGATGAATCCGGAGAGAGGAGGGTAATTTCAACCGGTAGGAGACTGACACGACCCGAGCAATAATTCTGTAAGGACCAATGAATCGAGGGCCCAATTTGGTAGAAGGTTGTTTCAGTCTCACATATTTGGTTGATAGCCAAACTCTGTCCCCCACCACATATGGAGGTATATGGCGTCTTCGTTTGTTGGAAAAAAGTGCATACTTGCCTGCTGACTTCCGTAGTAATAAGCAAATCTTTTTCCAATGCAGCAGAATATTTTTCACCCGCTGATCTGCTGCTGGTACACCAGAAGAAGGCTGAAGTAGGGGCAAAGTCTGAGGATGATAGCCTAGGGCTGCGTAGAATGGTGTGGTATGAAGAGCACTGTGCCAACGGGAATTAATGACGAACTCAGCTTAAGGCAAATAATCAGACCAGTTGGAGTGTAAGGCATTGACATAATGTCGAAGATAGGTTTCTAGGGTCTGGTTCATGCATTTGGTTTGACCATCTGTTTGAGGGTGATGTGAGGTAGAGAGTGAAAGCGTTACTCCCAGTTTCTTGCAGAACGTTCTCCAGAATCGGGAAACAAACTGGGATCCGCGGTCTGAGACGACATTGGTAGGTATGCCATGATATCTCACAATATGGGAAAGGAAGAGAGTAGACAGTGCTTCCGCTGTAGGTAATCCCGGGAGCGGCACAAAATTAGACATTTTGAAAGAGCGATCCACTATGACCCATATAACAGTCATGCCCTCGGACTTGGGTAAGTCTGTAATGAAGTCCATAGTCAAATGGGTCCAAGGCTGACGAGGTGCCGAAAGTGGTTGTAATAGTCCAGTAGGCAATGTATGGGGTACTTTATTAGCAGCACAAGTTGGACAGGCAGCCACATAGTCAGTAACATCCCTTTTCATATGAGGCCACCAGACATGACGCTGCAAGGTCTTAAGAGTGATGGTGACACCAGGATGACCAGATAACACACCATCATGTGCCCAGAGGAGTACAGGTTTTCTGAGGCTAGGGGCTACGAACAGGCGACCTGGTGGTATCTTCAAGCCTTGGAGAACACGATTCTGGGTTTCATGTAACTGTTGGGAAAGAGCCGTAGAGATCTGTGTGATAATTTTGTGAGGTGGGATTATATACTGCTCGATAGGTTGGTCTTCTTAGGTAGCGAACTGTCTGGAAAGAGCATCGGCTTTCTTGTTTTTATGCAAAGGAACATAAGAAAGAACAAAATTAAAACGGGAGAAAAACAGAGCCCATCGAGCCTGACGTGAGTTCAAATGTCTTGCAGTCTGAAGATACAGTAGGTTTTTATGGTCAGTGAGGAACGAAAAAGGTTTGGGAGCCCCTTCCAGAAGATGTCGCCATTCAGACAATGCCAATTTGATGGCCAGTAGTTCTCGATTCCCAACATCGTAATTCATCTCCGCTGGAGAAAACTTTCTAGAAAAAAATGCTACTGGATGGATTCTACCGGACTTAGGCTGTCTCTGGGAGAGCACGGCACCTGCTCCTACCTCAGAGGCATCAACCTCAACTATGTACTGGAGATCGGGATTTGGATGCTGAAGAATTGGAGCTTTGCTGAACATGTCTTTTAATTGCTGGAAAGCCGATTCTGCTTCTGAGGACCATACCTTGCAATTTGTACCTTTCTTAGTCATAGCAGTAAGGGGGGCCGCAATGGAGGCAAAACCTTTGATGAAGCGTCTGTAGTAATTTGCGAACCCTAGAAAGCTTTGGAGCCCTCTTAAAGTGGTCGGTTGGGGCCATTGCAAGACAGCGAAAAGTTTTTGAGGGTCCATTTGGAAACCGACAGCACTTATAATGTATCCAAGGAAAGGAATACGGCTTTGATGGAAACTGCATTTCTCAATCTTTGCGTGAAGATGGTTTTCTCTCAGTCATTGCAATACCTGCTTTACATGCAAGATGTGCTCTAGATGAGTCTTGGAAAAGATTAAAATGTCGTCCAAGTAGATGATCACAAAACTGTTGCTGAAATCATGAAAAATGTCATTCATGAAACGTTGGAAGACAGCAGGGGCGTTACACAACCCAAATGGCATAACCAGATATTCAAAATGTCCATTACGAGTGTTGAATGCTGTCTTCCACTCGCCCCTGTCTTTAATTCGAATCAGATTATAAGCCTCTCGTAGGTCTAGCTTGGAGAAGATAACAGCCCCCTTAAGTACATCAAACAGTTCAAGAATGAGAGGCAAAGGGTAGGAGTCTTTTACGGTGATTTGATTTAACCCTCAATAGTCTATGCATGGTCGAAGACCCCCATCCTTTTTTTCAACAAAGAAAAAACCTGCCCCTACTGGAGAAGAAGAGGGTCGGATAAAACCTCTTACCAAGTTGTCTTTTACGTATTCCCCCATGGATTTTTGTTCAGGCAAAGACAGGGCATAGGTCCTTCCTTTGGGAAGAGGTGCTCCAGGAATCAATTTAATTGCACAGTCAAAAGAACGATGTGGTGGTAAAACCTCTGCCTTTTGCTTGCAAAATACGTCTGCAAACACATGGTATTCATGAGGCAAGGTAGGTGGGACGGCCACGGAAGCCAAAATACAAGCAGAAAGTCTTTTGAGTTGAGACAAACAGTTTGAATGACAGAACGACCCCCAAGAGGTTAGTTCTCCATTTTCCCAATCAAAAGAAGGGTTATGTTGTTGTAACCATGGGTAACCAAGAATAACGTGCAGAAGTGGAGAATCAATAAGAGACAAGACAACTTCCTCTTTGTGGAGTACGCCTACCTGAAGGGTGATTGCCAGAGTCTCAAATTTTACAATGCCATCTCCCAAGGGTTGTCCATTCACGGTGGTAATGTTCAGGGGTCTGGAACAAATGGGATATTATTTTTTTTAGCAAAAGTGTAGTCCAAGAATATGCCAGCAGCTCCAGAATCCACAAAAGCCTCACAGGAGGCAAGCTTAGAGGGTAAATGGATAATTGTAGGAACAGTAATCTTGGTCTTGGAGGATATACCTGTAAGGTCTAAGCCAGCTCCTCCAACACTGGTTAGACCCTGCCTTTTACTGGACGGGAAGGGCAGACAGATAATAAATGTCCTTTAAGTCCACAGTATAGGCATAGGCCCAAGGCACGCCTCCTTTGTTTCTCCGACTCAGTTAGGTGGAGACGGCTTACATCCATGGGTTCCACAGGTGCCTGGGGTTCAACTGAGATTTCAGGTTCTGGCTGAGGTGGTTCTTGGAAGTTAGGGGCCAAACGGTAAACTGGCCTAGGAAACTTGCGAGTTCTATGTCTCTCTTGGCACCTTTCATGATACATCCAGACGAACACAGAGCTCTATGAATTTCTCTAGGTCTTCTGGGGACTACTTATAGACTAATTAGTCTTTGATGCGATCTGCAAGACCTTTTCGGAAGGCTGCACGTAATGCCCTTGAGTCCCAATTAGTCTTAGCAGCAAGGGTACGAAACTCAATAGCATATTGTGCCACAGACCTGGTGCCTTGCATGTCCAAGAGTGAATACTCAGCTGCAGAAGCTCTATCTGGCTTGTCAAATACAGTCTGGAGAGAAGCCAGAAATTTGTCAGCGTCTTGCAGCACAGGATCATTGCGTTCCAGATAAGGAGAAACCCAGGCCAGGGCCTTCCCCTTTAACAAGGAAATTACAACAGTCACTTTGGCAAACAAAGTGCTAAAGGTCCCAGGGTTGTTGCGGAAATGCAAACGGCAAACATTTAAAAAGCCTTTGCAGTCCTCAGTATCACTACCAAATTTGTCAGGCAAGGGAAGTTTGGGTGGTACAGAAGAGGCAGGTTGGATCGTAGCAGGAGTAGGATCCGGAGTCTGGACCATTGCAGAGGAAGCAGGCAAACAAGATTTAAGCATAGTACAAAGTTCATCTAACTTGGCGTCCAGGGAAGAAAGATGCTGTTCATGAGCTCCAATCAATTGTCCCTGACGTGAAATCGCCTTAACAATCTCAGCAGGGTCCACTGTCATTGTTGCCCGTTTGTAATGTAAGGTACCTGTGATAGGAAGTGTCCGAAGTGGAACTTGTGTGCAGAGGATTCAGGCTAAAATGGAGTCAGGCAGATTAGGCTGGCAACAGATCAGGCAAAACGGTACTCGATCGAAATCCAGAGAGTGGTCAGGCAGGCAAAGGTCATACACGAGCTGGCGGTGAAGTACAAAATCAGCAGGATAGAGAGTAGTCAGGAATTCAGGCAGAAGTTCAACATGAAAATCAAGATCAAAAAGCAGTCACAACACCCAGGGAGCTATTCCACACAAACGGGCGCTGAGAGATAGCATCACTTCCTTTTTATGGGCTGCTTTGATTGAAAATTGTCCACAGCTGGCAGCAGGTGGGGCTAGTGAGTCCAAGGTAATGCTTAATACTGAGAAGACATTAACAAAAGCCCAGATCTCCTCTGTCGATCGGATGATTGATTTACAATGCCTGTTTTTTTCAGCCATCTGGTGAGTAGGAACCTCTAAGGGGCAACTCTTATAAGGAAGGAGGATTGTGGGGCTGTGAATACAGTGGAAGCTGCAGCGAGATAAGAAGCTTATCAGGCTTCACAGACCACCCCTTTAGCAGTTGGGACATTATTATCCTTGCTACCAGAACTCTATTGAGCAGCTTTATATATATATATAGAGTTTTATTTATTTATTTCTTGATTCACTCTTATGGACTTCCATATGATAGAGTGGTCATATCTATTATGACCACTAAGCGCTGCTTCAGTAATTGACAAGTTCTCTTGTTGTAGTTTACTATTATATTGCTACTGTTTAATAATTATACATTATTTTATTTTTTTATATTAAACGTTTTTATTGAACACTGTACACATGAAGTATGGCATTACAGGGTATATGGCAATAATAATAACAGAGATCAGATACAAGTACCAATACATTGACATTCACAGATCAGAAAGAGACAGAGTTGGAGCCCAACCCAGAGTAGTATATTTTAGGGACTGCATACGTCAGGATCAACCCATACAAGTATCAGATACCGAAAGCCACATGTCCCAAATCTTATTGTATTTATCCGGGCATCCTCTATTGAGATATATAATTTTCTTATAAGGCAAAGTGGCATTCACATCTGCTTTCCACTCAGAGAAACTAGGAGGTGTAGGTCTCATCCAGTGTCTAGCTATAATCTTTTTAGCTGAAAAAGTGTTTCATGAAGGAACGTTTTAGTGAATTTGTCGGGTTCCGCACCGGGGAAAATACCCAGCAGGCATATTTTTGGGTCAAGGGTTACGGGGGACCCCATGTCATCATGGAGGAAATCTACTATTTGTTTCCACAAGCTCTGGAGCCGAGGACATGCCCAGATCAGGTGAAAAAACTTACCAGCCTCTCGTGTACACATTGCACATTCCGTACTAGTCCTGGGCTTAAAACGAGCCACTCGGAGAGGAGTAAGGTAAGCACGATGTAAAATGTACAGTTGAGATAATCTATCTGAGAGTCTAGGAGAAACGGTCTTGCAGGCATCAAGTGCCTCACTCCACTCCTCATCCTCCAGCGATCCCACATCCCTCTCCCACCTCGGTTTGAGATTGTATGCTAAGGCAGTAGCAGACGGGGTGAGAAGCATGTTGTAAAAGTCAGAGATCAACCTGCGAGGGTCTGAGCTCTTGATCACTGCCATCAGGGTGTTGGGGGTGGGCTGCGGGATGGAGGAGGGAAATTGGGCTCGTATGGCATGACAGAGCTGTATGAATCTATAATGCATGGATCGTGGGAGTGTGTATTGTTCCTGAAGATCTTCAAAATTTCTAAGGGCCCCATCAGATAGTATGTGGTGTAAATAGAAAATCCCTCTCCTACTCCACACCTCCGTATCAGGAATCAGACGCAGTTCAGGGAGATTTCTATTGTGCCAGAGGGGGGTGAAATCGTTAAAGGGCGGGATCTTGACCTGTTTAATAGCAATGTCCCAGATTCGTCTGTATTGGTATAGGAGCGACTTACGATCGCCGTCAGAGTCACTGCCACTCCTCCCCACAGCAATCGCCACCAAGGGATCAGAGGTGCACTGTACCCACGAAGGACACAGCAGGGCAAGGAATCGGAATCTATCAGTTTTGTCTATATGATAAAGCTGAAATAACTGGGCCGCAAGGTAATAGAAGTCTAGTTCCAGAAGGGCTGTTCCACCTAAGTCTGTAGGGTTTTTAAGTGCTTTCAAGGCCAGTTTATGTCTATTACCACCCCACACAAAAGACTTAAGCAGGGTTTCGAGTAATTTAAAATATTTCAGGGGTATGAAGATAGGTGAGTGCCAAAGCATATGAAGCATTTTAGGCAAGAGAATCATTTTTACAATATTCACCCGGCCCCATACTCCCAAAGGTAGTCTGGCCCACACCTGAATTTTGGACTTCAGTAAAGTAAACAGGGGTTCTATATTCAGGGCAATGTAGTCGGCAGGAGACCTGGATGCAGAGACTCCCAAGTACTTAATCTGGCTGACCCACTGTACCTGCAGGTGATCCTGCAGGGCAGGGGGGGGGGGAACTGTCAATGGGCAAAATTTGGGACTTATCCCAGTTTATTTTGAGGCCAGAAAAGGACCCAAAACGTTCTATGGTCTGTAACGCAGTATGTAAGGAAGTGTCGGAGTCTGCTAAATAAAGTAACGTGTCGTCCGCATATAAACAATTTTTTTCTACCAGGGATCCCAAGCCAAGGCCACGTATCCTGGGGTCATTCCTAATGGAGATTGCCAAAGGCTCGGCCGCTAGAGCATAGAGCAAGGGGGACAGAGGGCACCCTTGTCTAGTGCCCCTGGTCAGGTCAAATATAGTAGACGTCCAACCATTGGCAACAACCTTGCCCCTCGGGGCTTGGTATAGGATCTCGACCCATCTGATGAAGCTCGGACCAAAGCTGAACCCCCGCAGACAGCCCCACAAGTACCTCCACTCCACTGAGTCGAAGGCCTTGGCTGTGTCCAAGGCCACCACCACCCGAGAGCCAACCTCCGTATGCACCGCCTGTAGATTGATATAAAGCCTTCTAAGGTTGAACGAAGTGTTTCGGCCTGGCATAAAGCCGGCCTGGTCTGTATGAATGAGACTCAGAATCACTTGGTTCAAGCGTAGAGCCAAAATTTTTGCGAGGATTTTTATGTCAACCTGCAGGAGAGATATAGGCCTATATGACTCTAGCAGGATGAGCGAATTAGCAGGATTAATGTACGGAGCTCTTCTCTCTTGCGTCCTACTCCATTCCCTGTCAGGCCACGCCCCAATAATTATACATTATTAACTATATGATTATGTTGCTACTATTCAGTATAATGTTTTCTGCTATCTCATGATGTATGTATTCCTTGTATCCATTAAACCATTTTTTATTGATTGATGCATTTAACTCAGCAATGTTGCTTCATTTAAAGTCCCACCATTCTAGTTGTTGTTTTTTCCAAAATACGGTTCTAGTGACAGTATGAAGAGGAGGGGTGAGAGGGGGCATCCTTGTCTCGTCCCATTGTTGATATGGACTGTTTCCGACAGTGAACCATTGATCTTAATTTGTGCTGATGGATTTGAATAAAGCAACGTGATCCATGACATCATGCGAGAGCCCAAACCAATGTGTTGGCATGTCCCTAACATGTAGTCCCATGCTACACGATCAAATGCCTTCTCCGCGTCTGTGGACAGGAGAAAGCCTTCGATCTTCCGTGAACGTGCTGCATATATTAGGTTGAGTGCTTTTGTCACACTATCCCTGGTCTCCCTGCCTGGCATAAAGCCAGCTTGGTCAGGACCAATAATACTGTGCAGCAATGGTCTAAGCCTGTTGGCGAGTATTTTAGCCAAAAGCTTGACATCAATGTTAAGGAGCGAAATTGGTCTATAGCTGGCGCACAGTGGGGGTCTTTGTTCGGTTTCGGTATGACTGTTATGTGGGCAGAGAGGAATGACGGCGGTACCGTCCTAGGCGATGATAGGGAATTCAGAGCTTTGTGTAGAGGGTCGAGGAGCAGGTCAGTGAAGGTCTTGTAATAAATGGAAGTGAACCCATCCGGTCCTGGGCTTTTACCTGCTTTTAGGTCCTTAATGGACTGCAGAATTTCTGATTTATCAATGGGATTGTCTAGTTGTTGGGCAACCTCTCCTGTCAGAGTGGGTAAATTGGAATCGTTTAAGTATTCCTGAATTACTTGAAGTCTAGACTTTGGAGAGCGTGGGGGATTTCCCTGGGTGGGTAGATTGTAAAGGCTGGAGTAATAGTCATGGAAGTGTTTGCCAATTTCTTCTGTAGTAATGTCTACTTTTCCTTTATTATTTCTAATGCCCAGAATGTTCTGAGTCGATTTGGTGTCTTTCAGAGCACTGGCTAGAAACCTACCGGTTTTGTCTCCATGTTCGTAATAGACCTTTTTTCTAAAAAACAGAAATCTTTTGGTCTTTGAGTCTACGAGTTGCTGGAGAGCTTTCCTAGTTTCCAGAAGGGAGCTCGCCGATCGTTCTGATAGGGATTTTTTATGTAACGCTTCTAGGGTATGAATTTTGTCTGTCAGCTGACTGAAAGTCTTCTCCCTGTCTCTTTTACAGTGAGCCCCTATTTTGATTAATTCCCCTCTTATGGTGCATTTCTTTGCCTCCCAGATCATCATAGGGTCTACATCTGGTGCCACATTATGTGTGAAGAATTCTTTAATGGTTTTGGAAAGTCCAGGGAGCCTTTGTGGGTCAGTAAGGAGTGCCGGGTTCAGTCTCCACGTGTTGGATTTAGGGGGAGGTCTAGTCAGGTCTAAGGTGAGTGAAACTGGCGCATGGTCGGAGATAGACTGCATTCCTCTATTGGCCTCTGCTATCAGGTTGAGGTCCCTTTGTGATGTAAAGATGTAATCTATTCGTGAGTATCGGTTATGGGGGATGGAGTGGAACGTAAAGTCCCTGTCATCGGGATGCATGAGACGCCAAGAGTCTACCAGCTGTAAAGAATTTAGGAGGGATTTGATCTTTTTAAGAATCTTATATGTGATATAGGACCTACCAGTGGAGGTGTCCACGAGGGGGTTCAGTGGGATATTGAAATCCCCTCCTAGAATCACACACCCAGTGCCAAATCCCTTCAACTGTGATATCATAGGTTTGCAAAATGAGAGGTGGGATGTGTTGGGGAAGTAAACATTAGCTAAGGTCAGGGGTACACCCCTGCATTTCCCTTTCAGGAAGTCAAATCGTCCCTCAGGGTCCATAAGCTTGTCAGTGATTTCAAAGGCAGCGGTTTTACTTATTAGGATAGACACACCCTTAGTTTTTGCAACGTCATTTGTGGCATGGAATGCCTCGGTAAAGTAGGAGTCAGTGAGCCTGGGCACGTGAGAGGTCTTGAAGTGCGTCTCCTGCAGGAAGACAAACCGAGGCTTACCTTTTTTGAGTTCTCTTAAGAGAGTCGTGCGTTTCTCTGGGATATTTAGTCCCTTTGCGTTGTGAGATATCACTGTTGGGTTGCGGCCAAGAGATGAGTACGCCATGGCTAATATTCAGAGAGAGCTGGTGTTCTACGGCTAATGGAGAGGCTAATCAAAAAGACAGATATTGCGTAAGGTCGATGTTAATATAGTACAAAAGAAACAATTACAAGAAATCTGTTACAATAGAGGGGAGTTCGAGAGAGAAGGAAAAAACTCAAGAAAATAAAAGAAAGGAGGGGTGAGAGAGGGGAAGGTAGACAGAGGTAAGGTATGGAAGGGTTGGGGTACTGAGAAAAGGGTCAGAGAATGGAGAAATGGTTATCTTCCTTGGGGCTATACAAACCCACAAGGAACTCTAGTTAGTGAGTCCCGGGTGATCAATGAAGCTCACCCAGGATGCACTATTTGGGGGATAGGAAGGCGGCTATACGATATGTCAGTGTATTAAGAACAAGTGCTAACGTAAAGTAGTTCTAAGGGTCGTGGAACCTGAGGTGCTCGCCTCCCAGCCATAAGGAAGGCAATAGACAGTAGGGATGAGCTTGGTGTTCGAGTCGAACATACGTTCGACTCGAACATCGGCTGTTCGATCGTTCGGCGAACATCGAACGATTTGGGCCGTTCGCGCCAAATTCGAGTGACGCGAACGCCCCACAATACACTGCGCTATCGCAGTGCAATCCCGGCGCTGTGATTGGCCAAGCATGCACTGTGACCCCGCATGCTTGGCCAATCACAGCGCTGGCAGCTAGGAGAGCCATAATTGCCCACAGGCAGGTTGCCTGTGGCCAATTATAGCTCAGGGGGTTTAGCACATGCCCCACACTATAAAAGGCCGCCAGTGCGGCGGCCTTGTGTAGTGTGTTCCGGCGCAGGAAAAGAGAAGGATAGGCAGGGACAGTGTGATATTCTTTGTGCTATTCTTGTGTGCAGGGAGAGAGAAGGATAGGCAGGGAGAGTGTCAGTGTCATATTCTTTGCTAAACCTTGTGTGCAGGGAGAGAGAAGGATAAGCAAGGGGCAGTGTCAGTGTCATATTCTCTGCTAAACCTTGTGTGCAGGGAGAGAGAAGGATAGGCAGGGAGAGTGTCAGTGTCATATTCTTTGATAAACCTTGTGTGCAGGGAGAGAGAAGGATAGGCAGGGGACAGTGTCAGTGTCATATTCTTTACTAAACCTTGTGTGCAGGGAGAGAGAAGGATAGGCAGGGAGAGTGTCAGTGTCATATTCTTTGATAAACCTTGTGTGCAGGGAGAGAGAAGGATAAGCAGGGGACAGTGTCAGTGTCATTGTTGCTAAGCCTCCTGCACAGTATACACCTGAAGCTAGCCCTTATTGCTGTGTTTTCCTGGTGTGTTACACTAACAGGCATTTGCAGCACTTACAGCGGGCGGAGTGTGCCTCCTGCACATTATACACCTGAAGCTAGCCCGTATTGCTGTGTTTTCCTGGTGTGTTACACCAACAGGCATTTGCAGCACTTACAGCAGGCGTAGTGTGATTCCTGCAAAATATACTCCTGAAGCTAGGCCTTATTGCTGTGTTTTCCTAGTGTGTTACACCAACAGGCATTTGCAGCACTTACAGCAGGCGTAGTGTGATTCCTGCAAAATATACTCCTGAAGCTAGCCCGTATTGCTGTGTTTTCCTGGTGTGTTACACCAAAAGGCATTTGCAGCACTTACAGTAGGCGTAGTGTGATTCCTGCAAAATATACTCCTGAAGCTAGGCCTTATTGCTGTGTTTTCCTAGTGTGTTACACCAACAGGCATTTGCAGCACTTACAGCAGGCGTAGTGTGATTCCTGCAAAATATACTCCTGAAGCTAGGCCTTATTGCTGTGTTTTCCTGGTGTGTTACACCAACAGGCATTTGCAGCACTTACAGCAGGCGTAGTGTGATTCCTGCAAAATATACTCCTGAAGCTAGGCATTATTGCTGTGTTTTCCTAGTGTGTTACACCAACAGGCATTTGCAGCACTTACAGCAGGTGTAGTGTGATTCCTGCAAAATATACTCCTGAAGCTAGGCCTTATTGCTGGTTTTCCCATCTCCCTGCAGGCCATTAGAATGTCTAGAAGGCAAACAAGGAGAGGCAGACAGTCAGGAGCCAATAAAAGAGGGCAAGCAGGCTCTGTGTCTAGAGACAACAGTGCTGGTCGTGGACGCGGTGCATCGCCATCAGCACGTGGCCATGGGACACGCTTGTCCTTCTTTTTGGCAGCTGGACGTGTTGAGCCGCATCATGCCGAAGACTTGGTAGAGTGGATGACCAAGCCCTCCTCATCCTCCTCATCCTCTCTCACCCAGGCTCAGGGTACTGGCAAAGCAGCTGCCAAAGCGTCCTCTTCCCTGGTATCAATGTCATCATCAGTCACTCCTTCCCTAGACCCACCATGTCCTCCTGAGGAGTCCCCCGAACTGTTTGAGCACAGCGTTTCGAAGGGTCTGATGATGATACCCAGCTAGAGGAAGGCAGTAGCGTGAGAGCAGAGAGAGAGGATGCTCAAGAAGGACACCAATCTGGCAGTCATGTTCCAGCAGGAGGGAGGGGATGATGAGGTCACTGACTCCACGTGGGTGCCTAATAGGAGAGAGGAGGAGGAGGAGGAGGATGAGGAGGAGGCACATCTCCAACGAGGCAGGATGCCCTCAGGGGGCCAGCGTAAGGGCAGCACACCAACGGAATCACACCGCAGAGCTCCGCCTGTGCAGGGCGCTGCCTCTGCCCGTTATTCAAAAAGTTCTTTGGTGTGGGCCTTTTTTGAGTCGAGTGCATCAGATCGCACAGCTGCTGTTTGCAACATATGTCTCAAGCGTATATCGCGCGGCCAAAACATCACCCGCTTGGGCACCACATGCTTGACCAGACATATGTTGACCTGCCATGCAGCTCGTTGGCAAGCCTACCTTAAAGACCCACACCAAAGAACAAAGCGGACCTCTCCTTGCACCGCATCAGCTGGGATCTCCAACCCCACTATACCTTCAGTCCTCTCTGAAACCTGCACTGAGAGGAATTAAGGTGTAGAATTAGGTGTGTCACAGCCAAGTACTTGCGGGCACTCTGCTAGCAGTACACCGACGTCCGATTCTAGCAGGCAAATTTCCCTGCCCCAGCTGCTGGACCGTCGAAAGAAGTTCACTCCCAGCCATCCACATGCCCAGCGGTTGAATGCTAGCTTGGCTAAATTGCTAGCACTTCAATTGCTGCCTTTTCAGTTGGTAGACTGGGCCCCCTTCCGTGAGTTTGTGCAATGTGCGGTTCCTCAGTGGCAGGTTCCCAAACGCCACTTTTTCTCACGGAAGGCGATTGCGGCTCTCTACCGGCATGTGGAAGGCAATGTCTTGGCCTCGCTGGACAGGGCGGTTAGTGGTAAGGTGCATATAACCGCTGACTCATGGTCCAGCAGGCATGGACAGGGACTTAACCTTTCTTTCACGGCCCATTGGGTCACTCTTTTGGCAGCTGGGAAGGATGCAGGACAAGGTGCAGTAGTGTTGGAGGTTGTTCCGCTGCCATGCCTCCAAAATGCTACTACTGGTTGTGACACACCTCTCTCCTCCACCCCCTCCTCTTCTTCTTCCTCCATGGCCTCTTCCTGTGATTTGTCCTCGGAACCAGCGGTGCTCCGTAGGCGTTCAAGGGGCTACACAAGTACGCAGGCAAAAAGATGCCATGCCGTGCTTGCGCTGGTGTGTTTGGGGGACAGGAGCCACACTGGGGAAGAGGTTCTGTCTGCTCTGCAGGGGCAGGCCGAGAGGTGGTTGACGCCACGCCAGCTTAAGCCAGGAATGGTGGTTTGCGACAATGGCACCAACCTCCTCTCCGCCCTCCGACAGGGACAACTGACCCATGTGCCCTGTGTGGCTCACATCCTTAACCTGGTGGTGCAGCGGTTCTTGGGCAGGTACCCGGGCTTACAGGATGTCCTGAGGCAGGCCAGGAAAGTCTGTGTGCATTTCCGCAGATCTTATAATGCCAGTGCTCGCCTGGCTGAGCTGCAAAAGGAGTTGAACCTGCCCAAGAACCGCCTTATATGTGACATGCCCACCAGGTGGAACTCAACATCGGCCATGCTGCAGCGGCTGCACACGCAGCAGAGGGCCATCAATGAGTACCTGTGCGACTACGGCACCAGGACAGGGTCAGGGGAGCTCGGGTTTTTTTCACCACGCCAGTGGGGCATGATCAGGGATGCATGCACTGTCCTGGCACCATTTGAGGAGGCCACGAGGATGGTGAGCAGTGACAGTGCATGCATCAGTGACACTGTACCTCTTGTCCACCTGTTGGAACATACGCTGCGTGGAATAATGAACAGGGCACTTGAGGCAGAACAGAGGCAGGAAGAGTAGGACTTCCTTGCCTCTCAAGGCCCCCTTTACCCAGACAGTGTTCCTTCTGTCCCACCCATCGCACAGGAAAAGGAGGAGGAGGAGGAGGATTGTGTCAGCATGGAGGTGGAGCCTGGCACTCAGCATCATCAGCAGCAGTCTTTTAGGGATGATTTACAGTCCCAAGAAACCAGTGGACTTGTACGTGGCTGGGAGGAGGTGGCTGCGGATCATGTCGTCCTTAGTGACCCAGAGGACTCCGGACCGAATGCCTCAGCTAACCTACGCTGCATGGCCTCCCTGATCCTGCAAAGTCTGCGGAAGGATCCTCGTATTCTTCGGATCAAGGAGAGGGACCATTACTGGCTGGCCACTCTCCTTGATCCACGGTACAAGGGTAAGGTTGCGGACCTTATCTTACCGTCGCAGAGGGAGCAGAGGATGAGACAACTCCGGGAGGCCTTGCAGAAAGGTCTGTGCAACGCGTTCTCAGAGACTGGGAGGTTACAAACTCCTGGTCCTGGACAACGAGTTGCTGAGGTTTCGGTCAGTCAAAGAAGGAGCGGTGGGGAAGGTGGCCGTCTGACAGATGCGTTCAGACAATTCTTTAGTCCGCAGCCCCAAGGTATGATCGGTTCCAGCAACCATCGCCAGCGTCTGATATACATGGTGCAGGAATACCTAGGGGCAAGGTCAGACTTGGACACCTTCCCCACCGAAAATCCTCTGGCTTACTGGGTCTTGAGGATGGATCACTGGCCAGAGCTTGCACAGTATGCAATTGAGCTGCTGGCCTGTCCTGCATCCAGCGTTCTTTCAAAACGCACATTCAGTGCTGCTGGAAGATTTGTCACGGATCACAGGGTGCGCCTGTCCACCGACTCGGTTGATCGTCTGACCTTCATAAAGATGAACCAGTCTTGGATCACCACCAGCTACCAAACACCTGAAGCTGATATAACAGACTAATTTATTTTCAAATGTCACATCCCTTCAAGACTGATGCTGATGCTGAGTGGCTGTCCTGTTATGTTGACTGACTATCCTCCTCCTCCTCAATGATGCGATTGATGATGATAGCTTGGAAGAACATTTTTGTTTCTGGGTGCCGCCACCTGTGGCTAAGGCCCAATTTTTCAGCCCCTGTTTAACAGGGGCATGTAATTACAATTTTTTATGCAATGCTTTGCAGCAGGGCTCATTCCTGCACTCCAACTAGAGTATCTGGGAGAGGTTGCAGTGTCATGGCACCAGCACCAGTGCCTAAGGCCCAATTTTTCTGCCCCTGTTTAACAGGGGCGTGTAATTAAAATTGTTGATGCAATACTTTGCAACAGGGCTCATTGCTGTGCTCCAAGTACAGTATCTGTGAGGGGTTGCAGTGTTGTGGCACCAGTGCCTAAGGCCCAATTTTTCAGCCCCTGTTTAACAGGGGCATGTAATTAAAATTTTTGATGCAGTACTTTGCAACAGGGCTCATTACTGTGCTCCAAGTACAGTATCTGTGAGGGGTTGCAGTGTTGTGGCACCAGCACCAAGGCCTAATGCCCAATTTTTCTGTCCCTGTTTAACTGGGGCGTGTAATTAACATTTTTGATGCAATACTTTGCAACAGGGCTCATTGCTGTGCTCCAAGTACAGTATCTGTGAGGGGTTGCTGTGTTGTGGCACCAGCACCAGTGCTTAAGGCCCAATATTTCAGCCCCTGTTTAACAGGGGCGTGTAATTACAATTCTTGATCTAATAATTCACAGCAGGGCTCATTCCTGCGCCCACCAAGAGTAACTGTGACGCCTTACAGTGTTGTGTCAACACCACCACCACCACCACCAAAGGCCCAATTTTTCAGCCCCTGTTCAACAGGGGCATGCAATTACAATTCTTGATCTAATAATTCACAGCAGGGCCCATTCATGCGCCCACCAAGAGTAACTGTGAGGGCTTACAGTGTTGTGGCAACATCAACACCTAAGGGGCAAATTTCTGCAGAGTATATACGGCAGGCCCCTACTTTCAAACATCCAACTTACAAACGACTCCTCCTTGAAAATGGAAGGATACAACAGGAAGTGAGAGGAAATCTACCCCTAGGAAGGCAAATTCTCTCCTGTAATGCCGCGTACACACGATCATTATTCACGGCGGTTAAAAAACCGCCGTGAATAATGTCATTTAAAACGGGGGAACAGCTTGTTCCCCACACACGGTCGTTTTTCACATAATTTTTTCTCTTGACGAGAAAAACGACCGTCTGTGGGCTCCGCGGCAGTGTTTCCCTATGGGAAACACTGCTGCGGAAAACATGTCGAAAAAAACGACAAGAAAAATGTTCTAATTTTTCTCGTCGTTTTTAATGCCGTTTTTCTCGTTGAAAAAAACGACAGAAAGCCCACAGACTATCGTTTTTCTCGTCGAATGGGAAAAATTTCGTTTTTTTCGACGAGAAAAACGGCCGTGTGTACGCGGCATAAGAGTTAATATGGGAAAAAAAGTGTCTCCTCTCCACTGATGCTTTATCACCAATTCTTGTTTCAATAAAACCCCTAAATTTTCAAAAAACATTTGTCATTAGGACGGAAAGTGAGGTGAACTGTTCTGAACAGGTGCACACTGCACAGACAGCAAAACAAATGTTACAGGGGTGATAACCCTTCCCTATGTTTTCCAAAAAGCTTAAAAATATAATTTTTGGCTGGAGCTACACTTAAACAATGTACCTGTTCAAAATTACAAACAGATTCTACATAAGAACAAACCTACAGTCCCTGTCTTGTATGCACCGCCTGTATACGGCTGTTCAGAGTATATAGGACCTTTTTTATTTTGTGTGCGGGATTCCCCTTAAAATCCATACAAGACCCAAAGGGGCTGGTAATGGGCTGGGGTAGGGGGGGTGCTGGGGTCGCTATGCCATTTTTCTTAACCACTTGACCACTGGGCACTTAAACCCCCTAATAACCAGACCAATTTTCAGCTTTCGGTGCTCTCACATTTTGAATGACAATTACTCAGTCATACAACACTGTACCCATATGAATTTTTTGTCCTTTTTTTCACACAAATAGAGCTTTCTTTTGGTGGTATTTAATCACTGTTGGGTTTTTTATTTTTTGCGCTATAAGAGAAAAAAGACTGAAAATGTTGTAAAAAAATTTTTTTTTTTTCGTTTCTGTTATAAAATTTTGCAAATTACTATTTTTTCTTCATAAATTTTGGCCAAAATTTATACTGCTACATATCTTTGGTAAAAATAAGTACAAATTGGTGGATATTATTTGGTCTTTGTGAAAGTTATAGAGTCCACAAGCTATGGTGCCAATATCTGAAAATTGTTCACACCTGAAGTACTGACGGCCGATCTCATTTCTTGAGACCCTAACATGCCAGAAAAGTACAAATACCCCCCAAATGACCCCTTTTTGGAAAGAAGACATTCCAAGGTATTCAGAAAGAGGCATTGTGAGTTTTTTGAAGTTGTCATTTTTTCCCACAATTCTTTGAAAAATCAAGATTTTTTTTTCTCTTTTTTTTTCCACAAAATTGTCATATTAGCAGGTTATTTCTCACACACAGCATATGCATTCCACAAATTACACCCCAAAACACATTCTGCTATTACTCCCGAGTATGGCGATACCACATGTGTGAGACTTTTACACAGCGTGGCCACATAGAGAGGCCCAACATGCAGGGAGCACCTTCAGGCGTTCTGGAGCACCCAGGCCAATTCTGACATTTCTCTCCTACATGTAAAAACCATCATTTGTTTGCTAGAAAATTACATAGAACCCCAAAACATTATATATTTTTTTTAGCAAAGACCTTAGAGAATATAATGGTGGTTGTTGCAACTTTTTATCTCGCACGATATTTGCGCAGCAATTTTTTTAACGCGTTTTTTACGGTAAAAATATGTTTTGTGCTTAAAAAAAAAAAAACAGTAAAGTTAGCCCAATGTTTTTGCATAATGTGAAAGATGAAGTTACGCCGAGTAAATAGATACCTAACATGTCACCCTTAAAAATTGCACACACTCGTGGAATGGCGCCAAACTTTGCTACTTAAAAAATCCCCATAGGCGACACTTTAAATATTTTTACTGGTTACATGTTTTGAGTTACAGAGGAGGTCTAGGGCCAAAATGATTGCTCTCGCTCTAACGTTCGCAGAGATACCTCACATGTGTGGTTTGAAAACCGTTTTCATATGTGGGCGGGACTTATGTATGCGTTCGCTTCTGTATGCGAGCTCACGGGGACAGGGGCGCTTTAAAAAAATATATATTTTTTTATTGTTCATTTTACTTTATTTATTTTAGTTTGACATGTTTTTCCGCCCCAAAAATTTTTTGGATCACTTTTATACCTATTACAAGGAACGTAAACATCCCTTGTAATAGGAATATGGCATGACAGGTCCTCTTTACAGTGAGATATGGGGGGGGGTCAATAAGACCCCACATCTCACCTCTAGGATGGGAAGCCTGAAAAAAAACAAAAAAAAACAACAATCCTGGCTTTGATCGTAGCGGTGAGTCGGTAGAAGCACCGGAGGGCAGCGGGAGGGGGGGACATCCCCTCTCGCCTCCCGTAAGAATGATCAAGCGGTGGAACAGCCGCTATGATTGTTCTTATGGTGTAGGGAATCGCCGGCTGAAAAAACTAATATCTGAATGATGCCTGTAGCTGCTCCCATCATTCAGATATCCCCGCACAAAGTCAAGGACGTCATATGACGGCAGGTGGGCGGGAAGTGGTTATTGCAGAGTATTGCCGGGCATTGCGGAGTATTGCCGGGCATTGCGGAGTATTGCGGAGTATTGCAGGGCATTGCGGAGTATTGCGGACTAAGGCAGGGTATTGTAGAGTATGGCAGGGTATTGCACGGGGTATTGCACAGGGGGTATTGCACAGGGTATTGCAGGGTATTGCAGAGTATTGTGCAGGGTATTGCAGAGTATTGTGCAGGGTATTGCAGAGTATTGTGCAGGGTATTGCAGAGTATTTTGCAGAGTATTGCGCAGGGTATTGCAGAGTATTGCGCAGGGTATTGCAGAGTATTGCGCAGGGTATTGTGCAGGGTATTGCAGGGTATTGCAGAGTATTGCGCAGGGTATTGCAGAGTATTGCGCAGGGTATTGCAGAGTATTTTGCAGGGTATTGCGCAGGGTATTGCAGAGTATTTTGCAGGGTATTGTGCAGGGTATTGCAGAGTATTGCACAGGGTATTGCAGAGTATTGCGCAGAGTATTGCGCAGGGTATTGCAGGGTATTGCGCAGGGTATTGCAGAGTATTGCGCAGGGTATTGCAGAGTATTGCGCAGGGTATTGCAGAGTATTTTGCAGGGTATTGCGCAGGGTATTGCAGAGTATTTTGCAGGGTATTGCGCAGGGTATTGCAGAGTATTGCGCAGGGTATTGCAGAGTATTGCGCAGGGTATTGCAGAATATTGTGCAGGGTATTGCAGAGTATTGCGCAGGGTATTGCAGAGTATTGCGCAGGGTATTGCAGAGTATTTTGCAGGGTATTGCAGAGTATTGCGCAGGGTATTGCAGAGTATTGCGCCAGGGTATTACAGAGTATTGCACCAGGGTATTGCAGAGTATTTTGCAGAGTATTGCGCAGGGTATTTTGCAGAGTATTGGCAGGGTGTATTGCAGAGTATTTTGCAGGGTATTGCAGAGTATTGCGCAGGGTATTGCAGAGTATTGCGCAGGGTATTGCAGAGTATTGCGCCAGGGTATTGCAGAGTATTGCACCAGGGTATTGCAGAGTATTTTGCAGAGTATTGCGCAGGGTATTTTGCAGAGTATTGGCAGGGTGTATTGCAGAGTATTGGCAGGGTATTGCACAGGGATGACTGAGCAGGGATGGATGGCTGGATCTGTGACTGCAATTGTCACAGATCCAGCCCACAGAGCTGCTGCTGCCATCCGCTCCCTCCCCCTCCCCTCTCACACTGTACCGATCGGTACAGAGAGGGGAGGGAGGAACCGGCGTCATCACATAAAGCCAGTCTGTTTACAAGTGATTGCTCCATCATTTGACGGAGCGATCACGTGGTAAACGGCCGCTATCAGCGGCGATTTACCGCGATTCGTGATCCGCCGGGTCCACAGGACCCGGCGGTCACGGAGTTTCCCGTGTGCGCGCCCCAGGGGGTGCGCGGGAGCGCGATTCTGGGAGGACGTTATATAACGTCCTCCCAGAGTTAAGCAACCACCTTGTCGACGTTATTTGTCGGCAGGTGGTTGCTAAGTGGTTAAAGATTTTCATCCATATTACCGGGACCAGACATTACATTAAAGCCGCAAGCAGTTTTAAATGGCTTTCTTGTTCATACATCACGGGACACAGAGCGGCATAGTCATTACTATGTGGGTTATATAGAATTACCTTCAGGTGCTGGCACTGGCAACTTCCAAAACAGGAAGTACCCTCCCCTATATAAGCCCCTCCCATCCGGGAGCACCTCAGTTTTTTGCCAGTGTCTAAGGTGTTGGCCAAGGTTAACATGTATTCATCTGGGCTTGTGTACAGGTTCTCTGGGCCTTAGCAAGCTATTCCGGATTCGACCAAAAAAGCTTCATAGCTAAACGGTCGGTACCCGGGCCTTGCAGAGAAGAGCAGGGTTTTGCCTGTAATGCCTCTCTTAGGAGGGCTGGACCCTGGGATCCAGAGCTCTGGTCATACCCAAAACCAAGAGGCTATCTGTGCAGGGTGCTATACAGGTCCAGGGGAGTGGAATCCTTGGGAACCCGGTCCCTGAAGGTCTAGTACAATGCCTGCCGTGAGAGGTGAAGTTTGGCTTCTGTGGACCAAACAAAGTCCTGCGGCGGGGAAAAGGTAAGTGGGGGCCCCTCAGGAACTTGGTTCTATTGAGGGGACCCCCAAGCCTAATATGTCTTTATGCCTGTTACCTAAAGGTATTCCCGCTAATAGCTGTATATGCCTAAGAAATCCTAGAAATGTCTTTTCATAAAGGAAGTTTTAAAAACTGTAAGCCTGGAAATGTTTTTCATAAAGGAGGTTTTAAAAAAAAAAAAAAAAAAAAAGACAAAAGTGCGGTACCTGTGTTTGTCCACTAGAGGCCGCTGTGGAACGTCTTTTTTTCTTGGGACTATTCCTTCCATGGTGAAAGTCCAGGCAGATGAGTGAGCTCTCTATGAGGGAAGCTGCATTCCTCTGTCATGCTGCCATGAAATTTCCTTCCATCCCCGAGTCCTGGTGAAACAGGGACCCTGGCTCCTCTCCCTACAGGGCGCCAAGAGTGCACACGTGCACGCACGCGCGCACACACACGCTTTCTTTTTATAGATTTAGCTTCCAAAAAGTGGGCGGAGCCTGGCGGATGACGCGCTCTGTGCGCCCAGCGCTTCTGCGCATGTGCGGGCGTCCCAGCAAGATAAAAGGACTCAGTCCACGCTGCTTGCTATGGACACAGAGCATGAAAAGGAGCTGGTAGCATAGTATAGGGGCTTACAGCGGGCGGTTGATACAGGCATCCTCAGAAAGACGCATTAGTAGACACCCACTGATGTACATAGCAGCAAATTGCATTAGACTATTTCAGTAAAGGGGTGTATTGCGGCTGGAATACCTCAGCTTTGAACTAAGGAATATGCTGCCTAAAAAACTCTGAGATATACCTCTCAGGAAGTGTAGGGGGTCTCCATCGGGCTCTGAGGATCTGGAGCAGTCATCTGCACCTTCCTCCCCTGAGAAATCAGAGGTTAATACCCATAAGGAACCCCCGGGAGTGCCAGGTACTGCGGCTGTCCTCAGTCCACCTGCTCCTGCATATATAACAGAGGAGGTTTTTGCCTCAACTCTGGAGGGATTGGAGCAGAGATTGGCAGCATTGATCGCTTCTTCTCTACAGGAAAGAAAGCGCACCAGATCTCCATCCCCTCCATTAGAGTGCCTGTTGGCAGAGCAACAGTCCCAGGAAGGGACTGACCTACCTGAAGGGGATCAGGAGGAGGTTAACTCTGTTTTTGAGGAATCGACAGTAGATGAACCATTTTCAGCATCACAGACTGAAAGATTGTGGGTCCAGACCCTAACTGACATGGTTCGATCTGCATTTAAAATGCCTCTTGTTGAACGATCAATTACTGCTGTCTCCTCATTGGGGTCGCTAAAAGCTCCCCAGATTAATTGCTCCTTTCCAATTCATCCATTATTGGAAGGACTTATATACCAGGACTGGGAACATCCTGATAAACTATTTGTTCCACCTAAGAAATTTCAGGTGATCTATCCCATGGAGGAAAAATTCACCCAGAGATGGAATGTTCCTACGGTGGACGCAGCCATTTCTTCTGTGAACAAATCACTGACATGTCCAGTAGATAATGTTCAAATGTTCAAAGATCCAGTAGATAAAAAATTGGAATCTTTATTAAAATCTGCTTTTTCCACAGCAGGGGCTGTTACACAGCCAGCAGTGGCAGCTATTGGGGTCTGCCAAGCTTTAAAGGATCAAATGAAAATGGTCCTGAGGGATTTGCCAGACCAGCAGGCCCAGGCTCTGGCTGATCTGCCTAGAGCATTATGCTTTGCGGTTGACGCCATCAAGGATTCTATCCATCAGGCCTCCCGCCTAACGCTGTCTTTGGTACATATGCGTAGGCTTCTGTGGCTCAAGAACTGGTCTGCTGAGGCTCCCTGTAAGAAGCTCTTAGTTAGCTTCCCATTTCATGGAGAACGCCTTTTTGGCGAAGACCTGGATAAATATATCCAGAAGATTTCCAGTGGTAAAAGTACTCTCTTACCAATTAAAAAGAGGTCTAGGGGTCCATCTTTTAAGAGGGCTACCTCTCCTATCCCTGGGACGTCTGCTACTAAGCAGTTCCGACGGCCTCCTCGGTCAAACTCAGGAGGTAAAAATCAGGGACAGTCACAGGGTAATAAAAAACCCTGGATCCGAAGAGGTACTAAACCAGCCTCCAAGTCAAGCCTATGAAGGGCTGCCCCCACTCAAACGGGTGGGGGGAAGACTTCAGTTGTTCACAGAGACCTGGCGGGAGACGATCAAAGACGGATGGGTGCTCTCCGCAGTAACTCGGGGATACAAGTTGGAGTTAAAAGAGTCTCCTCCTTCCCATTTTATGTGGTCAGGCATGCCAAAAGACCCTCTGAAAAGAAGGTGTCTCCTAGTGGCGTCAGAACAACTATTGCTCCAAGGAGTAATTATGGAGGTTCCTATGGAAGAGTGGGGGTTGAGTTTCTACTCAAACCTTTTCACAGTCCCGAAACCAAACGGGGACATAAGACCCATATTGGACCTAAAGAGTCTAAACAAATTTCTAAACGTCCGGTCCTTCCGGATGGAGTCGATCCGATCGGTCACCGCTGCCCTACAGGGGGAGGAATGGTTAGCCTCGATCGACATCAAAGATGCTTACTTGCATGTTCCCATCTTTCCAGGTCATCAAAAATTTCTACGCTTTGCAGTAGAAGGGCGCCATTTTCAGTTCAGAGCCTTACCATTCGGTCTGGCCACAGCACCACGAGTGTTCACAAAAATTCTGGCCCCACTGTTGGCCGATCTAAGAACACGAGGTGTAACGATAATGGCATACCTAGACGACCTGTTGTTGATGGACCACTCAGTTGCCAAGCTAGAAGTGGTAATTGTCGATACAATCAAGTATCTAGAATCTCACGGTTGGGTCATCAACCTGGACAAGTCAGCCCTACAGCCAGTGAAAAACCTGGTATATCTAGGGCTACGGCTGGATTCAGACCAGAGGAGGATTTTCCTACCTCAAGACAAAGTATCCTCTTTGAGGGACTTGGTCCACCTACTTTGTGCAAAAAGACAGCCGTCCATACGCCTGTGCATGAGGCTGCTAGGAAAGATGGTAGCATCATTCGAAGCTATGCCATACGCCCAATTCCACTCAAGGAATTTACAGAGGGCCATATTGTCAGCCTGGAACGGAAAAGTCAGGCTCTAGACTTCCCGATGGCTTTGTCCCCTTCCGTTCGGAAGAGTCTCTGCTGGTGGTTGATCCCCCAGAATCTCCAGAAGGGAAAACCCTTCAGTCCGATATCCTGGAAGGTGGTCACTACAGATGCCAGCCTTATAGGCTGGGGGGCAGTACTGGAGCAATGGTCTCTCCAGGGCAGATGGTCAAATGTAGTAAAAACCCTGCCCATCAATCTCTTAGAGATACGAGCAGCCCGGTATGCCCTAGTAGCCTGGGCATCCAGACTCCAAGGGTCCCCTGTCAGAATTCGATCAGACAAATGCCACAGCAGTGGCCTATATCAATCATCAGGGAGGCACCAGGAGTCGTGCAGCCCAGAGGGAAGTAAGTCACATCCTGGAATGGGCAGAAAAGCATGTCCCATGTATGTCAGCTGTCTTCATTCCAGGGGTGGAGAATTGGAAGGCGGACTTTCTAAGTCGCCAACAGTTATGCCCAGGGGAATGGTCCCTTCATCCCGAGGTCTTCCGAGCGATATGTCAGCGGTGGGGAACACCGGATGTAGATCTGCTAGCATCCAGATTCAACGCAAAGGTGGACAGATTTGTCTCCCGGACAAGGGATCCCCTCGCTTGCGGCTCGGATGCTCTGGTGTTCCCTTGGGATCAGTTCAGACTGATATATGCATTCCCTCCGCTACAATTGTTGCCTCGACTCCTTCGTAGAGTCAGGTTGGAAAAGAAGCCGGTGATCTTGGTGGCTCCAGCGTGGCCCCGAAGGGCCTGGTACGCGGAGATTATCAAAATGTCTGTGGGGAGTCCTTGGACCCTTCCACGTCGTCCGGACCTGCTTTCGCAAGGGACGATATACCACCCTTCCTTACTAACTCTAAGTTTAACGGCCTGGCTATTGAATCCCACATCCTAAAGGAAGAGAGGTCTCTCTAACTCTGTGGTATCAACTATAATCAATGCCAGGAAGCCTGTATCCAGGCAGATCTACTATAGAGTTTGGAAGGCGTACATCACTTGGTGCGAGGCCAGAAAATGGCATCCACGTAAGTACGTTATAGGCAGAATTCTGGACTTCCTACAGTGGGCTGTAGACAGGAAGTTTGCCTTAAGTACTATCAGGGGTCAGGTTTTGGCCTTATCAATACTATTTCAAAGGCCCCTGGCTATGCATTCACTTGTCAGATCCTTTATGCAAGGGGTGACTCGTATTATTCCACCGATTAAAGCTTCCATATGCCCATGGGATCTAAATTTGGTTCTGTCGGTTCTGCAGAAGCAGCCATTTGAACCTTTGCGGCACATTTCCTTGGTTCTACTCACCAGAAAATTTATATTTTTAGTAGCCATATGCTCAGCTAGAAGAGTGTCGGAATTAGCCGCCATGTCCTGTAAAGAGCCATATCTGGTTATTCATGAGGACAGGATAGTATTACGTCCTCACCCAGCCTTTCTTCCTAAGGTGGTATCGAGGTTTCACTTGAACCAGGATGTGGTTCTTCCTTCTTTTTTCCCCAAACCAAGCTCGGTAGAGGAAAAGTTATTGCATTCTTTGGATGTAGTAAGAGCAGTTAAAGCTTATCTAAAAGCCACTGCTCAGATTCGTAGAACGGATTCTTTGTTTGTTCTGCCGGAAGGCCCCAGAAAGGGTCAGGCAGCATCAAAATCTACTTTAGCCAAGTGGATTCGACAGGTCATAATACAAGCCTATGGCTTGAGAAGTAGACCGCCTCCGTTCAAAGTTAGGGCGCACTCCACGAGAGCAGTTGGAACTTCATGGGCAGTGCATCACCAGGCCTCCCTGGCTCAAATTTGTAAGGCCGCAACATGTCTTCAGTACACACGTTTACTAGGTTCTACCAGGTGGACGTTAGAAGTCAGGAGGATGTCGCCTTTGGGCGCAGTGTGTTGCAGGCCGCAAAAGATCCTCATGCCTGATGGCGCCCAGCTTATGTATGGTGTATCCCCCCCCTCATTTGGCATTGCTTTGGGACGTCCCACATAGTAATGACTATGCCGCTCTGTGTCCCGTGATGTATGAACAAGAAAGTAGGATTTTTAAAACAGCTTACCTGTAAAATCCTTTTCTTGGAGTACATCACGGGACACAGAGCTCCCACCCCTCTTTTGGGGACACGTATTGCTTTGCTACAAAACTGAGGTGCTCCCGGATGGGAGGGGCTTATATAGGGGAGGGTACTTCCTGTTTTGAAAGTTGCCAGTGCCAGCACCTGAAGGTAATTCTATATAACCCACATAGTAATGACTATGCCGCTCTGTGTCCCGTGATGTACTCCAAGAAAAGGATTTTACAGGTAAGCTGTTTTAAAAATCCTACTTTTTTTCCTTTAGAAATGTAATTTTGTGCAGGGACAGTTCTAAACACGGGAAACACGTGGCACTTCACAGGCATACTTTAGACACCCCCCAGGTATGATATTTAAAGGAATATTTGGCTTATTATTTTTTCGCATGTATCCCAGTGCTCATAGAACACAAAGAACAAGGACAGAGACATATTAGCGAAAATGTGCGGCAACATCTACTGTAAAAGATAAAACTGATTAACATAGCAAAAGTGTATATAGATATCTTCCTCCCAAAACATCTCGTGGGTCGAGAAGCAGTCCCCCCCTAGTCTCTTTATGCACATCCAACTGTATTAAGTAAGGGGTACATTAATATCTGCGGCCATGGGGCTGCACGGAACCCCCCCTTCCTGTATCACGTTTATAACAGGATGTAAATCCTCAGCCCAAGTTTGGGTCTGAAGGTATAACAACAGCATGAGTCTGGGAAGTAAACTTCCTCTTTCTCTGATTGGTTATGAGTGTGTCCAGCCTGATTCATATGGAATAAACAACATGGAGTAGAACATAGGAATTAGAGAGTGGTTACAAAACCTGTATACAAACCGGGTGACCAAAAATAAAAAATAAAGTAAAAAGTGAGAGGCGAGAGAAAAAAGAAAAGAAAAGAAGGCTGGTCCAGAGCAGCCCATTTGCTGAAGAGAGCAGCGAAGAGTGTCTGGTGTTAGCACTCGCCAGGCAGGGGTATGTTCATCTAGACGGGTTCCGGCGTGCAGAGGGGTGGACATATAAACAAGCTGTAATCATGTTAGATCCGGGGGGAGATGGGAACAAGGAGGAGAAGGGATCCGTATTACACTTAGTATTCATCCAGAGCCCTGGATGAGCGGGACTTGAGGTCTGGGGTTCCAGCCTGAGACCCAGCGTGGGAACCTTCTCAGCGGGCCGTCTTCAGCTTCTTAGCGGTCCTGCTGTCAGGAGAAGAAAACGGCGAGTCTGGCGGGCTCTTCTCCAAAGGTGGCAAACGAAAATCTTGGTACCATTCCGGAAGCTCGATCAGGTCCAGCTGCAAGGCATGACAGAACTCGGGCAGGTCCTCCGGGGATCTTAGCAGATGTTGCCTACCATTGTTGTTCACCAGGAGAGCAAACGGGAACCGCCATGTGTATTTGAGATCTCTTTCTCTGAGCTTATCCAGTAGGGGGCGCAGTGCCCTGCGGTTCTTTAAGGTTATTTGAGAGAGGTCCTGGAAGAGCATGATAGTCTCACCATTAAAAATTATTCAGTAGTTTCTATGGGCTTTTTTCATAATGTCTTCCTTTAGGGAGAAGCTTTGGAGGCAGCAGATTATGTCTCGAGGGGGTTGGGAATCAGGTCCTCTAGCTCGGAGTGCCCTATGTGCCCTGACAAAATCAATAGCCATGTCCTCGGGCCTTTCCAGCAGGCTGTTGAAAACTCTCTGCAGCGCCATCATTATCTGTTCTGCTTCAACGGACTCCGGGATCCCCCGTACCCTGACATTACACCTCCTCCCCCTATTGTCCAGGTCTTCTAAGTGTCTATTGACCTCAATGAGGTGTGAGGAGTGGGAGACCGTGACCATCTCTAATCTGCGTATCTCCCTGTCCCTGTGCCTCCCCGTGGCTTCCGCCCCCGCCATCTTCTCATTAAGTACTAGGAGGTTTGACTTCAAGTCCGTGATGGCAGCCGAGAATGTAGACTTGATGTCTGCTGCAAAGCTAGTCATTTCCCCATATGTGACGGGGCGATTGTTGCGTGAGGATCCCTTACCAGTCTCCTCGGTAGCGGATTGGGAAACCTCACTGCATTCCTCCTCCACGTGTGGCGGCGCCATCTTGCTCCGGGCCCTATCGTTCTGGGAGGCCGAGTGAAATCTGAAGATATCCGCAATGTCTCGTCCTTTACAGGCTGCTAGAGAGTGGCGGGATCTCGTCAGCGGGGTGCCGTGAGACCTCCTGTGCATCCTGCGGGGATAGTGTGCAGAAAGACGGGCTGTTGGCTGAGAGGTCGGCGGAGCTCCTCAGTTAAGCTGCCGTCTCCATTGCGCGCCAAGCCACGCCCCCCAAAAAAAACGTTTTTGCCCTAAAAAAAATTTGGGGGAATAGCACAATACAAGAAAAATATATACATTTCTAAATCTCACACTTGCATATATGCAGAAAACACTGCAATTTTTTTTGTTGTTGCCCTAAATGGGTCTTTTTGCAAAAGCACAATACACCCACAGCATGGAAACGGTGTATCTCTCAACGTAACATATGCAGTGCTGGTGCACGGAGCTTGCAGATAAAAGTTAGATTTTCTCTGACACTGGGCTCATGGCAGTATAAAAAGACTGTGCACTGCAACACAAACAGGTAAACCTATGCAGATCGCTGAATTATTAGATCTCTGAATCTGGACTCCTATATAAATCTCTCTCCCTGAAAGCACCATCAGGAACCTTCCCCTACACTGTCTCTCTATCTTTTCTCTCAGATTGCAGAATCAGGACTAACTCATGTATTTCAATCTCTCCCCAATAAGCAACAGCAGCCAGGATCCCCTCCCTATCCTGTCTAAAGCAGAGTGATGTGTTGTGCTGTGTGCCTCTAGCTTATATAGAAGCTGGGTCACATGCTGCACTGAGCTGGGTCACATGCTGCACTGGCCAATCACAGCCATGCCATTAGTAGGCATGGCTATGATGGCTTCTAAGGGCACACCAGCTAAACAAAAGGTGATTGGCTGCCCCCTGAAGATTTTCTAAATGCGCTATTACATCGCCGAACACCGGACCCGAACCCAAACATACACGCAATTGTTCTGGTTCGGGTCCGGTGCCCAAAAACTCTAATGTTCGGTACGGACCCGTATTTACAGTTCGGGTTCGCTCAACCCTACTACTGTTTAATTATACATTATTAACTATATGATTATGTTGCTACTATTCAGTATAATGTTTTCTGCTATCTCATTATGTATGTATTCCTTGTATCCATTAAACCATGTTTTATTGATTGATGCATTTAACTCAGCAGTGTTGCTTCATTTAAAGTCCCACCATAACAGGATAGTCACTTAGCATCAGCATAGGCAGTCTTGAAGGGATCTCACATTCAAAAAAAAATATTCGGTTACATCAGCATCAGGTGCTTGGTAGCTGGTGATCCAAGACTGATTAATTTTTATGAAGGTCAGCCGATCGACCGAGTCGGTGGACAGGCTCAGCCTGTGATCGGTTACAAAGCCTCCAGCAGCACTGAATGTGCGTTCCGAAAGAACGCTGGATGCAGGACAGGCCAGTAGCTCAATTGCATACTGTGCAAGCTCTGGCCAGTGATCCATCCTTAAGACCCAGTAACCCAGAGGAATTTTGGTGGGAAAGGTGTCCAAGTCTGATCTTGCCCCTAGGTATTCCTGCACCATGTAAAAGAGATGCTGGCGATGGTTGCTGGAACCGATCATACCTTGGGGCTGTGGACTAAAAAATTGTCTGAACGCATCGGTCAGACGGCCACCTTCTCCATCGCTCCTTCTGTAACTGACCGAAGCCTCAGCAACACGTTGTCCAGGACCAGGAATTTGTAACCTCCCAGGCTCTGGAAACGCATTGCACAAACCTTTCTGCAAGGCCTCCCAAAGATGTTTCATCCTCTGCTCCCTCTGCGACGGCTGGATAAGGTCCGCAACCTTACCCTTGTAACTTGGATCAAGGAGGGTTGCCAGACAATAATGATACCCCTCCTTGATACCACGAATACGAGGATCCTTTTGCAGGCTTTGCAGGATCAGGGAGGCCATGCAGCAGTTTGCTGAGGCATTCAGTCAGGAGTCCTCTTGGTCACTAAGGATCCGCAGCCACCTCCTCTCAGTCACGTACAAGTCCATGGGTTTCTGGGGACTGTAAATGATCCCTTGAAGACTGCTGCTGATGCTGAGTGCTAGGCTCCACCTCCATGCTGACACAATCCTCCTCCTCCTCCTGTGTGATCGGCGGGCCCGCAGGAACACTGTCTGGATAAAGGGGGCCTTGAGAGGTAAGGACTCCTCCTCTTCCTCCCTCTGTTCTGCCTCAAGTGCCCTGTCCATTATTCCACGCAGCGTGTGCTTCAACCGGTGGACAAGAGGGACAGTGTCACTGATGCATGCACTGTCACTGCTTACCATCCTCATGGCCTCCTTAAATGGTGACAGGACAGACCATGCATCCCTGATCATGACCCAGTGGCGTGGCAAAAAAAAAACAAGCTTCCCTGACCCTGTCCTTGACACGTACCTGGACGGAGTCTTAACTGACAAGGTCAGCCTCTCTTGTATCTTCAGTCCTGGTCCCACTGGGAGTGGAGACAGGAGGAACCAAGGGACGGGAGGAACACGAGTGTCTGCAGATGTAGCCCAAGAAGCCTGAAGCAAATGATACGACTCATCTGTCACAGATGCATTCAACCGCTGACCCATGTACCCTGTTTGGCTCAAGTCCTTAACTTGGTGGTGCAGCGGTTCTTGGGAAGGTACCCTGACTTACAGGAGGTCCTGAGGCAGGCCAGGAAAGTCTGTGTGCATTTCCACTGGTCATATAATGCCAGTGCTCAGCTGGCTGACCTACAAAAGGAATAGAACCTGCCCAAGAACCGCCTAATCTGTGACATGCCCACCAGGGGGAACTCAACATTGGCCATGCTGCAGCGGCTGCACACGCAGCAGAAGGCCATTAATGAGTACCTGTGCGACCATGGCACCGGGACTATAAGGGATCTGTCAGTGCGCTCTGTGCGCATGAGCGCGCGCACATGCGCACAAGGAACTCAGCGGATTGCGGACATGCCAATGCACGTGCTCAAAGAACTGTGCACGTCCACAGGTGCGCGTCCACACTGCCCTTTGGCGCCAGACGGCCTATTTAAGGGGCACACTGACCCCAGTCAAACGCTGACGGATCTTCAGCTGTTCCTGTACCTGTATCCTGCTGTTTACCTGCCTATCACCTGTTGTCGACCCTTGGCTTTCCATGACCTTGCTGCTGGACTTGCTTACTTTGATTATCGTTTCCTGATCTCGGCTTCCCATCTGACCTTGCTCCTGCCTGATGTCTTGGTACCTTGTTGCCTGTCTGTTATCAAACCAGGCTATCCATGTGACTACGTTCCTGTCTCCTGTTCGGCTCTACCCTGCAACCCGGGTATCTGCAACTTTGGTCCTGCGACCTGCTGCGACTTCGACAGATATATATACAAAGCGTGCAATGCATATATATACTAAATATACTGGAATACTGGATCTAAAGCCCTGTACACTTGGTCGGACTTTTGGCCAACAAACTTCATTTTGAGCAAGTTGGACCAACAATCCGACCGTGTGTACGCTCCATCAGACAAACTTTTTTAGTTTTTTTTTGTTTTCATCGGACAAAAGTTGGGTCTGCAAACGGACAAACTTTTGGCCAACAAAAGTCCGATGGAGCAAAGTCCGACCGTGTGTACAGAAAACCATAGGACTTTTGTCCGATGGACAAAACAACTAATGTTAAAATCAACCAACAATAGCAGAAGTTGACCAAAGGGTGGCGGTAAAGAGCAGAAAAACCACATGATGTTGCAAAAAGTTTTGGGAAAGATTGCAGAAAAGTCCTGTGGTGTGTATGCTATGGGTGTGCCCCGCCAACTCCGTTCGGACAAAAATCCACGGAAAAGTCTGACGGAAGTCCGACCGTGTGTACGAGGCTTAACTAGCTTAATCAACTGCCTGCTAGGGATGAGCTTCGTGTTCGAGTCGAACATACGTTCGACTCGAACATCGGCTGTTCGATCGTTCGACGAAGATCGAACGATTTGGGCCGTTCGCGCCAAATTCGAGTGACGCGAACGGCCCACAATGCACTACGCCATCGCAGTGTCATCCAGGCGCTGTGATTGGCCAAGCATGCACTGTGACCCCGCATGCTTGGCCAATCACAGCGCCGGCAGCGAGGAGAGCAATGATTGGCCACAGGCAGGATGCCTGTGGCCAATTATTGCTGAGGGTGTTTAGTACACGCCCCACACTATAAAAGGCCGCCAGCACGGCGGCCTAGTGTAGTGTGTTCCGGAGCAGGGATAGAGCAGCATAGGCAGGGACAGTGACTTTTATTTCTTTCTTGCTTAACCTGGATTCCTTTAGTTTAGGGAAAGAGAAGGATAGGTAGGGAGAGTGTCAGTGTGTTTTGTGCTTGTGCTATATTGTGCTTAAAAAAAACATTTTTTCTAGGGACAGAAAACTGTAGGTAGGGAGAGTGTGTCAGTTTCTTTCACTGTCAAAGTCCTTGTTTCCAGGGACCTGGAAGGACAGTGAGTGAATTCTCCTTGTGCTAAATTGTGCTTAAAAAAAACATTTTTTCTAGGGACAGAAAACTGTAGGTAGGGAGAGTGTGTCAGTTTCTTTCACTGTCAAAGTCCTTGTTTCCAGGGACCTGGAAGGACAGTGAGTGAATTCTCCTTGTGCTAAATTGTGCTTAAAAAAAACATTTTTTCTAGGGACAGAAAACTGTAGGTAGGGAGAGTGTGTCAGTTTCTTTCACTGTCAAAGTCCTTGTTTCCAGGGACCTGGAAGGACAGTGAGTGAATTCTCCTTGTGCTAAATTGTGCTTAAAAAAAACATTTTTTCTAGGGACAGAAAACTGTAGGTAGGGAGAGTGTGTCAGTTTCTTTCACTGTCAAAGTCCTTGTTTCCAGGGACCTGGAAGGACAGTGAGTGAATTCTCCTTGTGCTAAATTGTGCTTAAAAAAAACATTTTTTCTAGGGACAGAAAACTGTAGGTAGGGAGAGTGTGTCAGTTTCTTTCACTGTCAAAGTCCTTGTTTCCAGGGACCTGGAAGGACAGTGAGTGAATTCTCCTTGTGCTAAATTGTGCTTAAAAAAAACATTTTTTCTAGGGACAGAAAACTGTAGGTAGGGAGAGTGTGTCAGTTTCTTTCACTGTCAAAGTCCTTGTTTCCAGGGACCTGGAAGGACAGTGAGTGAATTCTCCTTGTGCTAAATTGTGCTTAAAAAAAACATTTTTTCTAGGGACAGAAAACTGTAGGTAGGGAGAGTGTGTCAGTTTCTTTCACTGTCAAAGTCCTTGTTTCCAGGGACCTGGAAGGACAGTGAGTGAATTCTCCTTGTGCTAAATTGTGCTTAAAAAAAACATTTTTTCTAGGGACAGAAAACTGTAGGTAGGGAGAGTGTGTCAGTTTCTTTCACTGTCAAAGTCCTTGTTTCCAGGGACCTGGAAGGACAGTGAGTGAATTCTCCTTGTGCTAAATTGTGCTTAAAAAAAACATTTTTTCTAGGGACAGAAAACTGTAGGTAGGGAGAGTGTGTCAGTTTCTTTCACTGTCAAAGTCCTTGTTTCCAGGGACCTGGAAGGACAGTGAGTGAATTCTCCTTGTGCTAAATTGTGCTTAAAAAAAACATTTTTTCTAGGGACAGAAAACTGTAGGTAGGGAGAGTGTGTCAGTTTCTTTCACTGTCAAAGTCCTTGTTTCCAGGGACCTGGAAGGACAGTGAGTGAATTCTCCTTGTGCTAAATTGTGCTTAAAAAAACATTTTTTCTAGGGACAGAAAACTGTAGGTAGGGAGAGTGTGTCAGTTTCTTTCACTGTCAAAGTCCTTGTTTCCAGGGACCTGGAAGGACAGTGAGTGAATTCTCCTTGTGCTAAATTGTGCTTAAAAAAAACATTTTTTCTAGGGACAGAAAACTGTAGGTAGGGAGAGTGTGTCAGTTTCTTTCACTGTCAAAGTCCTTGTTTCCAGGGACCTGGAAGGACAGTGAGTGAATTCTCCTTGTGCTAAATTGTGCTTAAAAAAAACATTTTTTCTAGGGACAGAAAACTGTAGGTAGGGAGAGTGTGTCAGTTTCTTTCACTGTCAAAGTCCTTGTTTCCAGGGACCTGGAAGGACAGTGAGTGAATTCTCCTTGTGCTAAATTGTGCTTAAAAAAAACATTTTTTCTAGGGACAGAAAACTGTAGGTAGGGAGAGTGTGTCAGTTTCTTTCACTGTCAAAGTCCTTGTTTCCAGGGACCTGGAAGGACAGTGAGTGAATTCTCCTTGTGCTAAATTGTGCTTAAAAAAAACATTTTTTCTAGGGACAGAAAACTGTAGGTAGGGAGAGTGTGTCAGTTTCTTTCACTGTCAAAGTCCTTGTTTCCAGGGACCTGGAAGGACAGTGAGTGAATTCTCCTTGTGCTAAATTGTGCTTAAAAAAAACATTTTTTCTAGGGACAGAAAACTGTAGGTAGGGAGAGTGTGTCAGTTTCTTTCACTGTCAAAGTCCTTGTTTCCAGGGACCTGGAAGGACAGTGAGTGAATTCTCCTTGTGCTAAATTGTGCTTAAAAAAAACATTTTTTCTAGGGACAGAAAACTGTAGGTAGGGAGAGTGTGTCAGTTTCTTTCACTGTCAAAGTCCTTGTTTCCAGGGACCTGGAAGGACAGTGAGTGAATTCTCCTTGTGCTAAATTGTGCTTAAAAAAAACATTTTTTCTAGGGACAGAAAACTGTAGGTAGGGAGAGTGTGTCAGTTTCTTTCACTGTCAAAGTCCTTGTTTCCAGGGACCTGGAAGGACAGTGAGTGAATTCTCCTTGTGCTAAATTGTGCTTAAAAAAACATTTTTTCTAGGGACAGAAAACTGTAGGTAGGGAGAGTGTGTCAGTTTCTTTCACTGTCAAAGTCCTTGTTTCCAGGGACCTGGAAGGACAGTGAGTGAATTCTCCTTGTGCTAAATTGTGCTTAAAAAAAACATTTTTTCTAGGGACAGAAAACTGTAGGTAGGGAGAGTGTGTCAGTTTCTTTCACTGTCAAAGTCCTTGTTTCCAGGGACCTGGAAGGACAGTGAGTGAATTCTCCTTGTGCTAAATTGTGCTTAAAAAAAACATTTTTTCTAGGGACAGAAAACTGTAGGTAGGGAGAGTGTGTCAGTTTCTTTCACTGTCAAAGTCCTTGTTTCCAGGGACCTGGAAGGACAGTGAGTGAATTCTCCTTGTGCTAAATTGTGCTTAAAAAAAACATTTTTTCTAGGGACAGAAAACTGTAGGTAGGGAGAGTGTGTCAGTTTCTTTCACTGTCAAAGTCCTTGTTTCCAGGGACCTGGAAGGACAGTGAGTGAATTCTCCTTGTGCTAAATTGTGCTTAAAAAAAACATTTTTTCTAGGGACAGAAAACTGTAGGTAGGGAGAGTGTGTCAGTTTCTTTCACTGTCAAAGTCCTTGTTTCCAGGGACCTGGAAGGACAGTGAGTGAATTCTCCTTGTGCTAAATTGTGCTTAAAAAAAACATTTTTTCTAGGGACAGAAAACTGTAGGTAGGGAGAGTGTGTCAGTTTCTTTCACTGTCAAAGTCCTTGTTTCCAGGGACCTGGAAGGACAGTGAGTGAATTCTCCTTGTGCTAAATTGTGCTTAAAAAAAACATTTTTTCTAGGGACAGAAAACTGTAGGTAGGGAGAGTGTGTCAGTTTCTTTCACTGTCAAAGTCCTTGTTTCCAGGGACCTGGAAGGACAGTGAGTGAATTCTCCTTGTGCTAAATTGTGCTTAAAAAAAACATTTTTTCTAGGGACAGAAAACTGTAGGTAGGGAGAGTGTGTCAGTTTCTTTCACTGTCAAAGTCCTTGTTTCCAGGGACCTGGAAGGACAGTGAGTGAATTCTCCTTGTGCTAAATTGTGCTTAAAAAAAACATTTTTTTCTAGGGACAGAAAACTGTAGGTAGGGAGAGTGTGTCAGTTTCTTTCACTGTCAAAGTCCTTGTTTCCAGGGACCTGGAAGGACAGTGAGTGAATTCTCCTTGTGCTAAATTGTGCTTAAAAAAAACATTTTTTCTAGGGACAGAAAACTGTAGGTAGGGAGAGTGTGTCAGTTTCTTTCACTGTCAAAGTCCTTGTTTCCAGGGACCTGGAAGGACAGTGAGTGAATTCTCCTTGTGCTAAATTGTGCTTAAAAAAAACATTTTTTCTAGGGACAGAAAACTGTAGGTAGGGAGAGTGTGTCAGTTTCTTTCACTGTCAAAGTCCTTGTTTCCAGGGACCTGGAAGGACAGTGAGTGAATTCTCCTTGTGCTAAATTGTGCTTAAAAAAAACATTTTTTCTAGGGACAGAAAACTGTAGGTAGGGAGAGTGTGTCAGTTTCTTTCACTGTCAAAGTCCTTGTTTCAAGGGACAGAGAAGGACACCTGAAGGTAGCCCTTATTGCTTTTTTTCCATCTCCCTGCAGGCCATCTATTAGAATGTCTGGAAGGCAAACAAGGAGAGGCAGACAGTCAGGAGGCAATAAAAGAGGGCAAGCAGGCTCTGTGTCTGGGGGCAACAGTGCTGGTCGTGGACGCGTTGCATTGTCATCAGCACATGGCCATGGGACACGCTTGTCCTTCTTTTCGGCAGCTGGACATGTTGAGCCACATCATGCCGAAGACTTGGTAGAGTGGATGACCAAGCCCTCCTCCTCCTCCTCATCCTCTCTCACCCAGGCTCAGGGTACTGGAAAAGCAGCTGCCAAAGCGTCCTCTTCCCTGGTATCAATGTCAGACTCATCATCAGTCACTCCTTCCCTAGACCCACCATGTCCTCCTCCTGAGGAGTCCCCCGAACTGTTTCAGCACAGTGTTGGGTACATGCTCCAGGAGGATGCCCAGCGTTTCGAAGGGTCTGATGATGAAACCCAGCTAGAGGAAGGCAGTAGCGTGAGAGCAGACAGAGGGGATGCTCAAGAAGGACACCAATCTGGCAGTCATGTTCCAGCAGCTGCAGCATACTGCCAGATTGGCTCCAGTGATGAGGAGGGAGGTGATGATGAGGTCACTGACTCCACGTGGGTGCCTAATAGGAGAGAGGAGGAGGATGAGGAGGAGGCACATCTCCAACGAGGCAGGATGCCCTTTGGTGGCCAGCGTAAGGGCAGTACACCAACGGAATCACACCGCAGAGCTCCGCCTGTGCAGGGCGCTGCCTCTGCCCGTCATTCAAAAAGTTCTTTGGTGTGGGCCTTTTTTGAGGCTAGTGCATCAGATCGCACAGCTGCTGTTTGCAACATATGTCTCAAGCGTATATCGCGTGGCCAAAACATCAGCCGCTTGGGTACCACATGCCTGACCAGACATATGTTGACCTGCCATGCAGCTCGTTGGCAAGCCTACCTGAAAGACCCACACCAAAGAACAAAGCGGACCTCTCCTTGCACCGCATCAGCTGGGATCTCCAACCCCACTATAACTTCAGTCCTCTCTGAAACATGCACTGAGAGGAATGAAGGTGTAGAATTAGGTGTGTCACAGCCAAGTACTTGCGGCCACTCTGCTAGCAGTACACCGACGTCCGATTCTAGCAGGCAAATTTCCCTGCCCCAGCTGCTGGACCGTCGAAAGAAGTTCACTCCCAGCCATCCACATGCCCAGCGGTTGAATGCTAGCTTGGCTAAATTGCTAGCGCTTCAACTGCTGCCTTTTCAGTTGGTAGACTCGGCCCCCTTCCGTGAGTTTGTGCAATGTGCGGTTCCTCAGTGGCAGGTTCCCAAACGCCACTTTTTCTCACGGAAGGCTATTCCGGCTCTCTACCGGCATGTGGAAGGCAATGTCTTGGCCTCGCTGGACAGGGCGGTCAGCGGTAAGGTGCATATTACCGCTGACTCATGGTCCAGCAGGCATGGACAGGGACGTTACCTTTCTTTCACGGCCCATTGGGTCACTCTTTTGGCAGCTGGGAAGGATGCAGGACAAGGTGCAGTAGTGTTGGAGGTTGTCCCACCGCCACGCCTCCAAAATGCTACTACTGGTTGTGACACACCTCTCTCCTCCACCCCCTCCTCTTCTTCTTCCTCCATGGCCTCTTCCTGTGGTTTGTCCTATGAACCAGCGGTGCTCCGTAGCCGTTCACGGGGCTACGCAAGTACGCAGGCAAAAAGATGCCATGCCGTGCTTGCGCTGGTGTGTTTGGGGGACAGAAGCCACACTGGGGCAGAGGTCCTGTCTGCTCTGCAGGGCCAGGCCGAGAGGTGGTTGACGCCACGCCAGCTTAAGCCAGGAATGGTGGTTTGCGACAATGGCACCAACCTCCTCTCCGCCCTCCGACAGGGACAACTGACCCATGTGCCCTGTGTGGCTCACGTCCTTAACCTGGTGGTGCAGCGGTTCTTGGGCAGGTACCCGGGCTTACAGGATGTCCTGAGGCAGGCCAGGAAAGTCTGTGTGCATTTCCGCAGATCTTATAATGCCAGTGCTCGCCTGGCTGAGCTGCAAAAGGAGTTGAACCTGCCCAAGAACCGCCTTATATGTGACATGCCCACCAGGTGGAACTCAACGTTGGCCATGCTGCAGCGGCTGCACACGCAGCAGAGGGCCATCAATGAGTACCTGTGCGACTACGGCACCAGGACAGGGTCAGGGGAGCTTGGTTTTTTTTCTCCACGCCAGTGGGGCATGATCAGGGATGCATGCACTGTCCTGGCACCATTTGAGGAGGCCACGAGGATGGTGAGCAGTGACAGTGCATGCATCAGTGACACTGTACCTCTTGTCCACCTGTTGGAGCACACGCTGCGTGGAATAATGGACAGGGCACTTGAGGCAGAACAGAGGCAGGAAGAGGAGGACTTCCTTGCCTCTCAAGGCCCCCTTTACCCAGACAGTGTTCCTTCTGTCCCACCCATCGCACAGGAAGAGGAGGAGGAGGAGGAGGAGGAGGAGGATTGTGTCAGCATGGAGGTGGAGGCTGGCACTCAGCATCATCAGCAGCAGTCTTTTAGGGATGATTTACAGTCCCAAGAAACCAGTGGACTTGTACGTGGCTGGGAGGAGGTGGCTGCGGATCATGTCGTCCTTAGTGACCCAGAGGACTCCGGAGCGAATGCCTCAGCAAACCTACGCTGCATGGCCTCCCTGATCCTGCAAAGTCTGCGGAAGGATCCTCGTATTCTTCGGATCAAGGAGAGGGACCATTACTGGCTGGCCACTCTCCTTGATCCACGGTACAAGGGTAAGGTTGCGGACCTTATGTTACCGTCGCAGAGGGAGCAGAGGATGAGACAACTCCGGGAGGCCTTGCAGAAAGGTCTGTGCAACGCGTTCCCAGAGACTGGGAGGTTACAAACTCCTGGTCCTGGACAACGAGTTGCTGAGGCTTCGGCCAGTCAAAGAAGGAGCGGTGGGGAAGGTGGCCGTCTGACCGATGCGTTCAGACAATTCTTTAGTCCGCAGCCCCAAAGTATGATCGGTTCCAGCAACCATCGCCAGCGTCTGATAAACATGGTGCAGGAATATCTAGGGGCAAGGTCAGACTTGGACACCTTCCCCACCGAAAATCCTCTGGCTTACTGGGTCTTGAGGATGGATCACTGGCCAGAGCTTGCACAGTATGCAATTGAGCTACTGGCCTGTCCTGCATCCAGCGTTCTTTCGGAACGCACATTCAGTGCTGCTGGAGGATTTGTCACGGATCACAGGGTGCGCCTGTCCACCGACTCGGTTGATCGACTGACTTTCATCAAGATGAACCAGTCTTGGATCACCACCAGCTACCACACACCTGATGCTGATATAACAGACTAATTGATTTTAACATGTCACATCCCTTCAAGACTGATGCTGATGCTGAGTGCCTGTGCTGTTATGTTGACTGGCTATCCTCCTCCTCCGAGTCCTCAATGATACGATTGATGATGATAGCTTGGAAGATCATTTTTGTTTATGGGTGCCGCCACCAGTGGCTAAGGCCCAATTTTTCAGCCCCTGTTTTACAGGGGCGTGTAATTACAATTTTTTTAGCAATAATTTGCCATAGGGCTCATTGCTGTGCTCCAAGTACAGTATCTGTGAGGGGTTGGAGTGTTGTGGCACCAGTGCCTAAGGCCCAATTTTTCAGCCCCTGTTTAACAGGGGCGTGTCATTACAATTTTTGAAGCAATACTTTGCAACAGGGCTCATTGCTGTGCTCCAAGTACAGTATCTGTGAGGGGTTGTAGTGTTGTGCCACCAGTGCCTAAGGCCCAATTTTTCAGCCCCTGTTCAACAGGGGCATGCAATTACAATTCTTGATCTAATAATTCACAGCAGGGTCCATTGCTGCACCCACCAAGAGTAACTCTGAGGGCTTACAGTCTTGTGGCAACGCCACCACCACCACCACCACGAAAGGCCCAATTTTTCAGCCCCTGTTCAAAAGGGGCATGCAATTACAATTCTTGATCTAATAATTCACAGCAGGGCCCATTGCTGCACCCACCAAGAGTAACTGTCAGGGCTTACAGTGTTGTGGCACCAGCACCACCATCAAAGCCCCAATTTTTACTACCACTGTTCAACAATTATATGTAATTAAAATTCCTGATATAATAGTTGACAGCAGGGCGTTCCAGCACCAACCAAGAGTAACTGAGTGCTTACAGTGTTGTGCCAACACCAACAACTAAGGGGCCTATTTCTGCAGAGTATATACGGCAGGTCCCTACTTTCAAACATCCAACTTACAAACGACTCCTACTTGCAAACGAAAGAAGACAACAGGAAGTGAGAGGAAATCTACCCCTAGAAAGGAAAATTCTCTCCTGTAAGAATAAATATGGGAGAAAGGGGTCTCATCTGTACTGATGCTTTATCAGCAATCCTTGTTTCAAGAAAAACACCACATTTCAAAAACAGTTGTCATTGGGACGGAAAGTGAGGTGAAATGTTCTGAACAGGGGCACAGACAGCAAAACAAATGTTACAGGGGTGATAACCCTTACCTATGTTTCCCAAAAAGTTTAAAAATAGATTTTTGGGCTGGAGCTACACTTCAACAATGTACCTGTTCAAAATTACAAACAGATTCTACATAAGAACAAACCTACAGTCCCTGTCTTGTATGCACCGCCTGTATACGGCTGTTCAGAGTATATAGGGCCTTTTTTATTTTATGTGCGGGGTTCCCCTTAATATCCATACAAGACCCAAAGGGGCTGGTAATGGGCTGGGGTAGGGGGGGGGGGTCATGGGGTAGCTATGCCATTTTTCTTAAAGAATTTCATCCATATTACCGGGACCAGACATTACATTAAAGCCGCAAGCAGTTTTAAATGGCTTTTTTTTCCTTTAGAAGTGTCATTTTGTGCAGGGACAGTTCTAAACACGGGAAACACGTGGCACTTCACAGGCATACTTTAGACACCCCCCAGGTACGATATTTAAAGGAATATTTGACTTTTTTTTTTTCACTTTATGCATCATTAAAATGACTGCTCCCGAAAAACGACCGTTTTTAAAACTTCTTTTTGCATTGATACATGTCCCCTGGTGCAGAACCCGGGTTCCCAAACCCTATTTATGACAATAACATGCATAATAGTTGTTATAATTAGCACTTTAGAATTCGAACGTTCGCATCCATTGTATTTAATAGGGTTCTAATGTTCGTTCGAACTTTCGGTCCGTTCGCGGGTTCTGGTGCGAACCGAACCCGGGGGTGTTCGGCTCATCACTACTGCCTGCTCAATCTAGCTATTGCTAACTGAAATAAAGCCACAATCTCTCTCTCCCTCTCGATCTCTCTCACTCTCTCTCTCTCTGTCTCTCTCTGAACGCCGGAACACACTACACAAGGCCGACACGCAGGCGGCCTTATATAGTGTGGGGCGTGTACCTAATCCCCTGAGCCATGATTGGCCAAAGGCACCCTGACTTTGGCCAATTATGGCTCTCTGTGCTTACGGCGCTGTGATTGGCCAAAGCATGCCGGTCATAGTGCATGCTTGGCCAATCATCAGCCAGCAATGCACTGCGATGACGCAGTGCATTATGGGCCATGACGCGCAAACTTGAATTTGGCGCGAACGGCCCATAATGTTTGATCTTTGCCGAACGAGCGAACCGCCAATGTTCGAGTCAAACATGAGATCGATACCCAGAAGACACGCCGAGGCATAATGTCAGCTGCCTCGGCGTGGACCGGGAGGGACACTGACACCTCGTTCTAAGGTAAGAATTTCATAAAAACCTAGTATGCGGTGCATACTTGCTCATTATGCCTTTTCCTTTACAGGTTTAAAAAATAAAATAAAATAAAAGTGAAATATTCCTTTAAATTTCGTACCTAGGGGTGTGTATATATTATGCCTGTAAAGTAGCGCTTGTTTCCCGTGCTTAGAACTGTCCCTGCACAAAGTGTCATTTCTATAATGAATTGTCGGCTCCTGGAAATACAGAGAAAAGTCATTGAAAGTCATTGATAAAAAAAAAAAAAATGCGTGGGGGTCCCCCAAATTCAATTACCTGCGTCAAATTTTAAAAATAAATGACGTGGGGTTCCCCTCAGATATCCATACCCGACCCTTCAGGTCTGGTATGGATTTTAAGGGGAACTTCACCCCAAATTAAAAAAAAATGACGTGGAGTTCCCCCCAAAAATCCATACCAGACCCTTTATCCGAGCACGCAACCTGGTAGGCTGCAGTAAAAGAGGGGGGACGAGAGAGCGCCCCCCCCTCCTGAACCGTACCAGGCCACATGCCCTCAACATGGGGAGGATGCTTTGGGGGTCTGTGACCCCTCAAAGCACCATGTCCCCATGTTGATGGGGACCAAGGCCTCATCCCTTCAACCCTTGCCCAGTGGTTGTGGGGGTTTGCGGACGGGGGGCTTATCGGAATCTGGAAGACCCCTTTAACAAAGGGAACCATCAGCGGTGGATAATCTCCTCTCCATCCAGGTCCAGGCTCCAGCGATGAGATGTCCAGCGCAGCGCATCCTTTCTCCATCCTGTATTGCCGGGAATATCGTCGCTGCAGCCTGACAGGTCTTATGTAGCTGAGGATGGGGCCACCCGTCACGTGACCCCGTCCCCCTCTGATGCAAGGGGAAACCCGGGCTTACCCAGTGACGTGCGGGTGACCCCACCCCCCTCTGATGCAACAGAAACCTGCGTTACATCAGAGGGGGCGGGGTCACCCGCACGTCACTGGGAAAGCCCGGGTTTCCCCTTGCGTCAGAGGGGGACGGGGTCACATGACGGGTGTCCCCGTCCTCAGGTACATAAGACCTGTCAGGCTGCGGCTACGAAATTCCCGGGGTGTCTCCGGTGAAGACAGGATGCGCTGCGCTGGACATCTCATCGCTGGAGCCTGGACCTGGATGGAGAGGAGATCATCCACTGCTGGACCCTGGAGAGGAGAGCATCCATCGCAGGATACCGACAGTGTTGGAGTGGAGACCGAGAGTGGATTACCACCACTGGAATCTTATTTATTTATTTTTTATTTTTATTTTTTAATAAAGGACTTATCCCAACGGTGTCTGTGTGTTTTAAAAAAAAAAATACACTTTCTTTGTGAAATGGTAGGGGTACAATATACCCCTTACCAATTCACATAAGGGGGCCGGGATCTGGGGGTCCCTTTTGTTAAAGGGGTCTTCCAGATTCCGATAAGCCCCCCGCCCTCAGACCTTCACAACCACCGGGCAAGGGTTGTGGGGATGAGGCCCTCGTCCCCATCAACATTTTTTAATTTGGGGTGGAGTTCCCCTTAAAATCCATACCAGACCTGAAGGGTCTGGTATGGATATTTGGGGGGAACCCCACGTCATTTTCTTCTTTAATTTGACGCAGGGTTTCCCTTAATATCCATACCAGACCTGAAGGGCCTGGTAATTGAATTTGGGGGGACCCCCACACATTTCTTTGTTTTATCAATGACTTTCAATTACTTTTCTCTGTATTGCCGGGAGCCGACAATTCATTATAGCCGCGAGTACTTTTAAATGACTTTTTTTCCTTCAGAAATTACACTTTGTGCAGGGACAGTTCTAAGCACAGGAAACAAGCGGTACTTTACAGGCATACTATACACACCCCCTAGGTACAAAATTTAAAGGAATATTTCACTTTATGCATTATTAAAATCGCTGCTCCCGAAAAAATTACAGTTTTTAAAACTTTTTTTGCATTAATACATGTCCCCTGGGGCAGGACCCGGGTCCCCAAACACTTTTTATGACAATAACTTGCATATTAGCCTTTAAAATTAGCACTTTTGATTTTTCATGTTCGTGTCCCATAGACTTTAACGGTGTTCGCGTGTTCGAACCAATTTTTTGCCTGTTCGCATGTTCGGGTGCGAACCGAACAGGGGGGTGTTCAGCTCATCCCTAGTCATGTTATGATCTGGGCTGCAGAGTGGTAGGGCTCTTGTGGACACTGTGGAGACTAGGGATGAGCTCGGTGTTCGAGTCGAACATAAGTTCGACTCGAACATCGGCTGTTCGACCGTTCGGCAAACATCGAACGATTTGGGCCGTTCGCGCCAAATTCGAGTGACGCGAATGGCCCACAATACACTGCGCCATCGCAGTGCAATCCCGGCGCTGTGATTGGCCAAGCATGCACTGTGACCCCGCATACTTGGCCAATCACAGCGCCGGCAGCTAGGAGAGCCATAATTGGCCACAGGCAGGTTGCCAGCGCGGCGGCCTTGTGTAGTGTGTTCCGGTGCAGGGAAAGAGTTACATAGGCAGGGACAGTGTCAGTGCTATTTGTACCTCAAACTTGTGTGCAGGGAGAGAGAAGGATAGGCAGGGAGAGTGTCAGTGTCATATTCTTTGCTAAACCTTGTGTGCAGGGAGAGAGAAGGATAGGCAGGGAGAGTGTCAGTGTCATATTCTTTGATAAACCTTGTGTGCAGGGAGAGAGAAGGATAGGCAGGGGACAGTGTCAGTGTCACATTCTTTGCTAAACCTTGTGTGCAGGGAGAGAGAAGGATAGGCAGGGAGAGTGTCAGTGTCATATTCTTTGATAAACCTTGTGTGCAGGGAGAGAGAAGGATAGGCAGGGGACAGTGTCAGTGTCATTGTTGCTAAGCCTCCTGCACATTATACACCTGAAGTTAGCCCGTATTGCTGTGTTTTCCTGGTGTGTTACACCAACAGGCATTTGCAGCACTTACAGCGGGCGGAGTGTGCCTCCTGCACATTATACACCTGAAGTTAGCCCGTATTGCTGTGTTTTCCTGGTGTGTTACACCAACAGGCATTTGCAGCACTTACAGCGGGCGGAGTGTGCCTCCTGCACATTATACACCTGAAGTTAGCCTGTATTGCTGTGTTTTCCTGGTGTTACACCAACAGGCATTTGCAGCACTTACAGCGGGCGGACTGTGCCTCCTGATCATATTACACCTGAAGTTAGCCCGTATTGCTGTGTTTTCCTGGTGTGTTACACCAACAGGCATTTGCAGCACTTACAGCGGGCGGAGTGTGCCTCCTGCACATTATACACCTGAAGTTAGTCTGTATTGCTGTATTTTCCTGGTGTTACACCAACAGGCATTTGCAGCACTTACAGCAGGCGTAGTGTGCGTCCTGATCATATTACACCTGAAGTTAGTCTGTATTGCTGTATTTTCCTGGTGTGTTACACCAACAGGCATTTGCAGCACTTACAGCAGGCGTAGTGTGATTCCTGCAAAATATACTCCTGAAGCTAGGCCTTATTGCTGGTTTTCCCATCTCCCTGCATGCCATTAGAATGTCTGGAAGGCAAACAAGGAGAGGCAGACAGTCAGGAGCCAATAAAAGAGGGCAAGCAGGCTCTGTGTCTAGAGACAACAGTGCTGGTCGTGGACGCGGTGCATCGCCATCAGCACGTGGCCATGGGACACGCTTGTCCTTCTTTTCGGCAGCTGGACGTGTTGAGCCGCATCATGCCGAAGACTTGGTAGAGTGGATGACCAAGCCCTCCTCATCCTCCTCATCCTCTCTCACCCAGGCTCAGGGTACTGGCAAAGCAGCTGCCAAAGCGTCCTCTTCCCTGGTATCAATGTCATCATCAGTCACTCCTTCCCTAGACCCACCATGTCCTCCTGAGGAGTCCCCCGAACTGTTTGAGCACAGCGTTTCGAAGGGTCTGATGATGATACCCAGCTAGAGGAAGGCAGTAGCGTGAGAGCAGAGAGAGAGGATGCTCAAGAAGGACACCAATCTGGCAGTCATGTTCCAGCAGGAGGGAGGGGATGATGAGGTCACTGACTCCACGTGGGTGCCTAATAGGAGAGAGGAGGAGGAGGAGGAGGATGAGGAGGAGGCACATCTCCAACGAGGCAGGATGCCCTCAGGGGGCCAGCGTAAGGGCAGCACACCGACGGAATCACACCGCAGAGCTCCGCCTGTGCAGGGCGCTGCCTCTGCCCGTTATTCAAAAAGTTCTTTGGTGTGGGCCTTTTTTGAGTCGAGTGCATCAGATCGCACAGCTGCTGTTTGCAACATATGTCTCAAGCGTATATCGCGCGGCCAAAACATCACCCGCTTGGGCACCACATGCTTGACCAGACATATGTTGACCTGCCATGCAGCTCGTTGGCAAGCCTACCTTAAAGACCCACACCAAAGAACAAAGCGGACCTCTCCTTGCACCGCATCAGCTGGGATCTCCAACCCCACTATACCTTCAGTCCTCTCTGAAACCTGCACTGAGAGGAATTAAGGTGTAGAATTAGGTGTGTCTCAGCCAAGTACTTGCGGGCACTCTGCTAGCAGTACACCGACGTCCGATTCTAGCAGGCACATTTCCCTGCCCCAGCTGCTGGACCGTCGAAAGAAGTTCACTCCCAGCCATCCACATGCCCAGCGGTTGAATGCTAGCTTGGCTAAATTGCTAGCACTTCAATTGCTGCCTTTTCAGTTGGTAGACTGGGCCCCCTTCCGTGAGTTTGTGCAATGTGCGGTTCCTCAGTGGCAGGTTCCCAAACGCCACTTTTTCTCACGGAAGGCGATTCCGGCTCTCTACCGGCATGTGGAAGGCAATGTCTTGGCCTCGCTGGACAGGGCGGTCAGTGGTAAGGTGCATATAACCGCTGACTCATGGTCCAGCAGGCATGGACAGGGACTTAACCTTTCTTTCACGGCCCATTGGGTCACTCTTTTGGCAGCTGGGAAGGATGCAGGACAAGGTGCAGTAGTGTTGGAGGTTGTTCCGCCGCCATGCCTCCAAAATGCTACTACTGGTTGTGACACACCTCTCTCCTCCACCCCCTCCTCTTCTTCTTCCTCCATGGCCTCTTCCTGTGATTTGTCCTCGGAACCAGCGGTGCTCCGTAGGCGTTCAAGGGGCTACACAAGTACGCAGGCAAAAAGATGCCATGCCGAAGACTTGGTAGAGTGGATGACCAAGCCCTCCTCATCCTCCTCATCCTCTCTCACCCAGGCTCAGGGTACTGGCAAAGCAGCTGCCAAAGCGTCCTCTTCCCTGGTATCAATGTCATCATCAGTCACTCCTTCCCTAGACCAACCATGTCCTCCTGAGGAGTCCCCCGAACTGTTTGAGCACAGTGTTGGGTACATGCTCCAGGAGGATGCCCAGCGTTTCGAAGGGTCTGATGATGATACCCAGCTAGAGGAAGGCAGTAGCGTGAGAGCAGAGAGAGGGGATGCTCAAGAAGGACACCAATCTGGCAGTCATGTTCCAGCAGCTGCAGCATACTGCCAGATTGGCTCCAGTGATGAGGAGGGAGGGGATGATGAGGTCACTGACTCCACGTGGGTGCCTAATAGGAGAGAGGAGGAGGAGGAGCAGGATGAGGAGGAGGCACATCTCCAACGAGGCAGGATGCCCTCGGGGGGCAAGCGTAAGGGCAGCACACCGACGGAATCACACCGCAGAGCTCCGCCTGTGCAGGGCGCTGCCTCTGAATTAGGTGTGTCACAGCCAAGTACTTGCAGGCACTCTGCTAGCAGTACACCGACGTCCGATTCTAGCAGGCAAATTTCCCTGCCCCAGCTGCTGGACCGTCAAAAGAAGTTCACTCCCAGCCATCCACATGCCCAGCGGTTGAATGCTAGCTTGGCTAAATTGCTAGCGCTTCAACTGCTGCCTTTTCAGTTGGTAGACTCGGCCCCCTTCCGTGAGTTTGTGCAATGTGTGGTTCCTCAGTGGCAGGTTCCCAAACGCCACTTTTTCTCACAGAAGGCGATTCCGGCTCTCTACCGGCATGTGGAAGGCAATGTCTTGGCCTCGCTGGACAGGGCGGTCAGCGGTAAGGTGCATATTACCGCTGACTCATGGTCCAGCAGGCATGGACAGGGACGTTACCTTTCTTTCACGGCCCATTGGGTCACTCTTTTGGCAGCTGGGAAGGATGCAGGACAAGGTGCAGTAGTGTTGGAGGTTGTTCCGCCGCCACGCCTCCAAAATGCTACTACTGGTTGTGACACACCTCTCTCCTCCACCCCCTCCTCTTCTTCTTCTTCCTCCATGGCCTCTTCCTGTGCTTTGTCCTCAGAACCAGCGGTGCTCCGTAGGCGTTCAAGGGGCTACGCAAGTACGCAGGCAAAAAGATGCCATGCCGTGCTTGCGCTGGTGTGTTTGGGGGACAGGAGCCACACTGGGGCAGAGGTTCTGTCTGCTCTGCAGGGGCAGGCCGAGAGGTGGTTGACGCCACGCCAGCTTAAGCCAGGAATGGTGGTTTGCGACAATGGCACCAACCTCCTCTCCGCCCTCCGACAGGGACAACTGACCCATGTGCCCTGTGTGGCTCACGTCCTTAACCTGGTGGTGCAGCGGTTCTTGGGCAGGTACCCGGGCTTACAGGATGTCCTGAGGCAGGCCAGGAAAGTCTGTGTGCATTTCCGCAGATCTTATAATGCCAGTGCTCACCTGGCTGAGCTGCAAAAGGAGTTGAACCTGCCCAAGAACCGCCTTATATGTGATATGCCAACCAGGTGGAACTCAACGTTGGCCATTCTGCAGCGGCTGCACACGCAGCAGAGGGCCATCAATGAGTACCTGTGCGACTACGGCACCAGGACAGGGTCAGGGGAGCTCGGTTTTTTTTCACCACGCCAGTGGGGCATGATCAGGGATGCATGCACTGTCCTGGCACCATTTGAGGAGGCCACGAGGATGGTGAGCAGTGACAGTGCATGCATCAGTGACACTGTACCTCTTGTCCACCTGTTGGAACATACGCTGCGTGGAATAATGGACAGGGCACTTGAGGCAGAACAGAGGCAGGAAGAGGAGGACTTCCTTGCCTCTCAAGGCCCCCTTTACCCAGACAGTGTTCCTTCTGTCCCACCCATCGCACAGGAAGAGGAGGAGGAGGAGGATTGTGTCAGCATGGAGGTGGAGCCTGGCACTCAGCATCATCAGCAGCAGTCTTTTAGGGATGATTTACAGTCCCAAGAAACCAGTGGACTTGTACGTGGCTGGGAGGAGGTGGCTGCGGATCATATCGTCCTTAGTGACCCAGAGGACTCCGGACCGAATGCCTCAGCTAACCTACGCTGCATGGCCTCCCTGATCCTGCAAAGTCTGCGGAAGGATCTTCGTATTCTTCGGATCAAGGAGAGGGACAATTACTGGCTGGCCACTCTCCTTGATCCACGGTACAAGGGTAAGGTTGCGGACCTTATCTTACCATCGCAGAGGGAGCAGAGGATGAGACAACTCCGGGAGGCCTTGCAGAAAGGTCTGTGCAACGCGTTCCCAGAGACTGGGAGGTTACAAACTCCTGGTCCTGGACAACGAGTTGCTGAGGCTTCGGTCAGTCAAAGAAGGAGCGGTGGGGAAGGTGGCTGTCTGACCGATGCGTTCAGACAATTCTTTAGTCCGCAGCCCCAAAGTATGATCGGTTCCAGCAACCATTGCCAGCGTCTGATATACATGGTGCAGGAATACCTAGGGGCAAGGTCAGACTTGGACACCTTCCCCACCGAAAATCCTCTGGCTTACTAGGTCTTGAGGATGGATCACTGGCCAGAGCTTGCACAGTATGCAATTGAGCTACTGGCCTGTCCTGCATCCAGCGTTCTTTCAGAATGCACATTCAGTGCTGCTGGAGGATTTGCCACGGATCACAGGGTGCGCCTGTCCACCGACTCGGTTGATCGACTGACCTTCATAAAGATGAACCAGTCTTGGATCACCACCAGCTACCAAACACCTGAAGCTGATATAACAGACTCATTTATTTTCAAATGTCACATCCCTTCAAGACTGATGCTGATTCTGAGAGACTGTCCTGTTATGTTGACTGACTATCCTCCTCAATGATCCGATTGATGATGATAGCTTGGAAGAACATTTTTGTTTCTGGGTTCCGCCACCAGTGGCTAAGGCCCAATTTTTCAGCCCCTGTTTAACAGGGGCATGTAATTACAATTTTTTATGCAATGCTTTGCAGCAGGGCTCATTCCTGCACTCCAACTAGAGTATCTGGGAGAGGTTGCAGTGTTGTGGCACCAGCACCAGTGCCTAAGGCCCAATTTTTCAGCCCCTGTTTAACAGGGGCGTGTTATTACAATTTTTTATGCAATGCTTTGCAGCAGGGCTCATTCCTGCACTCCAACTAGAGTATCTGGGAGAGGTTGCAGTGTTGTGGCACCAGCACCAGTGGCTAAGGCCCAATTTTTCAGCCCCTGTTTAACAGGGGCGTGTAATTAAAATTTTTGATGCAATACTTTGCAAAAGGGCTCATTGCTGTGCTCCAAGTACAGTATCTGTGAGGGGTTGTAGTGTTGTGGCACCAGTGCCTAAGGCCCAATTTTTCTGCCCCTATTTAACAGGGGCATGTAATTACAATTCTTGATCTAATAATTCACAGCAGGGCCCATTCCTGCGCCCACCAAGAGTAACTGTGAGGCCTTACAGTGTTGTGTCAACACCACCACCACCACCACCACCAAAGGCCCAATTTTTCAGCCCCTGTTCAACAGGGGCATGCAATTACAATTCTTGATCTAATAATTCACAGCTGATGCTTTATCACCAATTCTTGTTTCAATAAAAACCCAAAATTTTCAAAAAACATTTGTCATTAGGACGGAAAGTGAGGTGAACTGTTCTGAACAGGTGCACACTGCACAGACAGCAAAACAAATGTTACAGGGGTGATAACCCTTCCCTATGTTTTCCAAAAAGCTTAAAAATAGATTTTTGGGCTGGAGCTACACTTAAACAATGTACCTGTTCAAAATTACAAACAGATTCTACATAAGGACAAACCTACAGTCCCTGTCTTGTATGCACCGCCTGTATACGGCTTTTCAGAGTATATAGGGCCTTTTTTATTTTGTGTGCGGGGTTCCCCTTTATATCCATATAAGACCCAAAGGGGCTGGTAATGGGCTGGGGTGGGGGGGGGGGGGGTGTGATGGGGTAGCTATGCCATTTTTCTTAAAGATTTTCATCCATATTACCGGGACCAGACATTACATTAAAGCCGAAAGCAGTTTTAAATGGCTTTTTTTCCTTTAGAAATGTAATTTTTTCATTATAATTAGCACTTTATATTTCGAACGTTCGCATCCATTGTATTTAATAGGGTTCTAAAGTTCGTGCGAACTTTCGGTCCGTTCGCGGGTTCTGGTGCGAACCGAACCCGGGGGTGTTCGGCTCATCACTAGTGGAGACTTCCCCTTGATTTTCCAGTGGCAGAGTCCCCTCAGGTTCTAGAAGACTGCAGTAGCATACTGATGTCAGGGAAAGAGACTGCTAATGGCAATCCCAAACTGCAGTCTTCAATCGCTGTTCTCCACTCCCAGAAAAGGCATCAGAGAGAGACATCTGATGACAGCATCTCAAAAATGCTTTACAAGCCCTTAGAGAAAAATTGTAGAATGGGGTAGGGTGGTGGTAGGGTTTGCTAAAACACCAATGACATAGCTTTATTGGCATTGTCCTAAAGTCTCTTTCTCAAACTTGGCAGCACCCTCACTACTAGTGTTCAGCAGGCCCTCGGTATGACACTCACTGGTCTTTTTAAATATGTTTTTACAACGCAGGTCTTGGAACATAACCTATTTCAATTAAATGTTCCTGGACTCAAGAGTAAAGTATCTTTAATAGAGGCAAGGATTGAATTTTTATTTTATTTTTTATATTCTTTATTTATATTTCCAAAGGGATACATCCAATACATTATTTATACATTTTCCATTACATTTCTATTCATAATATATTTCTCGTTAATTAGATCCTTTTATTTACCCATCAATCTCACCTCTAAACCTCAATGTCCCTTCCCTTATGTCCTTCATATGTCTCTCCGTAAAGGGAGAGACACATAAAGTCCCTTTCCTCTATTAAATGTCTTTGATTCTCACGGCCTTACTTTTTTCTCCCTTACATTTTTATCAGTTCCCCCCCCCCCCCCCTACCTCCCTCCCAAAGCAAACCTAAACAGAAGAGAAAAAAAAAAAAGGAGTGGGAAAAAGGAGAGTTTTCTCCCTCCCTTCCCCCCTCCATCCTCCTCCCCCGTTAGGTGAACCACAACCTCCTGAATAGGGATGAGCTCAGTGTTCGAGTCGAACATAAGTTCGACTCGAACATCGGCTGTTCGACCGTTCGGCGAACATCGAACAAATTCGAGTGACGCGAACAGCCCACAATACACTGCGCCATCGCAGTGCAATCCCGGCGCTGTGATTGGCCAAGCATGCACTGTGACCCCGCATGCTTGGCCAATCACAGCGCCGGCAGCTAGGAGAGCCATAATTGGTTGCCTGTGGCCAATTATAGCTCAGGGGGTTTAGCACACGCCCCACACTATAAAAGGCCGCCAGCGCGGCGGCCTTGTGTAGTGTGTTCCGGCGCAGGGAAAGAGTTACATAGGCAGGGACAGTGTCAGTGCTATTTGTACCTCAAACTTGTGTGTAGGGAGAGAGAAGGATAGGCAGGGAGAGTGTCAGTGTCATATTCTTTGCTAAACCTTGTGCAGGGAGAGAGAAGGATAGGCAGGGGACAGTGCCAGTGTCATATTCTTTGCTAAACCTTGTGTGCAGGGAGAGAAAAGGATAGGCAGAGAGAGTGTCAGTGTCATATACTTTGATAAACCTTGTGTGCAGGGAGAGAGAAGGATAGGCAGGGGACAGTGTCAGTGTCATTGTTGCTAAGCCTCCTGTACCTTATACACCTGAAGTTAGCCTGTATTGCTGCGTTTTCCTGGTGTGTTACAGCAACAGGCATTTGCAGCACTTACAGCGGGCGGAGTGTGCCTCCTGATCATATTACACCTGAAGTTAGCCTGTATTGCTGCTTTTTCCTGGTGTGTTACACCAACAGCCATTTGCAGCACTTACAGCGGGCGGAGTGTGCCTCCTGATCATATTACACCTGAAGTTAGCCTGTATTGCTGCTTTTTCCTGGTGTGTTACACCAACAGGCATTTGCAGCACTTACAGCGGGCGGAGTGTGCCTCCTGATCATATTACACCTGAAGTTAGCCTGTATTGCTGCTTTTTCCTGGTGTGTTACAACAACAGGCATTTGCAGCACTTACAGCGGGCGGAGTGTGCCTCCTGATCATATTACACCTGAAGTTAGCCTGTATTGCTGCTTTTTCCTGGTGTGTTACACCAACAGGCATTTGCAGCACTTACAGCGGGCGGAGTGTGCCTCCTGATCATATTACACCTGAAGTTAGCCTGTATTGCTGCGTTTTCCTGGTGTGTTACACCAACAGGCATTTGCAGCACTTACAGCAGGCGGAGTGTGCCTCCTGATCATATTACACCTGAAGTTAGCCTGTATTGCTGCTTTTTCCTGGTGTTACACCAACAGGCATTTGCAGCACTTACAGCGGGCGGAGTGTGCCTCCTGATCATATTACACCTGAAGTTAGCCTGTATTGCTGCGTTTTCCTGGTGTGTTACACCAACAGGCATTTGCAGCACTTACAGCGGGCGGAGTGTGCCTCCTGATCATATTACACCTGAAGTTAGCCTGTATTGCTGCTTTTTCCTGGTGTGTTACACCAACAGGCATTTGCAGCACTTACAGCGGGCGGAGTGTGCCTCCTGATCATATTACACCTGAAGTTAGCCTGTATTGCTGCTTTTTCCTGGTGTGTTACACCAACAGGCATTTGCAGCACTTACAGCGGACGGAGTGTGCCTCCTGATCATATTACACCTGAAGTTAGCCTGTATTGCTGCTTTTTCCTGGTGTGTTACACCAACAGGCATTTGCAGCACCTACAGCAGGCGTAGTGTGATTCCTGCAAAACATACTCCTGAAGCTAGGCCTTATTGCTGGTTTTCCCATTTCCCTGCAGGCCATTAGAATGTCTGGAAGGCAAACAAGGAGAGGCAGACAGTCAGGAGCCAATAAAAGAGGGCAAGCAGGCTCTGTGTCTAGAGACAACAGTGCTGGTCGTGGACGCGGTGCATCGCCATCAGCACGTGGCCATGGGACACGCTTGTCCTTCTTTTCGGCAGCTGGACAAGTGGAGCCGCATCATGCCGAAGACTTGGTAGAGTGGATGACCAAGCCCTCCTCATCCTCCTCATCCTCTCTCACCCAGGCTCAGGGTACTGGCAAAGCAGCTGCCAAAGCGTCCTCTTCCCTGGTATCAATGTCATCATCAGTCACTCCTTCCCTAGACCAACCATGTCCTCCTGAGGAGTCCCCCGAACTGTTTGAGCACAGTGTTGGATACATGCTCCAGGAGGATGCCCAGCGTTTTGAAGGGTCTGATGATGATACCCAGCTAGAGGAAGGCAGTAGCGTGAGAGCAGAGAGAGGGGATGCTCAAGAAGGACACCAATCTGGCAGTCAAGTTCCAGCAGCTGCAGCATACTGCCAGATTGGCTCCAGTGATGAGGAGGGAGGGGGTGATGAGGTCACTGGCTCCACGTGGGTGCCTAATAGGAGAGAGGAGGAGGAGGATGAGGAGGAGGCACATCTCCAACGAGGCAGGATGCCCTCGGGGGGCCAGCGTAAGGGCAGCACACCGACGGAATCACACCGCAAAGCTCCGCCTGTGCAGGGCGCTGCCTCTGCCCGTTATTCAAAAAGTTCTTTGGTGTGGACCTTCTTTGAGTCGAGTGCATCAGATCGCACAGCTGCTGTTTGCAACATATGTCTCAAGCGTATATCGTGTGGCCAAAACATCACCCGCTTGGCTACCACATGCTTGACCAGACATATGTTGACCTTCCATGCAGCTCGTTGGCAAGCCTACCTTAAAGACCCACACCAAAGAACAAAGCGGACCTCTCCTTGCACCGCATCAGCTGGGATCTCCAACCCCACTATACCTTCAGTCCTCTCTGAAACCTGCACTGAGAGGAATGAAGGTGTAGAATTATGTGTTACAGCCAAGTACTTGCGGCACTCTGCTAGCAGTACACCGACGTCCGATTCTAGCAGGCAAATTTCCCTGCCCCAGCTGCTGGACCATCAAAAGAAGTTCACTCCCAGCCATCCACATGCCCAGCGGTTGAATGCTAGCTTGGCTAAATTGCTAGCTCTTCAACTGCTGCCTTTTCAGTTGGTAGACTCGGCCCCCTTCCATGAGTTTGTGCAATGTGCGGTTCCTCAGTGGCAGGTTCCCAAACGCCACTTTTTCTCACGGAAGGCGATTCCGGCTCTCTACCGGCATGTGGAAGGCAATGTCTTGGCCTCGCTGGACAGGGCGGTCAGCGGTAAGGTGCATATTACCGCTGACTCATGGTCCAGCAGGCATGGACAGGGACGTTACCTTTCTTTCACGGCCCATTGGGTCACTCTTTTGGCAGCTGGGAAGGATGCAGGACAAGGTGCAGTAGTGTTGGAGGTTGTTCCACCGCCACGCCTCCAAAATGCTACTATTGGTTGTGACACACCTCTCTCCTCCACCCCCTCCTCTTCTTCTTCCTCCATGGCCTCTTCCTGTGCTTTGTCCTCGGAACCAGTGGTGCTCCATAGGCGTTCAAGGGGCTACGCAAGTACGCAGGCAAAAAGATGCCATGCCGTGCTTGCGCTGGTGTGTTTGGGGGACAGGAGCCACACTGGGGCAGAGGTTCTGTCTGCTCTGCAGGGGCAGGCCGAGAGGTGGTTGACACCACGCCAGCTTAAGCCAGGAATGGTAGTTTGCGACAATGGCACCAACCTCCTCTCCGCTCTCCGACAGGGACAACTGACCCATGTGCCCTGTGTGGCTCACGTCCTTAACCTGGTGGTGCAGCGGTTCTTAGGCAGGTACCCGGGCTTACAGGATATCCTGAGGCAGGCCAGGAAAGTCTGTGTGCATTTCCGCAGATCTTATAATGCCAGTGCTCAACTGGCTGAGCTGCAAAAGGAGTTGAACCTGCCCAAGAACCGCCTTATATGTGACATGCCCATCAGGTGGAACTCAACGTTGGCCATGCTGCAGCGGCTGTACACGCAGCAGAGGGCCATCAATGAGTACCTGTGCGACTACGGCACCAGGACAGGGTCAGGGGAGCTCAGGTTTTTTTCACCACGCCTGTGGGGCATGATCAGGGATGCATGCACTGTCCTGGCACCATTTGAGGAGGCCACGAGGATGGTGAGCAGTGACAGTGCATGCATCAGTGACACTGTACCTCTTGTCCACCTGTTGGAACATACGCTGCGTGGAATAATGGACAGGGCACTTGAGGCAGAACAGAGGCAGGAAGAGGAGGACTTCCTTACCTCTCAAGGCCCCCTTTACCCAGACAGTGTTTCTTCTGTCCCACCAATCTCACAGGAAGAGGAGGAGGAGGAGGAGGATTGTGTCAGCATGGAGGTGGAGCCTGGCACTCAGCATCTACAGCAGCAGTCTTTTAGGGATGATTTACAGTCCCAAGAAACCAGTGGACTTGTACGTGGCTGGGAGGAGGTGGCTGCGGATCATGTCGTCCTTAGTGACCCAGAGGACTCCGGACCGAATGCCTCAGCTAACCTACGCTGCATGGCCTCCCTGATCCTGCAAAGTCTGCGGAAGGATCCTCGTATTCTTCGGATCAAGGAGAGGGACCATTACTGGCTGGCCACTCTCCTTGATCCACGGTACAAGGGTAAGGTTGCGGACCTTATCTTATCGTCGCAGAGGGAGCAGAGAATTAGACAACTCCGGGAGGCCTTGCAGAAAGGTCTGTGCAACGCGTTCCCAGAGACTGGGAGGTTACAAACTCCTGGTCCTGGACAACGAGTTGCTGAGGCTTCGGTCAGTCAAAGAAGGAGCGGTGGGGAAGGTGGCCGTCTGACCGATGTGTTCAGACAATTCTTTAGTCCGCAGCCACAAGGTATGATCGGTTCCAGCAGCCAGCGTCTGATATACATGGTGCAGGAATACCTAGGGGCAAGGTCAGACTTGGACACCTTCCCCACCGAAAATCCTCTGGCTTACTGGGTCTTGAGGATGGATCACTGGCCAGAGCTTGCACAGTATGCAATTGAGCTACTGGCCTGTCCTGCATCCAGCGTTCTTTCAGAACGCACATTCAGTGCTGCTGGAGGATTTGTCACGGATCACAGGGTGCGCCTGTCCACCGACTCTGTTGATCGACTGACCTTCATAAAGATGAACCAGTCTTGGATCACCACCAGCTACCAAACACCTGAAGCTGATATAACGGACTAATTTATTTTCAAATGTCACATCCCTTCAAGACTGATGCTGATGCTGAGAGACTGTCCTGTTATGTTGACTGACTATCCTCCTCCTCCTCAATGATCCGATTGATGATGATAGCTTGGAAGAACATTTTTGTTTCTGCGTGCCGCCACCAGTGGCTAAGGCCCAATTTTTCAGCCCCTGTTTATCAGGGGCATGTAATTACAATTTTTTATGCAATGCTTTGCAGCAGGGCTCATTCCTGCACTCCAACTAGAGTATCTGGGAGAGGTTGCAGTGTCGTGGCACCAGCACCAGTGGCTAAGGCCCAATTTTTCAGCCCCTGTTTAACAGGGGCGTGTAATTACAATTTTTGATGCAATACTTTGCAACAGGGCTCATTGCTGTGCTCCAAGTACAGTATCTGTGAGGGGTTGCAGTGTTGTGGCACCAGTGCCTAAGGCCCAATTTTTCTGCCCCTGTTTAACAGGGGCATGTAATTACAATTCTTGATCTAATAATTCACAGCAGGGCCCATTCCTGCACCCACCAAGAGTAACTGTGAGGCCTTACTGTGTTGTGTCAACACCACCACCACCACCACCAAAGGCCCAATATTTCAGCCCCTGTTCAACAGGGGCATGCAATTACAATTATTGATCTAATAATTCACAGCAGGGCCCATTCATGCGCCCACCAAGAGTAACTGTGAGGGCTCACAGTGTTGTGGCAACACCAACATGTAAGGGGCAAATTTCAGCTGAGTATATACGGCAGGCCCCTACTTTCAAACATCCAACTTACAAACGACTCCTCCTTGCAAACGGAATGATACAACAGGAAGTGAGAGGAAATCTACCCCTAGGAAGGCAAATTCTCTCCTGTAAGAGTTAATATGGGAAAAAAAGTGTCTCCTCTCCACTGATGCTTTATCACCAATTCTTGTTTCAATAAATAACCCAAATTTTCAAAAAACATTTGTCATTAGGACGGAAAGTGAGGTGAACTGTTCTGAACAGGCGCACACTGCACAGACAGCAAAACAAATGTTACAGGGGTTATAACCCTTCCCTATGTTTTCCAAAAAGCTTAAAAATAGATTTTTTGGTTGGAGCTACACTTAAACAATGTTCCTGTTCAAAATTACAAACAGATTCTACATAATTACAAACCTACAGTCCCTGTCTTGTATGCACCGTCTGTATACGGCTGTTCAGAGTATATAGGGCCTTTTTTATTTTGTGTGCGGGGTTCCCCTTAGTATCCATACAAGACCCAAAGGGGCTGGTAATGGGCTGGGGTAGGGGGGGGGGGGGGTTGCTGTGATGGGGTAGCTATGCCATTTTTCTTAAAGATTTTCATCCATATTACCGGGACCAGACATTACATTAAAGCCACAAGCAGTTTTAAATGGCTTTTTTTCCTTTAGAAATGTAATTTTGTGCAGGGACAGTTCTAAACACGGGAAACACGTGCCACTTCACAGGCATACTTTAGACACCCCCCAGGTACGATATTTAAAGGAATATTTTACTTTTTTTTTTCACTTTATGCATCATTAATATGACTGCTCCCGAAAAACGGCCGTTTTTAAAACTTTTTTTTGGATTGATACATGTCCCCTGGTGCAGAACCCGGGTTCCCAAACCCTTTTTAGGACAATAACATTCATAATAGTCATTATAATTAGCACTTTAGATTTCGAACGTTCGCATCCATTGTATTTAATAGGGTTCTAAAGTTCGTGCAAACTTTCGGTCCGTTCGCGGGTTCTGGTGCGAACCGAACCCGGGAGTGTTCGGCTCATCACTACTCCTGAATACTTCTCTGGCCAGACGGATGGACTCACTTCCCCATTAATCTTTTCCCTTCTTCTGTCTGCGTAAATTTATTCCATGGTGACCAGATTTTGATATTTTGCTCTTTTCTATCTTGGACCGAAAACACCAACTACTCTATAGCCCCCACTTTTCTGACCCAGTTAAGCCATTCTGCGATTGTTGGAGGTCTAGAGCTTTTCCAGCATCTCGCAATGCACGACTTAGCTTTATTGATCAGGTGGCATAATACTGAGTTTTTATAAGTCTGTATGGGTATTTGCGTTATGTGCAATAAGAAAAAATCCGGATCGTCCGAAACAGGGTAAGGCTCAATTTTTTGAGCAATCCTTCGTACCTCTAGCCAGTATTGTCTGATCCGAGGGCATGTCCAGTATATATGGAACAAAGTTCCCCGCTCCCCATTGCATCGCCAGCACTGATCTGAGGCATCAGGATAGAACCTACCTAATTTTGATGGCGTATAATACCACCTCGTCAGTAATATAGAATTTGATTCTTGCGTTTTAGTGCATATTGATGAATTTAGCGCAATATATATTATCTTCTGATATTGAGCTGGTGTGAAAGTCTTATTAAGGTCCCTTTCCCACTTTCTAATTGCTGGCAGCTCATAGTTCTTTGGTGGGGTCATTAGCATCGTGTATATCTTTGATATTATTCGGTTGATGGGTTCCTTCTCCTCACAATATGTTTCGAACCTAGTTAGTTCCCGTTTAAAATTACTCATTGGGCCCAATGTCTCCAGATAGTGTCAGAGTTGTATTGCCTGCCAATGTTCTACTTAAAATTGGCCTCCCGATTTCGTCAAATCTGCTATTGTGGGCCATATTTCTGATTGCATAAAGTGCGATACCTGGGTATAGCCCTTCTCTCGAAGTCTCCGAAATGCCCTTATCTCCATCCCCGGCTCGAAACTTGGGTTTCCCAATACTGGGTAAACTGGGTATAATGGAGAGTATCTTGACGAATATTTAGGGTTCAGACATATTTTAGCACCTATAGATAGTGTTGGCCCTATCAGAGGGTGTTTTTTGAGTGAGTCCGGTAACTTTGTATAGCACCAGGGTGCTCTACCCAGTGGTACCTGACTAATTTCTTGCTCCAATTTTATCCATAATTTGAATTCTATATGTCTGCACCAGTCTATGACCCTTCCCAAATGAGCTGCATGGTGGTATTTAGACACATCTGGGACTGCTAAGCCCCCATAACATTTGGGGAGGGTCATTTGACTTCTACTGATCCTTGGTCGCCTGTTGGCCCATATAAACTTAGTAAAGAGTGTATTTACTGTAATTGCCGGAAGTAGGCCCTATCAATTCTTATTGGTACAGCTTGAAATAAATACAGAAATTTTGGCAGAATATTCATTTTGATGGCATTACATCGGCCAAACCATGAGTGGAATCCATGTTGCCATTTATCCAATAGGGAGCTAACTGCTTTATATAGTGAGGGGAAATTTACAGCAAAAACCTTCTCTAATCTTGATGGTATATTTATCCCTAGGTATTTTAATGACGACCCTACCCATTTAAAATTGAAATTGGGTTGTATGTTTTGCTGCACTTCTGAGGGGAGGGCTACGCCCATCGCTTCCGATTTCGCGTAATTAATTTTTACATTTGCTAATGTCCCTTGGCGCGTTCCATTTGAGATTTTAAATGTCTCCGAGTAAACTCCATTCACTTTTACCGAGGCCTGGGGTGTAGCATACACCACCGCTATCCAACTCTGCATATGTTCTCCCAGTCCCATTTGCCTCAATACTTCAAACATGAATCGCCAGCTAACCCTGTCAAACGCTTTCTCCGCGTCGGTACTCAAAAAAATACTGGGCATTTTTGATATATTAGCATGGTGTACCAGGTTGAGGACCTTTACGGTATTATCCCTGGCCTCACGGGTTGGGATAAACCCAACCTGGTCTTGATGTACCATTTGATTCAAAAACGGCTGGAGGCGGGAAGCAAGTAGTTTAGTGAAAAGTTTTAAATCTGTGTTTAACAATGAGATCGGGGCGGTAGCTCCCGCACTCCGCCGGGTCCTTTCTTTCTTTCGGAATAACCAAGATATATGCCATGAGGGCATCCAGCGGTAGTGCGGGAGCCCGGCCGATCTCATTGAATGCCTTTGTCATATAAACCCCTAGTATTGGGAGAAAATGTAGTATTGGATAGTGAAGCCATCCGGGCCCGGTGCCTTCCCTCGTTTAACTGTTTTTATCACTGTCTCTAGTTCCCCCACTGAAATAGGTATCTCCAATTTGTTATGGTCCGCTGAAGACAACCTAGGCAGATGTGCTGAGAGAAGGTATTCTTCCATCGTGGCCTGGGGCACCTGGATTGGGGTCAAATTATAGAGGGATGGGTAGTATTCTCTAAATCTCTGAGCAATATTTTTAGGGAGTGAAATCAGCTGCCCGTTTTCTCCCTTTATATACTGTCTTCCCTTACTCTCTAAGTTTCCCTGCTAATATTTTACTACATTTTTCCCCAAGTTCATAGGATACTTTTTTCCCTACTTGTATTGCCGCTTCTGCTTTGTATCTAAGTAAATCTGTCAGTTGTCTCCTCAGGTGTGCCAATTCCATCCCCACTAACTGCATCTGTACTTTCTTGTGTTGTACCTCTAGTGCCTGGATTTCTCTTAACAAATTAGCTATCTGTCTTTCTCGTGCTCTTTTTAATCGGGAACCATGTGTTATCAATACCCCTCTCATTACTACCTTATGCGCCTCCCATACCATTCCCGGGTCACTCCCCGGGGTGTCATTCGTCCGAAAATATGCCTCCATTTCTTTTGCTACATCTTCCCGAATTTCGGGGATATGCAGCAAACTCTCATTCAAACGCCAACGCCACTCCGGAGCAGAAGATGAATCGGACAGCGCAATGTGTAGCGTCACTGGCGCGTGGTCTGACCATGTTATATTCCCAATTTTTACTTCCTTCACCGCCGTCAACAGATAGTGTGGCACCAGGAAGGGGTCTATACGGGAGTACAGTTGGTGAGGGTTGGAGAAGAATGTATAATCTCTTTCCCCTATACAGTATGTAGTAATCTCCATATGTCTACCATCTGCAGATCCCGCAGCCTCTGCAAGATATTCCTCCTGGTCCCCCCTGATATGGAGGAGACCCCCATTGATGTATCAACCTTAGGGTCCAATGTTGTATTAAGGTCTCTCCCTAAGATCAGCTTCCCTTCTGCAAACCCCGCCAGATTATTCAAGGTTTTACTCAGAAAGGCGTCTTGATGTGTATTTGGTACGTAGACAGTTGCCAATGTCACCTTTGTACTTCCAATCTGTCCCTTTAAAAATAAAAAATGGCCCTCTACATCTACTCGTTTGTCCATCAGAGACCAGGGTATTCTATTGGAAATTAGAATTGACACCCCTTTTGACTTTGATATCTGACTACATGCGTGGTATGTACATGGATAAAACCTATTTTGTAGGTATGGGAGTCCGCCCATCTTAAAATGTGTCTCCTACATCTGAGTGGGTTAGTTTTAACTCGTTCAGGAGCATTCTCCTTTTTTCTGGGACATTGAGTCCTTTGGCATTGATGGTAGTTATCCTTATTTCCTCCATCTCGGGAGATTCGAAGGATGAAGTGTGGAAAAAAAAAAAAAACAAGACTAAAACCCCCAGAACCAAACACCCTCCCTTTCCAATTCCCCCCCTAAAATATTCAACAAACCCCTCCCCCTTACCCCCGCCCCCAAGGGAGGCACCCACTTCTGAACCTTTAGCCTTGCGGTTCACGTGGGTGCGAGCCTATTCGGGGTGTTGGGTTGGTGCAGCAGAGGTGCACCCCCAACCCTCCACCCCAGACACCCCTTTCATCTACCTCTCTCCAGCTCTTCTCTCCATTTTTCCCCTTTTTCCTCTTTCTCTTTTCTCCTCCCCTCTCCTTCTCTCCTCTTACTTTATAAAGCCTTGACTTCGAGGGGACATCCATCCTTTAGTTTTATCCTAATTTATCCTAGTTTTTTTCCTATTATCAACCAGGTAAATGAACCAGTAGTGTTTATGTAGAATTTGTATTCCGTTACATTAAATACCTTCTTACTTTTGAGAATTTGGTATGACTAATTTTGGATAGAATATGCCAGGACCATTTTCCCTCCTTTCTCACCATTCTCCCCATTCCCTCTGTTCTGTTTCCCTTTGCTTCCTCTAACCTAATCCCTCAATCCCCCCTTCTCCTTTTTTCTTTCCTGGTGGTGGATCTTCCGGGTACTAACTTACTCCTATTTCCTGCCTGGGGTTCCTTCCTCTTTCTAACCATTAGCCTCCTCAGTTGTCTCCAAGCGTGTGTACCTCCTATTCTATCCTATTGTAGACAAGTGTAGTGTGATATGTATGTGCCCCCCTCCTCCTACGCTCTAAACATCTCTTTCTTCTCATGAACCCCCTATTTTCTACCCCCCGTCCCTTACATGTTATCCCCATGTTATACACAGAAACCCATACCAAACATTCAAGACCTATCCAGCATTTTTAGGGACCTATTTATACAACTAAGAACAAAGTGATGACATCTGTCAGCATTGCTTTTACTTTTACTGAAGTATCAGAAACCCAGGGCTTTAGCTCAAAAAACACAAATTCAAACCTAACTGTCATTAACCCTTGCTTGACTTGCATGCCAAGTACAGTTAGAAGAAAAAGAAATGAGGCTAAAAAGGTAAATGTTAGTTAAGGTGATCAAAAAAATCCTTAAAGATTTTCTGGGAATATTTCACATACAGTATATCCAAAGCAAATTAGCCAATTACATTTTGAAAAAAGAACATTTAAGCCCCTAATAATTTCCTGAATCAGTGGTCATGTTATCCTCTGGACTGCAGATTGGAAGGGCTCATCTTTGGGTGTCCACGTTGTTACCTGTATGATGTGAACACTTCCCATTGACTGTTCAGTGGCAGAGTCCCCTCAGGCTATAGAAGACTGCAGAAGCATACTGCTGTCAGAGAAAAAGACAGCAACAAAACTGCTAATGGCGATCCCAAACTAATTATAATAGAATCCAATAAACAGTTTAATTTTCATGTGGTTTTGAAATGGTCCACCCAACTAAAGTATAGATTTAGATAAACATTACAGCTGAAATTATTAGTAATTAGAAGTAACTCCAAAAAAGATTTATGTTTCAGATTATAGTTCCCATATCTGGGGTAAAAAGGTTCTTCCATTCCACTATGTTTTCGTTGGGATTGATCAGGTTTTGGGCTCTGATGCCAACTGAAAGGTTGGTTTTGGAGGCTTCATACATTACTGATTTTTATGCTAAAGGTTTCATTGTAGTAGCAGGGGGTCTATACAATCCTCTCAAATAAGTAATGCATTTACTTTAATAATTTTTCTATTGTAAAGTCTCCTAGGGATCAGAGGGAAAACAGGCAGGGCAAGTCAATTCCCACTCCACTTTGCTTGCATTGGAATCCAGTGTTTCTAGGTCAGTTGGGAGATGTAACACTGGCAACATGTTGTGGGCCTGCCATGGTGCCTGGTGTTAGTTGGACATGTAAGGTTAGACCTTTTATTCTCAGAGAATAGGTGGAGGTACTCCTTCCTTCCAAGACACACTACTGTCTTTGCCCCTACCCACCTCCCAGTGCTACCCCTTTTAGGGAATACAGAACCAAGTATCATTTTGTGGTGCTAATAATAAGTATTTTTTTTGGAATTTGTTAATGATAACTAGAAAAGCATTAATCCCAATAGATCCCCTGCAGCCGGCAACAACAGACCCCCCCCCCCCCCTCCCCAGCAACAACAGATCTCCCAGCAAACATAGATTCCTCCAATAACAATATATGCCTCCAGCAACTAGAGATCCCCACAGCAAATTGCCCTCCCAGCAACAATAGATCTATCACAGCAACCAGCATCAAAAGACCCCTTCCTCAACTTTAAATCTACCTCAGCAACAATAGACCTCCCCAGAATTAATAAACCCACATGTACTAATAGATCTGCCCCAGTGACCATAGATACCCCAGCAGCCAGCATCAATATACCCTTAAGCACACTCTAGCACTCCTTTCCATTACATACATTCAGTGCTGGAGGTGCCAGAACAGTGTTCCCCTGTGTTTTTACTACTTAAAAAATTCCAGTGTATGGTACATCTGCCAAGTGGCATCTGTATCTTCAGACGACCTTAGCCTGCAGAATTAATTTCAAAGGACCAAATCTATAATTCAAGGTGCTCTTGGACAGCTATGTTTTTTTTTGTAGAATAAGCCCTCAAATTCTGTGGAGAACATTGTTTTCACTGTTTGCAATCAAACCTTGTTCTCATTCTTAATTTTTGTTTTATTTGGCCATGCATTGGCTCAGGGGCTTTAAATGGTCAACTTTAGCTTTTAAATTAAAAACAGTGGGTTCTGTTCTATTCTGCTTATTATCTTTTTTTTTCTTTTTTTTTTTTACAGCCTTCTAAAAAAAAGAATACTAAGGACACTTAGAAACATATTAAACATGATTCTTTCACTGCTCAATAGGGATCAACCCAACACCCCATGTTTGGTTCACACCAGAACCTGCAAACGGACCGAATGTTTGTGCGAACTTGAGAACCCTATTAAAGTCTATGGGACTCGAACGTTCAAAATCAAAAGTGCTAATTATGAAGGCTAATATGTAAGTTATTGTCCTAAAAAGGGTTTGGGGACCCGGGTCCTGCCCCAGGGTACATGTATCAATGCAAAAAAAGTTTTAAAAACTGCAGTTTTTTCGGGAGCAGTGATTTTAATGATGCTTAAAGTGAAAAAAAGAAAGTGAAATATTCCTTTAAATATCGTACCTGGGGGGGAGGTGTCTATAGTATGCCTGTGAAGTGGCACATGTTTCCCGTGTTTAGAACTGTCCCTGCACAAAATGACATTTCTAAAGGAAAAAAAGTCATTTAAAACTGCTTGCGGCTTTAATGTAATGTCTGGTCCCGGCAATATGGATGAAATTCATTGATAAAAATGGCATCGGTACCCCCCCCCCAGCCCATTACCAGCCCCTTTGGGTCTTGTATGGATATTAAGGGGAACCCCGCACTCAAAAAAAAAGGCGTGGGGCCCCCAGGCCCTATATACTCTGAACAGCAGTATGCAGGTGGTGCAAACAAGACAGGGACTGTAGGTTTGTTGTTACGTAGAATATTTTTGTAATTTTGAACTGGTACATTTTTAAAGTGTAGCTCCAGCCCAAAAAAAACGATTTTTAAGCTTTTTGGAAAACATAGGGAAGGGTTATCACCCCTGTAACATTTGTTTTGCTGTCTGTGCACCTGTTCAGAACATTTCACCTCACTTTCCGTCCCAATGACATATGTTTTTTGAAAAATTGGCGGTTTTTATTGAAACAAGGATTGGTGATAAAGCATCTCTTACAGGAGAGAATTTCCCTTCCTAGGGGTAGATTTCCTCTCACTTCCTGTTGTCTCATTCCGTTTGCAAGTAGGAGTCATTTGTAAGTTGAATGTTTGAAAGTAGGGGCCTGCCGTATATACTCTGCAGAAATTTGGCCCTTAGGTGTTGGTGTTGCCACAACACTATAAGCCCTCACAGTTACTCTTGGTGGGCGCTGGAACGCCCTGCTGTGAACTATTATATCAAGAATTGTAATTACATGCCATTGTTGAACAGTGGTAGGAAAAATTGGGCCTTTGGTGGTGGTGCTGGTGCCACAACACTGTAAGTCCTCACAGTTACTCTTGGTGGGCGCAGGAAAGGGCCCAGCTGTGAAATATTAGATCAAGAATTGTAATTACATGCCCCTGTACAACAGGGGCAGAAAAATTGGGCCTTTGGTGGTGGTGTTGCCACAACACTGTAAGCCCTCACAGTTACTCTTGGTGGGCGCAGTAATGGGTCCTGCTGTGAATTATTAGATCAAGAATTGTAATTACATGCCCCTGTTCAACAGGGGCAGAAAAATTGGGCTTTAGGCACTGGTGCCACAACACTGCAACCCCTCACAGATACTCTAGTTGGAGCGCAGGAATGAGCCCTGCTGCAAAGTATTGCATCAAAATTTTTAATTACACGCCCCTGTTAAACAGGGGCTGAAAAATTGAGCCTTAGGCACTGGTCTTGGTTCCACAACACTGCAACCCCTCACAGATACAGTAGTTGGAGCGCAGCAATGAGCCCTGCTGCAAAGTATTGCATCAAAAATTGGACAAGTGAAAAGAGGGGGAAAAAAACAATGGACTGCATCAAAAACGCCTCAAAAATGCACTGGAATGTGTCAAAAACGCGCATGCAGAAAAGCACCTGGAACACACCCAGACTGTGTTTCTATAGTGTGAACTAGGGCCAGTTCCAGGTGCTTTTCTGCATGCACTTTTTTCATGCGTTCAGGTGCATTTTTGGTAAGTTTTTGATGCAGTCCAGTGCTTTGTTTTCACCCCTCTTTTTTATTAACCATAAATAAGGACAAGTGTGTTCCAGTGCGTTTTTGGTGCATTTAGGTGTGTTCCTGTGCGTTCCAGTGCGTTTATGATGCGTTTTGATGCGTTCCAGTACAGTCCAGTGCAGGTAAAATGCAGCATGTTCTACTTTTTTGGTGGAACGCACTGGAACAAACACGCAATGCACTGCATGTGGTGTGAAATGGCCCTTAAGCAATTTGGCATATTTAAAGGCACTTCTCCTTGTTTTGTTTTTGGTGTTTTCCAAATTGGTGACATTGATATATGTCCCTTAGGGTGGGACCTGGGCCCCCATTTTAAGGCCAATAACTACTAGAAGATAAGCCAGCCAAGTGGGGACTAGCAAAATTAACAAGTCAGTTCCCATAGACTGCAATAGTATTTGTTGGTGGGGGGAGGGGTGATTGTCCCATCTCTAATTTTGTAGCATGCTGGATGATGTGCTTAATTTTGGACGGGGGAGGGGGGGTTATTTTTTGCTAGCTGCATTGGTGTTGTTCTGCACATGCCCAGCCAGTTATTTTTTTTTGGCGTGCTTTTTGTGTGTGAACAGCGCCAGGATATTTCTGGGCATGCTCACTCAGAGAGTGTTTTTATGGGTTAGAAATTGAAGGACATCTTAACAGGTGTGCCCACTTTGAATTTCAGTCTCTACATTGGGAGAACTTGCATTTTGGGTGTTTCATGGACTGTGCATGTGTTTTCAATTGCCTCATTAGAACACAAACATATGTTATATAAAGCTCACAGAGCATTCGGTCGTTTGCCTTGAGAAGAGGCAAGTGTGTGTGTTGCTGGGGGGGGGGGCAAAATGTACATGTTGGTGTCCTTATCGCGTTTGTAACACATGTATTTTATTTTTTATGTCTTTGCAAAACAAGTGATTGGTTAACTTATGTGGATTGTATATTTTTGGTGTGGGGGAGATATGTTCCCCTGAAATAATTCTGATGTTGTTAATGTGTGTTGTTTGTTCACTTTGATTTAATTGTCTGCTGCATTTTTTTGGCCAAAAATTGCTCAAGATGTTGAGTCTAAGGCCTCGTACACACGACCGATTTTCTCGGCAAGAACCAGCAAGAAACTTGCTGGCAGAGAGGTCTTGCCGAGTAAATCGGTCGTGTGTACGCTGCTATCGGGTTTCTCGTCGAGAAAACCGACAAGAAACCTTGACGAGAAAATAGAGAACCTGCTCTCTATTTTCTCGTCGAGATTCTCCTCGGCATGTTTCTCGACGAGAAAAGTGAGTGTGTGTACACTTACCTGTCCTCCCGGAAGCCCGCGCATGTTCGAAATGAATTCGACGCATGCGCGGTAGCTTCCTAGGCATACCGGGTATACCAAGATGGCGGCGACGGCATCGAATGTGACGAGCGCATGCTCGTCGTAGTCGATGACGTCACCGCGTACGCTCCATTCAAAGAACCGCGGGTTCTTTGAAACGAGCGTGTGTACACTCGGCCGGAACAAGTTTCTTGTCCAAGAATCTCGTCGAAAAAAACGACATGTTTTTTTCAATGAGAATCTCGGCCGTGTGTACGAGGCCTAACTGTTTCAAATTGACCTTCTTTTTTATTTTGCCTTCCCTTTTGTTTTGTTGAACAATAAAATTAGATGGAAAGTTTTGATGTTTGTTTTGTGTTTTCTTTGCAACAAATTGACAGCTGATTGGCATGTCAAAACAAAACTGGTGTGATTTGTCTAATCTGGTGCCTTCATGCTAGCATATGCATGGATTGTATTGTGTGCTGCCATTGAGCATCACCAGGAAATGAAATACAGAGCGGTAAGTATTCAATTTTCCTTTTTTACTGCAGTGGTTCTCAGCCTCAGTCCTAAAGTACCCCCAACAGGACATGTTTTGTGAATTTATCTTATCGAGAATTGCTGTCCAAAAATCAAAACCATTGACTGTGATTTAAAGCACATGTGCAAGATGAAGGAAAACCTGCAAACATGGCCTGTTGGGGGTACTTGAGAAGCACTGATTTAGAGCACTGCACTTAAAAATAGCTCAAGGCCATACAATTCTAATTGTGGGCATTTTGAGGGAAACAAAGTGTTCGAACCCCTGCGTGTGTGGTTTTTTTTTTATATATTTTTTTGTAGTTTGGCCTTTGTCTCCTTTTCTTAACATTGGCTTCACTTCCTGTCACACAGCTAAACAGGAAGTGAAGGTAAAACCCTACCAATGGCTTTTCTTGGGGACACACAGATCAATCTAACTAGTGTCCCCATTAAGCAAATTGCACTCTAGCACTTTGTTGTGTACACCCCAAATCATTGGGTAGTTTGGGGTTTAGTAAAGACAAATCCACTCTGCAGTAAAAGTGTAGCTGCTGAAAATCTGAGGGAAAGTACTGGTGATTGGATGTTACAATCATGTAAAAGCAAAGATTTTTTTTTTTTGGCTTGCATGTCCCCCTCAGATATACAGCAAGTGCACTTGTAGTGCAAAGTACATTTGCCTTTAGTAAATAAACCCCACAGTCCAAACTACCTAATAAATTGTAGTGTATCCCGCAATATGCTGTAGTGCAATGTGCATAATGGGGAAAGTATTTAGACTGACCTGTGTCCCCAAGGAAAGACATTGTTAGGGATTTTCCCTCACTTCCTGTGTGGCTATGTGACAGGAAGTGAATTTTTTGGAAAGATAAAGTGGCCAAATTATTTAGTTTAACTTTTCAAAGACACATTCCTAAGTTGAATTGTGATGCATGTCAATGGCCCATTTTGACCCTCTTTAATCACTTGGGATCAGCGCTATAACTGATCGACGGCCACAGCATGGTCCTCAATTGCCGGGAGTCCGTCAATAAACGTCCTCCCCTTTGCGCGCGCTGTGGTCACAGAGTCACTGTGACTCGGGTGATGACAGATCCGAGTAAGGGGCCGATCCCTGCCCTTTACCATGTGATCAGCTGTCAGCAAATGACAGCTGATCACGTGATGTAAACAAAATCTGGGTAATGGTTTTTGTTTTCTCCTTGTGCTGACAGCGTGAGCCTAAAAAAAAAGGCAATCACCGGCTTATGTGCAAGGGACATGGGGCCCGAAGAGGAAGAGGCAATTCTGCATCATCTGTGACAATTAGTAGCCCCTGCCAGTGCCACCTATCAATGCCCACCACTGGTGCCAATCAGTGGCACCTAGCAGTGCTGCCAGTGCCTATCAGTGCCCATCACTGCCAACTATCATTGCCACCTAGCAGTGCCACTTCTCACTGCCCACCAGTGCTAAATAGCAATGCCACCTCTCAGTGCCCACCCTTGCCACCTTATCGGTGCCCATCAGTGCAGTCTCATCAGTGTACATCAATGAAGAAGAAAATTACCTTTTTTTTAAAATATTAACCAGTTTCCTACCGCCCACCGTCAAATGACATCCTTGGCTTTGGGCGGTGACATCTGAATGATGCCTGCAGTTGCAGGCATCATTCAGATATCATTCTTTTCAGCCGGCGATTCTGTGCACAATAAAAATGATCATAGTGGCAGTTCCGCCGCTTGATCGTTCTTATAGGCGGGGGGAGGGGACGTCCAACCCCCCCTCTCTTGCCGCCATCCGGTGCTTCTCCGGGCTCTCCCGTGCCATCTGGGGCTCGGAGAATGATTTGGAGATGACTGGTGACCAGATGGTCATCAGTCATCTCTATGACCATCGGAGGCGCGGGCATGACGTTATGACATCATGCCGTGTTCCCGTATGTTAACCAAGCCGTGATCTTGGCTGTTAGCATGAGATTGGTGATTTTTTGGGAACAATATCATGCTTTCCAGCCTGGAGGAGAGATGCGGGGTCTTATTGACCCTGCATCTCTCCATAAAGAGGACCTGTCACACACATTCCTATTACAAGGGATGTTTACATTCCTTGTAATAGGAATAAAAGAGATCCCAAAAAAATTTCAAAATTAAAAAAGAGTAAGAAATACAAAAAAGTCAAAAAACAAAAACAAAAACAAAAAATAAAATAATAAAAAACGCCCATGTCCCCGGTAGCTCGCGCTCAGAATTGAACACACACGTAAGTCCCGCCCACATATGTAAACGCCGTTCAAACCACACATGTGAGTTATTGCTGCGTGCGTTAGAACGAGTGCAACAATTCTAGCACTAGACCTCCTCTGTAATGCCAAAATGGTAACGTGTAAAAAAAATGTAAGCATCGCCTAGGGAGATTTTTAATTACTGAAGTTTGGTGTCATGCCATGTGTGTGCGCAATTTTAAAGCGTGACGTGTTAGGTATCTATTTACTCAGCATAACAACATCTTTCACATTATACCAAAAAATTGGCCGTAACTTTACTGTTTTGTAATATTTTTAGCAAACAAAAGGCGTTTGAAAATTTATTGCGCAAATACCGAGCGAGATAAAAATTTGCAATGACTGCCATCTTATTCCCTAGGGTGTCTGCTCCAAAAAAATATATAATGTTTGGTGTTTTGAAGTAATTTTATAGCCATAAATTTATGATTTTTACATGAAGGAGAGAAGTGCCAGAATAGGCCCAGTGCTGAAGTGGGTAAAATATCCATTTATTTATTTTTTAAACTCGGTCTTTTGTATTTATAGAATTTTTTTTAAATAGAACACAAAGGTGATCAAATAGCACCAAAAGCAAGCTCTATTTGTGTGCCAACAAATAAAACATTTTCATTGGGTTACAGTGTTGTATGAGCGCGCAATTGTCATTAAAAGTGCATCAGCGCTGAAATGTGAAACTTGGTCTGGGCAGTGCGCAAGTGGTTAATATAAGGCTACATGCACACGGACGTTTTTCCAACCGCTTGTTTGAGCGTTTTTTTGCAGCTTAAAAACATCTCTCCATGTTAGCCTATGGCCTCATGGCCACCATGGCGTTTTGGAGCTGTAAATGGCATAGGCGTTTTTAGGCCCCATGTAGACGGGACGCTGGTGCAAAGTGTTCTGAACTAAGGTTGAAAGTGGTGTTTAGAAAGGCGCGCTTTGTGGCGTTTGCATGCCGTGTTTTACCAGATTTGCATGTATATGATAAGGAGCCGCCCTAAGCTCCAAAAACAGTATTATTTACGATTTTAGCTATTTAGTAAGACCAGAGTGATATGAGCAGCTGAGAGCAGCAGTGTAGTTGTATTTAGGCTGGGTTCACACTAGTGCGACACGACATCTGTCCTACTTTGGATCCGACTTTGCCCTGCGACATGAAGCCGACATATGTCCGACTTTCAATGAACGGGGATCCGACTTGGATCCCCGCCAATAGCAGGCACTGTGTTTGGTATGAATCTTGAGGGGGAACTCCAGGCCAAATTTTAAATAAAAAATCGGCATGGGTTCCCCCTCCAGGAGCATACCAGGCCCTTGGGTCTGGTCTGGATTTGAAGAGGAACCCCTACGCCGAAAAAACGGCATGGGGGTCCCCCCAAAATCCAAACCAGACCCTTATCCGAGCACACAACCTGGCAGGCCGCAGGGGAAGAGGGGGGGACGAGAGCGGCCCCCCCTCCCTCCTGAACCATACCAGGCCGCATGCCCTCAACATGGGGGGTTTGGTGCTCTGGGGCAAGGGGGCGACCTGCGGCCCCCCCACCCCAGAGCACCCTGCCCCCATGTTGATGAGGACAAGGGCCTCTTCCCGACAACCCTGGCCGTTGGTTGTCGGGGTCTGCGGGCGGGGGGCTTATCGGAATCCGGGAGCCCCCTTTAATAAAGGGGCCCCCGGATCCTGGCCCCCCACACTATGTGAATGAGTATGGGGTACATCGTACCCCTACCCATTCACCTGGTGGAAAAAAATTGCAATAAAAAAACCACACAGCTTTTTAAAGTATTTTATTGCACAGCTCGGGGGTCTTCTTCCGACTTCGGGGGTCTCCGGTGTCGTCGCCGCGCTCACCGGTTTTCTTCTGCCGGGCCACCGCTAACTTCTTTAGCTCTTTTGCTAGCGGAGGCCCGGTCTTCTCCGTCGTCTTCTCCCCTCTTCTTCTCTCCGGTTCTTCCTTTCTTCTGCCGGGCCTCCGCTAACTTCTTTTAGCTCTTTTGCTAGCGGAGGCCCGGTCTTCTCCGTCGCCTTCTCCCCTCTTCTTCTCTCCGGTTCTTCCTTTCTTCTGCCGGGCCTCCGCTAACTTCTTTTAGCTCTTTTGCTAGCGGAGGCCCGGTCTTCTCCGTCGCCTTCTTCTTCTCCCGCTATCCGGTTCTTCTCCCGCTTCTTTCTTCTGCCGGCCCCTCCACTAACTTCTTTAGCTCTTTTGCTAGTGGAGGAGCCAGTCTTCTCCGTCGCCTTCTTCTTCTCCCGCTCTCCGGTTCTTCTCCCGGTTCTTCTCCTGCTTCTTTCTTCTGCCGGCCCCTCCACTAACTTCTTTAGCTCTTTTGCTAGTGGAGGGGCCGGTCTTCTCCGTCGTCGCCGTCGGCGTCTTCTTCTCTCTTCTCCTCCTCGATGTTGACTCGTCGCTTCCTCTCGCAGTAATGTTAAATTTTCGGTCCTCAGAGATTAATATAGGCTTCTCATGACGTCACAGTCACATGTTCCCATGACGTCACACTCACATGCTCCGGGGCCATGTGCCCCGGAACATGTGACTGTGACGTCATGAGAAGCCTATATTAATCTCTGCGGACCGAAAATGTAACATTACTGCGAGAGGAAGCGACGAGTCAACATCGAGGAGGAGAAGAGAGAAGAAGACGCCGACGGTGACAACGGAGAAGACCGGCCCCTCCACTAGCAAAAGAGCTAAATAAGTTAGTGGGGGGCCGGCAGAAGAAAGAAGCAGGAGAAGAACCGGGAGAAGAACCAGAGAGCGGGAGAAGAAGAAGGCGACGGAGAAGACCGGCCCCTCCACTAGCAAAAGAGCTAAAGAAGTTAGTGGAGGGGCCGGCAGAAGAAAGAAGCGGGAGAAGAACCGGATAGCTGGAGAAGAAGAAGGCGACGGAGAAGACAGGGCCTCCACTAGCAAAAGAGCTAAAAGAAGTTAGCGGAGGCCTGGCAGAAGAAAGGAAGAACCGGAGAGAAGAGGGGAGAAGGCGACGGAGAAGACCGGGCCTCCGCTAGCAAAAGAGCTAAAGAAGTTAGCGGTGGCCCGGCAGAAGAAAACCGGAGAGCGGCGGCGACGACACCGGAGACCCCCGAAGTCGGAAGAAGACCCCCGGAGCTGTGCAATAAAATACTTTAAAAAGCTGTGTGGTTTTTTTATTGCAATTTTTTTCCACCAGGTGAATGGGTAGGGGTACGATGTACCCCATACTCATTCACATAGGGTGGGGGGCCGGCATCTGGGGGCCCCCTTTTTAAAGGGGGCGCCCTGATTCCGAAAAGCCCCCCGCCCGCATACCCTGACAACCAACGGCCAGGGTTGTCGGGAAGAGGCCCTTGTCCCCATCAACATGGGGGCAGGGTGCTTTGGGGTGGGGGGGCCGCAGGTCGCCCCCCTGCCCCGAAGCACCAAACCCCCTATGTTGAGGGCATGCGGCCTGGTACGGTTCAGGAGGGAGGGGGGGCCCTCTCGTCCCCCCCTTTTCCCCTGCGGCCTGCCAGGTTGCGTGCTCGGATAAGGGTCTGGTTTGGATTTTGGGGGGACCCCCACACTGTTTTCCGGCTTGAGGGGTTCACCTTAAAATCCAGACCAGACCCAAGGGTCTGGTTTGGATTTTGGGGGGACCCCCACGCCGTTTTTCGGCTTAGGGGGGTTCACCTTAGAATCCAGACCAGACCTAAGGGCCTGGTATGCTCCTGAAGGGGAACCCATGCCGGTTTTTTCATTAAAATTTGGCCTGGAGTTCCCCTTCATGATTCATACCAAACATGGGACAGCGAGGCTGCCGAGGACCAGCGCGATGACATCGCGTTGGACACATTCTCGGCCGGCTAGTTGACTCTAGGACACGACTTGAGCAGCTGCTGCACGCTCAGGTCGTGTCCAGATCGCCTCGCAAAGTCGCGCTGTCCCTGTGTCAGCCGGCACACGAGTCGCCCGCAAGTCGGATCCGACTTCCCGGGCGACCTCTATTCAAATCAATGGGCTCCCATAGGGAACCATTCATTTTCAATAGAGCACCGCTGACATTTCTATTTACTATAACAGTGCGCCGCTGCTTCCTGCGCCCAGTGAAGGAGTTATCCGGCGCACCAATTAAGGTTAGAACCAGCGCAGCGCACTGTTATTAGTAAATCAGCCCCTGTCTCTCTTTCTCTTTAACCTCTCTCTTTAACCACCGCAACACACTACACAAGGCCGCCATGGAGGCGGCCTTATATAGTGTGCGGCGTATACTAAACCCCCTGAGACATAATTGGCCAAAGCCACCCTGGCTTTGGCCAATTACAGCTCTCCGTTTTTTGCGCGCTGTGATTGGCCATAGCATGCGGGTCATAGTGCATGCTTGGCCAATCATCAGCCAGCAATGCACTGTGATGCCGCAGTGAATTATGGGCCGTGATGCGCCACTCGAATTTGGCGCGAATGGCCCATAATGTTCGAAATTCGGTGAACAGCCGAACAGGCGATGTTCGAGTCGAACATGGGTTCGACTCGAACTCGAAGCTCATCCCTACTGCTCAACTGTTTAACAGTGGTCAGCAATTCCTTATTCTTGCTCAGCACAACTTGAAAGCAGGTCCTCTGTCCTCTACCTAATTGCTGAACAATTTTGCAATGATTTTCTCTGAGCCACAAGTTCTTGAAAATGACCTTTTCAAACCCTACCATGTCTGAGTGTATGCTTCTGCAGGTGTACTTTCTACCACCCTCTTCATTTAGCTCTATTGGCCATTGGAGCCAAAGCCTTGGATGTGAACCATTTGGACACAATAGCATAAAGACAAGCTAAAGATGCCTGTCAGTCAATATTATAATATATCTTTTAGTGTGCCTTTAGTGCTATTTTTCCATATCTTAAATGCTAAAGCAGGTTGATGATTTAGGGCCAATGCAACTTTATTAATGACACTGGGTAAGCTTTATCAGAGAGATTCTCTTGGGTCTAACTGCACTCCCAATAAGAATCAATTGACGGGCTAATAATAAAAGATAATACAGTAAGAAATATTTTGAAATCTAGACTCTTTATTGTATAGAATAGAGAAATGCTATTATGACAAATAAACAACATTTGCCAGCTGATAAGTGCACAGGCTACCTAAATAGATATAAATGGAATACTGAATACATTGTTTGGGTAGTACCTGACACTTTACCACTGTAGTTATATATTTCAGACAAGCTTGATCAAATTGGAAATAAATCTGATGCTTTGTGTCCAGCTTTAGACCAACTGCATACTGTGATTAAATGTTTCATTAGTTTATCATTGCAATATTGCACATTTTTAAGTGTTTTATTTGAGGTGTGTTCAGACAAGTCAGTTGGCTTTTCCTTTATTGTTATTTCATTAGGGTGGATGAGCACAAGTTTCTAATGAGCTGGACAGCAATAAATTAATTATTTTGAAGTTGTTTTACAGTTGTCTAAAGTTTTCCAAGAAGATTACCAAATGTTTAATGTTAAATCCTAATGTCAAGCGTGTAAAGCAGTGGATAGATGAGCAGTCAGATACTTGTAAACATTAATATTACTAGTTAATGTTTTGTGGCACTCCCAGTCTTCCATATATAAGGGAGCAGAATAAATGGAGAACATATTGTGAAGGACATCCATTTAGAAACACACACTTTTAGGTCTTCTGTACCACTCACATCCATCATCATGAGTTACGGTGGTCACTCCTCTGCTGGATTACACCATGGAAGCTGCCATGTTGGTAGTCATCTGTCTAAGATCCCAAGCCACACATATGCTGTTCCTCATGGAGGATCTTCAATTAGCCATCATGGAGGACCCCACTCTTCTCACCACAATGGGGGATTTCATGCTTCTCATCATGGAGGATCCCACTCTTCTCATCACCACGGAGGTTCTCATGCTTCTCATCATGGAGGATGTCATAATTTACATCATGGAGGTTCCCATACTTCCCACTACGGAGGCTCCCACAAATTCCATTCTACAGGTTCTCATAGTTCTCATCATAGAGGATCCCATGCCACCCACCATGGAAGTTCCTATAAAGTCCATCATAGTAATCACTATAGAGCCCCCAGTGTACATGGAGGATCAGGAGGCAAAGGAATCTCCATATCCAAGCACGTTCATGGAGGTGCTCACAGCAGCAGCCATAAAAGTCATCATGGTTTGTTCAATGTCAATGGGAAGGAAACCATGCATCATTTAAATGATCGCTTGGCTTCCTACTTGGACAAAGTCCGCTCCCTAGAGCAACAGAATGCCCAGCTTGAAAGGAATATCCGGGAGTGGTATGAGAGGAATCAGCCCAGCACTTTACCTGACTACAGCAGCTTCTTCAGAATCATTCAAGAGCTTCAAGGCCAGGTAAATAAATTACATTGTCTACATACATGCTATAATAATTAGGAAATTATTTTGACACTAAATCTACACAAATATTGCAGTGATTAAATATTTATATTTTTTCAACTCACCCTGACACCTACATATTTAACCATTTCAGCGCCGGAAGAATTTACACCCTTCCTGACCAGAGCACTTTTTTCGATACGGCACTGCGTCGTTTTAACTGACAATTGCGCGCTCATGCAACGTTGCATCCAAACATAATTTGCGTCCCTTATTTCCCACAAATAGAGATTTCTTTTTTTGGCATTTGATCATCTCTGCGGTTTTTATTTTTTGCTCTATAAACAAAAAAATAGCGACAATTTAAAAAAAAAATAACTATATTTTTTACTTTTTGCGATGATAAATATCCCCTAAAAATATATAAAAAAACAAATTTCTTTCTCAGTTTAGGCAAATATGTATTCTTCCACATATTATTGGTAAAAAAATATATATCGCAAAAAGCGTATATTGATTGGTTTGCGCAAAAGTTATAGCGTCTACAAAATAGGGGATAGATTTATGGCATTTTTTTATAATTTTTTTGGTAATAATGGCGGCGATTTTTATCATTACTCCGACATTGCGGCGGACACATCGGACACTTTTGACACTATTTTGGGACCATTGTCATTTATGCAGTGCTTAGTAGGAGCGTGCTACACTAAGCTGCGATTTAAAGGGGTTGTATCTGTACGCCCATTTGCACAGCCGTGTCATTGTGCCGACGTACATCGTCGTGCGCTGGTCGGCAAGTGGTTAAAATATAAAAACAGATTAGGCATATTAGGCATCTAAAAGGATACCAGATGACATATTTTATACAGTACCCAAAATGGGTTTTCGTTCATGCTTTTGGGCACTCTGATGAAGAGATGTACTGCATAAAAATCATGATTTTAGGACTATATGCGTCAAAGGTATTGAATAAACTAGAACAATGCATTTCTAAGATGAACAAGTATTTGCTGTACTTGCTGAAACAGTTTTCAGACTAAAAAATGAAAACTAGCCACACATCTAAGGGTTGGTAATCAGTGATATATTACATTTTGTTTTTAGGTTCAGATACGATGGATATAAAAATTATTTTCTGCTCTAAACAAAAAAAGAAAGACAATTTTGAAAAAAAACATTTTTTACTTTTTGCTATAATAAATATCCCCAAAAGTATATAAAAAAAAAATTCCTCAGTTTAGGCAAATATGTATTCTTCTACATATTTTTGATTAAAAAAAACCACAATAACCGTTTATTGATTGGTTTGCGCAAAAGTTATAGCGTCTACAAAATAGGGGTAGTTTTATGGCATTTTTATTAATTTTTTTTTTTTTTACTAGTAATGGCGGCGATCAGCGATTTTTATCATGACTGCGACATTATGGCGGACACATCGGACACTTTTGGTGCTATTTTGGGACCATTCACATTTATACAGCGATCAGTGCTATAAAAATGCACTGATTACTGTGTAAATGTGACTGGCAGTGAAGGGGTTAACCACTACGGGGCTAGGAAGGGGTTAAGTGTGTCCTAGGGATTGATTCTAACTGTTATGCCGTGTACACACGATCGGTTTTACCGATGAAAACAGTCTTTTTTCCATCTGTGATTAAAAATAGAACATGTTTTAAATTTATCCGATGGAAAAAAAAACGATAGCAAATTCCAATCATCTGTGTGGAACTCCATCGGAGAAAAAACCCACGCATGCTCAGAATCAAGTCGACACATGCTCAGAAGCATTGAACTTAATTTTTCTCAGCTCGTCGGAGTGTTTTACGTCATGGCGTTTGGGAAGGTTGGATTTTTTATTGATGGTGTGTAGGCAAGACTGATAGAAGTCAGCTTCATCGGAAATCCGATGGGAAAAAAAAAGATTTAGGGGGCGTGGCTACGAGTGACACGTCACTGATCGCTGCTCCCGATGAGAGGGATCACACGATCAGTGACATGTCACTAGGAAGAACAGGGAGATGTTGTGTTTACACTGACATCTCCCCGTTCTTCAGCTCCGTGACACGATCGCAGGACACCGGCGGACATCGAGTCCGTGGGTCCTGCAGGCATGATCACGGAGCTTGCGGCAGGGAGCACCATCCACAGGGCTGCAAATTTAAAGAGACGTACCTGTACACACATTTGTCTGTCCATGCCATTCTGTCGACGTATAAGTTTGTGCGGCGGTCGGCAAGCGGTTAATATAGCAGCCATTTTAGACTGAGAATAAACTATAAAGAATTTGACAATAGTTTTCCTCAACAGGATTATTAGACTGTGCACGGTAAAACATTAAAGTGATACTAAACATTATCCCTTCTCTTTATGTATATGAATGATGGCACTGTGCAATATGCAGCAGGCAGTAGGTTCACTCAAGAGAATTTTCGAATCAATGTCAATGATTCGGCGGGGCACAGCCCATCTTTCTTAAGACTAGGCAACAGCTGGTCTACACAATCTCAGACTGTAGCAGGGACACAGACAAGAAGAGAGAACAGCAGGATCAACCAGGTTTTTTTTTTTACAGTATACAGAAATCAAATCCCATAGTGACCGAACATGACATGAACAGCATGTAATACAGCATATACTGATAGTTTTTATTGATGTGGGTTTGATGACACTTTAATTAGAAGGTTAATCCATATAGTGCTGGTTATATTAGTGTTTGGTAAGTACTGGAGAGTTAAACCATCTGATAATTTGTAATATCTCTCAGAGGCCATATTGGTGAAATACCTTCACTTGAGTTCCACACATCCAGTGGCCACTGTGACAGTTCTCTGCTCTCCCTGCTGGAACACACAAATGTGGGCAGCAACTTCAAAAAAGCCTACGTGTGAGAACTGAAATCCCAGGTTACATAGAAAACAATTGTGCCCCATTCACACCACAACGCTGGGGTAATGTGTGTTATAGAACAATGAAAACATGTGCCATTTTTCTGCAGCACACTGGATGGCACTGGAGAACACTGCAGTGCAGGACTGTGCAGAGACCTGAATGGAGTGTACACTTTGTACACCTTCAATAAAGTTAAAAAAAAGGTAAACAATGCCTTGCGTTGTAAAACTCATGGCTCCGCTCATCACCATTGTCACACCACAGATATCAGCTGAATGCTAAAAGGGAATATTTTAGCATGTGGCAAGTGTGAATGTACCCTTCATATTACAGTGCAAGCCATAATAGATATGCAGTAAGCTACCTTAATTGATACAGAGCAAAGCTTAGTTTAATACACTCTATTTATCCTTTGTAATAAATAAAACCTATATTTTCCAGATTTCCTCAACTTCTGTGGAAAATGCCAGGATTATATTACAAATAGACAACGCTCGTCTAGCAGCAGATGACTTCAGAAACAAGTAGGCCTTTCTATATTTCATGTCTTTCATCATTATTATCAATATCAGCATTAATTGCTTTGTCTTCCTTTTGTCACCAGGTATGAAATGGAACGCCAACTGGTAAGCAGTATTGAGGCTGATGTGAATGGACTTCGTATACTCCTGGAAGAGCTGAACAGGGAAATATGTCAGCTACAGGCACAAGTAGAAAACCTTCAGGAAGAACTGCAGCTAATGAAGAGGAACCATGGGGAGGTGGGATACCTGTTACCCCTTTTTCAAGCTAAATCAGACATTTGTTTTAGGAAAAAATATTTATAACGTGTTGTTACAGAGCAGGTGTAAATATTGTTGACATCACTTTTGCTTTAGAGCAGGGGCGTACCTAGAGCATTTGGCACCCGGGGCAGATCCTATATCTGGCACCCCCCCCCCCACCTTAAAATGTAAAAACACCCCACTGTGCCCCCGGCATACCTCTGCATCTTTCAATATCTTTTTGTAATTTCTGTGTACCCCCTCTCCACAACTGCACCTCTGGACCCCTTTACATTACACAGCCCTTGTACCTCTGGACCCCTTTACATTACCCTGCACCTCTGGACCCCTTTACATTACACAGCCCTTGCACCTCTGGACCTCTTTACATTACACGGCACCTTGCACCTAAGGACCTCTTTACATTACACAGCACCCTGCACCTCTGGACCCCTTTACATTACACAGAATCCTGAACCTCTAGACCCCTTTACATTACACAGCTCCCCACTGCTCTGGATCCCTTTACATTACACAGTACCCTGCACCTCTAGATGCCTATATGTTACACAGATGCCCCCTCAACAGTTCTGGACCCCCTGCATGTTACACAGACCCCCTACAGTGCAGACCCCCTACCTACAGTGCAGACTCCCTCCCTACAGTGAAGACCCCCTACAGTGCAGACCCCCCTACAGGGCAGACCCCCGCTACAGTGCAGGCCCCCCTACAGTGCAGACCCCCCTACAGTGCCGGCCCCCGCTACAGTACAGGCCCTCCTACAGTGCAGACCCCCCTACAGTGCAGACCCCCCACAGTTCAGACCCCGCTACAGTGCAGACCCCCCTTTACAGTGCAGACCCCCCTTTACAGTACAGACCCCCCTACAGTGCACAGACCCCCCTACAGTGCAAAGACCCCCCTAACAATACAGACCCCCCTATAATACAGACCCCCCCTACAGTGCGGACCCCCCACTTCAGACCCAAAATGTACCTCCAAACACACACCACAGACAAAGAGCACGAGGTAGTGGCTTTGCAAGGGGGGGAGCGCACCCGAGCCAGTCAGCACATCTGGGACCGGCCCAACGATCCTCTTCTCTCACGGCTCTGATCATTCTCAGGCAGCGGCTGTCAGCCGAGCAGAGTGAAGCCGCCTCCCCCTCTTCCTACATGCACAGCACTGTATAGACATAAAGGAGGAGGGGGATGCGGCTTCACTCTGCTCGGCTGACAGCCGCTGCTCGAGACTGATCAGAGCTGTGAGAGAAGGGGATCGTTGCGCCGGTCCCAGATCTGCCGACTGGCTCGCACCCCCCCCCCCTCCTTGCAAAGCCACTACCTGCTCGGGCACTCCATATCTGTTCTGTCACCACGCAATGCCGCTGTTAAACTCGCAGCGCTGTCTCCTTTCAGTCGCGGAGTGCGGGGGGTGCCGGCCTGACACCCCCCATTGTGTGGCACCTGGTGCAGCACGCCCCCCTGCCACCCCCTTAGTACGCCACTTCTTTAGAGGTATGCTGCCATCCTGGGCCATCTGTGGAAAATTGGCATCTTTAACACCTTTTTAAAAAATGCTATCTTTTTTTTATTTGTCAATGAACTTAAAGTGTTACTAAACCCAAGACCCTGCATTCACTATATCTGGTCTCCCACAGTAAACAGAACATGGAAATGCAATTATTTTAGTAAATACTGTATAAACTGCTAAATACCTTTTCTCATCAGCAGTCAGAGCAGTCTTGTGACTTCTATCAGTGTCCAGCTGAGCACTGGTTAAAGTGGATGTAAACCCACTACCATCATTTACAAATCATTTACATAGTTAATATCTATAGTGATATACATGCCTCCTGCATGTATCATTTTTTTTTATTACTCGCCCCCTCAGCTGTAAGGAGCCCCGCAATATCACTGAATTGGTGGACGTTTCTGATTCCCGACGCTCGGTGGGCGGAGTCGTGACGTCAGAGGACTCCTCCGCCCACCGCTACACTCCCATGGCCAGCCGGCGTTGCAAGCACGAGCCTCGTGCCAGGGGAGACTGAAGTGCATGTGAAAGAGTGACAGGGCGCGTTCTGTGAAGAAGCAGAGCGCGCTCATGTTACTCCTGCACATGTGCAGAAGAAACAGAAGGATAATAATTGAGGCAGAGAGGCAGAGCGCCATTGTTAATTATTGAAGAAAGAAGATAGAAAATGGTGAGGCACTATTTCACTCTCCTCTGAAAACTAAGAATCATTTTTTTTTTTATTCTCATTGTCCACAATTGCTGGAGGGGAGGGGAGAATAGGGGAGGGGTGAGGAGAGGAGGGGAGATGTGAACTTTGTTCACAGGATGTGCCTGTCACAGGCTCGTGCATGAGATATGTAACCCTGTCACTCACAGCAAGGGGGAAGAACAACAAAGTTTTCTCTGCTTGTCAGTTTTATCTCACTGAAAAAAGATAATAGGATTTTTATAACAGCTTACCTGTAAAATCCTTTTCTTGGAGTACATCACGGGACACAGAGCGACATAGTCATTACTAATGGGTTATATAGTTACCGTCAGGTGCTGGCACTGGCAACTTCCAAAACCGGAAGTACCCTCCCCTATATAAGCCCCTCCCATCCGGGAGCACCTCAGTTTTGTAGCAAAGCAATAAGTGTCCCCAAAGAGGGGCGGGAGCTCTGTGTCCCGTGATGTACTCCAAGAAAAGGATTTTACAGGTAAGCTGTTATAAAAATCCTATTTTCTTTCTCGTACATCACGGGACACAGAGCGACATAGTCATTACTAATGGGATGTCCTAAAGCAATGCCAAATGAGGGGGGGGATACACCATATATAAGCTGAGCGCTATCAGACATGAGGATCTTTTGCGGCCTGCAACACACTGCGCCCAAAGGCGACATCCTCCTGACTTCTAACGTCCACCTGGTAGAACCTAGTAAACGTGTGTACTGAAGACCATGTTGCGGCCTTACAGACTTGAGCCAGGGAGGCCTGGTGATGCACTGCCCATGAAGTTCCAACTGCTCTCGTGGAGTGCGCCCTAACTTTGAACGGAGGCGGTCTACTTCTCAAGCTATAGGCTTGTATTATGACCTGTCGAATCCACTTGGCTAAAGTAGATTTTGACGCTGCCTGACCCTTTCTGGGGCCTTCCGGCAGAAAAAGTATCCGTTCTGCGAATCTGAGCAGTGGCTTTTAGATAAGCTTTAACTGCTCTTACTACATCCAAAGAATGCAATAACTTTTCCTCTACCGAAGTAGGCTTGGGGAAAAAAGAAGGAAGAACCACATCTTGGTTCAAATGAAAACTCGATACCACCTTAGGAAGAAAGGCTGGATGAGGACGTAACACTACTCTGTCCTTATGGATAACCAGATATGGCTCCTTACAGGACATAGCTGCTAATTCCGATACTCTTTTAGCCGAACAAATGGCTACTAGAAAAATCAATTTCCTGGTGAGAAGCACTAAGGAAATATGCTGTAATGGTTCAAATGGTTGTTTCTGTAGAACCGACAGAACCAAGTTTAGATCCCATGGACATATGGGAATATTAACCGGAGGACTAATACGCATCACTCCTTGTATAAAGGCTTTGACTAGTGAATGCGAAGCCAAGGGCCTTTGAAAAAATATTGACAAGGCCGAAATCTGACCTTTGATAGTACTCAAGGCAAGCTTCCTATCTACAGCCCATTGTAGGAAGTCCAGAATTCTACCTATTACGTATTTACGTGGATGCCATTTCCTGGCCTCACACCAGGCGATGTACGCCTTCCAGATTCTATAGTAGATCTGCCTGGATACCGGTTTCCTGGCATTGATCATGGTAGACACCACAGCATTAGAGAGCCCTCTCCTTTTTAGAATGTGGGCTTCAATAGCCAGGCCGTCAAACCTAGGGCTGGTAAGGAAGGGTGGTATATCGGTCCCTGCGAAAGCAGGTCCGGACGATGTGGGAGGGTCCAAGGACTCCCCACAGACATTTTTACAATCTCCGCGTACCATGCTCTTCGGGGCCACGCTGGAGCCACCAGAATCACTGGTTTCTTTTCTACCCTGATTCTGCGGAGTAATAGAGGTAACAATTGTGGCGGTGGGAATGCATATATCAGCTTGAACTGATCCCAAGGGAACACTAGGGCATCCGAGCCGCACGCTAGGGGATCCCTTGTCCAAGAGACAAACCTGTCCACTTTCGTGTTGAACCTGGATGCTAGCAGATCTACATCCGGTGTTCCCCACCGCTGACATATTGTCCGGAAAACCTCGGGATGAAGGGACCATTCCCCTGGGCATAATTGTTGGCGACTTAGAAAGTCCGCCTTCCAATTCTCCACCCCTGGAATGAATACCGCAGATATGGCTGGGACATATCTTTCTGCCCATCTCAGGATGTAATTTACTTCCCTTTGGGCTGCACGACTCCTGGTGCCCCCCTGACGATTGATATATGCCACTGCTGTGGCATTGTCTGACTGAACTCTGACAGGGGACCCTTGGAGTTTGGATGTCCATGCTACTAGGGCATACCGGGCTGCTCGTATCTCTAAGAGATTGATGGGCAGGGCCTTTTCCGCATCCGACCATCTGCCCTGGAGAGACCATTGCTCCAGTACTGCTCCCCAGCCTAAAAGGCTGGCATCTGTAGTGACCACCTTCCAAGAAATCGGACTGAAGGATTTCCCTCTTTCCAGATTCCGGGGAACCAACCACCAACGGAGGCTTCTGCGAACGGAAGGGGACAAGGACATTGGTACGTCCAGAGCCTGAACTTTTTTGTTCCAGGCTGACAGTATGGCCCTTTGCAACTTCCTTGAATGGAATTGACCGTAGGGTACTGCTTCGAATGATGCCACCATTTTTCCCAGCAGCCTCATGCACAGGCGTATGGATGGCTGTCTTTTTGAACCCACTAAGTGGATCAAATCTCTCAAAGACGACCCCTTTTCTCGAGGCAAGAAAATTTTTCTCTGGTCTGAATCCAGCCTTAGCCCCAAGTATTCCAGACTTTTGACTGGTTTTAGGGCTGACTTGTCTCGGTTGATAATCCAACCGTGATATTCCAGATACTTGATTGTCTCGTGAACAACCACTTCTAGTTTTTCCACTGAGTGGTCTATCAGCAACAAGTCGTCTAGATATGCCATTATCGTTACACCTCGTGTTCTTAGATTGGCCAATAATGGGGCCAGAATTTTTGTGAACACTCTTGGTGCTGTGGCCAGACCGAAGGGTAAGGCTCTGAACTGAAAATGGCGCCCTTCTATCGCAAAGCGTAGAAATTTTTGGTGGGCTGGAAAGATGGGGATGTGCAAATACGCATCTTTGATGTCGATCGAGGCTAACCATTCCTCCCCTTGTAGGGCAGTGGCTACCGATCGGATCGACTCCATCCGGAAAGTCCTGATATGTAGGAATTTGTTTAGCCCTTTTAGATTTAATATGGGCCTCACGTCCCCGTTTGGCTTCGGAACTGTAAAGAGGTTTGAGTAAAACCCGAACCCCCATTCTTCCAGGGGGACCTCTATAATTACTGCTTGAAGCAATAATTGTTCCAGTGCCAACAGGAGGGATCCTCTCTTCTGGGGATCCCTTGGCACGTTCGACCTTATAAAGCGGGAAGGAGGGGAGTTTTTTAACTCCAATTTGTATCCCAGATTTACTGCGGAGAGCACCCATCTGTCTCGGATCGTGTCCCGCCAGGTTTCTGTGAACAACTGAAGTCTTCCCCCCACCCGATTGGGTGGGGGCAACCCTTCATGCATTTGACTTTGGGGGAGGTTTTGTACCTCTCCTGCTCCAGGGCTTCTTGTTACCCTGCAACTGTCCCTGATTTTTACCTCCGGGATTTGACCGGGGAGGCCGTCGGAACTGTTTCACAGCCGATGTCCTAGGGACTGGAGAAGCCGGCCTCTTAAAAGAGGGACCTCTAACTCTATTTTTGACCGGCAAGAGTGTACTTTTACCGCTGGAAATTCTCTGGATATACTTGTCCAGGTCTTCCCCGAATAAGCGCTCCCCATGAAATGGGAAGCTGACCAGCAATTTTTTACAGGGAGCTTCAGCAGACCAGTTTTTGAGCCATAGAAGCCTGCGCATATGTACTACAGACAGCGTAAGGCGGGAGGCCTGATGGATTGAATCCTTTATAGCGTCCACCGCAAAGCATAAGGCTCTAGGTAGATCAGCTAGAGCAAGAGCCTGCTGATCTGGCACGTCCCTTAAGACCTGTTTCAACTGATCCTTCACTGCTTGGCAGACCCCTATAGCTGCCACTGCTGGTTGTGTCACCAATCCTGCTGTAGAAAAAGCAGATTTCAATAAGGACTCCAATTTTTTATCTATTGGGTCCTTGAACATTTGGACATTTTCCACCGGACATGTCAGTGATTTATTCACACAAGAGATGGCTGCGTCCACTGTAGGGACCTTCCATTTTCTGACGAACTTATCCTCCATAGGATAGACCACCGGAAATCTCTTGGGGGGAGTAAATATTTTGTCAGGATGCTCCCAATCCTGGTAAATGAGCCCCTCCAGTAAAGGATGGATCGGAAAAGAACAAACAGTCTGGGGAGCTTTTAGCGACCCCAACGAGGAGACAGAAGAGGAGGATGGCTCCGCAAGTGGCATTTTAAATGCTGATCGGACCATATTAGTCAGGGACTGCACCCATAACCTCTCAGCATGTGATGCTGAGAACGGCTCCTCCACTGTTGATTCCTCTACAACTGAATCAACCTCATCCTGATCCCCCTCAGGTAGGTCGTTCTCTGTATGGGACTGTTGCTCTGTTAACAGGCACTCTGAGGGAGGAGACGGAGATCGAGCGCTTTTCTCCTGTGACAGGGAAGCAGCAATTAGTGCTGACAATCTCTCTTCCAGCCCTCCCAGAGCTGAGGAAAAAACCTCCTCTGTTACATACACAGGAGCAGGTGAACTGGGGACAGCCACAGTACCAGGTACTCCTGGGGGTGCCCTACGGTCACTAACCTCTGATTCTTCAGGGGAGACTGGTGCAGCCAAAGCATGCCCAAGATCCTCAGAGCCCGATGGAGACCCCCTATTCCTCCTGGAATTTCTAGTCCCGGAGTTTTTAGACGGCATATTCCTAAGCCACAAAGCTGAGGTATTCCAGCCGAAAATACACCAGTTACTGATAATAGTCTAGCATAAATGCTGCTATAATAAACAGTTGGTGTCTACTAATGTGCCTTTCTAGGGGATGCCTGTATCAACCGCTTGCTGTATGCCTTTAAATGTTGCCAGCTCTGTCTCTGTACTTCATAGCCAGCTTACTGCAATAATGTGGCTTTTTAAAAACCTGCTGGGACGCCCGCACATGCGCAGAAGCGCTGCGGCGCGCACAGAGCGTCATCCCCCAGGCCCCGCCCCTTTTTCCGGCCACCTCTATATATAGAGGCGCGTGCACGCGCACGCGCGCGGCCACGTGCGCCTCGGCGCTAATTTTCAAACATGGAAACCAGGGACAGGAGCCAGGGCCCCCTTTGCCGCAGGCCGGGGGATAGACGAACACTGCAACATGGCAGAGGAAACAGTTTCCTGTAGGAGAACTCACCAGCTGCCTGGACTTTGCTCTCTGAGAAGAAACTAGTCCATATGACAAGAAAAACATTCCACAGCGGCCTCTAGTGGACAAACACAGGTACCGCAGTTTAATATACTAAACATATATAAAAAAACATTCTTTTTTTTTTTTTTTTTTTTCTTGACCACCATTAAAAATTATTACATTTTTTTTTAGTAGTTACAGGCATGCACAGATATTAGCGGGAATACCGTTAGGTAACAGACAGAAAGACAAATTAGGCTTGGGGGTCCCCCAATAGAACCAAGTTCCTGGGGGCCCCCACTTACCTGTTCCCCGCCGCAGGACTTTGTTTGGTCCACAAAAGCCCAAACTTCACCTATCACGGCAGGCATTGTAATCAAACCTTCAGGGACCGGGTTCCCAAGGATTCCACTCCCCTGGACCTGTATAGCACCCTGCACAGAAAACATCTTGGTCGTGGGTATGACCAGAGCTCTGGATCCCAGGGTCCAGCTCTCCTAAGAGAAGCATTACAGGCAGAACCTTGCTCTTCTCTGCAAGGCCCGGGTACCGACCGTTTAGCTATGAAGCTTTTTTGGTCGGATCCGGAATAGCTTACTGAGGCCCAAAAGAACCTGTACGCAAGCTCAGTGAAAAACACATGTTTCTTCTTGGCCAACACCTTAGACACTGGCAAAAAAACTGAGGTGCTCCCGGATGGGAGGGGCTTATATAGGGGAGGGTACTTCCGGTTTTGGAAGTTGCCAGTGCCAGCACCTGACGGTAACTATATAACCCATTAGTAATGACTATGTCGCTCTGTGTCCCGTGATGTACGAGAAAGAAAAGAGGATTGATCAGAGCTGAATTAACTCTGTGTGGCAAGACTGGGCACAGGTGATAGGAAATCGTATACTCTACATTGTAACAGCAAAAAATAAATAAAACTATTTCAGGTTTACATCCACTTTAAAGCTTGTAGCAGGAATTTTCTGACTGTCCTATAAAACTGCAAGACTCCTGACCCTCTGTATGTTCAGTGCTGATTGGCCATGTGCTGATCACATGCACTCTACCAAGAAAAAAAAAACTCTCTACAAATACACACCAAAGTGAGAATGTGCAGCCTGACACCATAGGCTCTGTGTTATCAGTAAATTATCAGGGGACAGTGAAAGAAGAGGAGGATCAGAGAAGCCAGGATTAAAAAGCCTTTTTACACAATGCAGAAGATTAAAACTTTAGGTTCCACAGAGTATAGTATTAGTGAGTATAACAATCATGATTGACTGCATATACAGACCAATTTTACTGTTGTGGGTTTAGTAACACTTTAAATGGTCTCTGAAATGTCTTAAACTATTCTCAAATGCTTCTAAAAGCCCACTACATTTGCACGTTGACATAAGCCAGAGAGTCGAGTCAACACAGATGCTAAAACACACAATATGGAGATCTGCAGAAATGCATCCATCACACAACTAGTTTCTAAAATTTTTACTTACAGGAAGTCAACGCTTTGCAAGCTCAGTTGGGTGCCAGGGTCAATGTGGAAATGGATGCTGCTCCATCGGCTGATCTGAATAGAACATTGTTTGAGATCAGAGAGCAGTATGAGAATCTGATGGAGCGGAATATGAGAGAGGTGGAAACAATTTTCCGACAACGGGTAAGTCTTTTTGTAGACTAAAAAGATTGTTGAACCTGTTAGAAAAATTGTGTGATAGATATCTATTAAATTTTGATCATTAGGCCCTATTACTTCATGGTTATATTCCAATAAACAATACAAATTGATGAGAACATGTTAAGCTTTAATGCTCAATTGTACTGTACCATCCTAATTTTCCCATTACACTGAATATCAGGACCACTGCTCTCATACAGAGGTCCGCCACACCCCTTGCACAGTCACAACTACCCTGGCCAAGCGGCCATGCTCATGCTTCCCGATCAGGCATTTGAGTGTTTATTGAGGCACTGGTGCAATTGGGCTTTAAGGCTGTTGCCTAAGTACACAAAGGAAATAGATACAGTGACTTCACTTAAAATATATAAAAACTAATATAAAAGTGCAAATCAACTTACGCCTAGCTACTGTAATATGAAAATGAGTGACATTTTTCTTCAGAAGATCAGAAATAAACCTCCTTTGACTTTATATATAAAACTATATGGAAATCAGCCTCCATATATTAAGGGATGCATGACAAACTTTTTATTTATATAGACTGAGGAACTGAATCGTGAGGTTGCTTCCGGTTCTGAACAACTCCAGTCTGTACAAACTGAAGTCATTGACTTGAGACGCACCATCCAAACCTTGGAAATCGAACTACAAAGCCAGCTCAGCTTGGTAAGTGTTATTGCCAGACAATTAATAAAGATTGTGTCAATGACCAGTTGCTGGTTGTTTAAGTTATTCTGCAAAGACTAACAGTAGGTACTGTAATTACCTGTTTTTTTTTTTTGTATGCAATCTTTCTCAATTTTTTCCCAGAAATCAGCTCTAGAAAACACCTTGGCAGAGACAGAAGCCACATTCGGGGCTCAACTTGCCCAATTACAATGTTTGATCAACAATGTAGAGTCCCAGCTGACCCAAATCCGATCTGATCTTGAACGTCAGAATCAGGAATACACGATCCTGATGGACCAAAAGACTCACCTGGAGATGGAGATCGCCACCTATAAGCGCCTATTGGAGGGTCATGATATTCAGTATGTATTTTACACAGGACAAGTAACTGAACTAATATTCCTTAAAACATGCAGTCCTCAATTTATAGCAACACCTATTCACACCAAATCTTTTAAGAGGAAATAAATAATTGTTATATTTAATATAATTATATATCATTTATTTGCTATAATATTTAATGAGCTACTAAATAGAACAATACAATTTGGAGAACAGCTTAATTCTAAAACCAGACAGTTCATAAAATGTTTCCATTTTGTTTATCAATATATTATTTAAACCAAGCCATACAGAATAGTCAGAATACCATATATTTCTTCATTATTCTTTACTGTGTGTTTTAAATTTCAGAACTTCAAGTCAAAGTTTTCTAGGAGACAGCCATGGTATGTAAACATATATTGTCTTAAAGTGATTGTAAACCTACATTTTTTCAAATAACAAATATGTCATACTTACCTGTAGGGATGAGCTTCGAGTTCGAGTCGAACTCATGTTCGACTCGAACATTGCCTGTTCGCCCGTTCGCCGAACAACGAACAATTTGGGGTGTTCGCGGCAAATTCGAAAAGTCTATGGGAGAAATCTAAAGTGCTAATTATAAAGGCTTATATGCAAGTTATTGTCCTAAAAAGTGTTTGGGGACCCGGGTCCTGCCCCAGGGGACATGTATCAATGCAAAAAAAAGTTTTAAAAACGTCAGTTTTTTTAGGAGCAGTGATTTTAATAATGCTTAAAGTGAAACAATAAAAGTGAAATATTCCTTTAAATTTCGTACCTGGGGGGTGTGTATGATATGCATGTAAAGTGGCGCATGTTTCCCGTGCTTAGAACTGTCTCTGCACAAAGTGTCATTTTTGAAGGAAAAAAAGTCATTTAAAACTCACTCGCGGCTATTAATGAATTGTCGGCTTTTATCAATACATAGAAAAGTCATTGATAAAAAAAAAAAAAAAAGCGTGGGGGTTCCCCCAAATTCAATTACCAGGCCCTTTAGGTCTGGAATGGATTTTAAGGGGAACCTCGCCACAAATTAAAAAAAAAATGGTGTGGGGTTCCCCCTAAATATCCATACCAGGCCCTTGAGATCTGGCATGGATTTTAAGGGGAACTCCACCCCAAATTTAAAAAAAATGGTGTGGAGTCCCCCCAAAAATCAATACCAGACCCTTATCCGAGCACGCAACCTGGCCGGCCGCAGGGGAAGAGGGGGGGACGAGAGAGCGGCCCCCCTCCCTCCTGAACCATACCAGGCCACATGCCCTCAACATGGGGAGGATGTCCCCATGTTGATGGGGACTAGGGATGAGCTTCGAGTTCGAGTCGAACTCATGTTCGACTCGAACATTGCCTGTTCGCCCGTTCGCCGAACAGCGAACAAATTGGGGTGTTCGCGGCAAATTCGAAAAATCTATGGGAGAAATCTAAAGTGCTAATTATAAAGGCTTATATGCAAGTTATTGTCCTAAAAAGTGTTTGGGGACCGGGGTCCTGCCCCAGGGGACATGTATCAATGCAAAAAGAAGTTTTAAAAACGGCCGTTTTTTCGGGAGCAGTGATTTTAATAATGCTTAAAATGAAACAATAAAAGTGAAATATTCCTTTAAATTTCGTACCTGGGGGGTGTGTATGATATGCATGTGAAGTGGCGCATGTTTCCCGTGCTTAGAACTGTCCCTGAAAAAAATGTCATTTTTGAAAGAAAAAAATGCATTTAAAACTGACTCGCGGCTATTAATGAATTGTCGGCTCCCGGCAATACATACAAAAGTCATTGATAAAAAAAAAAAAAAAGCGTGGGGGTTCCCCAGAATTCAATTACCAGGCCCTTCAGGTCTGGAATGGATATTAACCTCCCTAGCGGTAATCCCGAGCGTGACTCGGGGTTGTTTTTTTATGCTAGGATCGGTAACCCCGAGTCACGCTCGGGGTAGACATTGCAGAGCTCGCAGCGGAGTTTCCCTACCTTCTCCTGGCGATCCAGCGATGATGTCCTCTGCTGTGATCGCCAGCGAGACCTCCGGCGAGTGTCGGCACTTTCGACCCCATCTGACTTCCTAGTTCCGTTCCCTGCGAGCCGCAGCGGCGCATGGGAGCGGAACTGGGCGGCAAATTCAAAAAGGTAAACACACAGTATACATACAGTATACTGTAATCTTGCAGATTACAGTACTGTATGTAATAATTACACACCCCCTTTGTCCCTAGTGGTCTGTCCAGTGTCCTTCATGCACTTTTATATAATAAAAATCGTTCTTTCTGCCTGTAAACTGGAGATTGTCCACAGCAACTAAAAAGTGTCCCTTTATGTCAAAAGTGGTTTTAGACCAGCTAGAAAGCAGCGATAATAAATTAGAATCACTCGCAGAATTGAGCGATAGCGATTTGTGGGGAAATTCGTCATCAAACACTAAATCTAATGACAGCGACAATTCTGCAACTGAGCAAATTTCAGTGTTTTTGATTTGATTACATTATTGAATATTTTTTATTATAATTAGATTACTATTTTTTATAATTTTTTATAGTTATTCATTATATTATAATTTATAATTTTGTGTTTCATATTTATCATACCCGGGATGTTTACTAGACTCTGGTTTGCTCAGGTTTAAGTAAGTAATTACTAAGAATCGCAGGCCTATAATACATAACACCAAATTTTCATGCAAAATAATTGTACCGCTTTTGGTACATAATTCCAGAAAGAATCATACCGCCAGGGAGGTTAAGGGGAACCCCGCCGCAAATTAAAAAAAAAAATTGACTTGGGGTTCCCCCAAATATCCATTCCAGGCCCTTCAGATCTGGCATGGATTTTAAGGGGAACTCCATCCCAAATTTAAAAAAAAAATGGCGTGGAGTCCCCCTAAAAATCCATACCAGACCCCTTATCCGAGCACGCAACCTGGCCGGCCGCAGGGGAAAAGGGGGGGACGAGAGAGCGGACCAGATGCGGAACATGAGAAGGGGCGGGTCTATACATGTATTACCAAAGTGAGAGCAGTTCCCCATCAGGTCCGCCCCCTCGGTATGTCGGACCCGCCTACGTCATTGGCCTGAGCGGGGTACTTCCTTCACTGTGTAATTTAAATTTACATAGTGAAGGAAGTTCCCCGCTCAAGCCAATGACGTAGGCGGGTCCGACATACCGAGGGGGCGGACCTGATGGGGAACTGCTCTCACTTTGGTAATACATGTATAGACCCGCCCCTTCTCATGTTCCGCATCTGGTCCGCTGAGCGGACCTGATGGGGAACTTTAGAAGGGGCGGGTCTATACATTTAAAATACTGAGAGGGAGTTCCCCATCAGGTCCGCTCAGGCACAACCAATGAAGCACAGCGCTGGACATCGGGATCGCCGCGGGACACTGGATTTCACCGCTGGAATGTTTTTTTTTTTTTTAATAAAGGACTTTTTTAAGGTGTTTGTGTGTTTTTTTTTAACATTTTTTTACGCTTTCTTTGTGAAATGGTAGGGGTACAATGTACCCCTTACCAATTCAAATAGGGGGGGGGCGGGATCTAGGGGTCCCCTTTGTTAAAGGGGTCTTCCAGATTCCGATAAGCCCCCCGCCCGCAGACCCCCACAACCACCGGGCAAGGGTTGTGGGGATGAGGCCCTTGTCCCCATCAACATGGGGACATCCTCCCCATGTTGAGGGCATGTGGCCTGGTACGGTTCAGGAGGGAGGGGGGGCCGCTCTCTCGTCCCCCCCTTTTCCCCTGCGGCCGGCCAGGTTGCATGCTCGGATAAGGGTCTGGTATGGATTTTTTTTTTTTTTTTATCAATGACTTTTGTATGTATTGCCGGGAGCCGACAATTCATTAATAGCCGCGAGTCAGTTTTAAATGCATTTTTTTCCTTCAAAAATGACACTTTGTGCAGGGACAGTTCTAAGCACGGGAAACATGCGCAACTTTACATGCATATCATACACACCCCCCAGGTACGAAATTTAAAGGAATATTTCACTTTTATTTTTTCATTTTAAGCATTATTAAAATCACCGCTCCTGTAAAAACGTCTATTTTTTAAACCTTTTTTTGCATTGATACATGTCCCCTGGGGCAGGACCCGGGTCCCCAAACACTTTTTAGGACAATAAATTGCATATTAGCCTTTATAATTAGCACATTAGATTTCGAACGTTCGAGTCCATTGTATTTAATAGGGTTCTAAAGTTCACACGAACATTCTGTCTGTTCGCAGGTTCTGGTGCGAACCAAACAGGGGGGTGTTCGGCTCATCCCTGCTTACCTGCTATGTGCAATGGTTTTGCAAAAAGCAGGCCCGATCCACCTATTCTGCCTGCTCTCCTGCCCCCCCACGCAGAGTGCCCACCAAAGCAGCTTGCTATAGGGGCACTCATGGCGGCTTGCTCCCAAGCCGACTCTGTGTGTCCATAGACACACACACAGTGTGGCTTGGCCCCACCCCCAATCCCTCCTCACTGACTGTGATTTACAGCAGCAGGAGCCAGTGGCTCCTGCTGCTGTCTCTAAATCTATGAGGAGGGAGAGAGCAGAGAGATCCACTGCTCTCCTGCACAGGGTTACAGCAAAGGTTGGACTCAATTAAGTATAAGGGAGGGCTTGGGGCTGTACAAAGAAGGTTTTTTACCTTAAAGCAGAGATTGCCTTAAGGTGAAAAAACTCTTTGGGCTTTAGAACCACTTTAAAAATCAGGGCACGGGCTGGTAGAATGTAAAACATGGGAAACATTTTAACTAGTACCTGGACATTATTGGCATTTAGACACCATCCCATAGGGTTTGGACCTCATTGCAGATCCTTTAAAAGTCCACTCCGTCCCATGACCCAAAGGCTAGGCACCAGGATGGGGTAGCCCACCCTATTCCATCCTCCCTCCCTCTGTATCTCACCCCACCCAACCCCCATTGACTTCCTATGCCCCCCTTTGATCCTCCTATCACCCCTACCTCCCTTATCTGCTTTTGTCCCTTAACAACCCCATTAACAATTTCTGACACAGACCTTCTTGAGAGATTGTAAAAGATGACTTATTTATCAATACTACCTCGTTTGCTGTACATTTGCTGTATTTGGCCTATGGTATCTTGCCCTAGTTGGCATTACTATCCATTATTACTTCTGGAAATCCAACAAAACAAAAAAAAGTTCTTGCCCTACTCCTCATGTAAAAATGTATATGCCTCAATCTGCCACCATTTTCTATCCCATATTTTCCCTACCTTTGAGACCCCTTTTTTGATGGTCCCCCATAGGATTTTGTGCTTGACAGTTATTACCAAATCTCTTAGACTATTGGTCTATAATGACTTTTGTCAGATTACACAAAAACTATTACAATCACTTTTGTCTCCTGCAACTGTATTGTTAGTTTGGCCACTTGGCCTGCATTTTCTGTATAACTGTCGATCCTTGTTTTGTATTGTATTTCGAAAACTTTTCAATAAAGTTCCTGTTTATTAAAAGACCACCCCATCTATATGATCTATATCTTAATGGTATTCATTTACTGAAAACCAATACCAATCCCTTTTATCAGCAGTCATAGACTATAAACATTTATTTTAGCCAAATACAGTATATTTCCAAAATGCTATCTGAAATTCACATTGCATAGATCACTATCTAGCCAGATATTTCTAGGCCCTTTTTGCTAATGAGTTCCATTGCAGTCACATTGTCTGCTGTGAATTTTGATATGCCTGGCTTGTATATGGGACAAACAGCATTCAAAGTGGCAATATTATGAATGATTAGACAGCAACCTGCTTCCCTTCTTACCATGTGCCAATGGTGGGCTTTGGTCCAGAAATGACCCACAGTAGTTTTCAGCTGTGAAAATGTGGAATAGTCTCACACAGGAACTTATTTTAGCTGTAGACAGTTCTAAAAAAGTTGTGTGTGTTCATTATACTGCAAAACATAAAGGAATAACTACATTTTCAAATACATAGTTGAATGTTTGTCCAAGGCAACCTTTCTCTACTTTTTTACTAAATAAATACATTTCAGGTCTTGGGGTACCCCTGCTAAAATCAATATATCTACAACTCATGGTACATAAGCAGGTTTCTCAACTTGACTAATTATGTAACAATAACAATGATAATTGGAATATGGTGGATTGATATAAGAAACATAGATCATTTGCATCCCTTTATAATGTGACATACTGTAGATTTTTATTCATTTGAACTATCGTATCTTCTACTTTCAGGATCTCACCACACAGTGAAAGTTCACCATGTGACTGGTCCCACTCATTATCAACATCATCAAAGTCATCATCAACATCATAATCACCATGTTTGCTAATGTGTTTCTGACTCTTCTGGAGAACCCTGTGGATAATAGTATTATCCTACCTCTAGAAAGTCTTTCGGTATCTTCCTCTGTTTTCTTCTTATGTGGCCTTCGGTATCTGCTTCACCTAGGCAAAACTTGGCATGAGACATGAACTAGATCCACCAGGATACACAGTAGACACAACTGAAATTATGCAAGGTTTAGGATTAGTTAGATACAGTATGTGTTCATCTTTAGAGGTTGGTGGTAAACTATTCAAGTTTACCTAAATTGTAAGTTAATTTCAAGATGTTAACCCACATGTTACAAACGCTATGGAGTTCAGGCTTTTGGACGCTTTTAAAGATCCAAAATGAAAGAAGATATTTCCATGTACCCAACATTGTTTAGGGATTACATTATGCAAGAGCATAATATATGACTTTTCATTCACTTTTTTCTTGGAGTACTTTTAATGCTATTGAGGCCCAGACCCATTCATCACAATAATGCCTTTTAATACACAGATGTTGTGCCCATATGTAGTGCAATGTACTGCAATGCCATTTATTGTGCAACGGCATTGAATGCCACCCAAATGCATGAACAGAATGCTACTATGCTATAGTATGATGCAGTACACCACGTGGTATGATATGGGTTACATTGTAGTGCTTTGGAGAAAACAATAGAGAGCAAGCATTTTTACCTGGGACTCATTTAGAACAGATAACCTGTAGTAAAGGAGTTCACCATGATGCCTTAAAAGTAAGTTGTGGTGAATGTGTTACTGTAACACTTTCAAGCGTAAACAGGCCCCTATGGTACCTACAGTTGCAACACAGTTTGCTTTACTCAGAAGAAGTGAGTTGTTCCATAATCAGTCGTCATTTTGAATTACAAGGATCATATGAAAAATGAGTTATAATATGAACCAGTCTGATCAGTATAGAATAGAATATGAATTTTTGCTGAATTCTCCTTCGCAATGTAGTTTTCAAATAAAAAGACCCAAAGACAGCATCTTGAAATGTGCCTATATTATGTGAATGCACATATAAAACACATGCTTAATTCAAGTGGAACTCTAGTTTTCTGTTGTGAATTTAGGGGATTTTAATAATATAATCCTGTGCAGGTTTTATTATAAAGTTGAGGTATCGGTTTTATAATAATATGTTATGAAACTATTTGTATTGTCTACCATTGTGCATATTAATGGATTATTAGCATGCAATATGCATATTTTATTGTGGTGGACATACTAAGCCCTAGATTCTGGTTATGTTTTAGGATTATTGTGACTATATATATATATATATATATATATATTCTATTGTACTACTGCAGTAATTTGGTGAATTTTGATCATCATTCTCTTGTCCTTGTTGCCTACTAAATGTTTAATAAAACAAATCCTATCTTCATGCAATCAGCTGTGTGTGTGGTATTAATGATGCACATGATTTTTTCATACAAAAAAAAAAAAAAGATAAAAAACAAATACAATTCTAAATAGTCTTTGATATAAGTGCCCACAAGGCACTCAGTGCCTATAGCAGTAAGATTGCAAGGGCCAGCATCTATACTCAGACATTACTATCCATCTGGTCATTTGTGGCTTAATTGAACAATAAACTGCAGGAAAGGGGGTGCAAGGGATTCTGAGAGGGGTACAAGACTCTTTATAGTTGAGGAAGCATATAAAGCAGACCATATGCCACCTCTAGTAGTTTCTATTATATAATTGTGTAGCAGTGCCCATGTGGGGTCGCTGAGTGTAGTAGTTCCACCCGTCATCCTGATCAGTCCAGCATTCACTTCCAGTCACTCCTCACTGAACATTGAACAGCTTGTTTTTGTGGTTTTATTGAGGGATTTAAGTTGGATGTGGTAAAGGGAACATGGGATGCCAAGATAATTGACTTTAAGCGAATGAAAGATTTTTTGAATCTGTATTTGCAGTCTCTAAAGCTCCATACTCCTCCAGCACATCACTTATAAGTCATCTTTGCTTCCTCTACTGCACAATACTTGATTCCTGGCCCAGCTAGCAAATGGTTAGGCTCCATTCTGAACAAGGCACAACAGTTCTGGATTCACCATTTGCTGGCAGGGGCCTGCAGTCCCCTTTGGTGTAGCAACCAATAGCAACTGAAATTAGTCTTTTTGTGCTGTGTTCTAAGTGCAGCAGCCTGTCTCTAATCCCAGCGACATCACAGTCTCTCTCTCTCTGGCTCTACCTACACTCCTGGCATGTCTCTCCCAGATCTTCTGACTGTGCCTGTCATTCACAGACCCCGGATGGATCCCTCCTGATGAACTGCCCTGCAATGTTCCCCGCTGTACTTCTCCTGCTCCTGTTCAGGACACTCATTTGGGTTGTATAGAGAGATTCCTTCCCAGCTCCCGAGCTTCAGGCCCAAGATCACCCCCCAGCCTAGAAGGGGAGCTCCCTCAAAGGCCACGACAGCCTAACACTGCATCACTCAGTTCTTCCACCCGAAAACTCCTCCCCCAGCAGGCTGACCCTGGGTATATTTAGGAGGCCTGCCCCCTGCCAATCCTAGTTGGGGATTGGTCAAGGCTCCCAGATACACCCCATGTCACTCCAATCCTTTCTCCCCACCTCTTTTCCAGAAACTTCCAGAAACCAGAGGGAGGCGCCAGAGAGATGAAGTCACATGTCAGTCACCTGCTGCTACTCTCAAACCACTCCCAGCCCCCAGATCTAAACAAACAGGCCTAGCTCTTAGCTAGGCCTGTCTAAATTTACCTGCAGTGGCTGAAACAAAAAACTACTACTTCTCGCAACCTACCTAAGGTAGAGGGTGCTACACTCCCCCCCCACCAGCAATCAGCTGGTCCCCATCTGGGAAAATGTGAAAAAATTGCTCCTGGGCCCAGGAGCAAGGGCATTCCAAGAAATAAGTTGGATGGGGGAAGGGAAACAACTTGGATGGGGAACTGTACAAATAAATATCAGTACAAAAATAAAATATATACATTTTTGGTGGGTATTTACAACTGTACAGCACGACTAAGGCACTCCTAACTACAGGTCCCTGCAGCTAACAACATATACACATTTTTGAGCCAAAGCACCTCTTCCTAAGAAAAGATACTCTGCTCGCTGGCATTCTTGTCCTCTGGAATGATGGGGATGGACAGCTGTCCCATCCCTGAAGATCCTGAGAGAAAACATAAAACATCACATCCTACACTTACATCTACCTATATACTGTAAAAGCCTCTGATGGAAGGGGGTTCGTATCTTTCCAGCAAAGAATAATAAGCAACACAACATGTACATTTTTGCTTGCTGTGTTCTGTCAGAAGGGAACACTAACCTATAGTAGGTGCCGCCAATTTTGTGTTTCCAGCGCGATGGGATCGCGCTGGAAACCGGCGATGCGAGGCTGTGCTTCTCGTGCTCGCCGCCCCCCCATAGGAATCCATTGGGGGCAGCGAGCGGTAGGAGTGACATAGCTCGGCGCTGGCTCCAACGACGGGGCTCGCGGGTGTCAATCTCGCCACTAGCAGAGGCGAGATTGACACAATATCGGCGGCAGGTACTGTAACAAACAGAACAACAACAACAAAACATACATATTTTCACTTCTGAATAATCCTTTTTCTGCTCTGCCTCTCCTTGAAGAAACAGGCTCCAAAAGAGGTAAGCGGGAACAGTTACATTCAAAGTGTCCATGATCAGACAGTCCCTCTGTCAGTCACACAGGGTGGCAGGCATAGTCTGTTCCTGCAAGTCAGGGAAATAAGGAAGAAAGGGCACAGACTGCCGCTACCACAGTTAAATTACCTGGATTTTAGGCATAGTACCGTGGGGCTGGTAGTCTCTTCCAGCCTTTCTCTCCTCTGTGGAAAACAATTGTATAGATGCAGAAACCTTCCTACATAAAAGCTCCGCCCAGTGCTCAGACCTTGAGGTTGCTGAAAGCTCCAACGTACCAGAATAATGAAAGGGATGGTTGGTACTCAGGACGACATCCAAAATAGCATTCCTTTATTAAATACATGTACAGAGCTGTAAAACAGCCTACACATTTCAGACATTAGTCCTTAGTCATGGCTGATAAAAAACAAAATAAGTAACACTTAAATAGTATATACAATATAGAAGGGGGGCTCCTTCAAAGGCCACAACAGCCTAACACTCCATTACTCAGTTCTTCCACCTGACAACTCCTCCCCCAGCAGGCTGACCCTGGGTATATATAGGAGGCCTGCCCTCTGCAAATCCTAGTTGGGTATTGGTCAGAGCTCCCAGATACGCCCCATGTCACTCCAATACTCTTTCCCCAGATCCTTTCAGAAAGCAGAGGGAGGCGCAAGAGAGATGAAGCCCCCAGATCAAAACAAACAGGCCTAGCTTTTATTTAGGCCTGCCTAAATTTACCTGCACTGGCTAAAACAAAAAAAAAATACTACCTTTAGCAACCTACCTACCTAAGGTAGAGGGTGCTACACTTGCATGACAGTAGGTCAGTTATAAAGGAGCATTATCACTCATGTGTGCCCAGAACAGCTGCATCTAGCTATGGACCTGCATAAACAATGTACCTAAACCTTCTTAAAAAACACTAATTATTTGAAGTGTGTAAAATAAGTGTGGTTGAAAGTGGAAATCTTAGTCATGGTGAACAAACAATTCTTAAAAATGTTCTGGGAATATTTCACTTATGTCCAGAGCAAATCAGCTAGTTCCATTTTGAAAAAAAGTACATTTAAGCTCCTAATAATTTCCTGAATAAGTGGTCAGGTTATCCTCTGGACTGCAGAGTGGAAGGGCTCTTCTTTGGGTATCCACTTTGTTACCTGTATAAAGTGGACACTTCCCATTGATTGTCCAGTGGCAGAGTCCCCTCAGATCCTAGAAGACTGCAGTAGCATACTGATGTCAGGGAATGAGGCAGCAAGAAAACTGCTAATGGCAATCCCAAGCTGCAGTCTTGGATCGCTGGTGGTGATAGGGTTTGCTACAACACGAAGGACATAGCTTTATTGGCATTTTCCTAATGCCTCTTTCTCAAACTTGGCAGTAAAATCACTACTAATGTTCAGCAGGCCCTAGGTATGACACTCACTGGTCTTTTTAATATGTTTTTACAACACAGGTCTTGGAACATGACCTATTTCAAATCAATGTACCTGGACTCAGGAGTAAAGAAGCTTTTTAGAGGCAAGGATTGAATTTAAAGTGGATGTAAACCCGAATTTATTTATTTATTGTTTTGCTGTCACAATGTAGTGTATAAGATTTCCTATCATCTGTGCCAGGTCTTGCCACAAAGAGTTAATCCAGCTCTGAGCAATCCTCTTTTCTTTTTTCAGTAAGATAAACAGACAAACAGGAGAACTTTTGTCTGTTCCGCCCCCTTGCTGTGAATGACAGGTTATTTATATATCTCATGCACTAAGGCTGAGACAGGCATTATTTTTTCATTTCCACCCCCACTCCTTTTCTGAAGTTATGTGGTTACTTTTCTGGATTTTGACTAGATGTTAGTGATCCTAGCAGAAGTTCAGTGTAAGGAATACACATGAGAAAATGCATGTTGACAAGGGGAGTGTAGAGGTGGGCGGGGAGTTTACTGACATCACAACTCCACCCACCGAGCTCCAGACAACAGATCCACCCACAGAATCTGCAGTTTTTAAGTTCTTATAACAGACAGAGGGGAGACATTTGACAGGTAAGGATACATGCAGGAGGCATGTATATCCTTATAGATCAGCACTATGGCAGTAGTTTAGAAAGAATGAGAGTGGGTTAACATCCACTTTAATACAAAAAAATAAACACCAAACATTCCCAACAGATCCCAAAGCTTCTTTAGGGTCTGTCAGACCTATCCAGTGTTTTTAGGGACCTATGTATTCAACTAGGGATGAGCCGAACACCCCATGGTTCGATTTGCATCCAGAACATGCGAACGGACCGAAAGTTTTCGCAAACTTTCGAACCCCGTTAAAGTCTATGGGACTCGAACGTAAGAAATCAAAAGTTCAAAATTTAAAGGCTAATATGCAAGTTATTGTCCTAAAAAGGGTCTGGGGACCCAGGTCCTGCCCCAGGGTACATGTATCAATGTAAGAAACAGTTTTAAAAACGAACGTTTTTTCAGTGAAAAAATAAAAGTGAAATATTCCTTTAAATATCGTGCCTGGGGGGTGTCTATAGTATGCCTGTAAAGTGGCGCGTGTTTCCCGTGTTTATAACTGTCCCTGCACAAAATGAAATTTCTAAAGGAATAAAAGTAATTTAAAACTGCTTGCGGCTTTAATATAATGTCTGGTCCCGGCAATATGGATGAAAATCATTGAGAAAAACGGCATGGGTCCCCCCCCCCCCAGCCCTTTTGGGACTTGTATGGATATTTAGGGGAAACCTGCACCCAAATTAAAAAAAGGAAAGGCGTGGGGCCCCCAGGCCCTATATACTCTGAACAGCAGTATACAGGCGGTGCAAAAAAAAAACAGGGACAGTAGGTTTGTTCTTAAGTAGAATCTGTTTGTAATTTTGAACTGGTACATTTTTAAAGTGTAGCTCCAGCCAAAAAATCTATTTTTAAGCTTTTTGAAAAACATAGGGAAGGGTTATCACCACTGTAACATTTGTTTTGCTGTCTGTGCACCTGTTCAGAAGATTTCACCTCACTTTCTGTCCCAATGATGATTGGATTCAGAAAATATGTTTTTTTTTTAGGGAAACAAGGATTGGTGATAAAGCATCAGTGGAGAGGAGACACCTTTTTCCCATATCAACTCTTACAGGAGAGTAGGGATGAGCTTCGAGTTCGAGTCAAACTCATGTTCGACTCGAACATTGCCTGTTCACCCGATTGCGGAACAGCGAACAATTTGGGGTGTTCGCGGCAAATTCGAAAAGTCGCGGAACACCCTGTAAAAGTCTATGGGAGAAATCTAAAGTGCTAATTTTAAAGGTTTATATGCAGGTTATAACTTATTGTCATATAAAGTGTTTGGGGACCTGGGTCCTGACCCAGGGGACATGTATCAAAGGGTGTCTAGAGTATGCCTGTAAAGCAGCGCTTGTTTCCCTTGCTTAGAATTGTCCCTGCACAAAGTGTCATTTCTGAAGGAAAAAAAGTAATTTAAAAGCAATCGCGGCTATAATGAATTGTCGGCTCCCGGCAATACAGAGAAAAGTCATTAAAAAAAATAAATAAATTAATGCGTGGGGGTCCCCCCAAATTCAATTACCTGGCCCTTCAGGTCTGGTATGGATATTAAGGGGAACCCTGCGTCAAATAAAAAAAAAAATGACGTGGGGTTCCCCCCAAAAATCCATACCAGACCCTTTATCCAAGCATGCAACCTTACAGGCCGTAAGAAAAGAGGGAGGGACGAGAGAGTGCCCCCCCCTCCTGAACCGTACCAGGCCACATGCCCTCAACATGGGGAGGATGCTTTGGGGGTCTGTGACCCCTCAAAGCACCATGTCTCCATGTTGATGGGGACAAGGGCCTCATCCCCACAACCCTTCCCCGGTGGTTGTGGGGGTCTGCGGGCGGGGGGCTTATCGGAATCTGGAAGACCCCGTTAACAAAGGGGAACCCGAGATCCCGCCCCCCCCCTATGTGAATTGGTAAGGGGTACATTGTACCCCTACCATTTCACAAATAAAGTGTAAAAAAATGTAAAAAAAAAACCACACAGACACCGTTGGGAAAAGTCTTTTATTAAAAATAAAAAAAAATTACAAAAAAGATTCCAGCGGCGGTAATCCACTCTCGGTATCCTGCGATTGGTGGTCTCCTCTCCGGGGTCCAGCGATGGATGATCTCTCCTCTCCGGGGTCCAGGCACAATGATGTCCAGCGCAGCAAGGAACAGCACTCTTCACCGGAGCGGAGACACCTCGGGAATGACGCGGCTTCAGCCAGTGACAGCTCTTAAAGCGGAGGTTCCGCGGCTTCTTTTTTTTTTTCTTTCTTGGCCCATTAAATTATCACTACCATTGCAATTGCTTACTCACTGTTCATAATGTGCAAACCGCCACCATTCCGTTTTCCGACACAAGGATGACTTATAAAAACCTCCGTGGGACATTTCCATTTTGCTTGTGGGCAATAGAAGCCCACAAGCACCTACTTCCTGATTGCAGAGAATGCTGTCTTCCCAGCATTCTCCACTCGATCCCACGCATGCTCAGTGTTGACGGTGCTGTGCACCGTCAACACTGAGGGTTGCCATCACAACGGGTGGCGACGTAGAAAGTTCCCGCCCCCATTGTCATGGCAACGTCGTCAACAACCTGAATCCCAGTTTATACAATGGAGCCATTAGAGACGCCCTCGTCACGTGGCCGACGTCTTGCGTTACTTCACGAGTGAAATCTCTCGAGATTTCAAGGCCCGGCGCTCCACTATTCATTTTGCAAATATGTCCCGCAACGCATTGCGGCGCCGGGGAAAGCATCAGCTACGCCTACTCCCGCGGGAGGGGAATATCGGAAATCACTTTTCAGATGGAAATAAGGTATTTAATAAAAAATAAATAATGGTTTGCGGATTCAGTATGTGCGTTGTGCACTTTTTTTTTTTAAATAATGTTGTATGTTTGGGTGAACCTCCGCTTTAAGTAGCGTGACCCCGCCCCCTCTGATACAACGGAAACCTGCGTTACAGGATTCTAAAAATAAATTTTTTAAAAATAAAAATAAGGACTTTTCCCAACGGTGTCTGGGTTTTTACATTTTTTTACACTTTCTTTGTGAAATGGTAGGGGTACAATGTACCCCTTACCAATTCACATAGGGGGGCCGGGATCTGGGGGTCCCCTTTGTTCTAGGGGTCTTCCAGATTCCGATAAGCCCCCCGCCCGCAGACCCCCACAACCACCGGGCAAGGGTTGTGGGGATGAGGCCCTTGTCCCCATCAACATGGGGACATGGTGCTTTGAGGGGTCACAGACCCCCAAAGCATCCTCCCCATGTTGAGGGCATCTGGCCTGGTATGGTTCAGGAGGGGAGGGCGCTCTCTCGTCCCCATCTCTTTTCCTGTGGCCTGCCAGGTTTGTGTGCTCGGATACAGGGTCTGGTATGGATTTTTGGGGGGAACTCCACGCCATTTTTTTTTAAATTTGGCGTGGAGTTCCCCTTAAAATCCATACCAGACCTGAAGGGTCTAGTATGGATATTTGGGGGGAACCCCACGTAATTTTTTTTTAAAATTTGACGCAGGGTTACCCTTAATATCCATACCAAACCTGAAGGGCCTGGTAATTGAATTTGGGGGGACCCCCACGCATTTTCTTATTTTTTTATCAATGACTTTTCTCTGTATTGCCGGGAGCCGACAATTCATTATAGCCGCGAGTGGTTTTAAATAACTTTTTTTCCTTCAGAAATTAAATTTTGTGCAGGGACAGTTCTAAGCACGGGAAACAAGCGCTGCTTTACAGGCATACTCTAGACACCCCCCCAGGTACGAAATTTAAAGGAATATTTCACTTTTATTGTTTCACTTTAAGCATTATTAAAATCACTGCTCCCAAAAAAAATGACGTTTTTAAAACTTTTTTTGCATTGATACATGTCCCCTGGGGCAGGACCCGGGTCCCCAAACACTTTTTATGACAATAACTTGCATATTAGCCTTTAAAATTAGCACTTTAGATTTTTCATGTTCAAGTCCCATAGACTTTAACGGTGTTCGGATGTTCGAACAAATTAATTGCCTGTTCGCAAGTTCTGGTGCGAACCGAACAGGGGGGTGTTCGGCTCATCCCTACAGGAGAGAATTTCCCTTCCTAGGGGTAGATTTCCTCTCACTTCCTGTAGTCTCCCTACGTTTGTAAGTAGGAGTCGTTTGAAAGTCAGATGTTTGAAAGTAGGGGCCTGTCCTATATACTCTGCAGAAATTTGGGCTTTAGGTGTTGGTGTTGCCACAACACTGTAAGCCCTCACAGTTACTCTTGGTGGGCGCAGGAACGGGCCCTGCTGTAAAATATATGATCAAGAATTGTAATTACATGCCCCTGTTGAACAGGGTCAGAAAAATTGGGCCTTTGGTGGTGGACGGTGTGGTGGTGTTGCCACAACACTGTAAGCCCTCACAGTTACTCTTGGTGGGCGCAGGAACGGGCCCTGCTGTGAAATATTAGATCAAGAATTGTAATTACATGCCCCTGTTGAACAAGGGCAGAAAAAATGGACCTTAGGCACTGGTGCTGGTGCCACAACACTGCAACCCCTGACAGATACTCTAGTTGGAGCGCAGGAATGAGCCCTGCTGCAAAGTATTACAGCAAAAATTGTAATTACACTCCCCTGTTAAACAGAGGCAGAAAAATTGGGTCTTAGCTACTGGTGACGGTGCCCAGAAACAAAAATCTTCTTACAAGCTATCAACATGAACATTGAGGAGGAAGAGGATAGTCACTCAGCATAACAGGATAGTCAGATAGAACTAACTAGGGTGGGATTTTAAGTGAGGCAATCCCTGGGATTAGCCTCCATCCCCGATATTTTGGAAAAAGGCAACAACTAGAATGGTGGGACTTTAAATGAAGCAACACTGCTGAGTTAAATGTATCAATCAATAAAACATGGTTTAATGGATACAAGGAATACATACATCATGAGATAGCAGAAAACATTATACTGAATAGTAGCAACATAATCATATAGTTAATAATGTATAATTATTAAACAATAGCAATATAATGATTATCTCAACATAAAAAATACTGCACATGAGGTAGGCAGACCAAAATTGTAATGATAATAACATATAAACCATGATAGATAGGTGCATATTGGTAAACTATATAGGTAAAAATGTTAAAACATGATCACTGTGACATCGCATCGTAACAAGCTCTACGCGTTTCGTGGTTGTTGTTACCACTCGTCAGGAGCTGATGCTGGATGTATCTATAAACAAATAAAATGGTCAAATTGGTAAATTGGTAGAAATTATATATCTATAGATATAAGCAATGGTATATAAAGGAGAGGGGAGGGAAACCCCTCCAAACACTCTCATCTCATAATGGTACGCTGGTATAATCTTGGTAATATTAACTATTAAAATGTTGGTTTTTTTTGTTTAGCATAGATAATGTCCTCCCCCGGGAGCTGAGGTGGTATGTACCCAAGGCACAGCGGTGGTAACAGGTATCCAGAAAGTGAGTGTGGATCTCCAGTGAGTGGATTCTACCAATTTACCAATTTGACCATTCTATTTGTTTATAGATACATCCAGCATCAGCTCCTGATGAGTGGTAACAACAACCACGAAACGCATAGAGCTTGTTACGATGCGATGTCACAGTGATCATGTTTGAACATTTTTACCTACCGTATTTTTCGCACCATAAGACGCACCTGACCAGAAGACGCACCTAGGTTTTAGAGGAGGAAAACAAGAAAAAAAATATTCTGAACCAAATTGTGTACTAAAATATTTTCCAGTGCCCATTAAATGCAGCCTGACCATTGCCATAGTAAACGCAGAGGGACCATGCCATAGTAAACGCAGAGGGACCATGCCATAGTAAACGCAGAGGGACCATGCCATAGTAAACGCAGAGGGACCATGCCATAGTAAACGCAGAGGGACCATGCCATAGTAAACGCAGAGGGACCATGCCATAGTAAACGCAGAGTGACAATGCCACAGTAAACGCAGAGTGACCATGCCATCAGTGGTGTATTTAGGTTTTGTGCTGCCCTAGGCCTGACTAAACTTGCGCACCCCCTAATTTAAATATGACCCACCCCTTCCTGTCAAGGCCCGCCATGTCATCTTCATGGGAAGAGGACAGAGGGGACGCTGTGGGAAGAGGACAGAGGGTTGCCGTGGGTGAAGGACAAAGGGACACCCTGGGAAGAGGACAGAGTAACGCCCTGGGAAGAGGACAGAGTAATGCCCTGGGAGAAGGACGCCGTGGGAAGAGGACAGAGGGGACGCAGTGGGAAGAGGACAGAGTAACGTCCTGGGAAGAGGACAGAGTAATGCCCTGGGAGAAGGACGCCGTGGGAAGAGGACAGAGGGGACGCAGTGGGAAGAGGACAGAGGGGACGCCGTGGGAAGAGGACAGAGAGGGACATTGTGGCGGTCAATAAGGCCTAGAGGATATCAGGTTAGGCACTTCCTAATGGCTCAGTCCCTGGGAACAGTAATGAATAATGGCCAACACGCCCTCTTACCAGACCCAGCGAAATCGCAACAGCGTGGCTCTCTGGCGGTGTGGGTACAGCGTGGCTCTCTGGCGGTGCGGGTACAGCATGGCTCTCTGGCGGTGCGGGTACAGCGTGGCTCTCTGGCGGTGTGGGTACAGCGTGCCTCTGGTGGTGCGGGGTACAGCGTGGCTCTCTGGCATTGTGGGTACAGCGTGGCTCTCTGGCGGTGCAGGTACAGCGTGGCTCCCTGGTGGGGCAGGGTACAGCGTGGCTCTCTGGTGGTGTGGGTACAGCGTGGCTCTCTGGTGGTGCGGGGTACAGCGTGGCTCTCTGGTGGTGCGGGGTACAGCGTGGCTCTCTGGTGGTGTGGGTACAGCGTGGCTCTCTGGTGGTGCGGGGTACAGCGTGGCTCTCTGGTGGTGCGGGGTACATTGTGGCTCTCTGGTGGTGCGGGGTACAGCGTGGCTCTCTGGTGGTGTGGGTACAGCGTGGCTTTCTGGTGGTGCGGGGTACAGCGTGGCTCTCTGGTGGGGCAGGGTACAGCGTGGCTCTCTGGCGGTGTGGGTACAGCGTGGCTCTCTGGTGGTGTGGGGTACAGCGTGGCTCTCTGGTGGTGCGGGGTACAGCGTGGCTCTCTGGTGGTGCGGGGTACAGCGTGGCTCTCTGGTGGTGCAGGGTACAGCGTGGCTCTCTGGTGGTGCGGGGTACAGCGTGGCTCTCTGGTGCTGCGGGGTACAGCGTGGCTCTCTGGTGGTGTCCCCCAGCAGAGTATTCTCTTTTGCTCCTCTTCAAGTTCTAACACCCCCTCCCTCCCCTCCAGCAGAGTGCTTGCATGCTGGGGGAACTGGTGCCATAAACTCTGCAGGGACTTAATTTCCCATGATGCCCCCAGTGTCTTCTGATTGGTCCTCTGCTGTGGCCAATCATGGGGGGGAAACAGTGGGCAGGAAGCTGGGTGGCGACCCAACAAATCCAATTAGAGCCGCTCTCTCTTTCTCTTCTCCTTACAGAAAGGGAAGGGGGGCGGCGGGGGAGATATACAGACAGCCCGCAGCTCTCCTCTCCCTGTCACAGCGCCGCTGCTCTATTTGCCAGAGAACTCGGCAGCGGCGCTGTGACAGGGAGAGGAGAGCTGCGGATATCCCCCGCCGCCCCCCCCTCCCTTTCTGTAAGCAAAAGAGAGAGAGAGAGCGGCTCTAATTCGATTCGCAAAGCCCCTGACACTGCGGCGGGGGGGCGGAGCCAGTGGCGGCGGTCGGGGGATTCCAGAGGCTGTGAGCAAATGGCAGGGGCGGTGCCAGCGACGGCGGGGGGCGGGGCCCCTGTTATGTATTTGGACCATAAGACGCAGGGACATTTTCCCCCATATTTCTGGGGGAAAAAAGTGCGTCTTATAGTCCGAAAAATACGGTATATAGTTTACCAATATGCACCTATCTATCATGGTTTATATGTTATTATCATTACAATTTTGGTCTGCCTACCTCATGTGCAGTATTTATTATGTTGAGATAATCATTATATTGCTACTAACAATAGTGAAGTTCAAGGACTTCTTTCACTATCTCGGCTCTATGGTCTTAATGAATTATCTTTAGCAGATATCACCAAATGTTCAAATGTTACCATATGACATTTATATTAAAAAGGTCAGCAACCGCTTTATAAAGTGCGCAGTGCACACACATCCTCAAACAAAAAATAGTAAACTACAACAAGAGAACTTGTCAATTACTGAAGCAGCGCATAGTGGTCATAATAGATATGACAACTCTATCATATGGAAGTCCATAAGAGTGAATCAAGAAATAAATAAATAAAACTCTATATGTATATAAAGCCGCTCAATAGAGTTCTGGTAGCAAGGATAATAATGTCCCAACTGCTAAAGGGGTGGTCTGTGAAGCCTGATAAGCTTCTTATCTCGCTGCAGCTTCCACTGTATTCACAGCCCCACAATCCTCCTTCCTTATAAGAGTTGCCCCTTAGGGGTTCCTACTCACCAGTTGGCTGAAAAAAACAGGCGGTGTAAATCAATCATCCGATCGACCTCCTCCTTTCTGTCACTCTGGAACCTCCAACGCTTCTCCTTACAGCTGGGCAGGTAGATCTCCTGCTACTCACACTGGTTCAAAACGCTGGGTACTCCCCCTGGTTTCCTTCAATAGAAGCTGCTATGGACAGCACCAGAACCAGTTTGATAAACATCTTACACCCTCTCCAAGGTGTACGTG